>JARHVA010004980.1:0-672500 GCA_037957365.1 Torreya grandis
CTCAGGGTCACCTATAAAATGGGCAAAGTTATCCTTGCTAAAAAGGGTTATGATATCCTAGCATATCACATCATCAAACCTATTACCCCAACATACTCAAGGGATTTCGAGCTCACTCAATGTCAAGTGATTCGATTGCTTCTCTAACACAAAAAATGGTCAAAGACGTAATGCATGAATGGGGATTTTGTTTGCAAAACCCTTATCTATGCTCTCATTATGGTCCTTGTCAATGAAAGAGCAACTCACCTTTCACTTCTTACGCACTTTGGTCACATGCAACCAATTCAAATCCAACCAAATCATTTTCCAAACCAAACCCAACCAACCAAACCTTTTTCAGACCACTAACATGACATAGTCCATTTCACATAGTTTCTATGGATAACAATACACATGGAAACTATCGACCAAACACAATTTATGCCCAGCATAAACCATTACTTGCTAAAGCATAAATCAACTCATTTCATTTTTAGCATACATCCATCACCCATATGGACACTAGCACTACATTGGTCTGAGGCCCTTCAAACAAGGGCTATGTAGGCAGCACTCAGATGACATGACATCTTCTGGGGTTAGCTCAGCCACATCCATTTGTTCGTCTACTCGATGGACAAACCATTCAACCTTTAACTATGACTTAACCTCATCCAACCCACATCCATAACCAACCCTTTTCCTCCCTTTTGGGGAGAACTACATTGGCCTAAGGCCCTTAAAATAAGGGCTATGTAGGAAACACTCAGTTGACATGGGGTCTTCTGGGGTTAGCTTGGCCATTCCTTCATCCATCCATATAATGGACCAACTATTTATACCAACCCAAACTCATGACCAAACAACCAGCGCTGACATTGTAGGAGTCACCTTTGACTTCTCATGGGGCACATTAGAGATCACATCCATCTCCCTAACACACGTCACTTTAGATCACTTATATCTCAACCTGACTCGACCAACAACCTTAGAGATCATGACTATCTCCTCAGACCATGACCATTTTCGAGACAACTTTGCCTTAGTTTTTTTGATTGTACGTAGGTTACTTCATGAATAGTTAGCCAAATTTTATGCAACCCACATTACGACCCTCACAAGTATTAGATCACGAGCAACTTGATCCCCACTACTTGTGACATTTTTGTGTTTTCCAGGAGCACTTCCTAGTCCCAGGATACTTGAAACATGACGACCAATTGGAGCTATAGCTTGGATCGAATAACCCAATCAGCTACAACTAAATGTTGGGGACCAATTATTTTGATTTTAGCACTCCTTAACATTTGGCCATGACAATTTGACCTACCTATCACGTGGAGTGGCATACGCACAATCCCACCTTTTGCAGTGTTCACACTCAAACTTCACCATATCCATCCACTATCTATCAAATCAGCACTCGATATCAGGTTCTCTTCCCTCGACTCCCCACTTTGAAGGGGGAACACCCTCATCCCATACTTGGGGCAACTTACTCCTATTTGTGTCTTGCAGTTCGTCAAGAACAACCAACAAGACAAAAAGGGGCAAATGTAGACACCGAAACTATGTCTACTCTTTGGTCGACTCCCCCTTGGTCCCCTTGGTCCACTTCTAAACATTCTTAACCCATGCACTTATTAATTTAAAATAAAATACCTATTTTAAATTAATGACACCTCACCCATGACACACCACCCTTGACACCTCACCCATGAGACACCACCCTTGACACCTCACCCTTGGAATCCTCACCCTTAGATACCCTCATTTATCACCCTATGACTAATCATTCCAACTCTCCCACTAATCCTCATGCCTATTAAACCCGCCCTCGACCGTTTAACCACGACCACTGAACTTGGCAGATGGAGGAACTGGCAAAAGGCTAAAAATAGCCTTTTTACCCATCTTTTAGCTGTCGACACCGGCGGGATCACCGACGTTGGTTGATTAAAATTAACTTGCAGGCCGAATGAAAAACAAATCACAAACCTAAATGTTAATTCTCTTGTTCCTAAGATTCAGCCTCTCTCTCTCTCTCTCTCTCTCTCATCTCTCTCTCTCTCTCTCTCTCTCTCTCTCTCTCTCTCTCTCTCTCTCTCTCTCTCTCTCTCTCTCTCTCTCTCTCTCTCTCTCTCTCTCTCTCTCAGATGCACACCAAGCATCACAGGATACAGGAACTCTGCATCAGTCACTCCACCCCTAATTGAAACATTGTAGGAAGTCTTCTACGTCAGCCGCATCAGCAACAAGTCTTCTACACTCCTTCTTCAGCAACTAAGAGCTAAGTATTCTTCTTTTATTTCATCCCAATAACTTAGAATGTATTTGTAATCAATCTCTGTTTGTTACTTCTAAGTATTGTAGACCAGACCAAACCTAACTTTCTTCCCAGAAAGGCTGAAAAGTCTTCCCCATATCCTTACCCCTTTTGACAACCTATCCTCTATCCTTTGTCCCTCCTAAGACCCTGTCTATTGTCCTGCAACCCTGCACAGACTCTCTGACTACCATAGACTACTCTATCAACCAAAGATACAACCTGAGACCCATCCAAAAGACCATTGCCCCTACCGACGTCATCAACATAACTGACATCGACACACTGACAAACTGATGATGGAAGACTAAATGACATCGGCAACAGACAAACTGATGATGGTAGACTAACTGGCATTGGTGACTGTGAGAGGCAGATAATAGAATATAGGTACGCATTATCTTTATTTCTTTTGTTTAGCCTTTCATTATTTCTCTTTCTAGCAACATTATTTTTATCAACTAGTGGACTATCATCCCACAAGGAAGTCTTTACACTTTTGGGACCGAGCTTTTGCTTGGCAGTCCACCATACATCTATCTAACATCTTCTTTGTTTTAGTTTTATTCTTATCTAACAGGTGTCATCCTCCACAGCCAAAGAGGAGCTCCTTCAATCATCTGGATACGGTGCGCAACTTCATCCGGGTATCATCTAACCCATGACCATTACTTTTAGTTTCTTATTTCCTCTGAATGTAGAAAAGCAAAAAAATAGTTAGAAATAATAATACCATGCATCCATTTTTCCAACTACTTAATGCATTTGTAGGTGGCCCACTTTGTCTTTGAGAGATGTCACCATATTAAATTCACCACATATGACCCAATGAGCATCATGGAGATCATCCATAATTAATTTCTATAAATTAGTATGATCAATGGCATCATTTGAGATGTAAATATTAATAAATCCAAAGGAATAGATTTCAATGCTAAAAGGGCTCAAACTAATTGGTTGGCGGGGGTCCACACTAGATTTCACTAAGTGCACCCACCACCTTGGAGAAATACATGTGATCACACCACTATGTACTAATTCATGATTACTATACAAAATAATACTATCAATGCTAGATAGAGTTACTAATTACTGCCAATAAAAAATCCACCACCTTCACTTCTTGTAGACAAAGAATGTCCATCTTAGGAAACTTCTTTTTAAAATCATGCACATCAAACTTGTATTTTGGTTTTGTAAGATCTTGAACATTTCATGAGAAATAATTCATATATGATGGGTGTCGAGAGACATATCTTTAGAGTCTAAGCCTTCTAAGACATCATAATGATTCTATAAAAAAATGCACACTATTGGAATTTTAAAAAACATCTAATTCTAAAAAATATCTAATTCTATTTATTTCCTCATAGCATATTCAACCTAATACTCTCTTTCCTATGACTATTCACACCTCTTAGGTGGGATGTAAGAGCATTTAGATGCATCCCATTGAGCAAGAATTGGTAGAGAGGTTGGTTGTGATTTTGAAAAAATAAAATAACTAGGTAGAGAAGCCTTGAGACCATGAGATAAAACATTAGTTATAAGAGTGGTGTTATAGACACTAGGTTTTTCTATCACTTTTGAAGCTTTAGCCTGAGAAGGTTATTTCTCAATAGGATCCTCATTCTATGGGCCATTACTTATTGATGGCTTACCTCCTTTAGGATTTATTAAATTTAAGCTTGTGGGTTTAATGTGGTTGTTTTTCTTCCCTACTGTAGTCTAATTGTACTCAACTAATTTTTTTTTAGCTTTCAAAGTGGGCTTCAGAGGAGAGGATGACTGATTAGGTACATTGTTATGGGCTAGCTGAAGGAGACAATATCAAATTTTATGGTTGGTCGCTTGGTATCAAAAAAATGTGTTGGGAAATTTGATATATAGAACCTATTGGGAGTGTCTCACATCCCCAAATTGAATCTCAAAAAACTCTTTAAAGTCCTAGAGAGGTCTACCTCTACACAAACCCACTTCTACAACCTAGAAAAGTAGAACATGCTTTACTCATGGAAAACAACCTGACCTATGGAAGAATCAATTTGGTGAATAAAATTACAATAAAGGAGTAGGAGACCTAGAAATTCTATCCAACATGGGACCTTGAGAGCAGTGTGCTTGGAGACTACAAAGTCTCATGTCCATAGGGAGAAAACCATGAGTGAGCTCCTAACATACCATCTGGATGACTTATGGAGGATAGCTCATACATGGGAAAGTTTGGCAAAGTGGAATAGAATAAATCCCTTGGTCATAGTATAGATGATCTCAAACTTTATGCAATGAGAAACCTAGTGGGCTTGAACCCAGAATCTAAGCATATTTTCATAGGAAATTCAACCTATAAAATATCTTATTAAATAGAATTATTCTAGCTATTGACTAGTAGAGTTAAATTCTATAATGGGTAAAATAACATCAATTTATAAAGAGTTACCTTGTGGTATACCTTCGATACAAACTTCCTCGAACACTTATAGGGGGTTATTGCTCGACACTCCACCATATTTCTCTATAACTGAATCATCTAAGAGATAATGAGAAGTAATTAAATACGCTAGCCTTGCCCAAAGGTGAGAAACCCTAAAAGGCAATAAATTCTAGTCCCATAGGCAACCTAATAACAACCATGATATACAAACAAGCTAGAATGATAGAAAATCAAGGGTCACCTCTATGATGTGCATTAATGTTACAATTTTTTATGTAAACTTTTGAATTATTATAGAATTAAAAATTCCCATGTGCTTCAAAATTAGGGTTAACTTTATCTTTTTCTCTTTCCATTTTTTTTTTAGTTTTTTCATCTCCCTTTAGAAGGCTCAAAAAATTCTTTTATTGATTGTTAGGTTAACTATGGCATTAGTAGTGGAACTGTTGACCCCATTTTTCACTAGTATTTTTATAGATCCTTCTTGTCAGGTATTTAATCTATTTAATGTATTGTTTTACTATATCTAAAATGTGTGATTTTTTTGGCTTGACATGGCACTTTTATTAATTAATTACTGCTTTAATTTATGAAATCACTGAGATTTGTTAGACCTATATTTTTGCTATGAAATGACAGATATTAGGATTGTTTAGCTCTTACGTGTATTGAATAAGGACCCAAATGGTGAATGTGAGGGGAAATCAAATATTTTTAATTAACTATTAAAAAAAATAGTAAACAATTGCTATGAATTGAGAGGGTTTGAATAGTTATACCCTATCTCTATCTCCTCATATCATTTGTCTATTGTCTATATTTGGGATACTGTGAATTGTTTCCATTTAAAACTGAGTATAAAAGTCATTTTTTGGCCTATTCTAGGTTATTATTATTTGGGATGGTAAACTTTTCCATCATACCATGTCATAAAATTTAATGACTGAATGATTAAATAACACCTAGCATTATTATTTGGGGTGGTGAACTTTTCCCTCATGCTTATATATTCTTGGGTAGAGGTGTCACATGCATCATTATATATTAAAAAATTGCATACAAAATACTTGCACCTTAAAAGTAAGAGTAGCTACTATTTAGGGAGAAGTTTTTGAGGGGTGAGAAGTAGTAGGGAGTTGAAGATTTGTATGGCTACTCCTTTTTTTGGTTTTCAGCAATCATTTGAATCCAATTAATTTTTTTCAAAAAAAAAGTTTTGTAGTAAAATGATCCTAATTTCTCTCAATAGCATGTATTTTACAAAATTTTAAAAATCATGAGACCGGTAATAAGGAAAAAGACTCCTATAATTTTTCAATAGTGACCCCTAAAAAATAATTAGCTATCCCCTAGCATGGGACCCCAATCTATTCCCTCATGCCATGGATTTTGAGCATTTTAAATTAATCATATCACACATGTGACCTTTTGGAAGATATATGCCACTCATCTGATGTTTATGTGAATCACCCTTGACCCCTATATTTGTTATGTAATCAAACCCTTTATTTCCTTCCCTCTATATTTGGTAAATAGTTAATCCTTTGTATCTGATGAGGAGAGTTTGAAATTAGTGAATCCTTAAATAACACCTAGCATCAGGATTTGCCCCTCATGACATGGATTTTGAGAATTATAAATATGTCATATCACATGCACGAGAGGGTTTTTTATTTTTGTATAATAAGAATGACCCTTTTTTGGAGATCCACATCACTCATCCAATGTTATGTGAATTACTCCTGACCCCTATGTTCACCATATGATCAGTCCCTTTATTTCTTTCCCTGTACACGTGAAAAATAGTGAATCCTTTGAATGTGAGGAGGAGATGGTGAATCCTTTGAATGTAAATTAATTTAGTTTTAATGGAATGATTATGTGGCCACCACCTTTAGTTTTCAAGCATACCCTACTTTAGGGTCACTAAGAACTCAGTAGTAACATGATCTATCTAAAATTTCTTCATTGTTATGATATAAACTACTTTGTATTCTGCCAATTTATTCCCAAACTCTAAACAAATAAGTGATTATTTATAGTGAACATTAATCTAAAATGATCAATGTTAAAAAAAAAATTCAAAAAGGTAAGTAGAGTAGAGCAGAAAAGAAGGCTTGCCTTGAAACAATAAAGGACTAACATATTTCTTTTAGTTCTTCCTGATAATAGTGCAAATAAAGCTAACATTCATGAGATCCTAGTGATAGACTCAAAATATTATAAATGCAATGAGGATTCTAGTGAAAATATAATGCATATATTTGAAAATATGCTTAAAAATAGCTACTCACAAAAAAATTACTTTTAAACACATTTATTTGCAGGGTAGAAGGAAACAAAGCATACATAGATAGACTTTGTTAGCATAGTAGGAAGTAAAAACTCAGAATATTCATTGAAGACACTACTATTAGACTTAACCATTAAAAAATGAAATTATCTATCATTAGAAAAGCTTGAAAAAAAATAAAATATGAAATTAATGAAACAATGAACAAATTATAGGAATTCTTCTCTCTATTTGCATTAATTCCACAAAAGTTATATTCTGAGTATACTTGAGGAGGGAAACCCCTATTTATAGGCATTTTTCATGCCTAAGATCGTTACATTCATTGCAAGAGAACCAAATACATGGCATCTATTGGTGGACAAAGTCCCTCATGCCCTAAAAATTAAATAATATTCCCTATTCAAATAGGGGGATATTTTACAATATAATGAGGAGAATTAAAATATGACATTCATAAAAAAAATCTTGATAAGTGGCTATCTCTCTCTTGAGGTGCCATTTTGTGATCTTGCTAGTGTGGATGATGATATATCTCCTAGTTTATAATGTAGGTATTGGAAGACCTTAGGTCTTAATTTAGTCCTACTGGAATGATTATGTGGCCACCACCTTTAGCCTATAAGTAGGCCCTATTATAGGGACAACATGAACTCAGTTGTGACACAATCTATTTAGAATTTTTTTGTATTGTTATGATGTAAAATTTATTTTGTATTTTGACAATATATGCCCAAAATTTAAACAAAAAAGTGGATATTTATATTGATCATTCATCTAAAGTGATTCATATTTTAAAATTTCAAAAGGGAA
Source organism: Torreya grandis (assembly GCA_037957365.1). Classification (NCBI taxonomy): domain Eukaryota; kingdom Viridiplantae; phylum Streptophyta; class Pinopsida; order Cupressales; family Taxaceae; genus Torreya; species Torreya grandis. Next base: position 7,849 of record JARHVA010004980.1, read on the forward strand.
AGCAAGGTAGAGCAAAAAATAAAGTTTTCTTTACAACAACAAAGACCAACAAATGTCCTTTGGTTCATTCTAACTATAGAGCAAATAAAACTAACATCTATGCGATCCTAGTGCTAAATTAAAAATATCATAAATGTAGTATGGATTCTAGGGTAGATACAATGCATATATCTAGAAAGTATGTTGTAAAATAGTTACCTACAACAAATTGGTTTAAGCACATTCATTAGTAGAATAGAGATAAAACATAACATACATAATAGAGTTTGTTAGAATAGCTAAAATCAAAACTAACAAGATAAATTCAAAGAATACTATCAGATTTAACCATTGAAGAAATGAAATCATGTGTTATTTGTTAGGTTGTGGAGCTAAAAGCTTCACCAGGATGTGAATAGGAGGAGTTACGGAAGATGAAGAGTTGTAGAGAGTTGCAAAACGAGTTGCAAGGCAATCGACGTCAGTCTGATCAGCCGACGTCGGTCACAATGCAGTGCAGAAGCAACCAATGTCGGTTATGAGTCAGTCGACATCGATCATGGAGGAACCGATGTCGGCAACCTGTGTGTGAACATGTAGTTTGCATGTGGATCCCAGAGAGTCTATTTTTGGACTATTAGTTTGCATGTTAAAGGCTAATTATAGTCTTGAGTTGCGTGTCTAATTATTTTAATTAAGATAGTCTAATTATTATAAGCATGAGATATATATAATAGACTCATGGGCTGTATTGTAAACTTGTGCTAGAGAGTAAGAGAGCAAAATAAGCTCCTTCAAAGAGAGGAGAGCAATGGTGTGTTCCTCTTAGTGCCACAGCACCAAGTGTGGGTGTTGGTTTGGAGAATCAGAAGGGTTCTTCGTATATGTATGATCTTGGTCAGCAGGTGTACATGGCTTCTTTTGGAGATCTATAATGGTAAGGTCTAGTGATTTACAGGTAGCAGCAGAGAGCAGGAGATCTACTTGGAGTACAGTTGTGTGCTTGGTGTACTGGCAGTGTTGTTTTTGACTGGTGGAGGTGAACATCAATTCTATATTGGATTTGATTATTGGGACCGAGAGAGAGAGGGAAGAAGGTCTTGAGGTGTGGCGAGCCTTTGAGGTGGAAGAAGAAGTGGCATCTTCTTTATTGTATTTTATTCTGAGTGATTATTAATACAATTGTGTATTGTCTCTCATATTCATGTGTTGTTTCATATTTCTAGTTACATGCTACTTCTGGTTAAATTCCATGTTTAGTTGCTAATACAAGAGTTAATCATATATGTGCTCTTATTGGTGGAGCAAGATCCTGACAAGTGGTATCAGAGCCTGGTTGTAGGTTCAAGAGCTGATACCAACAAGTGGTATCAGAGCTTTTGGTTGGGTTGACTAACAGGTGGTTCAGATCTGGTACTATTTTTTGATTACAGGTCACTCTCAGGGGTTTCAGATTGAGTGGGAGTATAGCAATGGTAGAAGAAAGTAAGCTACGAATGGAGAAACTGAATAGCATGAATGGTCTGATTGATGGAAAGAAAGAGCAGGTCAAGAAAGATTGTTGGTTGGTAGCAAATCAGTAGGGAGGAGCAGATGTTGCACAGGATGTTCTGGATAAAGTAGAATCTTGGTTTACAGATTCTTTTGCCTCTTTCCATGCAGCCCAAAATAGAGCATCTTTTCATGAGTATGTCTTTGGAGAGATTTATTTAGGGGTTGGAGAGCCTTGTCAGATTATTGACGAAGGGGAAGTGAAGCTGAAATAGCAGGCGGATAACACATGGGTGGTGAAGGAAGTCATGCAGGTACCAATCTTGGAGATGAGTCTAATTTCTTCAGGAAAGTTGGGTGATGGGAGATGCACTATAACTCTCACAGCGAATGCACTTGAATTAGATGGTGGTAAGAAAGTAGGTATCCTTTATCTATCTACTTATATTACTGATTCACCTTCTGTTGTAGAGATGTGGCTTCGTAGGCTTGGTCAGATATGTAGGAGGGGAATGCATGTTTTTAGGTGGAGGTCAGATGTCTTTGACAAGCTAAAGAACTGGAAAGCCTTAGTGTTCATGGAGGAGATGGCAGACAGAGATTAGCTGAGGGGATTGAATTATTCTGAGTAGGGCTGTGTTGATTTGAACAAGATTTTGATCCATGGAGAGCTCGTGGGTAAAAATTTATCACTCATAGGTGAACACAGGTACCAGCATTGGTCAGATAGTAACCGACATCGGCAACAAGAAGACCAACGTCGGTCATACAAAAACCAACGTCGGTAGGAGGGATATCAACATTGGCCAGGGAAATGATGTCGATAGTCAGGGTCAGTGCAGGGAATCGACATCGATCGGTTACAGACTGGGAGATGGCTGAGATTGGTCACTGGAATGGATATTAGGTAGATAGCAAGCTGTCAAGGAGTCTCAAACACCCATATGGAGGTCAAAAAGGGTAAGTGAACCTCATATTCATTGTTCACCTTCTTTATATTGCTTACTGATGGTCAAGAACTAGGAAGATATGAAGAGGCAATGCAGGTAGAATCTAGAAACAGTGGGAGCTTGGCATGGATGAGGAGTGTGAGTCCTTAGAGTAGAACCAAATAGGGGTTTTTTGGTGGAGTTGTCAACTGGAAGAAAGCACTAGATGAGGGATGGATTCCCAAGTTAAAGAAGAGAGTGGATGGATACGTGAGATGGAAGGCCAAGGTATAAGGTCTTGAGGAAGCTGCAGGACAGTGGTACAGGTTTTGACAGGTGGATGACAAAGCAGGCTTTAGTCAATGTCAATGTAACTATTGTGTTTATCTTTACGAGGTTGGATGATGATTGTAACATTATCTTGTTACTGTATGTGGATGGTTTGCTAGCAGGTTTATACATACAAGGAGTTTTTTGAGCTAAAGGTAAAGTTAGTTCAGAGGTATGTCATGAAGAATTTGGAGCAGCGAAATTCTTTGGCATAAGAGACATGGAGATTTTGTCTCCAGTGGGAGCCGATGTGAAGACGGTGTTGGTGGGGTTCAAGATGCAAAATCAGTAAGCACACCAAGGGCTAGATAGTACAGTGTTTAAAATCACATGAGGTCTAGTGTAGACCTGAGTTTTCCCAAGTAGTGGGAGTTGTCAGAAAGTATGGAGCCAATTCAAGGAAGGAGTACTGGAGGGTAGTTCAGTGGATTCTCAGGTATCTGAGAGGGACTAGCAGCAGGTTAACATGTTTTGCAGGGTCAAGGTCTTCACTACATGGATATGTAAGTTAGGATGTGGCAGGTTACTTGGATGACAGGTGTAGCATCACAAGATGTGTGGTGGTTGGTCTTCAGGATTAAGCTTGAAGAGGGATACAAGCCAGGGAATAAATTAGATGGTGTACAGGTACAGGTATAGGTGCAGTTGTTTATCTCCAAGTGGGAGATTGTTAGGTTGTGGAACTAAAAGCTTCACCAGGATGTGAATAGGAGGAGTTACGGAAGATGCAAAGTTGCAGAGAGTTTTAGAACAAGTTGTAGGGCAACTGACGTTGGTCTGATCAACCGACGTCAGTCACAGTGCAGTGCAAAAGCAACCGACGTTGGTTATGAGTCAGCCGCCATCGGTCATGGAGGAGCTGACGTCGGCAAATTGTGTGTGAACATGCAGTTTGCATGCAAATTCTGGAGAGTCTATTTTTGGACTGTTAGTTTGCATGTTAAAGGCTAATTATAGTCTTGAGTTGTGTGTCTAATTATTGTAATTAAGATAGTCTAATTATTGTAATCATGAGATCTATATAATAGACTCATGGGTTGTATTGTAAACTTGTGCTAGAGAGTAAGAGAGCAAAATAAGCTCCTTCAGAGAGAGGAGAGCAATGGTGTGTTCCTCCTAGTGCCACAGTACCAAGTGTGGGTACTGGTTTGGAGAATCAGAAGGGTTCTTCGTGTATGTATGATCTTGGTCAGCAGGTGTGCATGGCTTCTTTTGGAGATCTACAATGGTGAGTAACGTCTAGTGATTTGCAGGTAGCAGCAGAGAGCAGGAGATCTACTTAGAGTACAGTTGTGTGTTTGGTGTACTGGCAGTGTTGTTTCTGACTGGTGGAGGTGAACATCAATTCTATATTTGAGTTGATTATTGGGACCGAGAGAGAGAGGGAAGAAGGTCTTGAGGTGTGGCAAGCCTTTGAGGTGGAAGAAGAAGTGACATCTTCTTTATTGTATTTTATTCTGAGTGATTATTAATATAGTTATGTATTGTCTCTCATACTCTTGTGTTGTTTCATATTTCTAGTTACTTGTTACTTCTAGTTAAATTCTGTGTTTAGTTGCTAATACAAGAGTTAATCATATATGTGCTCTTATTGGTGGAGCAAGATCCTGACATTATTATCAAAGCTTGAGAAACAAGAGCATATGAAAATAAAGAAATAGTCAACAAATTGAAATAACTCTTCCTTCTCTTTACATTACGTCTAAAAAATTATGTTCTCAAGTACAATGAAGGGAGAAGGCCCCTATATATAGGCCTTCAAATGCTTAACATGGTTACAAGAGATCTAGATATATGAAACCTATCAGTAGACAAGGTCCTTAGTGTCCTAAAACTTAGAGAATATTCTATACACACCTAGATTGAAGAAACATTTGGTGGACTAAGTCCACATAGGGGAGTACCTTTGGGTTGGATGTAGCTCTATGTAATCTTGCCTTCTACATCATTATCTCTATCTACAATCTTTTCCACATCATAGATATATCATTATAATTCTTGTCTTTGGCATCCAATGCAACATAATTGAATAACCTTATATATATGGTGTTTTTTATTTATGTATATACATTGCTTATATACATACATACATACACACACACACACACACACACACACACATATATATATATATATATATATATATATATATATATATATATATATATATTACTTTGTTTATATATATAAGTATAAAGCATCTTATATATATAAAGCACCTAATTTATTAAAAAAACCTTATATATATTTAGCACCTTATATATATGGTGTTTTTTATTGATGTATATATGGTGCTTATATACATCAACATATTTAGCACGTTATATATAAATAAATTACCTTATATATATGGTGTTTTTTATTGATGTATATATGGTGCTTATATATATATATATATATATATATATATATATATATATATATATATATATAAGCACCATATATACATCAATAAAAACCACCATATATATAAGGTAATTTATTTATATATAACATGCTAAATATGTTGATGTATATCTGTGTCAAGGATATAATATGAACAACAAAACAATATTCCTCTTTAGTTCTTCTTACAATAATGAAAATAAAACTAACAACTATGAGATCCTAATACTTAGACTCAGAATATCATAAATGTAGTGTGGATTCTAGGGTGAATATAATGCATATATATAAAAAGGATTATTTAAAATGTTACGTACAGTAAATTGCCTTAAAAACATTCAATAGTAGAGCAGGAATAAAACAAAGCATCATAACAAACTTTGTAAGCCTAGTTGAAATCACAAACTAACAAGATACATTAGAAACAATAATGCTTGATTAAAATAATTGAATAAATGAGATTGTATATCATTAACAAACATTGAGAAACAAGAATGCATGAAAATAATGAAAAGGCAACGAGTCAATTATAAGAATTTCCTTTCTCTTCACATTAATCTCACAAAATTCTATCTCTAAATTACAATGAAGGGGGAGAACCCCTATATATAGTCCATTTGAATGCATTGGTTACAAAAGAAACCGAACAATATGAGACCTATCAATAGACAAGGTCTCCCATATCCTAAAGTAAGAGAATATTCCTCATTCAAAATAGGGGAATATTTTACAATGCAATTTGAAGGACCTTGGGACATGATTCATATTTAGAAGGATCCCAATAGATTTCTATTTTGCTATTGAAGAGCTAGGTTGGGATCCCATTGGTGTAGTGGATGATGAATCTCCTACTATAGAATAAGATGGAGTGATAGTGCCAATTGAGGAAGAAGACATTTTATGAGGGGTTGAAGAGGTGGTGGCTCTTATGATGGTAGTTTATTGTTGGGACTCAACTTGCCCTTTCCAAGCTTCAGAGCATTTTTTGTATTTTCTATCAATTAATTTTAGATCAATGTTAGAGTCTTTTAGTAGCTTGGCTATGAGTCTGGCTATTGTATCAGGTTTATTTACGAAAGGTCCTAAAAATTCATTGATGGATATAGCCTTCTTGATCCTTTTATTGGTAGAAGATTCCAAATCTACCATCTCTTGCCCAAAGGTCACCCTTCTTGCCATTGCTTATTGTTTCTATCGCTAATTCGCTTTCTACATTCAAAAGATGAATAAAGAAACTAAAGAAATGGACAAGGCTAGAAGTACCTGGATAAAGATTGTGCACTGTAATCCAGACGTTTGTGGGCACCCCTCTTTGGCTGTGGAGGAATGACACCTGCAAGGAAAAAGAAACTTGGACAAGAAAATGTTAGATGGATAGGCAGCGGGTTGCCAAGCGAAAGCTTGTTCCCAGAAGTGTGAAAGCTTCCTCAAGGGAGGTCAACCCACTGATAGCAAACAGATAAAAGACTAAGGAAATACAGAACGCCAGAATATAGGAGTGATAAACAAATTAGAAATGAAAGAAAAGACCAATGATTACCTGAAAGGAGTTGTCGGGCTGATGACAGTCGCCGAGGTCGGGAATGTTGCCGTCGTCGGTTGCCTGGTCTGCCGACTTCGGTTATCCTGTCGACGTCAGTCGGGGAAGTAACCGGCGTCGGTCGGGGAAGTGGCCTGTAGTCGGGTCTGGTCGGGTTTTTGGACTGTGGATGGGTCTGATTTGTGAACAGGGTCGAGACAGAGTTCAGGGACGACTTTGAATGGACTGGGGAATGGTCTGGTTCTGATTAGGTGCCCTGTACAGGGTCTTTGTTGGCAGGAGGGATGAGGGAGTTGTTTGAGATTATACTGAAAGGATGATAGGTGAAAGAGAAATGGATAGAGGACAGGCCCTGAGAAGGCTTTTCAGCCTCTCAGGGAGTAGGACGGAGGGAGTGGAAGACAGCAGATGCCAAGCAACTAAACACTAAAGAGAAGAAATGAAATGAAATAACAGACTGTGCTTACCTTTTAAGCTTGCTGAATGAAGAGTGGAAGAGCTGTTGTTGAGACCACAGAAGACTTAATCTCTGCTCAAGAATCCCTGCACCTGTTGCTGCTGTTGCACAAGGTCCAGAGGGAGAAGAAACGAATGTCAAAATGCCAAGAGAATTCAGTTTGCGAGCTCAAGGGGCCAGGGGCTGGAATGGATGCAGAAAGGAGTCTTGAAGGCTGCCGACACCGGCATTATCGCCGACGTCAGCCGAATGGTCGCCGACGTCAGCGGTGGCAGAAATGGGGACGGAGACTAAAAATAGCCTCTGCGCATTCTTGCACACCGCCGGGCGAGGGATTGTGGGAAGAACGGTCATGAGGATGCTTAAATGGGCGCGGGAGGAAGATAATGAGAAGATTTGGCATAATAAAGGCTAAGAGGAAGGTGGAGGGATCCAAGGGAGGATCCAAGGTGGCAAGGGTGAGGTGGAAAGGGGGCCACTTAATTGAAATATTTAAGTTATTTTAATCAAACGAGTGGAGGGGACTAAGGCCAAGGGTTAGGATATGGGTTTGAGGTGGACAAGGGGGGAGAGCCAAGGTGCAGACACATTTGTGGTGTCTACATTTGCCCCTTTTTGTCTTGTTGGTTGTTCTTGACAAACTGCAAGATAAAAATAGGAGTTGGTTGCCCCAGGAAAAGGATGAGGTGTTCCCCCCTCAAAGCGATAGTCGAAGGAAGGGAACCTGATGATCGAGTGTCGATTTGACAAAGAGATGGATAGAAGAGTGTGAGCGAAAATGCTGCAATAGTCGTGATTGCGCGTATACCACTTCACGGGATGATTGGGTCAAATTGTCGCATGTCGAGGGTCAAGGAGTGCCAAAATTGAAGTAACCGGGCCCCCAGCATTTAGTCGTCTGCTGATCGGGTTACTCAATCTAAGCTGAAGCTCCAAATGGTCGTCGTGTTCCAGGTATCCCAGGCTCAGGAAGTGCTCCCAAAAACACGAAAATGCCACAAGTAGTAGGGATCAACTGGCTTGCGATCCTATACTTGCGAAGGGTCAAAAATAGTCTGTGGACAATTCTGCTAACCAGCCATGAGGTAGCACACACGTAAAAACAACCAAGGCAACATTGGCTTGGAAGTAGTCGAAGGTCGAAGGAGATACGCATGATCTCCAATGGTCATTGGTCAAGAGGATGGATGGACAAAAGGATGTGGCCGAGCTAACCTCAGAAAACGTCATGTGATCTGAGTGCTGCCTACATAGCCCTTGTGTGAAGGGCCTCAGGCCAATGTAGTTCTCCCTAAAAGGGAGGAATGGTCAAATAAAATGATTGGTCTTGGTCAAAGAAAATGGAGTTGGTCGTGGTCAAAGTCAAGGTCGCAGAAGAGAAGGTTTGTCCATCAAAAAGATGAACAAACGGGGGTGGTCGAGCTAACCTCAGAGGATGTGTTATCTGAGTGCTGCCTACATAGCCCTGGTCATAGGGCCTCAGACCAATGTAGTTCGGATGAATTGAGAAGATTGGTCAATGATTGGATGTGGTCAAGTGTCGAAATGATGAGGGTAAGATGAGGATAAGATGATGCTACAGATGGTGTATTTTGTAGAATTGTTCGAGAGTCTTTCATCCCTAGCAAGTTTCCATAGTCGTGATGGATGTATGCTAAAGATGAATGGAGGTCTATTTATGCTTCAGCAAGTATTGGTTTATGCTTAACATAAATTGGGTCTGGTTGATAGTTTCCATGTGTATTGGTGTCCATAGAAACTATGTGAAATGGATGAGGATGATGTCTGATGCCATGAGGATGAAAAATAGCTTGGTTTGAGTCGACAATTGATGTGGTTAAATGTGACCAAAGTGTAGAGAAAAAGTGAAAGGCGAATCGCTCTTTCATTGACAAGGACCAGAAGGGGAGCATAGATAGGGGTTATTAGAACAAAAGCCCCGTTCATGCATTACGTCGTTGACCAGTGTTGTGTTAGAGCGGTAATCGAATCATTTTGACATTAAAGTGAGCTCGAAATCCCTTGAGCGGGTGATAGGAGGAGGATAGGGTAACCCAGTTTAAGAGCAGGAAGAACCTTGCCCCTTTTTATAGGAGACCCTGAGACAACTACAAGTCAAGTCCATGACCCGTTTTTTTTTTTTTTTTTTTTTTTTTTTTTTTTTGACGGTGAACTGATCGATGCGGGAAGTCTACATAGAGATGTCATTTGCTTTATGGTCATGTTGCGAAGCTGATCAATGCGGGAAGCTTCTGAGAAAGGTTGCTGTTTGTAGCAAGATTTAGTCATAGCCATCCTTCGAGGGAGTGGTCTATATTTTTGCTTTATATAATGTTTGATAAGTTGGCCTAGCTGTCCTTCAAGGGATCAGTCTAGTAATACAGCAATGATAGTATAGCTGTCCTTCAAGGGAGCAGTCTGTCTTTTTTGATTTGATTTTATGACCTTGGATTATGTTTTGACATCTTGATTTTTTTTTATTTTTTTTTTTTTTTTTTTTGAGTCATGGACAAGACTGTAGAAGTTCAAGGACTCCCTTTTATTAGGACAAAGCATCCATGCATCATAAAAGAGTTGTAGAGGAATTGTTAAGGGGGAATAGGGTTGAAAGGAATGAAGATTAAGAGGATGAGGATTGCTCAAGGGACGAGCTCAAGTTACGTGTCAAGTAGATGAGTACTCGACTAACAGAAGAATGGTCAAAGATGCAACGCATTAAGAGGCTCAAGTTCTGGCCGTCTGTCGAGGGAGGACAGACGATAAGTCCCTGACCCATACTTGTGCGTAATGATAAAAGGTCCAAGCCAATTGGGGGCGAATTTTCCTCGTTTACTTCGCTCCATATTGGTCACGTGCTGATTCTCTTTGAGGACGAGGTCTCCGATGTTGAAATCTCATTCTCGCAGATTTTTGTCGTAGGCTCGCTTTATGCGACTTTGGTAGACATGGAGATGATTGAGGGCAGCAAGATGGCGCTCGTCAAGTAACTCAAGTTGAGCTAAGCGATCTTGATGAAAGTCATCATTGGAAAGAATGTCATGTAGGGAGATGCGGAGAGACGGGATCTGTACTTTGAGAGGTAAGACAGCCTCTGTTCCGTACACGAGGGAGAAAGGGGTAGCACCCGTAGAGGTTCGAATGCTAGTGCGGTAGGCCCACAAAGCGAAGGGAATATGAATGTGCCAATCCCTCCCTATATCGTTGACCACCTTCATGAGAATTTTAGTCAGAATTTTGTTGGAAGCCTCGGCCTGCCCATTTGCTTGTGGGTAGTAAGGTGAAGAAAAGCTGAGTTTGATGTCGAATGAGTCGCATAGTTTTTGGACAGTCTTGTTTTTGAAGGACTTGCCATTATCGGTGATGATTTTGTGAGGGACACCGAAACGACATATGATGTGGCTACTGATGAAGTCGACAATTTTGTCAGCTTTTATGGAGACAAGAGGAATGGCTTCCACCCACTTGGTGAAATACTCAGTGGCAGTGATGATGGACTGATGACGAAGAGACGAGTGAGGGTTAATCTCACCGATGAGATCTAAGCCCCACTGAGAGAAAGGCCATAAATCTTGAGTGACTTGTAAGGCGTGGCTGGGGAGATGAAGCAGGTTAGAGTGCTGCTGAAACTTGATGCAACGCCGAACATAGTCGCTACAGTCTTGATGAAGGGTGGGCCAATAATAACCCAGGCGAAGGATGCACTTGGAAACTGAGTTTCCACTGAAGTGTCCACCACAAATCCCATTGTGGACTTGTTTTATGGCGTGAGGAGCTTCAGTGGAGGTGAGACAGCGAAGAAGGAGGCCATCAAAGCCTCGCTTATAGAGAAGACCCCCTAGCATGGTATAGCGAGCTGTGCGCTTGATCAAAGCTCGCCGCGCATTGCTAGAGAGGTTGGGAGGAGTGACAGAAAGAGACAAGTAGTCCACTAGTTGCTTATACCAGTCATCTCGTGGGCTAGAATTGATAGTGTTGACATGGTCGATGTGAGGGGAGATGTATGAAGGCAAAGGTACGCGATGCACCGTGACAAAAAGTCGAGATGATGATGATGAAGACGGGATATGTGAAGCAAGAGAAGCCATGGTGTCAGCAAACTTGTTCGTAGAGCGTGGAACAGTCTGCAAGAGATAATGGTTGAAAGATGCCAAAAGAAGGTCAGCACGATTCTTATACCTCTGCAAAACTTTGTTTTTACAGAGGTATGAACCGTTAACTTGATTAACGACGAGCTACGAGTCGCTGAAGATGTTGATAGACTTGATGTGGAGGGAAAGGGCAGTCTGAAGTCCCAAAATTAAGGCCTCGTATTCGGCCATATTATTGGTACAATCAAAGTCAAGCTTGAAAGATAGAGGCAAGGGCTCCCCTTCGAGTGGGATGAGGATGACCCCCGCACCCCCACCGAGTTGACATTTGGAGTCGTCAAAGAACATGGTCATTTGGTAGATGGTGTCATCGGTGGAAAGTGTAGCGATAGATTCGTCAGGGAACTCACAATGTGAAGGTTGATTGTCGAGAAGAGGGGCATCTACTAGTTGGTCAGCGATGGTTTTCCCCTTGATAGATTTCTGCTGGATGAATTTGAGGTCAAACTCAGCGAGCAGCATGAGCCACTGAGCCATACATTGATTCTGATATGGCTTGGAGTGCATAAACTTGAGAGGGTCGGTGTGAGTGACGACAAAGGTTTTGTGGTTGAGAAGATAGTGGCGGAGCTTGGTAGCAGAAAAGACTAATGCCAAACAGAGTTTCTCGGTATGAGTATATCGAGTTTCATAGTCGACCAGTGTTCGGCTGATGTAGTAAACCGCTTGCTCACGATGATGCTCGTCTCGGTGCGCGATCATGGCACCTAACAAATGGTTGGTGGCAGAGATATAAAGGTAGAAAGGTTGGTCATCTTTAGGTGGAACGAGGACTGGCGGAGAGACTAGATAGCTTTTGAGGGCTTTAAAAGCCTCTTGACAGTCCTCATCCCATTTAAAGGAGACGTCCTTCTTAAGGAGATGATGAAAAGGTTGGCAGTGGTCTAAAAGCTGCGAGATGAAATGACGGATGGACTGGAGCTTCCCTTGTAGACTGCGAAGCTGCTTGAGATTGGTCGGGGGTGGCATTTCGAGGATAGCACAGATCTTGGCGGGATCTATCTCGATGCCACGGAAGGAAACGATGAAGCTGAGAAGCTTGCCTGAGAGGACCCCAAAGACACATTTCTTGGGGTTAAGGTGAACATTGAATTGAAGAAGGCAAGAGAAGATGATTTTGAGAATGGTCAAGTGGTCGCGGCGAAGCTTGGACTTGCCGAGAAGGTCGTCCACATAATCCTCCATGATTTTGTGGAGGAGATCGTGGAAAATGTAGGTCATGGTGCACTGATATGTGGCACCAGCGTTTTTCAAGCCGAAAGGCATGACTTGATAGCAGAAAGTTCCCCATGGGGTGATAAAGGTAGTCTTGTGTTGATCTTTCGGTGCGATCAGGATTTGATTGTATCCTGAAAAACTGTCCATGAGAGATAGCATCTCATGGCCGGCCGTGAGATTAACAAGCTGGTCAATGTTAGGAAGAGGAAAGTCATCTTTGGGGCAGGCTAGGTTAAGGTCGCAATAGTCCGTGCAGATCCGAATCCCCCCAGTTTCTTTAGTAACTGGGATGATGTTAGAGACCCACTACGGATAATCGATGGGCTGGATGAAGGAGACAGAAAGAAGGCGCTGAAGCTCCTCTTTGACAAGGAGCGCAACGTGAGGATGCATCTTTCGAAGCTTTTGCCTAACAGGCTTAGCCTATGGTTTGGTGACAATGTTATGGGTAGCGATGGTGGGGTCGATGCCAGGCATGTCACTGTAAGTCCAGGCAAAGGCCTTGCTATGGTCGGAAAGAAACTAGGTATAGTCAAGCTGCTCCTGAGTGTCTAAAGATTGGCCAATCTTTAAGACGTGAGGAACATCAGAAGAAGGGAGGTTGATGTCAATGGTTGATTCATTTAACATAACCTGGGTCTCGGAAGGGAGGGAACGCTGGATGAAAGAGTCATCGGCACCCATGTAGAAAAGGATGGCGTCATCGTCAACGCAGTGGACAGTGTGAATGGTTGCCGACTCATCCTCTAGCATGTTAGGAAAGATGAGAGGGAGAGATCTGGACACCCCATTGAGCTGATAGGTCAGGGGTTCCAGGCGGATGGTGTTTATGGAAAAAAAAAACTAGGAGGGATGGAAACCACCGACTCCGTAGGTGATGAAGGAGAGATGGGTGAGTTTGGAGGAGATTGGTCAATTGTTGGCTCGGGACAAAGGTCGAAAGGAGCCTGAGTGGGGTCATGATATCCCAGGCCATACCATTTCTTAGCATCATCATCATTGAGCGGCTCGATGGGCTGATGGGAGCCTTGCTCATAGCATCCGAAACCAAAACCCTTCCATGCACACCTGTAAAGGTAAGTGTGTGCAAAGGCGGGGTTGCCAAGAAACGAGAAATCTGATGTGAAAGGTTGGGGTGAAGAGAGGGAATTGTTGTTGGGAGGAGCTTGATTGAGCCCCCCATAGACAAAGTTGGTTTGGAGGTGAGGAGGACCATAAGGTACGACCGCCCTGATTCGATGGTCGTAATTGGGACTAAGATGAAGGCATCCATACTCTTGCAGAGTTTGGAACATGTCTAGGGTCAACAAGCGATATTCCCCAAGTGATAGTCATTGGAAGATGTCTTCCATGGGGTCTTTGGTCGGCGCTTGAAGAGGAGGGGTGAGGGTGACCGCCGATTGTGAACTGGTCGAAGCTTCTGCAGATGGAGGCGGTGCTGAAGTTGACGGCTTGATGGGGATGAGGACATCGTTGGGATGGTAAGTTGTGTTGCAAGTCTTGAAGGGTGAAGGGTCGGCGGGAATGGTGTGGACTTGCCCGTCATGTTCAAACTTCACACAACGGTGCAGGGTAGAGGGGACACAGGCCATGGCACGGATCCAAGGTCGGCCCAGTAGAATGTTGTATTGAAACTCTCCTTCGATGATATAGAAGAGCTCCGGGACTGTGCGTGGACCAACACGAATGTGAAGGATGACTGTGCCAATGGTCGTGGCGGTGGTGTCGTTGAAAGAGCGTAAGATCGCGTCAGTTTTGGAGACGCAATTCTTGGGGAGAGCCAACTGGTCAAAGGCATGGGTAGAGATTATGTTGATGCTAGCGCCGCCGTCGATCATAACGCGTTTAATGCGTGTCTGATCAACATAGGTAGTGATGAAGAGGGCAGCGTCCTGATCTTCCGCATTAGATGTGGGAATCTCAGAATCGCTGAATGTGATGGAGGTGACAGGAGATAAAGAATGGACGAGGGCAGTGAGTGGTTGGGGGTCCTCGGGTTGGACCTCCACTGCCTGCAAGGCTTGGATGAGGGCTTGACGATGCTGAGGCGAGGTTTGGATAAGGTCATAAAGAGACATCTTTATAGGTGTCTGGTGAAGTTGCTTCAGCATGGAGTCGTGAATTGGCTCAGAAGAAGAAGACGAAGAAGGCTAGGACGCGCCAAGGATAGAAATTTTAGGCTTAGGCGCAAGAGGTGGCTTGATGAAGGAATAGGTCCAAGGAATGGCAGCTTTTTCTTTCACCTTGTCCTTTTGCGACCTAGTGGTTATACGGATAGCATTGATTTCGAAAATGGGAGGTGAAGAAGGGGTCATGTCTTGCTGGTGAGATGTTGACGTGGTTGAAGAGGTTGGACGGGAAGGAGTCGGGGTCTGGTCAAGAGTGTCCTCAAGGAGAAGAGTGTCCTTCCCCATATAGTGGCAGATGATGGCTTTGAGGGCATAGCAAGTCTCGGTATCATGTCCTGGTGTATGATGATATAAATAGATTTTTGTGTCGTCGAACCAGGAGGGCTTGGACCCGAGAGGTTGGAAAGGCTTGATGGGTGGAAGGGTTATGTCGGAAGTCTGCAGAAGTCGGTGCAATATCAATGAGTATGAGCCCACTAGAGGGTTCGTGCTATTTGATATGCGCGAGGTCGGTGACTTTTGCTTAGGAGAGGTTGGAAGAGGTTTTCGTACCACCTTATGGGTTGATGGTGCGGTGACAGGCGAAGATGGCACTTTCTTGGTGATTGGTACCGCCTTTTTCAGAGAGGGACGGTTGGAGGTAGGCAGAGGAAGCAAAGGAGGCAACGAGCTTTGTTTAGAGGCTGGAGTGGGAAGGATTCTAGCCAAGGTCGAAGGATGGGGGCCCAAAATGGATGGCAATGGTGACGGGGAAGGAGGCGTTCACCTCGGCGGTCTGGCAGTCTCCTTTGACTTGGTTGGAAGACTACTACTGGTCAAGGTCTGGTTGAGGTCCACCTTCACTTGCGGGTGAGTGAGGGTGGAGACAAGACGAACGCCAAGTGACTTGATAGGCTTAGACGAGAGAGATGTAGATTTCGGGTTTGGTTGAGGTTTGAGAGTCTGGTCTTTGTCAAGAGTCTGAAGAGATTCTACCTTGGGAAGATTAGCAGTATGTGATGAGAGGGCATGGGTATGTTGAAGGGCTTTAAGACGCTCCCACAACACCTGAGGGGTCACTTTCCTCGGAGGGAGAAGTTCAATTTTCTCCACTAACCGGGAAAATGGCTGAGAAGAAGATGTTGATGGTTGCGAGGTTGAAGACGAGACGGGTGTAGCAGTCTTAGAGGCGTGGTATGGTGAAGACAAGATAGATTTAGATGAAGACGAAGGGGAGATAGGTTCTTCCCTAGGTGGAGAAGAATCCGGAATGCGAGGCTCCTCAAGCGGGTAAAGGGCAGGGATGATGGTACCCTCCACTTGCGGTTGAGGAGTAGGAAGGGTCAGGTCCTCCATAGGCAGCAAAAATGAGGATGGCGAGACAGGAGGTGCTGGTAAAGCCGAGGCGTCCTCCAAGATGAGAGAGGTTGATGGAGAACTAGCTGGGGAAAGAGGTTCGTCCACATGTGATGGACTGATTGATGGACTAACTTCTTGAAGTTGATTGGGGACAAAAGGCGAGACCGTATTGACTGTTCGAATGTTGTGCTCATGATTGTCGTCAATTAAGGTCTGGACATTGTTTTGAGTTGGTGGATGATTAGGGAATGGCTGTTTGAAGATGTCAATGGCCTGATTAGGGGGTGCATTGGGATTGTCTAAGATGAGGTCCCCCTTTTCAAGCATGTCTTGGATTATGTTCTTAAAAGTTTTGCAGTTTTTCGTGTCATGTCCCTTAACACGGTGGAAGCTCCAGAAGTCTTGTTTCCTATACCACGCAGGGATGGCGTGTGAGGGATCAAATTGTGGAGGAGGTTGGGCTTGAGGGAGATTGAGGACCCCCTGCTTAACAAGCTTTTCTAGCACAAATGCGTATGATTCTCTGAGAGGAGTATACCGTCGTTGTACGTATCTCTACTGGAATTGGCGAGTGGCGCTCTGAGACGTGGATGGCTCAGGCTGATTGGTTGAAGAAGATGAGGGTCTAACAACCACGGCATTAGCTGAAGCCTTGGATTTAGAATTGGATGATGATGGCTTAGCAGAAGAAGAGTCGTTGGTCTTAGAGCTAGGATTCTTGCTCCGCAACTTGACTTTATTCTCCTCGATGGCACGCAACTCAAGTTTGTGGGCCATCGTGAAGGCTTCGTCAAAGGTGCGGAAGGTTTGAACCCTCAGGGTGGAAGAAATATATCTGGCACAGGCTTGGGAGAAGAGTTCAATAAGCTTGGCCTGGGGTAAGGAAAAGGAGAGTTGATTGATGAGGCCTCTCCATCGAGCAACGAAGTCGGCTATGGACTCGTCCTCGAATTGCCAGATAGAATAGAGGTCCGTGATCGAGACCTTCTTGGTTATGTTGATGGAAAAGTGATCGAGGAAGAGCTGGGCCAATTGCGTGAATGAGAAGAGAGAATGGCTAGGAAGGGAGATGTACCAGTCGAGCGCAGCACCCAAGAGAGACATAGGAAACGTGCGTAAGAGCAACGCATCGTCATGAGAAATGAGGTAACAGGCATGTCTGAATGCCCGCAAGTGTTGCTGTGGGTCTTCCTTGCTTTGAAAGCGAGAAAACTTCAGAAGCTCCCACTGGCTAGGATATGGTCTGATTGGGATAGACGGATGAATGGGCTCGTTGCAGATCTGCTTGTATGAGAGAGCGTTGCGCGAGCCAGAAACAGAGGTCTCTAGACTGGTCATCTTGTCCATCAGCATCTTGATGATATCTGCCGACGGATTGACGGGTGGCGTGCCCCCTAAGTTGTAGGGTGCTTGGAAGAGGCTAAGGGAGGCATACGACATAGTCGGTTGCCCCTGTAAAGGCGCAACATAGGGATAACTAGTCGTAGGGATAGATGAAGAGGCTAAAGGTGGTTGGGTAGAAGGCATAGCTAGGCCCGATGTTGCCACGAGAGGTTGGACTATGGTGACGGGGGCCAAGGGATAAGAAGCCACCCTGGTGTTGATAGGGGCCAGGGTAGGCGGAATAGAGATGACAAGGTTTTGAAAAGGAGTGGATAGCGGTTGAGCGGGTTGAGGTTGATAGGGGGCCGAAACCTCAGTGGAAGTGGGCCCAAAGATAGAGGGAGAGGCTGCACCTAGAGGATTTGTCAAAGTCTGGTCAGTGGTCGAAGCGATGGCTTGAGTGTCCAAGGGTTGAACTACGGATGCCGTCGATACAGCCGTAGTCGCGGCAAGAGAGGTTGGCATTTCGTAGATTGGATTGCCCAAGGAGTCCCGCGTTCGGCTATGCGAGAGATAGTGTTGCAAGGCCTTGACGTTGAGGTCCAGGAATCGTTCGAAATTTTGGTCCCCTTCTTGGACAATAGGAGTCTGCGGCGGGGTCGGACGAATGGGAGTTCTTTCGGTCTCCGAGTTGAACTCCATTGTAGGCTTGGTCACGGATGGGGTAGATGGAAGTGGTTGATGGCTAGCATGGTTGACAAGAGCTTTGGCTTGGCTACGAGTCAAAACCATGCAAGGCAAAGAAGGTTCAGGTTTTAGAAACAGTATTTTTCTATTTCAGAAAGCCAGGATGGAGTTTTTGACAGAGAAGGGACAGGGTTTAGGCTGCTGGTTTTGAAGAAAAAGGACAGTGACAGAGACCGATGTCGGTTGAGAAATCGATGTCGGTAAGAAATATTGCCGACGTCGGTCAGATAACTGATGCCGGTAATAGAGGAAAGCCGACGTCGGTGATAGAACCGATGCCGGTGACTGTGTTTTCCAGAGAACCAAAAGATTTCAAGATTCTTGGAAAAACAATGAAGAAAGCGTCCTCACTCAAACAAACAGATGAGAAGAGAAGAACTGAGAGAGACAGACAAGCCTAAGCGATAAATCCTAGGAATTTAACCTTAGAATCTTGTGGCTTATGCCTTAGATGAATGTTTGGAGAGATTGGCTGTAAGAAAGGTCTTAGAAGAGGCAGTCTAGAGCTGGTTTTGGGTCTTGTTTTAGGTGCTCAAGAATTTGTGTTAGGTCTGGTACGTGGCCTGGTGCTAAGGAGCAAGCTCCCCTCACTTCACGATTCCAGTGGTTAGCTGGTCTCGCTTAGCCAAGATATACCTCACCTAGAGTTTATCCTCCGCCAGAGAACGGAGTGGGCTTCCCCCTTGGTGATGAAATCTAAGTAGGGTCACCGGGACGGCTAAGGTATCCACTGGGGGATGAAATCCCAGTCAGGCCTTGTCTCAAGTAAGTTTTATGTTCGTTTTAGTGCATGTGGTCTGGTAGTGTAACATCAAGTGTCTACGATTTATTCAATATGCAGATTTAAGTTACTAGATGTGGACTAATGCAAGCACAAGCAGAAATGAAAGTGCGATACGTTTTAAGCCCAAGTCGAAATGTGAGATTTGTTATGAAGACAAGTTTGAGAAAGGGTTGAGAGTATGATGTTTAGACTAGTCTAGAAATGCAAGGAAGAAAGATTCGTTTTAGTCCTGCTTATAGTGTCATTTGGAATAGAAGAAAGAGACAAGAAGGAAGGAGCCTAAATGCACCTAAATGAATGAAAGGAAGAGGAACCCGAGGAAGAACCTAAGGTCCCACCGGGTGTGCCAGAATGTTTCTATCGCTAATTCGCTTTCTACATTCAAAAGATGAATAAAGAAACTAAAGAAATGGACAAGGCTAGAAGTACCTGGATAAAGATTGCGCACTGTAATCTAGACATTTGTGGGCACCCCTCTTTGGCTGTGGAGGAATGACACCTGCAAGGAAAAAGAAACTTGGACAAGAAAATGTTAGATGGATAGGCAACGGGTTGCCAAGCGAAAGCTTGTTCCCAGAAGTGTGAAAGCTTCCTCAAGGGAGGTCAACCCACTGATAGCAAACAGATAAAAGACTAAGGAAATACAGAATGCCAGAATATAAGAGTGATAAACAAATTAGAAATGAAAGAAAAGACCAATGATTACCTGAAAGGAGTTGTCAGGCTGATGACAGTCGTCGAGGTCGGGAATGTTGCCGTCGTCGGTTGCCTGGTCTGCCGACTTCGGTTATCCTGTCGACGTCGGTCGGGGAAGTAACCGGCGTTGGTCGGGGAAGTGGCCTGTAGTCGGGTCTGGTCAGGTTTTTGGACTGTGGATGGGTCTGATTTGTGAACAGGGTCGAGACAGAGTTCAGGGACGACTTTGAATGGACTGGGGAATGGTCTGGTTCTGATTAGGTGCCCTGTACAGGGTCTTTGTTGGCAGGAGGGATGAGGGAGTTGTTCGAGATTATACTAAAAGGATGATAGGTGAAAGAGAAATGGATAGAGGACAGGCCCTGAGAAGGCTTTTCAGCCTCTCAGGGAGTAGGACGGAGGGAGTGGAAGACAGCAGATGCCAAGCAACTAAACACTAAAGAGAAGAAATGAAATGAAATAACAGACTGTGCTTACCTTTTAAGCTTGCTGAATGAAGAGTGGAAGAGCTGTTGTTGAGACCACAGAAGACTTAATCTCTACTCAAGAATCCCTGCACCTGTTGCTGCTATTGCACGAGGTCCAGAGGGAGAAGAAATGAATGCCAAAATGCCAAGAGAATTCAGTTTGTGAGCTCAAGGGGCCGGGGGCTGGAATGGATGCAGAAAGGAGTCTTGAAGGCTGCCGACGCCGGCATTATCGCCGATGTCAGCCGAATGGTCACCGACGTCGGTGGTGGCAGAAATGGGGATGGAGACTAAAAATATCCTCTGCGCATTCTTGCACACCGTCGGGCGAGGGATTGTGGGAAGAACGGTCATGAGGATGCTTAAATGGGCGCGGGAGGAAGATAATGAGAAGATTTGGCATAATAAAGGCTAAGAGGAAGGTGGAGGGATCCAAGGGAGGATCCAAGGTGGCAAGGGTGAGGTGGAAAGGGGGCCACTTAATTGAAATATTTAAGTTATTTTAATAAAACGAGTGGAGGGGACTAAGGCCAAGGGTTAGGATATGGGTTTGTGGCGGACAAGGTGGGAGAGCCAAGGTGCAGACACATTTGTGGTGTCTACACTTATTTTTGGAAGTTCACCACAAAGTTTTGTAGATAACCTTGAAGGCATCCTTGTTGATAATGGAGCCATCCTTATTAGCAAGGTGCATAATTATAGCATCTTGTAACAAGGTGATGACTCAATCACCTTGTTGTGTGAGAGACTAGACCATCAACCTTATTTCATCGATCCAATGGTTTAGGGCTTTCCTCTTGCTAATCACATAGGATTGAGCAATGTTCAAGTCTTCCAACTGAATCAAATTTAGGTCCTCAAGTTTCTTCATTCTGATTAACCTCACTACATTGATTATTTTATTGTCATATCTTCCATATGTAGCTTCTGCCTTGAGAACTCTATTATATATTTCATCTCCTTTTACCTTGTACTAAGCTAATATATTTATCATGCCAAACATCTCTCCCATGACCCATTCCACTTTTGTTATGGTCTATTCTAGTAAGGTGGCCTTGTGTTACTACTCCAAGTTAGTTATTCTTTGTTACACTCCCTTAACTATTTCAACTACCACATCCATAGTTTCTTGGAGAGCTGAAAGGGGGTCCTCCTCATACTGCTACTATTAGCCATGCCAGGCCCTTTTTGTCTTTGTCAGCTCAAATAGGGTTTCCTCTAACTCGTACATGATTTTGTGTTTTAGGTAGGTGACATTCCTCTTATTCACTCTCTTCATTTCCCCAACCTCCTTATCAAATTTCAATGTGACCTGTGGGGGGTCCACTATGACCAAATCTAGGTTCCCTAATTGCATTTTCTCAATCCATGTACTATTTGAAGAACCACTTAGGGGCTTTGTTGATGGAGGTAATGGATGAGCTAGAGTTATCCCTTGGAAAGTAGATATTTAGGAGGAATTAGTGGTCATGACTAATATAAATTCAGCTATAGGGGACAAAGAAGCATTGGTGCTAGTTGAAGAACTAGTAAATAATAAGGGAACTTGTGGGATGATAATAATGGGCCTCTTATTAGAAAATTATGGACTAGGTTTAGGCATTGGTCTGGGCATGATTGGGGGAAAATTAACCATTACCAAAACTTTGAAAATATTTTGAAGGGGTTGAAAATGGGAAATGGCATCGTCAAAGGCATAATTGTAGTTTGAGTGAGAGGCCTATAAGGTAGGAGGTTGACATGGCCTAGAATCAAGGGTTAACCAAATATGATCAAGGGTTTCTTATAGAGGAAAGAAGGAGGTAAGGTAATATTTTCTTGAACTATAATACTTGAACCTTATCTGGTAGGAGGAAGGGAAGGCACTGGTTAACTTGAAGTTGGTGGTGTAGGAGTAATTATCACCTCCACTTAAATCGTTGCCTATGTAGAGGTGGAACCTTGTATTTGGGATAGGCTGTTAGATGAAGCTCCTAAAGTGGAAGCCTACTCAAATTGTTCACCTAAATAATATATTCCCTTCTCCAAAGTGCGAGAAATTTCCTAAAGTATTATTTGACTAAGTTGTGGGTCCATGAAGCCTTCTTCTCCAATACTAGCAGTATGGACTAGAGATGTTGATGCTTCAGTTTGAGTATCTTATTGTTCAAACACTAGAAATTTTTTTGCACCATATGGTATTCCTTTCAATCATGTGATATTCACATCCCTCATCCTTTGCTTGACTTTTACATCATTAGCTACATTGAGGTTAAACTAATCTCCCTCCTTAGGCTCATGATGGTATATAATGCCAAGAGCTACCCTATGTCTAAAATAGTGATTTAATGTCAAGTGTACAAGGTCCCATTACATATTAGTTTCCTTTTCCATATTGAATTTGGTCCTATTTTTGGTAGTATTCATGATCAAGTACTAAATATCAAATTGAAATTAGCTGATGTTGGTTAATTGGGGATGGATGGGTCTTTTTTTCTTGTTTTTGTAGAGTCCATCTACTCCTGTGAGTAGTTGGAAAGCAATCTCCTACTTAGCCATATTTTTTGGAACTATGATAGGAAATCTAAATGGGATTGTTTTAATCCCCTCAACTCTTATTATGGTGTATTTAGGGTGTTACTAGTAGGCTCCCAATGTGCTAAGTGTTTCCCTAATTTTTTCTAAAAACTTGGGCATAATCCTTTTATGGATGGCCCTGTATACAATCAGGTAAAACTAATCGACAATAGCATGTATCTCCTACCTATATCTATAAATTATAACCTTCATGAAGACATATAACATGATCCATTTCAATTTTGGATCCTAATTATTAAACTTAAGGAACTTTAGAGTGGCATAAATGGCATCAACCAAGTAGGACATCATATAGAAATGATTTCCTTGGTTGGCCATGGTCTTCCTAATTTAGGTAGTTAAATTGTAGGAAATGATTTCCATAAGATAAGGAGTGGTGGAGTCATTTATTATCATGGACTCTTCTATTGATAATCTAATTTGATTGTAACCTAAGAAACCATCTATTAGTGAAAGCATTTCATAACCTACTGTGGAGTCAACTCTCATGTCAATGTTAGGTAGTGGAAAGTCATCCTTAGGGCATGCTTTGTTAATGTCATGAAAATAAATATAGATTATAATTCCCTCAAGTTTCTTATTGATAGGTACTACATTGGATATCCATTCAGAGTAGTCAATTGGTCTCATACATCATGCTTCTAAGACTTTCTCCAACTCTTTCTTCACTAATACATCAATGTGAGGATGCATCTTGTACAACTTTTATTTTACTAGTTTGGCATCAAGATTGACCACAAGGTTGTGTAGAACCAAGGTGGGGTTCAAGCCAGGCATGTCAGAATATGCCCAAGAAAATATATCTACAAACTCTCTCAGTAGGGCTATGAAGACTTCATGTTCTTTCTTAGTAAGGGATGCACCTAGTTTGATCCACTTTGGGTCATCTGGGGACCTGATGTTAACCTCTATTGTATCTTTGATTAGAAGAGTGGAGCCATCATCAAGGATAGTTGGTAATGACTTGGACTGATTGGGAACATTAGAGTCCTCTATTAGGAGTGGTTCTTCAACAAGCTCTCCAAGACATGATGAATCAAAATCTCCTAATGGGAGATTAGGCCATGTGACCAAGATAGTCAAAAATTATTGTATGACTTGATCAAAGGCTTCATGCCTTTCAATATTGAATTCAGACCCATTATCATGTCCATTTTTAGCATCCTATTAAATAATTTGATCAAAATCCTGTTGCTCTTTAAGGCATAATTCAGATCTATAGTGAACTTCATCATTATTAGTTTTTTGCATGATTTGCTCAAAATCTTGATGCTCTTAAATACTAAATTTAGACTCGTAGATAAGTTCATCATTGGTGGTCTCCTGGTCTATATATGAAGAAGGTTAAACACCCCCGTCTAGTGGCACTTGAAATAGGTTTTCAGTATTAGACTAACCTTTATCTTTACTATTTCCCTGATCAAAAAGTGCCTCAAATAAGTTTTCACTTTGAGACTTCAATGTTTTATTTATTTAATTTTGGCTAAGGGTGTTCAGTCATTCTCCAAAATAGGATTCAGGATCCAATTTGATTGATAATCTTGATTTATGATCTCCCAACGAAACATTATCTCTAAGGCCTACAAAATCATAGAATGCTTCATCATTTTGAAACTCATCAAATGGTATGTGTGTTTCTTGTTGGTCCCAATTTATTAGTTAGGGATAATATAATGGTAGGGAATTGTTATGAGTGATTGGGTGAAGGGTGAAAATGATGTGATTATCAAATAGGTTAGTTTGGGCTGAGTCATTAAGTAAGCTATGATCAGACTATGCTTCATTGTTAGCATCTTCATCACTAGTTGATGGTGATGGAACATGAGTAAGGTATATGGGGTCACCCCCAAGTGGTTTAAATCCAGGTCCATAAGGTCCTTTGTACTTGGTCATAGAAATAGGTTCCAACATTCCCTATAGATTTGGCTCGATGCCCCTTCCTTCATAATCTTGATTTTCCATGATATGATTGGGATTAGGATTGGGATATGTGGGGTTCTTATAACAATTGGCCAAATTATCATTATACAACCATGACTTATCTCCTTTGAGAGGACTTAATCTAGGCTAGAAGCTAGTATGAAAATGACTGGTCTTGGATTATGAACTTGGCCTTTACCCTTTCTTTGCTAGTGCATGCATGGCATAGCTTTAGGTCTTCCAAAGGCTTTTGGGTTATAAGGAAGTTTTGAAATATGAAATGTATCATGAGTCAAGTACTCTCTTGGGCCATTAGTTGAGATTGTCAAATGATTGGATACTTTAGGAGGTGGCATGTGACTGAGAGAATCAAGGGTATTAGGATCAATGTAGTTATCCTTTGGTAATTCAAGGAGTATTACCTTCCCCTTATCCTACTTATTAGATGGATTCATACTAAAATAGTAATTATAAATTTGAAACTTAGCCTGTAGATGTTCATAATGCTCATATGGATGCAAATCTCCTAGAATGTTAACTTCCATCCCTGAATGGGAGAACTTGGTGCATTGGTGTAATGTCGATGGGACTGCATAGATCTCATGTAACTAAGGACTAACCAAAATCATATTTTATGACAAATCAAGATCTAACACATGGAAAAGGGTATCATGAGTCAAGGGCCCAATGATAACTGACAAGCTAATGGTGCCCTGTGATTTATGGTCTTGATTATCATATGCTTTGATGGTGATTGTTTTTGCTTGGAGATCCATCATTATGTACCCAAGAAGCTTGATGAGTTTTAGAGACACTATGTTTATACCTAATCCATTATCTATAAGGACACATTTCACTTTGTGTCACATTATATATACTTCAAGGTATAATAGATTATTATGCAGGGGGGCAAGAGGTGACATATCACTTTGGTTGAATTTGACTTGTTGGGTTGGAGCTAGGTGTCCTACCAAAGCTTAAAATTGATTAGGGGATATGTCATTTTAAATAGTGGATTGGCTAAGGTATTCATTCAATATTTTCTTATGGATTATTGACATACATAATAAATCTAAAATGGATATTTGTGCTAGCATTTTTTGCAATTATTCCACTATATCAAATGTCTTTTCTTGAACAATGTTACATGGCTTATTCTAAGGCCAAATGGTGGGTTGGATGATGGGTAAAGTGGAAGGTGATTGTGGGCTTGGTATGGTAATTTTAGATCTTCAAGTTATGATTACACAATTATGATTAGATACAAGACTATTGTTGTTAATCGATGATGGTAGAGGGGGGCCAAATAAGATAAGTCTCAGTTATCGATGCACTTAAGTGTGGTCATGGTTGAATGATGAGTTATCATTATAAGGTCCTAATGTTGGAATACCTACTTTCTAGTTCACCTTTATGTGGTTCGAGGTTAAAGAAGGGTTACTATAATGATTGAATTGGTTTGGTATGAATAGAAATCATCTTATTTGGTTGAAACTTGGTCTAGGATTGATGTAAATGGTATTAATGCTTCCTCCTAAGATATGACCTACAACTAAGTTATATTCATGTGCAATGGCATGGTAAGTTTTTTGGTTATGGCCACTACTTTGGCCTTGGTTCTATCCATTATTTTGGCTTTGCTAGTTTTGCTACTGATTTTGTTGACTTGGCCTTTGTTGTTAATGTTGTTGTTGCACTAACTAATTGTTATGTTGAGAAAATGGGTTTCGATAGATGCCAAGATTCTGATTAGATGTGGAAGCTCCATTATCTAACATATTTTTGATGACATGTTTGATTTACACATAATGTTGTAAAGTATGGCCTTTAACCCTATGAAACTCATAGAATTGATCTGGCTTATACCAGTTTGGCATGTTTGTACCTTCACAATATTGCTCTTTTGGAATAGGGTATCTGATTAGGTTAACTATTTAAGCTTTCAAAATATTGATTCTATTGGTTCTCCAAGGTTGGTAAAAGGATGATGAGTATGTGGGTTTCTCCTTAGAGGAGGTGGGTTTTTCAAAGTCAAAGGCCATTGTAATTGTTGCATTTGTTACGATGGCTTAAGTTGTGCATGTTGTAGCTATGGAAGAGGTTGTTGGGTAGGAGTAATATGAAAAGGTGGTGTTGGCTGAGTAGATGGTGTTTACACCATTTGGACATGGCATGAATTTGTTACTCCATTCCCAATAACATTCTTATTGTGGTTAAATTATTTTGGCCTATTATTATTATTAGCTTGTGGCAGTTACGATTCTTGCACTTGGTTTGGATTTTGATGTTAATTATTGTTTTGATTTTGGTTTTGGCCATTGTTCTGATTAATTGAGTTTAGTTTTATGATCCCTTTGTTAATAAGGGCTCTTTCAATCACTAAACTTTTGTCAATGATCTCTTTAAATGTATACACACATTATAACTCCATATAGTATTATATTTCACTATGTAGATTTTTGGTAAACACTGTTGCTA
Organism: Torreya grandis; assembly: GCA_037957365.1. Classification (NCBI taxonomy): domain Eukaryota; kingdom Viridiplantae; phylum Streptophyta; class Pinopsida; order Cupressales; family Taxaceae; genus Torreya; species Torreya grandis. The sequence goes on from JARHVA010004980.1 coordinate 34,785, forward strand.
GTTGCTTATATAGTAGACTATGGGTAAAGTGGTTAGCAAGAGCTTTCCATCATTATAAATAACTTTTGAAGCTTTCACCTGGTTTTTGCCTTGTTTTCATTAAGTTGACCAATGAAATCTCATGCTCAATATTATATGAGAAGTATTGCACAAACTTATTTGATAAATCATCAAAGTCAAAAACTAAGTTCTTTGGTATTTTCAAAAACCATTCCAAGGCCTATCTAGTTAAACTCCTTAGAAACAACAACAATAGATAAATGTCACTATATGCCACTAGATGACATACAACAAAGAACTCTGTTAGATGTGTTTTGGGATCACCTTTCCCATTTTATTTATCAAACTTGGGTGGCTCATATCCTGGAGGGAATGGAATTTTTAAGTACTCCATGTTAAAATGATATGAACACACATCATCCAATTTGAACTTTTTAACCTATGTCCCAGCTTGGATGGTAGAAATTGCATCATTCATTTTTTTTTAATTCCTTCTCAAGGAAACTTGTTGGAATATTGGCCTAGGTTGATGGTTGGGCATTCACAAGTGGATGACTTAGACTAGGATATGATGGAGGGATTTATTGGAGTATATTGGATTGGCTAAGGAATGATCTAGGAATGTGCATGCATGGATTAGGGTGTAATTGTTGAAATTGTATCTATGACAGTGTGATATTATGGTTGGGGTTAGATATGTATGACTAATTTTGTGGATATTCAGGCTGGGATGGAGGGATATAACTATATTGTGCCTATTATGGTTGAATAGGGACTTGTTGTTGACTATTCAAACCTTGTTGTTGAGTAGGAACTTGTGAGCTAAGACCCTGTCTCTGAACCTATGGTACATTTTGCATAAAAGGAAATTACTGCCTAAAAGGTACTTAAGGAACATTGAAACCTCTTTGTTGTGAAAATACCTATTGAGAAGTGGATTCATGTTGGATATTCAATATCTTTTTCTTACCAATATGAATACATTGTTGATTAGACATCATTTGATTTTGGATTGGTATATTGGTCCATGAAGGAAGAGGTATATTCACTGCTACCTTGTGAGGTGGAACATTGGCTATCCCTTGTTAAGGTGGTAATGTGTTTGGCCTCTATTGCATTGGGATACTTGATTGTGCTTACTATTTTGGAATACTACTTGTCACATTTTGGAGAGGATTAGGATTCAACACATTTTGTTGTAGTGTGGTAATGCTTGTTGGTTGGCTACTTAATCCTATTGGTTGTGTGTTTGAAGAAGTAGTTAGTTGAAGATTAAAAGTAGTTAGTTTAGGTTGGGATGTAGAATTTCCTACTCCCTGATTTTGAAAACCACTAATGGTACTAGCTAAAGGCACATTTTGTTGTGGATTAATTTTTTGTGTGCTAACACCATTTTGGTTTAAATTAGATGTTGCTTTCACATTATCCCTTATGTTTTTCTTAGTATCATACATGGAAACTAAATATATTTCCTCTATAATTGGTGTATTGAACATGGTTTCTACTAAAGTGTTTTGCATAAATGGGTATAAACCCTTATTGTCTTGACTTGTCAACTCAGTTAAAACTTATGTTTGAGGAGATAGATTAATAAGAGGTTCATTTGACAAGGCCATATTAGTGAATTTATGCACCAAATTGAGATATGTATGGTATTCTTGATGCATTTGATCGAAGTGGTCATCCATGCGACCTCTTTGTGGGATAAACACAGGGGTTTTGATAAGGTATTGGTACAATGGGATTAGGATTTCTAGAAGAGAACTATCCATGAGTCTGATTATAAAACATGTTGGAAGGCTCTCTTTCTATATTTTGTAAGTTTTCATACCCTACCTCTTCATTTCTATTGGGATCATATGTTGATGGTTTTATGATGTGATAAGTTTTTTGTTGAGTACTTTCTACAACTGATGGTATTCTAGATAAGTATTGGGTCATTATCTATTGATCTTGTTTTATATATAGAGGTGTACTAACCAAGTATTTGGCTAAAGGATCTTGACTTTGTCCTCCTAGTTGAATATTTTGGGTTAGATAAGAATCTATTTCCCAAATGACATTGTCTTCAATAGGGTTTTCCACAAAGTCCCCTTATGTGAAAGGATTTCCATATCCAAAATTGTACATAGCTCCACTATGTGTATAGTGAGCCATGTTCAAATTAAATGACAAAAATTTCACAATAAGAGAAGGGATTAAGGTTCCAACAACTCTATAAAATCTATGCCTTTTGGAAAGACAAAGGGTTCAAATGTGATCTAGCTTTGTCAAAGGTGGAACTAAATCTCCAAAAATTCTATGCAAAGACTTGATAAAAATAATGTATCATAAAAAAATAAATGCTAAGTGTATGATACATGAAAATGTCATACAAAATGACCTAAAAATCAAACTACCAAACTCTAATGTTGAAACATGTTCCAAGCAAGTCTAAGCTACTAAAGGGAAAAGTTGTTAGGTATTTTGTCCAAATGTGGAGTCAAAAGCTAAGCTAAAATAGGATATTTGAGGAATAATAGCCAAATGGTGGAAAAAAATTCAACTTAAAAAGGATGATTGATTAATCTAACAAACTTGGAACAGTTTAACATAGATAAATTACATGACTCTAGGCATAAAACATGATCTGATAGGTATAAGATGCTAAATAAGAAATGTTTAAAGATAAACTAATTTGACCAAAATAAAAGCACAAAACAATAAAATTTTCCAAATTTGAGTTACAAATAAACCCAAGATACATAATCCAATAGAGGAAGATATAAGTATTAACCTCATGAATTGAGGTCTAAACCAAAATCAACCAATATTTGAATCTGAACATGTAATAGTTAATTAAGCACTCAAATAAGGATAAAATATAAATTTGATAACAAAGATCTAGAAATAATTGAACAATGTGACCTTGTTAATCTAAGATTCAACAAGGCTCAAGTGATTGGTTATAAATACATGATAATGAAGACGCAAGATGAAACAAGACAAGTCTTTTGAAATAAAATGGGCAGCCTAATGGCATTAGAACTCCCAAAATATGATGTTACAAATGGTTTATATTTGAAGAATTTCAAGGCAAAATATCTTTAAATTATTTAGCCATCATAATGGTACCTTCCTCAATCAAGTGCTACTCTCAATTTTTTGACACAAAAAGAGAATGTTTGCTAAGTTAAATCAAAGTGTCATATAGATGGCATAATGCTTCCTCAAATAATGGAGTGATGTGGACTCATGACTCATTAAATGTCATGGTTTGAATAATACAAGTTTTAATCTAACACACCAAAAAAAAATGATCAAAATACACTAAGTATAATCGTCCAAATTCTAGCAAGGTTATGGCAATGTGGGGTTGACTAAACTAATTATTTTATGAATGTTCTAGATGGATAAATTATATAATGAATTTCACATCAAATGATGCAAAATAAATTCACTTTAATTATTTGTCCATGACACTTGGCTTGTTACAAAAAGGTCTTACCCTTTTTGCAACCACTACATCTGTCACTTGCTCAGTGTAGTGTGATGTCCAATGTGCAGATACGTCCTATGTGCAACTCTAACACTAGAAGGTGGTTTAGCTGCTCAAACCTCTGATCCTAGTGGGAGTGGTTAAATTCAATGCCAAGAGATGAAACCTTAGGTAAAATCTTTCCTAAATAACTCATGGGAGGTAATGAAGTCCCTTTCACAAGCCAAGATGCATGAAACAAATGACATAATAGAAAGACTTTATGGTCACCTCAAGATCACCCAATACTATTGAAATTTTTTGGGGAGGGATTTAAATGGAATTCTTTTCATGCCTTGGACTAGGCTCAAAGTGTGATGAGATGATAGTGTTTTTGATCCCAAAATTTCTTTAAAGGGGACGGATGAGAAAGCATACGTGTACGTCTCTTTTTACAAAAACACACAATCAACAAGCAAGTTTAAAAATAATAGAAGTGAATTTAATTTCATTGCTCCCAATTTAATGTGTTTTATTAGATTCATTAATATCCCCTTCGCTTTAAGTTTTTCAAATAGAAATAATTTTAAACCACCCAAAAAGAAGTTGGTGCTTTTGATCCCAAAAGTTCCCTAAAGGGGATGGATGGGAGAACATACACACACAACTATCTATTTACTCAAAAAAAATAGACTAAACAAATAATGAAAAAAAATTACAAAAAAACTTTGAAGTGTATTCAATTTTATAGCACTAAACAAAATGTGTAGTGGTGTTCTTTTAGCCTATTGGCTTCAAGTTGTGAACTTTGAAAGAAACTATAAAAACTTAACCAATAAAACACCCTAAAAATTTTCTTTAAACACCAAAATGAAGGATTCCTAGTTTATTTTATATATCCAAATGAAGTGTGAAAAGACTAATTTAGATTGAAATGGTTTTCTCCAAATAGGTCCTGCAAAGAAATTGTTAGAACTGTGTTTAGCCTTGAAGCGTATTTATCAAATGAGACAAGCAAATTTGAAGGGTTAAATCTGTCAACCTGAAAGAAAAACCCCAAAAAAAACAAACATTTTAGGTTAGGCAAAGGTTATAAAAATTCTCAAAAAAAAACTTAAAATAAATAAAATAAATTTATGAAACATGCAAACAAGTTAGAAGGGAAAAAAGAAACAAAACTGAACACAAAATTCATAAAAAATTGTAATCAATAATTTAGCCATAACTTTTAAACTACAAATACATTTGTCACAAAAATTATAAAAGTTATTTATATGTCCAAAGAGTACCTATATGAAAAAATTCAGATCAAACCAATGAATAAAAAAAAATTATGATCTTTGTACTAACCATTTTTACCAAAAAATTAAAAAAACAGAAATTGATAGTCACTAAAAGAACTAAAACTTATAAAATATAAAGAATTGTTTTGTGAAAACTTTAGAGAATATCAATGAAATATTTATATATATGAATTAAAAAAATTAGATAAAAATTTTAAGTAAATAAAAAATTATGAATTATTTATTGGTCATTTTTACTCAAAGCACAAACAACAAAAAAAGAATTAAAACTATGAAATACAAAAAAGTTTGTGGGTTACGCTCTCATGAAGATATCCCATCAGGTGTGCCATTTTTTATCAAGTAATTTGAATCAAGAGAGGATGATTAGTATTGTGTTAGCTCTAAAATGTAATCATAATGAAATAAACACACTAGTATAACATCTCTAGACCCAGATCTTAAGGGGAACTTAATAAACAAACAACAATTGAAAACCCAACTAAAATGAAAAGAATAACAATATTTACCTTCTTTGAAAGCTCCAAATTATTTAATCATTTGTATTTCTTAGATTATGCATAATTAGTCTTCATCAATGACATATGGCTAATATCATCTCCTCTATGCACCATTTTTGAATGCTTGGCTCAATTTCAATATTATAACACTATGCTTTTAACTTCATGAATCTATTCTTGCATTATAACTCTAACTAGATTGAGCCCCTAAAATGAAGATCTCCAAGCCTGCTTTTATAATTTTTCAAATCCCTTATAATGGGTTAAATCTGACCATGATTGAGTTTATTAAGCTTGATAGAGTTTGGCATATTCCTAGGATATTCTATTTAGATATTTTTCAAAATGAAAAAATCACAACCATGGTTGAATTTACTAATTGTGGTTGAGTTTGGAATATTCTTAGGATATTATTTTAGATACTTTCCAAGGGTGAAAACTCACAAAGGTAAGATGCTCTTGAATTTCTTTTTTAGTAATTGATTTAATTGATTTATTAGCTCATGGGTGAACTTAATTAGGATTTGAAATTGATTTAACTTACCAATTGATTTTGATTAGGGTGTATAAGTTAATTAATTATTTTTATGCATTTGGTCATTTATTTTATTTTGATTAATTAAATGTGTGTATTTACCTTATTTAATTGATTTATTAAGCTAAATTGATTTAATGCAAGGTTATGAAACCAAATTCGAGACTAATAGAAATTCTTGGGTTAGGTATTCAATAATTGGAAAGAATTGGTCTAAATTCAGATATGTAACCATTGGTAGCTAATTTTAGGTGTCTACATTATTCTTTTTAAAATAATCTTGATTATTGATGATGATCATATGATTGTTCAAGTGATTTCACTAGTTTTGTGATAATACTAGTTTATCTTATATAATGTACTTATCTGACTAAATGAGTGAGTTTAGTTAATTTTTATTTACATTACTTTGTTTTTAGGTAAGGATGCATAATGTAATGATACGATGGCATATTCTATTATTGTTAATTATCTATAAGATTTAGATAATAATAATTAAAGGTTGTTATTATTATTATTATTTATAAGCTAAAACTATATGTCAAAAGATATAAATATCATTATTTTTAAATACCTTTGTGTTCAATTAACTATTAACCCAAAGTTTTTTTTAAATATATTGAATACATTAAATGATTTAATAATCATTGTATATATGGTAGGGGATAACATAGTCACATGGAACTATAATCAAATAATATATAACAATATTATCATGCAATGTAATCTATACTCTATAATATTGAACAAAGGTCATGCATAGGAATACTTCAGTCATCGATATGATGTTAGACTTTACATGAAATAGAGATTGGAAACAAATTGATTAAGGTATAGTGGTTGATAATTGTTTGTTTTATGTGGATTTTAAAAAGAATATAAAATGATTTTTATGGAAGCCTCGAGATGATTAGGGTTATTAATCATCTATTGACTTTGGTTAAGATTCTATTTTGAGGAAAACATGGAGCCTATTATGTTTTCATGGTGATAGACTGTGGAAGTTTGTTGAGCAAGTTTTGCATGCATTTAAATAGTTAGTTAAAGTGGTCGTTAATGATGGGAAGAAAGAGAATGAAAAATAAAAATAAAAAGAGGAGAGTTATGGGGATACACACACATGACTCATGGCATTGAGGAGAGATTTGTAGAATGTAAAGAAGGTAAAAACTTGAAGGAAATAAGAAGGAATTCAATTGATCCCATCGAAAGACACAAGTAGGTTTTGTATTTCAATTCTTGTGTAAAAAAAGTATGGTTCCTTAAAACTAAGTATTGAGTAAATGGGTTTTCTATGTTTTAAATTTAGAGATTTTGAGTGGAGTATGGATCCCTATAGATTTCTTGGCCTCCATATAACCCTACCTTCAACTTAGAGAAAACCTAAGATTGTGGATTAAACCATAGAAATTCCTAGACTGTTAAGCTTTTATGAAACTAGTCTTAAACTCTCTTTTAGTTCAAAAAATCTTTGTAAAATAGATAGAGAACTGTCTTGGATAGGTATATATATGTGGTTCAAACTAGTTTGATTGAATCAGTTGTGTATACTCATTTAGGTGTTTGAATTTTGATTTGAAATTTAGGTTAGTGGTTGAAATTCAACTATGTATACATTGTTGGTATTTAGGTGTAAAATGAGGAATTTCATTATATGAATTGGGTATGTAGATATATACATAGATATAGATATATAAATATATACAGTTAAAATTATAAGGTATATGCATACATGTGTGTGTGTGTGTGTGTGTGTGCATTTTGAACTAGTTTTAAAAGGCTTTGAGTGATATTGAATTTATATACATTTATGTGTATACCTCTATATCTACTATATACATATACATTTTTTGATTGAATCTATGATGTTCGACTATGTGCTTATAAATTTCAATATATAAATATATTGCAAATTGTTTAGGCCTTTTGGAGGGTAGTTGTATTCATTGAGAACATACTTGTATATGTGAAATAGGGATTAAGACACCGTTGTGTTTATTTGGAAAAAAAAACCTATAGGTTTACATAATATAGTTATACTATTATATTGTGTAAATAAATTATGTAGAGTGTATATATGTTTATATGGCTTTATGAATATAGTCAGTTAGTCATTTTTTATAACCTGAGTATGGGTAAGAGGATGACTGTATATGGACTATGTTGTGGTTTTATATGATGATTCGGCCTATTTTGTGATTAATTTCATAAGTTTTTATAAGATCTCAATGTGTTAAAACATGGATGATTATGTATTTTTAAATAGTCTTAAATAAATAGTTTTAAATAAGTCAATTGGGGGGATTGAGTATGAGGAATTAATTAAACAAAAGCATTCAGACTATTTCATATGGTTATATGGATGACCCATATGAGGCTTAGTCAACTGTGTTTTTAGTTTAATTATATGCATTTGATTTAATGAAAGTTTCAAAATGATTGAAATAAGAATGTTTTTGTTTAATCAAATAGAACATATGATTAGTTGTATGTTACATTTAGATTTTGTGAAAGATTGTATGTTTGTTTTAAACAAGTAAAAATGTGGACAAATTATCTAGTTTATTAAAAGGGGCTATGGGGATATGGACTAGATGTATAAATTAAAGTATATAAAATACTCTAAGTCATAGACAGTGGATGTCTACTTAGACTATTCCATATATGATAAATAATTGTATTGTATTGAAAAATTTTTAGGGAATATATATATGCATATCATACTTAGTGGTATTGTGCTTAAAAACATTATTACCCTTGATGTGTAAATGATTGCTTGAGTTATATTTTAATTTTATGGATATAAACATTAAAATATCATAATTATGATATTAATATAAGCAATTATGATGTTTGGACTGCCTTTGTTTATATGTAGAATCTAAACTATACTTATAAAGCTAAAAAAATATTGTTATTATGTGGAGAAATAACATTATGAGTTACTTGGTATGATAATTAACTAACAGTTTTGATGAGATAAATACCCAGATGATGTGTTTGAGACTATTTTTAGATTATATTTATTATATGTAATAAACTAGATAAATGGATTCATTATACTTCATTTGATAGATTAAATGAATGTATGATAAATTCTACACTTAACTAAATTTGGATGTGCTAAGAATATTTATGAATGAATCTATTGGTTTTGTTATTATATGTTTTACCAAATATCATATTCATGGCCCTAATTAAGTAGTGGATAGATTCTATTGGCTTAATTAGTGTAATCAATGCAAGATGAGGCATAATCCAATCAAGTGGTGTGTATGAATTTGACTAATCCTAGAGATTATTTATTATTAAAAACTTTGGATAAAGTAATGTTTGATAAATATTTTCATTTTATATGTTGACATAATTTTCATATTTGTGTGATATTATATTAGAACATATTTCTTTATGGTACACATTATGTATTAGTTATCTTCAACACATAGGTTCTGGATTGTTACTCTGGATTCCTGCACCATTAGTATCTACACATTCATGAAGGGAGGGCCATCCCCTTGTTTAGGAGATAGTGCGGGGGATTTATGGTCCGTGATTGGTTTAAAAAATTAATTAGATGATGCTTTCCCTCCTAGATGGATTATTATACATGAGACTACACTTGAGATTACATATTGATATTGAGTCATGGAGACTCTTAAATTTTGGAGACTCTAATCAGAAGAGCTTTGTATCATGTCTTATCTTTTGATATATTATTATGTATTGTTGAAACTATATCTTTGATTCATTAAAATTATACAATAGATGTTGTAATGATGTATCAGCTATGGCTAAAATTATACTATTTTATTTATGATGTGATGCAATATTTATAGTTATTCAATATTATTTATGAATTCTATTTATATTCATGGTGATCCTTAGCTAAGTGGATTAGCTAAAATATTAATGGTTAACTAAATTAATATATTTAGTTAAATATCACTAGTTATGATTTCTCATGGTGAAATCTATATGTTAAATATGTGTATTTAATTTTTTTTAATTACAATAGTTTGGTGAAACCTAGTGGGGTTGTTACATTTGGTATCAAAGCTGAAGCTCAAAATATAGGACTTTAATATGTCTATTAACACAAAATTATTCTCCTAATAATAGGAAGAATAATGGTGTATGCTAGACAAAGAGGTGAGGGTACTTTGAATATTGAACCTGTTGTTTATTTAAACTAGTTTGTAGTTGAGCAAGCTATGAAGTTGGACCAAATCCTCACAACCATGTAAGAGACTAGGGACTAGAGCATGACCCTAGAATAAGAAGTGCATGAACATAAAGAGGAAAATGCTCAAGAAGAACATAAAGAGCATCTTTATGAACAAGAACATCTTTAAGAGTAGAGGCATGAGGAGGTGCCTCAAGATGCAAGAGTTTGAGTAGCTTTAGAGTTAGCACATGACATGAAAAAGGTGAATCCACCCAAGTTCAATGGAACTATTTTGGGAGATGGATTTGAAGTGTGGCTAATATAAATGGAGAAGTATTTTGAGATTTAAAATTATTTTGAAGTCATGAAAGTAGTTTGGGGAGCTTATTAAATTGATAGTGAATTAATGACTTGATAGGAAAACAAGAAGCTTGAGGTGAACCTCAACTCAACCACCACTACCTAGGAATAGTTTGTGACACTATTTAGTTCATGATGGCTTATATAGCTATACTTTAACTAAATGCTTACAAATTTATAGAATCTTAAGCCAGGGGATTTATTAATGAATGAATACTGGGAGCAATTCACCAAGCTTATAAAGTATGTACCTTAGTATTAGGAATATGAGAGGTCCATGATCAGGAAATTCATCATGGGATTAAAACTCCAAATAAGTAGTGAAGTAGATGTGCATGGTCCATCTACCATGGATCGAGTGTTCAAGAAGGTAGTCAAGCAAGAATAGAAACTGAAATATCTTTCCCAAGTCAGAGATAAGTTCAAAAAGAAATTTGGAAGTTCTAAACCAACTTTCAAGAAGAAGAATTAAAAGAAGAGGATAGGAGATTCTTAGGGTCATTTCAAGAATCATAATGCCAAGTTCAATAGTGGTTCAAAGAATAGGAAACCTAGTAATGGTTTTAAGGGTGGTTTCAAGGGAAACCAACAAATTGAGAAGAAAGGACTAGTTAGAGGTTGCTTCATATGTGGAGGTGACCAATTTACTATAAAATGTCCTCAAGACAAATCAAAGAAAAAGGGTTAAACTTCTCAATAAGGTACATTTTAACAATAGATTCATGTATTTGTTGATAATGGATAGGTTGAGTATCAAACTTCACCCATATAACTGTTAGGTATTATGTTAGATCATCTAGTTTCTTTTTTAATTGATACGTGAGATACAAAAAAAATCATTGCTCCTAGAATGCTTGGTAATTTTTTTGTAAAATTTGGATTAATGGCAAATGCATGGTTGGTACAATATGAGAATGAATCAAAAGTCAAAGTTGACAAATGTCTAATTGAAGTAGAGAATAGATTACCTAAGTTTATTATAGTAGTATATCTTGATACAACATTGTTAGGATCATATGATGTGATCCTAGGAGTTAATTGGATGGAAAAACATAAAGGCAAGGTTGACTATTTTCCAAATAAGTTTGAGTGTGAAGATGATTTTGGAAATTAGACACAACTTCAAGGTGAGAGAAGTGAGTTGAAACTAAGGTAGATTTCTGAAATTCAACTCAAAAAAGATCAAAGGAAGGTATGCTAAGCACTTATAATTTAATATAAATGAGATGGAATAATCTAAGGAACCATCTATTGAAGATTATCCTTTTTGGAAGAACTTCCATGATGTGTTCCCAAAAGAATTATCAATATTTCCACCTAAGTGAAAGTTTGATTTCTCAATTGATATCGTATTTAGATCAAAACCATAGTCTAAAGTGCTATATATAATGATAACCACTAAATTGGTTTATTTAAAGGCACAACTTCATGATTTGTAGTCAAAAAGTATGATTCGATCGAGTGTGTCACCATGGGGTGGTCTAGTTATCTTTTTCAAGAAGAAAGATGACACTCTTTGCTTGTGCATAGATTATAGGATGTTAAATAAATCAATGATTAAGAATAGATATTCATTACCATGAATTTATGATCTCTTTGATTAAATGAGAGGATAAATAGTATTTTATAATATTGATCTCAGATCAGGGTATCACCAGTCGAAATTTCATGAAGAGGATATCCTAAATATAGTGTCCAGGACTTGATATGGGCATTATGAATTTATAGTGTTACCATTTGGATTGATGAATGCACCAGTAGCATTCTTGAATCTTATGAATAGTGTGTTTAGAGATTACCTAGAATTATTTGTGTTTGTCTTTCTTGATGACATCCTCATTTGTTTAAAGGATGAAGAAGAACACTTACAACATCTGGAATTGGTTTTGTAACATTTGTGGAAACATATATTATACGATGAGTTTTTTAAGTGTGAATTTTTCTAAGATAAAGTGTATTATCTAGGACGTATTATCATTTTGGATGGTATTTCAGTAGATATAAAAAAGATAAGATCCATTATGGAGTGGCTAGCACCAAATAATGTGCATAAGGTAAGAAGTTTCTTGGGATTAGCAGGCTATTATAGGAAATTCATTCCAAATTTTTCTAAGATATCTAATTTGATTACATCTCATCAATGGACAAATCAAAGTTTCATCTAGTCAAATAAGTGTGAGTTAGCCTTTCAAGAACTAAAAATGAGTCTTTTTTCTACACCAATGCTAAGAGTTCCCAATCCTAATGGTTAATTCTTAATTATCATTGATGCATTTGGGGATGGACTTGGAGGAGTTATTATGTAGGATGGTTCAGTGGTAGCCTATGAGTCAAGTAAATTTAATCTTTATGAGGTGAATTATGCCCCTTGTGACCTGGAACTTACAATAATTGTGTATGCTTTACAAATTTTAAGGCATTATTTGTTGGGAAAATTATTTGAGTTCAAGACTAATAACTTGGGACTCAAGTGCATCTTCACCCAATTGAATCTAAATATTCATCAAAGAAGATGGTCAAAGTTCTTATTTAATTATGATTTCAATATTAACTATATAAAAGTCAAGTAAAATAGAGTATTTGATGCCCTAAGCCATAAGAAGGTACATATAATTCTTTGCTACTATTAGAAGTACTTTCAATGATCAAATTATTGTCAAAAGATGAATTCTATGATCAAGTCAAGAAAGCATTGTCTAAAAATGCTCAAAAGCCTAAGTATAAGGGATTCAAAATAGAGAATGATGGTCTTTTATGGTATAATGTTAGCATGTATGTATCAGATAAAGAGAATCTGAGGAGCATAGTGTTAAAGTAACTACACAATGCCTCATATTCAAGACATCTAGGATTAACCAAGCTCATGGCTAAGCTTAGACTACTCTATCATGGATTAATCAAGAGAGATGTAATGAATTTTGTATCTCGTTATCAAGAATGTTAGCATGTGAAATTTTAACATGTGCATCCACCTAGATTGTTATATCCACATGACATACTAAAATGGAAGTGGAAGGTGATCAGTAAGGATTTTGTACAAGGTTTACCATTATCAAAAAATAGGCATGACATGATCTTGGTAGTAGTTGACAAACTAACCAAGGTAGCTTATTTTATACCTAGAAACTTGACTGATGATGCACCTACTCTTATGAAGAGATTCATAAAGGAAGTGTATCAATTTTATGATTTTTTAGAGAAAACTATTTTAGATTTTGATCCAAGGATGAATTCTATATTTTAGTTAATTCTAAATTTAGCTCTAGGTACATAACTAAACTTTAGCATTGCATATCACCCATAGACTAATGGACATACATAGTGAGTTAATAAAATTTTGGAAGATCTCCTTCATATGTATTACACAGATCAGAAATACAAGTGGTAAGAATACCTCCCATTGGTTGACCAATTATCTTTGAAGATGTCATCATTTGAGGCATTTTATGGAAGGTGTAGAACACCAACTAGTTGGGACATATTAGAAAATAGGGTAGTCTTTGGACATGAGATGCTTCTAGAAATGGAAGATCAAGTTAGGATAATCAATCATAGGTTGGCCAAAGCCAATGATAGACAAAAAATTAATGTTGATCTAAAGAGAACAACCAGATTGTTTTTTGTAGGTGATAAAGTGTTTCTATGGGTTAAGGCTCAGAAAATCTTGATTAAATTTGAGAAGTCGGTAAAACTTTCACTGAGATATGTGGGATCCTTCAAGGTTTTATAAGTGATTAAACCTATAGAATATATGATTAAATTTCTACCATCTCTAGCTCATTTTCATAATGTCTTTCATGTGTCTTATCTTAAAAAGTATATGGTTGATCCTTCACGTGTGTTGGATTGTAATGCTTGGTAGGTTCTAGATCTTGAGGCGGTCATGGTAAAACTAATTAGAGTAATTGACGCTCAAAAACTTTCTTTGTGTAATAGATAAGGGTTATAGTGCAATGTCCTATGGGACCAATATTCTACCAGTTTGGAGGACTATGGTGAGTTTTACAAGCTATTTTCGCATTGATTTGCTTGATTTGTTTATGTATATTATATTATTTTTGTTGAATAATGCTTTTTAATTCATAACTTGTGTTTGAATAAATGTCATCAGGAAAATAACCATATTTAGGGGGAAGGATGTCACATCCTAATTTATCTCTAGCTAAGTAATATGTTTGATCCATGTATTATTATGGTTGATTAGTAACATTTGATTAAGCTTGATGACATATGTTGATTATGGGGTAGTTTATGTTAATTAATTTATATGATTAGTTTGCTATGAGTTAGTAATAATTTTATATTATGTACATTGTGAACATGTTTATATAACATAATTTTATGGATATAAATATGTTTCAAACTAACTAGCTTTGTTGATATGAGGTGCATGCAGGATAGATTCTTCCCTTAGAGTATGATGGAGGGAGAGGGTACTTAGATGGAGACGTTGGGGGTCAATGGAGAGTGAATCCAAAAACCCTTGTATACACCACTTAAAATATCATGTTTAGTAATTATTTGTCTGATATAGATGGCATTGCATGTTTGGTGATTGTTATTATGCTTTTTGAAATAATCTTGATTATTGATGATGATTATATGATTGTTCAAGTGATTTCACTAGTTTTGAGATCATACTAGTTTATCTTATATAATGCACTTATTTGACTAAATGAGTGAGTTTGATTATGTTTTACTTACATTATTGTGTTGTTAGGTAATGTTGCACAATGTTATGATATGATGGCATATTATATTATTGTTAATTATCATAAGGTTTAGATGATGATGATAATAATAATAATAATAATAATAATTAAAGATTATTATTATTATTATTTATATGCTAAAACTACATGTCAAAAGATATAAATATCATTATTTTTAAATACCTTTGTATTATATTAACTATTCACCCAAGGTTGTTTTTAAATATATTGAATATATTGCTTTTATTATTAAAATATTTAATAATCATTCCATATATGATAGGGGATAACATAGTCACGTGGAATTATAATCAAATAATATCTGAAAGTATTATCATGTAATGTAATCTATACTCTATAGTATTGGATAAAGGTCATGCATGGGAATACTTCACTCATCGATATGATGTTATATGACACATAGAATAGAGATTGGAAATAAATTGATTAAGATATAGTGGTCGATGATTATTTGTTTCATTTAGATTTTAAAAAGAATATAAAATGATTTTTATGGAATCCTAGAGACGATTAGGGTTACTAATCATTTGTTGAATTTAGTTAAGCTTCTCTTTTGATGAAAACATGGAGGCTATTGCATTTGCATGGTGACAGACTGTGGAAGGTTGTTGATCAAATTATGCTTGCTTTTAAACAGTCAGTTGAAGTGACCATTAATGATGGGAATAAAGATAATGAAATTGAATAAGAATAAGAGAAGGAGAGATATGGGGATACACACACATGACTCACAACATTGAGGAGATAATTTCAAAACATGAATAAGGTGAAAACTTGAAGGAAAGAGGAAAGAATTTAGTTGGTTATATTGGCAGACATAGGTAGATTTTTTATTTCAATTTCTATGTGAAAAATGTATGTATTTTTTAAACTAAGTATTGGGTAAATGGGTTTTCTATGTTTTAAATCTATAGATTTTGAGTGGAGTTTTGAGCCCTATGGATGGCTTGGCTTCCATAGAACCCCATCTTTAACTCAGGTAAAGCTTAGGGTTATGGTTTAAATCATAGAAATGCCTAGACTATTAAGCTTTTATGAAACTAGTCTTAAAATCTATCTTAGTTTTAAAAAACTATGTACATTAGATAAATAACTATCCTATATAGGTATATATGTGGCTTGAAATGGTTTTTTTTAATCAGTTGTATATACTCATTTGGGTGTTTGAATTTTGATTTAAAACTCAAGGTAGTGGTTGAAATTTGATTGTATATACACCATTGCTCTTTAGGTGTTAAATGAAGAATTTTGTTATATGAATTGGGTATGTGGATATATATGCATTTTGAACTAGTTTTTAAAACGCTTTGTGTGATACTTAGTTTACATACATTTATGTGTATACCTTTGTATTAACTGTGTACATATATATTTTTTGAGTGAATCTATGATGTTTGACTATGTGCTTATACATTTTAATATAAAATTGTATTACGAATTTGATAGGCCTTTTGGAGGGTATTTTTATTCGTTGAGAACATATGTGAAATAGGGATTAAGAAATTGTTGTGTTGATTTGGAAACAAACACCTACAACTTTCCATAATATAGTTATACTATTAAATTGTATAAATAAATTATGTAGAGTGTATATATGTTCATATGGATTTGTGAAATTAGTTAGTTAGTCATTTTTAAGAACCC
This sequence comes from Torreya grandis, assembly GCA_037957365.1. Taxonomy (NCBI): domain Eukaryota; kingdom Viridiplantae; phylum Streptophyta; class Pinopsida; order Cupressales; family Taxaceae; genus Torreya; species Torreya grandis. Next base: position 51,483 of record JARHVA010004980.1, read on the forward strand.
AGGTATAGGTAGGAGGATGACTATATATGGATTTTGTTGTGGTTTTATATGAGAATCCACCCAATGTGATTAATTTCTTAAGTTTTTATATGATCTTAATTTATTAAAATGGGGATGATTGTGTATTTTTACATATTCTTTTAAATAATAGATAATTTTAAATACACTTAATTAGGGGATTGAGTATCAAGAATTAATTAGACAAAGGCATTCAAATTGTTTCATATGGTTATATGGATGACCCATATGGGGCTTAGTCAGTTGTGTTTTAGTTTAATTATATGCATTCAATTTAATGATATTAGTGTAGGTTTTTATTTTTCCATATTTATTAATTAGGTAAATTATATTTCTTGTGCATACATGGAGTTTTCCTACATTTGTGGGATAGGCTAGCTTATGTGGAGGTGTGTGTCATAGATGTGTCATAGGTGTCATAAGAATGTCATAAGTAACTCCCTTGATGGGAGTTACTTCTCTATTATTAGCACCTTGTCACCACCTTTCATGGAGGAGTTACATTCTATTCTTGGGGTGCCTTGTCCACCTTTTGTGGAGGACTTACTTACGTACTCTCCTATTTGTATTTCTCACTTTGGCCATCTCATGCTAATCAAATTTTGGTTATCTCCATTTTGTCTTGTGCAATTTATCTTATTGTGTTATTTTCAAATTGCTTTAGCATCTTGTGGTGTGCACTTGCTTCAACTTGTGTGATCACGTCTCCATTGCACTCGCATTATCCAGATTCTGGCAATAACTCCGATATGGTATCAGAGCTAACTCGGTAATCTTGTGTGTGATTATGTTTTTAGATTATTTTGAAATCAAGAGGAGTGGAGTTCTCTTTATTTTTTTATTCTAGATTTGGTCTAAAATAAAAAAATTCTGTCTATATCATTTCTGGTATATTTCCTTGAAAATTCTTGGCCTTTTGGTGTCCTTTGTTGTGTGGAGCTGCCTATTGAGTTCCTTTTTTGGTGAGGGCACTGGAAACTCATCTGGTAGAGCATATTTTTTGTTGTTATCCTTCTAGCAAAGCACCTAGCTTCTGTCCTTCTGCCACTTTAGTAGGCCGTACAACGTCCCTTTTTTACTAGTTTCTATTTTGCAAGTTCCTTTTTTTGTAGTGCCTAGCCTTTGTCCTTCATTTCTGCCATGCCAAGCTTTAACAGCTACATTATTTCAGTTTTGCAGGCCGTACAATGTGCTCTTCTACCTGAGAAAAGAGGTAAGGCTGCCATGATGTTTTAGGCACACTTTTCTTGGCACTGCCGTGATGTTTTAGGTGCTGCCCAGTCCAAGCGCAGCAGTCTGCACAGCCACGCCAAGTTCCAACAGTCTTCTCCAGCAAGGCACCTTCTTTTCTGCAATGCCTTTAGTGTTTTCTTGTTTGCAGTGCCACATCAAGCCATATTATTTCAACAGGTTTGCATTTGTTTTGTCTTTTTTGCAAGATAAATTTTCCCTGTTGTTTTCTCTTGAAAAAGGCGCCTCCTTCCCATGTGGCACCCTAGGACGCTTGCCATTCTGTCCAAACTGTCTTTCCTTTATTTTTTTTAGTGGAAAATTGGATTTTTAAAACAAAAATCAGTCAATTTGACTGAGTATTAATTTTTTTAGAAAGTTTTGTATTTTGGGGATTTTCAATTAAAACTTGTATCTTCGACCTACGAAGACGAAGGGTGAGGCTTGGGTTGGTAGGAGGCCAATTCCCCCTCACAAAAACCTCATTTGGATTCCTCATTCTGTACTAAATCTAATGAGTGGTTGGAAAGCCACTTTCTCTCCCCATAACAGGCATTTTTTTAATGTTTTAGTGCTTTTTTTCGAAAACACTAGTTTACAGGAAAATTGTAACTTTAATATCTTGCAAATGATAGCTCGGTTTGGGTGCCATTTTTTGTAAAATTGCTTGTAATTCAATTCTCCATAGTGTAGACTTGTTATTTGTCAAAAATGCACTAGTTTATATAGTGCCAAAAATTTGGGTCTCCCAAGACGCATTTTAGACCGAGTCCGACATCCTGTTTGCTTTAGTCTTGCACTTATTGCTCTAAGACGCATTTTCAGCTAAGTCTGACATCTTTTGAGTGTGCACTTGCATATTTTGGGGGGATCAATATTTTTTGGGGGGTTTGATTGATTTTCACAACTTGCTTTTATTCTCCTTTCTACATACATTCACAACTTGCAATCAACACAACTTCACCTACATTCAGCTAAAAAATGGATTCTTTTCAACTTAAACCCCTAACACCCTTCAACTATTATTAATGTAAAGTTAAAATTTTAATCATTCTTAGAAGCAAAGGGTTGTATAGGATCACCATGGGAACTGAAGTAGAACCCAACACTGACGCTGAAAAGGTTAAGTGGTACAACCGTAGTGATGAAGCCTTTGGATTACTGAGCTTGTCTGTGTCTCCAGAACTTCTCTTCCACTTAGAATCTTTCCAAACTCCTAATGACATATGGGACACCTTAGAAAAGTTGTTTGGGAAGCTTGATGAGATGAGAGGTCATGAGCTTGAAAATGAACTCATAAGTCTAAGTCCTAGTAACTTTGACACCCTATAGGACTTCTTCACTAAGTTTAAGGCCCTTAGATTGCAATTGAAAGAATGTGGGATATAGAAGAAAGATGATCAACTCATACTTTCTATTCTCGCAAAGTTAGGTCCAAGCTATTCAGTCTTTGTCTCCACTTTCCATGCCAAAAAAAGTGCCCTTGGCACTACATGGAAAATGCCTTCTTTGGATTCATTCATTGCTGACTTGACTAGGGAGCAAGATAAGATAATTCAAATGGGCACAATGAAGTCTACTTAACCCCAAGCTTTGATAGCTAGAAATGGTAAGGATAAGACTTCAACAAAGGAGAAGAAGAAAAAGAACATGGACCAAGAGAAGAAGAAAGAAAACACCAATCCTGCCAAAAACAACACTGAGTCTTCATCCTCCAATGCTAAACCTAAAAAGGAGAAGGTTAAGTGTGCCTATTGTAAAAAGATAGGACATGATTAACACAAATTCATGAAGAAACAAATAGATCACCTAACTCATCTTCTAGAGAAGAACAACATAGGTGTTCTTGAGTCTATCAAGCAGAATTCATCTACCCAAGATTTTACTAAGGCAAAAGGCAAGGGTAAGGAGAAAGAAAGGGCAAGGCCATTGTAGCTACAACATCTTCCACATCTTCATGGGTCATCGACTCAAGTGATTCTCACCACATGGGCTCTTCACTAGTTGAGTTTTCATCTTTAGATCCTTGTAGCATGACTTCAATTAGTTTGGGTGATGACACATCAATTTCTATTGTAGGGAGAGGGTCAGTTGAAATGGAAGGAGGAACATTCAATAATGTTCTAAGTGTTCCTTCTCTTTCAACCAATCTCTTATCAGTATACCAAATCACTCACATTGATCAAGGCATGAGAGTTGAGTTTTCACTAGATTCAGTTGCCATCAAGGAGTTGCATAGTGATACTATAGTGGCAGTGGGTAGGGCAGATCACCAAGCCAGACTATACACCTTCTCACATTTTGCATTAGATTCTTCTCCAATAGCATTGTTAACTCATTTAGATGGAGTTAGCAAATTATGGCATGAGCGGTTTGGCCACCTTAACTACCGCTATCTTGAGCAACTTTGCAAAAATGACATGGTCATTGGCTTGCCTTGTGTCTAATTCTCAAAAGGACTTTGCGAGGGGTTTTCCCTTGGGAAGCATCCCGAAGCAAAATTTGACAAAGGCAAAACTTAGAGGGCTTCACAACCTTTGGAGTTAGTCCACAGTGATGTATTAGGACCCTTTCCCAAACCATCTTTCACAAGGGCCAAGTACATCCTCACTTTCATTGATGATTTCTCTATGTACACTTGGATATATTTTCTCAAACAAAAGTCTGAAGTGTTTGAAAATTTTCTAGACTTCAAGGCTCTTGTTGAGAAACAGAGTGAGAAATCCATCAAGGTTCTTCGAATTGATAATGGAGGAGAGTATGTCAGCATCAGGTTTGAGCAGTTTTACACCACAGAGGGGATTGATTTGCAGCACACAGTCACTTACAGTCCTTCACAAAATGGGGTTACAGAATGCAAGAATAAGTTCTTAAAAGAGATGGGTAGATGTATGATTCACTCCAAATTCCTAGCACCACGGTACTAGGCCGAAGCTATCAATTGTGCTTGCTACATTCAAAATAGGGTTACTCACAAAGCTTTGAAAGGGATAACACCCTTTGAAGCTTGGCATAAAAGGAAACCTGATGTTGAGCACCTTAGAGTTTTTAGATCCCTAGCCATGGCCCGCATTCTAAAGAAGAAATGCAAAGCTATGGAATGTCAGTCCAAGCCTTACATCTTTATAGGATATCCGGATGGTATTAAGGCATATTGCCTTCTAGATCTAGTCACTCATGAGTTGTTCATTGAGAGAAGTGTCCATTTTTAGGAGAGTCCTAGAGACTCAACACTTAACACTTCTTCTCCCTCATTGGATCTACTTCATGATGATTTCTCATCAGATTGAGATCAGCCACAGTAGGTTCTTAAGCCAGAGACATCTTCTTCTTCTTCAAGTTCAGACAGTGAGGATAGTGATGCAGATTCATCCACCTCTAGTCAGTCAAAGGATGAGGAGTTAGCACCTGACTCGCCCACTTTTGGGCCACTTTGGGCTAGACAGACACTTGAGAGTGTTGACACTTGGGCAGGAGATCTCGTAGATGATAGACATATGAGGGGGGATTTTTAGAGAGATCCACATGCCTTCTTTGCTTCATTTTCATATCCACAAACTTTTCGAGAGGTATCAGGGGTACCTGAGTGGGATAGTGTTATGGAGGAAGAATATTCTTCCTTAATCAAAAATCACACTTGGGATTTGACTTCACTTCCTAAGGGAAGAAAGATGGTTCGATGTAGGTGGATATATCAGACCAAGTTTGTAGCAGATGGGTCGATTGATAAGTACAAGGCGCGATTGGTCGCCAAGGGTTTCTCACAGGTGGCAGGCATTGACTACTCAGAGACCTTTGCACCCATTGCAAAGATGACTTCTATCCAACTCACCTTGGCTATTGCCGCATCACATGGTTGGGATGTGCATCAGATGGATGTGAAGAGTGCCTTTCTTCATGGAGACCTAGAGGAGGAGATCTACATGGAGCAGCTACCATGATTTGTTCAGGATTCTTCCTTAGTATGTAGACTTAGGAAATTTATCTATGGCCTCAAACAGGCCCCTCGGGCTTGGTATGCCAAGATGTATTCCTTCCTTCTCATAGCGGGTTTCACTAGGTGCCATTATGATCCCAATGTCTACTTATTACGGCAGGATGATTCACTCTTGATTTTGGTTTTATATGTTGATGACCTTTTGATCACTAGGAGTTCTTCATCGACTATTGTTGTGGTGAAGGCATCTCTTTAGGATAAATTTGATATGACAGACTTGGGTTTGTTGCACTACTTCCTTGGCATCGAGATCTCACAGTCAGATTCAGAGATTTCTCTTGCATAGCCTAAGTATGCTCTTGACTTATTGGCTCAGTTTCACATGGTTGATTGCAAGCCATCTCTGACTCCCTTTCTATCAGGAGTTAAGCTTGAGGCTGATTGTTCTTCACCATTGGTTGATGCCACTCGGTATCGACAAATTATTGGTAGTCTCATCTACTTGACTCACACCAAGCCTGACATTTCATATATAGTGGGACTTGTCTCCAGATTCATGCAGGAACCTCATGAGTTGCATTGGAAAGAAGTTAAGAGGATCTTGCATTACATACAGGGTTCACATAGATATAGGATTCATTACATATTTGGCATAGAGGTTGACTTGGTTGGATATACAGATTTAGACTGGGCTGGCAATTCACAAACTCACATGTCCACTTCTAGTTACAGTTTCTCTCTTGGTTCAGGTCCTGTCAGTTGGTCTAGAAAGAAGCAAAATGCTATTGCTATATCATCCATAGAGGCAGAGTATAGGGGAGTTGTTAATGCAGCTATTGAGGCTATTTGGCTTCAGGGGATTCTTTCTAAGTTTGGCATTCCTATCAGGCAGCCCACCATCATTTATTGTGACAACCAGAGTACCAATTAGATTTGTAAGAATCCTGTTCAACACCAGTGGACCAAGCACATAAAGATTCACATGCATTTCATTCGGGAGCTTATTCATAGTCAGGTCATTGACTTGATATTTTGCCAATCTTTAGAGTAGGTTGCAGACATCTTCACCAAACCTTTCACCAAGAGTAAGTTCATTCATTTACAAGCTCTTCTTGGGGTGCGGTCCACATCTATAGTAGCATCATCTTCAGGGGGCCTTCTAACCTCTTATTTTCTTTTATGTCTCTCTTTTAGGGGGGAGTTTTTTCCTACGGGTTTTCTGCTTTTCTCTATCTTATGGGAGATTGCATTTGTACATGGGTACCTCATCAGGGCTAGTTGCTGGGACCCATTTTTTATTTCCACACTGCCCACCTAAGCTACGCTTATGGGGGGTATCAGTGTAGGTTTTTATTTTTCCCTATTTATTAATTAGGGAAATTGTATTTCTTGTGCATACATGGAGTTTTCCTACATTTGTGGGATAGGCTAGCTTATGTGGAGGTGTGTGTCATAGATGTGTCATAGGTGTCATAAGAATGTCATAAGTAACTCCCTTGATGGGAGTTACTTCTCTATTCTTAGCACCTTGTCACCACCTTTCATGGAGGAGTTACATTCTATTCTTGGGGTGCCTTTTCCACCTTTTGTGGAGGAGTTACTTACGTACTCTCCTATTTGTATTCTTCACTTTGGCCATCTCATGCTAATCAAATTTTGGTTTTCTCCATTTTGTCTCTTGCAATTTCTCTTATTGTGTTATTTTCAAATTTATTTAGCATCTTGTGGTGTGCACTTGCTTCAACTTGTGTGATCACGTCTCCATTGCACTCGCATTATCTGAATTCTGGCAACAACTCCAATAAATGAAAGTTAAAAAAATGATTGAAATAAGAATGTTTTTGTTTAATCAAATAGAACATATGATTAGTTGTATGTTACATTTGGATTTTGTGAAAGTCTGTATGTTTTTTTTAAACAAGTAAACATGTGGGGAAATTATCTATTTTATTAAAATTGGATATGAGGATATTTTATGGAGTGGGTGTATACATTATAATATACAAAATACTCTAAGTCATGGACAATAGATGTCTACGTAGAATATTTCATAGACAATAAATAAGTGTATTATATTAAAAATGTTTTAAGGAATATATATGCATATCATACTTAGTGGTATTGTGATTAAAAACATTATTACCCTTGATGCGTAAATGATTAATTGAGTTATATTTTAATTTTATGGATATAAACATTAAAGTATCATATTTATGAGATTAATATAAGTAATTATGATGTTTGGACTAGATTTGTTTATATGTTGAATATAAAGTATAGTTATAAAGATGGAAAAATATTTTTATTTCATGGATAAATAACATTATGAATTACTTGTAATGATAAGTAACTAACATTTTTAATGAGATAAATACCTGGATGGTATGTTTGAGATTATTTTTGGCTTTTGTTTATTATATGTAATAAACTAGATAAATGGATTCATTACACTTCATTTGATAGACTAAATGAATGTATGATAAATTTTGTACATAGCTAAATTTGGATGTGCTAAGGAAGAATATTTATGAATGAATCTATTGGTTTTATTACTATTATATGTTTTTACCAAATCTCTCATTCATGACCATAACTAAGTAGTGGATGGATTTCACTAGCGTAATTAGTTCCATAAATGCAAGATGAGGTGTAATCTAATCAAGTGGTGTGTATGAATTTAACTGATCTTAAAGATCATTTATTATTTAAAACTTTGGCCAAAGTAATGTTTGACAAATATTATCATTTCATGTGTTGATATAGTTTTCATATTTGTGTGATATCATATTTGAACAGATTTATTTATGGTACATATTATGTATTAGATATCTTCAACACACAGGTTCTAATTTATTACTTTAAATTCTTGTAGCATCATTATCTGCCCATCCATGAAGGTAGGGCCATACCCTTATTTGAGAGATAGTGTGGGGGATCTATGGTCTATGATTGGTGTAAAAAAGTGCTCAAATGATGCTCTCCCTCCTAGATGGAGTACTATACATGAGACTAAACTTGAGATTACATATTGATACTTGAGTCTAGAGACTTTGCTCAGAGGAGATTTGTATCATGTTTTATCATTTGAGATATTATTATGTATTGCTAAAATTGTATCTTTTACTCATTATACTTATACAAAAGATGTTGTAATGATGTATCAGCTATGGCTAAAATTATACTTTTTCATTTATGATGTGATGAAATATTTATAGTTATTCAATATTGTTCAAAAAAATTATTTTTATTTATGGTGCTCTTTAGCTAATTAGATTAGTTAAAACCTTGGTAGTTAACTAAATTAGCATAATTAGTTAAAGATCACTAGTTAGGATTTCTCGTGGTGAAACTTAGATGTTGAATACATGTATTTAATTTTTTTTTTTTTAAATTAATATTCTAGTAAAACTTAGTGGGGTTGTTACAGTTCATCATTCAACATGCCAACAGTCATATTCATTGTTTCCTATGACTCGAACACCTACCTTCTTCATTTCACATGTTTGTAACTTAGAGCCAATAGCTTAGTCTCCAATCATCTCCAATTTCAATTTCCATGACTATCATTCATGTTCAATAGATTCATATTCAAATTTCATTAGTTTATCTTCTACTCATCATTACACTGTTTCACCTTTTTATAAAATATATCTTAAACAAATTTTGGCCTTAGCCTTCCACTTTTTAGTTTGTTATTAGTGTTATGATAGTGCATTGTTATATAATAAATGATTCAACTATGTATTTACATTATGCTATACATGCCAGCACTACCTTTAGATTGCCATTTCTTTAATCCAATCTATTAAAAATTAATTTGTCTTGCTCAAGTGAGATTAATAGTGAGAGCCACATCCGCTTTGAAATGGAAATTAATGATCAGTTGGTATATTATTTTGGCAAGATGGGTTTGAGTGGGATGGGTTTGAATAGGATTTTTAAAATTTAAATTTGTTTGAATAGTCAAATCTATTATGACATCTCTCTAAAATGCCACCATAACCACTCTCTAAATAGTCATGCCACATTGTCAATTAGAAACAGATAAGGTCAGTCTATTAATAGAGAAGGGTGTGATGAATTTTCAATGGTTTGTGGGGCCCTAATCCATGCCAACAAGCACCCACATTTATGTGTGTTGGTTAAGCTCATTGATATAATATCATATATTACATTTACCATGATATAATATGGTGTATCCCTTTTTAGTTTTATTTTATCTTATTGGTAGTAATCAACTTTCATTTCCAATTTATGCAGGATGTAAGGTCAATTGAAGCCATTTTTAAGGCAAATAAGAAAAATATATTGGTGAGCATTGATTTTTCCCTTAGAAAGCAAAAAAATACTGGGAAGTTTTTCAATAATACCTTCAACCCAAATTCAATTAGTCCTAAATTTGGAGCTAGCCTTCAATTTAAGAGTAGAGGGCCACCACTTTGTGCTCTTGTTATTTTTTTTATCATGTTAAATAAACCTTATTTTGCATGCACAATTTTTTGAGTGGCATATCTACTTTATGGAAGTTGTTAAGACATGATGGATGTTATAGGCTATATTTTTAGATAGTGACATGATGGAAGGTAGTCTATATTTTTTGATAGGGGTTGAAAAAGGCTCAAGTCATATTCAATATCTTTGTTACGCTTCTAAAAACATTTTCTTATAATTTTAATTCACTTTTAAATGTTTCATATTTTATGGTTATAAAAATGAGACTAAAATTATTTATTCAAACATTAAAATATGTAAGCTTGAACATATGTTTGTTAATATGCAACCATTAATGCAAAAAAATGTATTCGTATAAGCTTAATTCACCTTTAAATACTCCATATCTATAGTTATAAAACTAGGATTAAATATTTATTCAAACATTAGAATATGCAAGTTTAAACATATGTCCACTAATATGGAGCCACTAATGCCAAAAACATATTTTTATAAACTTAATTCACCTTTAAATTTTCCATATTTTATGGCTATGAAAATGGGATTATAATTATATATTTAAAAATTATAATATGGAAAATTGAATATGTGTCCACTAATATGATGTCACTAATACAAAGTCATGAGGATTTTAAATGGATGTTACTAGCCACCTTCTAATAGTGAGTGATTAAGGATATTAAGCCCTTTTCTCTTAATATTAATGGTGGGAGGACACAGGACTAGAGCACATTACAATGAATTTTAGTTTTGAAAGTGAGGATGAAGAAGAAGTGTCAAACTTGGTACCAAAAACATGTATGGAAACTTTGAAACCAGTTCTAGAAAATGTTGACCCATATGGGGTAACCACATCCAAGGAGGGATCGATGGCTCAGTCTCCATTGAAGTGCATTCAAGTTTCCAATTTAGAGGTTGATGAATTGGAAAATAGAACCTCTTGTGATGCTCTTGAACTCCCCATTCCTATATTTCCAAATTCAAGGAAGGGAGATGATTGGACATTGGTAAGTAACAAAAGGAAAGAGAAACATAACAAGGATTTAGATCCACTAAATATAACCCTTGAATCTTATAAATAAAATGTAATGGGAGTGTGTTAACTTGTTTTATTATCTATCTATGCCAGTGACAGAGGCATTCCTTGAAATCCTTCATTGCTTTATCTTCTTTGTTCTAGGTTGTTGGACCACTTTGTTTTACCCTTAATAATAATAATAATAATAATAATCCCTTTCTGCAAATGTGAAAACCATGTCTTTCTATGCTTGGCCATAGGCCTTTACCTTTTTTTGTTACTATAGACTATTTGGGTAGATACAGGATAATGGGGGACAAAAGGGGGGTATAAAGCAACACTTTTTTCTTAAAATTACAATAGTTTAAATTGGAGATAATGTTAGAGATACTTTGAAAAGCAATTTTACAATGACATAAAAATATGAATTGTGGCATTTTAAATGTGGTTTCTAAATTTTTTTTTTTTTTGATACTCAGGTGATCAAAATGTGTAAAATAGATGCATTTATGACAATAGATTGGTCATTTTTATGAGATAAGGAGATTTCATGTGTATAAACACACTGTTTTGAGTACATGAATGAATTTTTGTATGAAAATTCATATATGGATAGGTGATATGTCAAATATTGTTGAGAATATTTTTTATTATATATATATAGTTTTTAAATAATTTTACAAGTCAAGACAGCTATAAAATTGAAACTACAAGTGTACGAACATAATTTTTTGACCTTAACTTCATGAAAATCAATTTTTTTTAAAGCATAGTTGAAAATGTGTAGATTTTAGAGATATGAGTTTTATACGTGTATATTCAAAATTTTATAAGGGAATTTACGATGATATGTATATAGACTATAACAAGGTATGTTATGTATAGATTAAGTAATAATTATAAATAATATTCTAACATTAAAAAAGTATATATTATAAAAATACGCTTTCCCTTCTACAAACCCATATAATTGTTTTTTTTAATAATAAAAATTGCTTGATTAGACATGTCGACAAAGATGAAAAAAACCCTAAATTTCTTATAAATCCCCTTGGTTGGTCCATTAAAAATTTTGGACAAAGTTCAAGACCCCCCAGACCTAAAACTGAGGCAAATCTAGAAGGAAAGCGGCAAAAAAAATTCTAAACATGAAAGGCCATATGCCCTTTTCACACCAACGTTTTCCTTAATCAATGTTTTTGCCCATTTTTTTATAGATCCCAAAGGGCAAAAGCATGCACACCCTTGGTGATTCACAAATTTATCTTGTCTTTCCCATGAAAATTACTCATTTATTTTATTCTTTACAAATTACAAATTGGTTTTTCTATTGTAACTATGCAAATTTAGTAAATTGTTTATTTACTTTATTTAAATCACTACAAATTATTCAAGTTTAAATATAAAATGTCTTATTTTGGTAAAGATAAATAATGGGGTCAGGAAGTCATCTCAAAAGACCAATAAAAGAACTAACAAATGAGGAAATTGAAGAGAAAAGAGAAAAATAAAGAAAAAGATAAGCAAATAGGAAAGCATCCATAAGGGCTTCTAGATAAGGTGAAGGTGCTTCCTCTACACCAGGTAATATTTTAAATGAAAATAACATGCCCAATTCTATAAAATTTAGTTTACATATGTCTTCAAATGAGATAAGAGAACTGAATCAATCTTTGTTGCATGATGAAATTCAAATTTTAGAGCATGTAAGTAAGGAATTTGTAATGAGTGATGAAACATATGGACAAACACAATATAATGAAACATTTATTCATAATGATATTTTTGAGTATGATGATAATCAACATCGAGTAATGATCTTGAATCATGTGTCTCCTAATGAAGAGGAATTTAATTTACCTATAATATCTAATGTAGATAGTCAACCCTCTACTATCCCTACTATGGTTGAAGTGGTAGCACCACCAAATTTAATACAAAATATAGCTATGACACCCACACCTCCAAGAATAATAAGATGAACACCAAAGTATGTGGTTGAAATAGATGAAAAAATAATAGAACCTATGGAAGGTAAAATGTCAAAAATATCACTTCAACATCATGCTTAACATGTATGGAACTATGAATTTGAGAATAAAAACCATATAGAATGATGTCAATTATTTGTTCAATTAATGAAAATGCAAAAATGCACCCTATGATGCATAATTTGGGGTTAATAACATTAAACATACAGGGAAGAAATAGTACAAAAATAAATAATCTATTTAATGCATTTAAGGCAATAGGCAATAAAGTCAGAATAAAGATATTAATGTGGCAAGATGAGTAATAATGGAATCTATAGTGAGTAAGTCAACATCTAAAGCTTGAATTATTATTGAAATAAGTAAATCTTTGAACTTAAATAGAAAAACTCCAATAAATGCCATAAAAATAAGAACAAGGATTGATGACCCTTCACTCATGGATTATTGGGCATTTAATGGTAGACTCCCATGAAAAGATAAGGTATTAGTTGAAGGAACAAAATAATTGATTGAAAATTTTTGGCATGACAACACAAGGGTCTCATCTAATGTAAAAGATGTTAAAAGAATAAAAATCTTAAAAAATCATGAGCCACATGCAAAAAAAAAAATTAGACATGATGCAAACAAAATTTTATAAAAAGTTTATTGAAAAATTTAATGACCAATTGATAATTAGCCAAATATCATTTGAGATGTGCAAACCTTTCTATGTTAAAATCAACCAAGAATGCACCACATGTTGTTGTAGGGTACATATTGAATTTGCTATGCATTTTGATATTTTTCATCATATACATTGTAATTTACATACTGACAAGATTTTGTAGGAATGTATGGTGTCTTCCCCACCTAAGACATCAAGAGAATTAATCCAAGGTCCTTTCTGTCAATGACCTGAGGGACAGTTTTTTTTTCTAAAAAATGTTTAAATGGAAAATGTAATAGTTGTGGTGGTTTTTCAAATTTGATGAGTTGTTTACATAAAGATATTTCACATGAATTTGGAAAGCAACTAGTTGATTATAAGAAGTATAAATCTGTAAAGTATGAGTTAAAATATGGAAAAGAGTCATCAAGATGTGAATTGGTTACGACCAAAGTTTATATATGTGATTTCATGTTTTAATTCAAGAATAATATTTTTTTCCAATATGCAAGACACACAAACAAATAAAAATGGTTATATAATCAATTCAAATTATGAAAGGATAACTTCCCAATTGACACCATTATTTCAGTGGTGGATTTTGCTGAGAACCACACACTAAAACCACATAATGAGGTTCAATCCCAATACTATAATTCAATTCAAGTTTGAAATTTTTTCATAGTACATTCAAACATACACCTAATAACATAGATGACAATAGAAATATTTTGAGGGAGTACCATTTTTATATGAGCGATGACTGATCACATTCTTCAGAGTTTGTCTAGGGTTGTTTTGAGATATTTTATATAAATATGAATGCAAGATAAATCATGCTTGATACACACTACATTTAGTTAGATAATTATTTAGGGTAGTTTAAGAATTCTTTAATGTTTAATTAGTTAATAAGAATGCATAAGATGAATGGCATTCAACATTTTTAGAGCTTATTTGAGGTTGGACATGAAAAAGGGGAACATGATGGTATATGCACATGTGTAAAAAAACCCCTTAAAAGAGAGCAAGAAAAGTAAAAGTATAGTTCTAATTTTATCAATGCTATAATTATTGTGACTTGGTGTAATGAAAATATTTATCATGGATTGGATAAACATCCTCATGTAAAAATATTCTTTTGGTTAATAGAGGAACAACATAAGACAATGTATGAATATTGCATTACAGTATCTGGATTGAGTGTTTTCCACTCCATTCAAAGCTAAAATTCAAGTTCATGGATTATTTATTCTAGGGATATGTCATGTTTCTATTCTTCATGTATGTAATTTGATTGGAATGAATGTGAGTCAAAATAATGAGTTGACAAATGGTATTTTAGAACTGTATCACCTATAAAGAGTATATATTCACTCCAACAATTGAAAGATCATGAAATGGCATCATTAGTTAACTTTGACCACATCTCTGATCTTGTGAAACTAGGTACAATTTATCCTTTAATTAAATATACAACCTTAGTTAGATATTAGGGTATTTTTATTTTTTCCTAGATGTGCTTATAATTTGATTATGCTTTAAATGTAGGGAATTTTTTTATATTCATTGTACTTGAGAACAATGATGATGGAAGAAACTATTACTTGTGATGTTGTGTAGAGGTAAACCAAAATTAACCACAAACTTTATGGATGGAGAAGAGCTAATTTATCCCAATGGATCCATAGTGGTTACTAGAACCTAGCTTCATATGTCCTATCATAAAAAAATAAAATAATTGTTATTTGAAGACTTTGAAACACAAAGGGTGGTGTTTCATTATTCAAACTTGGTTATTGCTACAAATATTCAAATGATCAAATATCATGGAAAGCCTCACAATATAACTTTATGGAATGTGCATGAATTTGACCATGAAGCAATTCTTGAAACACTTATAAACAGAGTTGATCCTAAAGATACATTGGATTGAATTAGTAAGCTTATCTAGTGTTTCAAATTAATATAATAAAGTTATTTGATTTAATCTATTTTAATTTTCAACTATTTTATCATTATGTGTTTATTTATGTTTAATTTTTTTTTACTAACAATTTAAAAGTAGGTTTGTGGCACTAGATGAGCTTCCACCTTCACATGATTGATGCCATGAGTAGTGAAGATTATCTTATTAAAATGAAGATAAGACAAAAAAAATCATATTAATTTCATACAACTTAATCAAATCATTTTTTACCTTCTTTTTATTTATCCTTAAAAAAAAAGTATTATCTATGATTTGTTAGAGGACTCATCTGTGGACGTGTAGGTGATGATGGTTCATATTTATCCCTCATGATTCTCCTACAACATATTATGGAAGTTCTCTCATTTTTCACACTCAAAGACAAGTGGATTCTCTTAAGGGATGCCTATGATCAATTTCAACCTTAATTACTAAGGGTTGGCCAAGACTAGACAACGGTTGTTATAACCTTAAAATGCCTATCCTAATGTGTCCATGTAGATTTTTCATAGATTTGGATAATGAGTCAGAATATACGGCCTCACTAACATATTTTGACATGTTGTCTCAATTTAGAAATAATTCTCTTGAGATATATTAGAGGACTCATTTATGCATGTGTAAGAGCTGATGGTTCATCTCTATCCCTCATGGTTCTCCTGTAATGTGTAACAAAAGTTTTCTCATTTTGCACACTTGGGAACAAGTGGATTCTCTTAAGGTATGCCTCTGATCAATTACAACCATCACTATTGGGACTGACTAAGACTAGACAACAGTCATTATAACCTTAAAATTCATATCATGACATGTCCATATAGATAGTTCATCAATTATGCTAACAAGTTATAATATTAGACCCCCATTGACCAATTTGTGGCATGTTTTGAGAGATTTGGTTGTGAGAGAAAGCTCATTGTCACATCTCCTACATCTCAAGTTAGAAATAATCCTCATAGTCTCTATTATAGGACTCATCTATGCACATGTAGGAGTTGAAATTTTATCTCTAGTCCTCATAGTTCTCTTGCAACGTATGATGGAAGTTTTCTCATTTTTCACACTTGAGGACAAGTGGATTCTATTAAGAGATGCCTTTGATCAACTAGAACCTTCATTTTGGGGGGCTAAACAAGACCAAACAATGGTATTTATAAGTTTAAAATGCCTATTTTGATGTGTCCACATAGACGGTTCATCGATTAGGCTAATGAGTTAGAATATACGAGCCTTACTAACCAACTTTTGGTATGTTCTGAGAGATTTAACTATGAGAGAAACCTCATTGTTCCATATCTTTCATATCAATATAAAAATAATTCTCCCATAATATATTATAGGACTCATCCATTCATGTGTAGGAGCTGAGGGTTCATCTCTAGTCCTCATGGTTCTCCTACAACATACAAAGGAAATTCACTCAATTTACACACTAAGGGATAAGTGGATTCACTTAATGGATACCTCTAGTCAACTACAACCTTCACTCCTAGGGGCTAATTAAGACCAAAAAATGGTCACTCTAGACTAAAAGTACCTATCCCAATGTATCTACATAGACAGTTCATCAATTAGGCAAATGAGTCAGAATATACAACCCTCACTAACCAAATTTTGGCATGTTCTAAGATATTTGGTGGTTAGAGAAACCTCTTTTCCATGTCTCCTCAATCTTGAGTTATAAATAATCCTCTCATGATTTCTTATAGTACTCCATTCACATGTAGGAGCTAATAATTTGTCTCTAGCCCACATAATTCTCCTGCAATGCATGATGGAAGTTTCCTCTTTTTTCACACTCAAGGACTAGTGAATTATCTTAAGGGATGCCTTCAATAAACTTCAACCTTCACTCTCAAGGGATCACTGAGACTAAACAATGGTTGTTCTAACTTAAAAATGCCCATCTAGACATATTTACATAGATGGTTCATCAATCGGGATGATGAGTTAGAATATACAACCCTTACTGACCAAATTTTGTCATGTCTCATCCATCTCTATTCAAATAAAGTCCTCATATACTTTATTATAGGACTCATCGATGCACATGTAGGAGTTGACATTTCATCTCTATCCCTCACAGTTCTCCTACAATGCGTGATGGAAGTTTTCTCTTTTTACATACTCAAAGACCAATGAATTATCTTAAGGGATGCATCTAATCAACTAAAAATTTCACTTTTGGGGCTCAAACAAGACTGAATAAAGGTTTTTATATCCTAAAAATTTCCATATAGATTTATCTGCATAGATGATTCATCGATTGAGTTGACAAATCAGAATATACGACCCCCACTACCAAATTTTGGCTCATTCTAAGAGATTTAACCACGATATAAACCTTAAGATTAATCTCATCCATATTTATTTAGATAAAATCCTCCTAATATTTCTTAGATAACTCATCTATACACATTTACAATTTGGCAGTTCATCTCTAACACTCATGGTTCTCCTACAATGTGTGGTGGAAGTTCATTATTTTTGCACACTCAGGGACCAGTGAATTATCTTAAGGGATGCCTTTGATCAACTACAACCTTAACTTTTGAGGGCTCATCGATACTAGATAAAATTCATTATATCCTAAAACACCCATTTAAATATGTTTGCATAGATGATTCATCAATTGGGATGATGAGTCAGAATATACGGCCCCCACTAACTAACTTTGGGCCCATTCTGAGAGATTTAAACATGAGAGAAACCTCATTATTTCATCTCATATATATCAATTTAGATAAAATATTCTTGTCTTTTATTATATGAATCATCCATGCATGTGTAATATTTTATGGCTTGTCTCTAACCCTCACGATTCTCCTACAATGTGTGATGAAAGTTTACTCTTTTTACACACTTAGGGACTAGTGAATTCTCTTAAGGGATGCCTTCAATCAACTAAAACTTTCACTCTTTAGGCTTGATCAATATTATATAAAGGTTTTTCTATCCTAAAAACACATATCCATATGTGTTCACATAGATGGTTCATCAATTGGGTTGACGAGTCAGAATATACAGCCCCCACTGACCAACTTTTGGCCCATTCTAATAGGTTTGGATATGAGATAAAACTCATTTCCACATCTCATACATCTCAAGTTAGATAAAATTCTCTTAATATTTCTTGTAGGACTCATATATGCATGTGTAGGAGTTGATGGTTCATCTCTATCCCTCACATTTCTCTTATAATATACGATAGAAGTTCACTCTTTTTGCACACTTGGGACCAATAAATTATCTTAAGGGATGCCTCTAATCAATTATAACCTTCACTTTCAATGTCTCACTAAGATTTAACAACGGTCATTCTAGCCTAAAAATTCCCATCCAAATGTGTCCATGTGAATGGTTCACTGATTGGGCTGACGAGTTAAAATATACAACCCCACTGACCAACTTTTGGCATGTTCTAAGACATTTGGTTATGAGAAAAACCTCATTGCCACATCTCATCCATCTTGATTTATATTATATACTCTTGGGATTTCTTTGAGGACTCATCTATGCACATTTAGGAGCTAAATTTTCATCTCCATCCCTCATGATTCTCCTACAATACACGATGGAAGTTTGTTATGTTAACACACTTGGGGACCAGTGAATTCTCTTAAGGGATGCCTCTTACCAACTAAAAATTTCATTCTTGAGGCTTTACCAAGACTAAAAAAAGGTCATTATATCCTAAAAACACATATTTCTTTGTGTTTGCATAGACAGTTCATCGATTAGGTTGACAAGTCAAAATATATAGCCCCCTTTGACCAAATTTTGTCTCATTCTAAAAGATTTTTCCATGAGAGAAACCTTATTGCCACATCTTATCCACATTGAATTAGATAAAATCCTCCTGGGATTTCTTAGAGGACTCATTCATGCATGTGTAGGTGTTGATGGCTCATATCTAGCCCTCATGATTCTCCTACAATTCATGATGGAAGTTCACTCTTTTTGCACACTCGAGGATGAATGAATTATCTTAAGGTATGCCTTTGATCAATTTTAACTCACTCCTAAGGCTTGATTAAGACTGAATAAAGGTTGTTATAGCCTAAAAAATTCCCATCCAAATGTGTCTGCATAGATGGTTCATCAATTGGGCTAACGAGTCAGAATATACAGCCCTATTGACCAACTTTTAGCCCATTCTAAGACATTTGGTTGTGAGAGAAACCTCATTGTCACATCTCATCCATCTTGAGTTAGATAAAATCCTCTTGGGATTTCTTATAGGACTCATATGTGTACATGTAAGATCTAAAAGCTCATTTTAATCCCTCATGACTTTCCTAATAGATGGTTCATCAATTGGGCTAACGAGTCAAAATATGCAGCCCTATTGACCAACTTTTAGCCCATTCTAAGACATTTGGTTGTGAGAGAAACCTCATTGTCACATCTCATCCATCTTGATTTAGATAAAATCCTCTTGGGATTTCTTAGAGGACTCATATGTGTACATGTAAGATCTAAAAGCTCATTTTAATCCCTCATGACTTTCCTATAATGGATGATAGAAGTTTTCTCTTTTTGCACACTCGAGGATGAGTGAATTCTCTTAAGGGATGCCTCTGATCAACTATAATTTTCATTCCCAAGGATCAATCAAGACTAAACAAAGTTTTTTCTAGCCTAAAACACCCATTTGAACATATCTACATAGATGGTTCATGGATTGGACTAATGATTTAGAATATAAGACCCTCATTGACTAATTTTTTGCTCATTCTAAGAGATTTGGCTGCAAGAGAAACCTCATTGCCACATCTTGTCCATTTTGAGTTAGATAAAATATTCCCTAGATTTCTTCGAGGACTCATCTTTGCATTTGTAGGAGTTGATGAATCCTCTCTATCTCTCACAGTTGTCCTGAAATGCATGATGGAAGTTTGCTTATTTTTTACACTCAAGGATGAGTGAATTCTCTTAAGGGACACCTCTAACCAACTGTAACTTTCAATTCTAGGGCCCAACCAAGACTAGACAAAGGTCATTATAGCCTAAATATGCCTATCTAAATGTGTTTGTCTAGACAATTCATCAATTGGGTTGATGAGTTAGAATATACAGCCCCCACTGACTAAGTTTTCACCCATTTTGAAAGATTTAACCATGAGAAAAACCTCATTGCCACATCTCATCCATCTTGAGTTAAATAAAATCCTTAAAATATTTATTATAGGACTTTTTACGCATTTGTAAGAGCTAATGACTCATATCTATCCCTCATGTTTCTCTTGCAATGCACAATAGAAGTTCACTCATTTTGCACACTTAGGTATGTGTGAATCTCTTAAGAGATGCCTCTAACCAACTACAAATTTCACTCCTAGGGCCTGACCAAGATTGAAAAAGGTCATTCTAGCCTAAAATACCTATTTGGATGTGTTTTCATAAATGGTTTGTCGATTGGGTTGATGAATTAGAATATATGGCCCCCATTGACCAACTTTTGGCCCATTCTAGGAGATTTGGCTGTGAAAGAAACCTCATTACCATATCTCATCTGCTTCAAGTTAGATAAAGTACTTCTAGGTTTTCTTATAGGACTTGTCCATGTACGTGTAGTATTTGATGACTCATCTCTATCCCTCATGATTCTTCTACAATGCATGACATAAGTTCACTCATTTTACACACTCAGGTATGAGTGAATTCTCTTAAGAGATGCCTCTGACCAACTACATCTTTCACTCCCAAAACTTAAATAAGACTGGACAAAGGTTTTTATAGCCTTAAAAATCCTATCTAAATGTGTTTACATAGATGGTTCATTAATTAGACTAACAAGTCATAATATATGGCCCCTGTTGACCAACTTTTGGCCCATTTTGAGAGATTTGGCCATGAGAGAAACCTCATTACCATGTATCATCCATCTTGAGTTAGATAAAATCCTCTTAGGTTTTTTTATCAAATTTTTCTGTGCATATGTATGCACCACCATGTGGAAAAATTTTAACACTTATGAAATTAGAGAGTAGGGAGAAATTGAATTTTATGGTGTGTGTAACCTCTCAGTCCCTCAAATCACAGATATGGGAAAATTATTTTGAAGAGTGTCTTGAACCATGACTTGCACCAATTTTATGTTATATTAGTTTTAATAAATCTAATATGTGCTTGTAAACAAAGCATCTTTCAAAGCTTCTCGCAAATGATGAAAATGAAAGGAACAATTTATGCAATTTTTTTAAAGATATGTATTGAACATTATAAAGCTAAAAAAATGTTTGATCAAGAAATTAAAATAAAGTTAAATTTTAAATTCAATATTATTATTTTGATATATTGATGAGCTATATAGAATGCTCATCAGATATTGACAAAATTGTATTAAAAAAATTATTGATATTTATTTCCCATAAAATGGCAAACAAGCAAAATTAATCAAATAAAGATGTATTGTTCATTAAACTATTTTAAGAGATCAATAAACCATTTTATTACTAGAGTTGGAGTTTCAATTATAAAATATCAATGTGTAGTGACTTCTCCAAAGATTGGTTTAGGGGGAGAAAAAACATGTCTGTCAATCCTATACATAATAATGGAAAAAATACCAAGCAAATGTCTACACCATGGTAATTAAATAATGATATGAAATGGCTTAAAATTCCTTGAATCATTAAAGCAACAACACATTTATAATTATTAGGCAACATGATATATCATCTAAGCCCCTACATAAGCTAGATCTAATGCAAAAAATAAAGAATACTTAAATCCTTGAATCTTTTACTAATGCCCTGCATAGGCGAGATCTTACACAATAAATAAAGAATACTTATGATGATGACATATAATCTAATCCTAAAGACTTAAAACAACATCATGTAGACAACATGGTATGTTGTTATTTTAAAGAATTTTTTACTAACATACATAAGTGCATCACTAGACCTCCTAACATTTATGATCAAGTACAATTTATAATATTTACATGTCCATGAAATTGATCCCAATTCCACTTAAACATCATAATTTAAAATTGATATGTAATTAAATGTAAATGAAATAAGTAAATAGTAAATATCACTTATAAATTCAAAATATACATAATGATTCAAAGCACCTAACTTAGAGAATAATGTGAATTTTTTAACCCTGTATGAAGTAATAATGATCATTAACCAATAATATGTGTAAACATTAAATGATCAAAATAGAAAATATGCATAGTTAAAGGAATAATATTATCGAATATGTGTGTGTGTGTGTGTGTGTGTGTGTGTGTGTGTGTGTGTGTGTGTGTGTGTGTGTGTGTGTGTGTGTGTGTGTGAGTGATACATGTAAATTTCTATGTCATAATTTAACATAAATAATATAACATATATCATGAAAAAATGTAGACCATAACATGTACATAGACAAAATACACCATATAGGCATACAATGTGGGTCATATTGGCATACAAAATTGAGTGTGCCTAAAACTAGACCCCTAACATTACAACTAACTCTCCTACTCTTCATTCCTTCCAAATAAATTTCACTTGTTTGGCATAGATGTAGAGTCAAGGGTGTTGTATGCCTCAATACAAGGAGATACTCTCCTCTCAGCATGTGAGTCATCTATTATTTCATCATCAACCAATGAAAATTGTTGTGTCTTTATAACATATGAAATATAAAAATTAATGCATTAAAATTGTATATTGAAAATTTGATAATTTTTTCAAAAAGGTAAAAAAATTTAAAATGATTCTACATTCACCATATTCCATCTAAATGGTTGTCTAGGGCTATGATACCACATATACACCCATGATGGGGAATCCTATGGAGCATATATATATCGTTAGATCTAGATGTGCATATAATTATGTAAATATGGCATAAAATATTATTTCTTAAAGTGAAAAATAATTTTACTATGTGTTCTCACCAGTCTTCATCCCTGAATCATGACCTAATATGGAGATAGTGCATTCTCTGATGTAGTAGCAACATTATCTAAACCTTCTTCTCATCCATGATGGGTGCCCATAGCATCCCTCATCATTTATAGAACCAATAAATGAATAATGCGTGAATCCAATGAACATGATAAAAAGCTATGACTATAATATATATATATATATATATATATATATATATATAAATATAGTTTTTTGTTCAAAGGACAATAAACTTGTACATGAATAAATATGTAGTTTAAAAAATCTATGTATGGGGTACATCCATGCCAATTTTGGCCTCTACAATAGATTCAAGGCCTACTCAGATACCCAAAATATTACCAATCATCTATACAAGCAACAAATAACAAGTTCAATCAAATAAATTAGTCATTTAAGTAAACACTTGTTGTAAAATAAACTTAATATTCTTGTACAAATATAAACAAACTATATATACCTAAAATTGTTCAAGCAACCACATATATCATGTATTTTCATAGTCCTTTCATAGGAGACTCTGATTGGATAATATGAACCTTTTTCACATTTAGCCATGTCTTTTGTTTTACTTATCATCATCTTGTTTCATGCTTGAGTGACCTTTTTGCTAATTCCCAGTCATCCATAGACTTTCAAGACCTAATTTTAGATCATCTAGACCCCATTTTCCATCCTTATTCCATCCCCTTAGGTCTTGAGCCTATATGACAAGAGTGATAGGGTTGGACTATAGTGTTAGACCCTAGGGTGTCTCATTTTTAGTGCTCCTATCTAATTGTATTTTGAGTCATAATGGTTACTTTTCCTCACTTAATGAATCTTAACCCCTCCTTAGCTTCATCCTTAAGTTTTCTTAATGTCAAACAAATGTGGATAAAGCTCCCAAATTCAAAATTAAAGAGTCTCCTATATAAAATAATTCACAAGGCATTTTATATCTAGCACTTACTACTTTAGCATAGTATATAATTAAAAATTAGTCAATAGTATAGCTCAGCATTCTACATCACACATAGACTTGCATGTTTGATCAAGAAAGGCCTAGGTGAAATTCATTATTTCATATACCATGCACATTGATTATGCACATGCCCAAAGGGAGAACTATATTTTATCTGAGACCCTAACTTGAGGGTTAATGTAGGCAGTGATCAGGATAGCAAGGGTTCTAGATTGTGCAATCATTCTTCCCCTAACTTAATTTTTTCCCCTTTTACTTTTGATGTATTTGTTGCTTCATGTGTGTAGATAGACCAAGGTTGGAGATAAAATTATCTCTACAAGGAGCTCCATCAATAGTCAAGACCTAAAATTTCACAAGTGGACTAATATAGGAACAGTGGATAAAACCCAGAAAGTTTAGATCTTTGTGACCAGTAGGAAATGGACTATAGCATCAGACATCAGGGTGTCTTATTTTTGGTTCTCCTATCCTTTCACTAAATAAAATCTATATTTAGGTTTTAGACATCTTCCTAGCCATACATAATAGTTTTCAGCTTTTGCAATAGTCATCTTAGCCTATTTTTCTAGTTAAGTTATTTTATTATCCAATGTAATTAATTTGAAAAAATATATATTTTACCATATTAAATTAGATTTTTCTACTCATTATAGACCCTTTATTGTTTATGAACTAAACACTAGTTTCCCAAAAATAATAAAGTATTTGGCGAACCCAACTTACTTTGAACAAATATAAAACCCTAGATACCCTTAAGGTTTTTCCTTCATAATTTGTGCAAAAATTTAACTTTAAAATTATGATTTTTCTATAATTTTTTTGTGCATTAATTTCATTCAAATATTGCTTTAAAATTTACATTATTGCAATAATTTTCAAAAATTCTAAAACCCTAACCGAAAACCCTATATTTCCAAACTAGGTCCTCAAACCCTAAGCCTCCCTCCCTTACAATTTTTAGAAAAATATTTTGGAATTTTTGAAAATTTTATGGAGTATCAAAAATATTTTCAAAATCTCAATATTAATAGTTATTATGTGCAAAAAAATCAATTTCAAATTTTTTATTTTTGTATAAATTTTTGTGCATTTATCTTATTCAAATTTATTTTAGAATTTAAATAATAGCACTAATTTTCAAAAATACTTAAACCCCAATCCAAAACCCTAGATTCCTAAACTAGGTCCTAAAACCCCAAGCTTGCCTTCCTTGCAATTTTTAGAAAAATAGTTTGGACTTTTTACAAATTGTTTCGATTGTCAAAACTATTTTCAAAATCTCTATGTTAGTAGTTATTATTGATTTTATTTGCTTAATAGTCCTTTTACACATTCTCTTTGGTGAAAGAAATAAAATGGCCACTAAGGAACTTCTTCCCTCTCATCCCATAGATCAATTTCTAAATTTTTCTCATAATTATGACAATGAATGGACAAAATAGCAAAATTGCACATTAGCTAAACATGTGGAAAATGATTTCATTTACAATGAAGATAAATACTATTATTGTAATGAGGAATATGATGATACATGTGAAAATGATAGTGAAGAAAAAATAGATATATCTTCTCCTCTCAAACCTATATCTTTTATTCCCTTTTCTAAAGAAAATAATTTTGATAAATGGGAAAGGTACTTGTCACCTCATTCTCCTATGCACAATGCACCAAATGAACAAATTAGTTATGCACTTTCAATTGAACCTCTTATTGGTGATAATTTGCTTCCATGTGAACCTAATCTCTCTCTCTCTCACTTTTGTTACTTCTATGTTCAAAATACAACAATATAAATGCAATAGAATCAAAATTCCAATGCATAGTTCAAATGATACATCTCATGTTCTTAACTCTACTTTGTCAAAAGAATGTCTCAATGATAACTCTCTTTCTCTTACTTCTCATATTTCAAATGAAAATAATGCATACAGTCCATCCATGGATAACATAAATGCACATAATAGTCCAATTTCACATGATAATTTATTGCATATTAGAAAAGAATTAAATTCTTCTCTTACATGTCTCCCTAGTGACCATGAAAGTGATAATGAGTATGATAGTGAACATGCAAATGAATATGAAAATAAGAGTAACTATGAACAATATTTAATATATGATAATGCATGGAATAATGATGATTCCTTTGTATATAGTGAAGAAGAAAATACATCTCATATTTCTAAATCTTCTCTCACTCTTCCTCTCAAACATAATGCACTACAGAATGTTGTTTCTACTTCTATACATGATTCTATTTCTAATAATGCACATGTTAATGATAACATCACATCCTATACTAAATTAGAATTTGATTCACTAAAACATAAAGATACCAATGAATCTCTCAATCCACCCCCTACTACAATAGCACTTGTTTCTCACTCTTCACCTAAAGAGAATGGTAGCCCACATCCCTCTACCAATGTCCAAGTTACCATTCCTCCAAAGGTTCAAATTATCACACCCCCTCTCTATGATCTAATTTCCAAATTTAGCATTCCCATGGATAAAATTAATTATCAAATTAAATGATTAAATGAGCCACTTCAAGATGCTAATATACCATCTTAGGAATTTATTTCTTTGATGCATGCAGTAGGTGAATTACAACACCAAGTACATCTCCTTACCTTGGAAAACAAGGCTTATAAGTCTTGGATGGATGCCAATTATTTACATGGCAACCCTCTTTTGGAGACATTCATAAAATCTTTATTTCCTAAGCATTTTCAAATACCATCATTACCTTCAAGCCTTTTGGAAGGCTTTGCCATCTCATGTGAGTCTTTTGGTTTTACTCAACTTGTTCCAGTAGACATTAGTGGGGGAAGCATAGAATTGGTTATTTCACCTACTCCCCATTGGCTCCTTCCACACATATGATGACTTAGAGGAGGCATTTCTCAGATATTATATAGAAAACATGGGCCCTCATGTTACATATGAGAAACTTTCCACATTGCAACAAAATAGATCCAGTTACTGATTATATCTTACGATTCAAGATGCACATGTTAAGATTGATCTAAAAACTAGCAGATTTAGATATTATACATATCTTTATTAAGGGTATTCATCAACCTCTCCTTGATCATAGTTTATATTAGACAGAGCCCTCTTTCAAGAACTTATTCTATACAATTCTAGCTTTGGAAAATGAATTGGCATTGATTGAGGTAGATTCAGTTAATTGAATTACTCTAGATTTCACAGTGGTACTTCAATCAAAAAATATTAGCACTCAACATCCACCATGTCCTAAATAATAAGAAGATATAAAGTACACGTATCTACATTTTAACTCTTAAATAAGGTATTAATCATATACCTATCCCACCACACTATGCCTACGTCACACACATGACAAAACCCTACCCTATCCATGATAGCTCTCTCATCAGTAGACAATGGTAACAGCCTTAATGTCTCCATCACCTGACCCTTGTGGAACTCTCTCATCTACACCTCACCTTAAAAAAACCAAAACAACATATATATCAGTCCATAATGCTAAAGGAAAGGCTGGTCTCCCTTGAGGAAAGCCTTGAAGAAGAAAGTTTTGAACAAAGAGGTGATGTTTTGTGGGATGAGCAATCAATTTGTGATTCCTTTTCAAACATCACAACAGTCACCCTTCTTCAAGAAGGCCAAGAGGGAGCAGAGGATGAGTTTGACAGGATCTCCAATGAAGCAAAGGGAAATAGTTCAAACCATGATGCACTGCAAGGGAACCATGCACAACAAAGGGCTTATGGTGATGAGCCAATAGCCACAGATTTCTTGGTGATATGCACCAGCATGAAGGACCAGCATTCAACAATCTTCCAAGAACAAGGAGAATGCATATATGTTGGAAGCATGTTTGAATCTGATCCACTCGGATACAAGCCAATCAAGGTGACAAGCAAGAGGAGCAGGTCACCAACTCTCCATTTCATTCAGCCACTTGTCTGGCACCATAAGTTTCCTAACTAGGGAGGGGACTTACAAAGTTTTCCCTTCAATCCAAGAGGGAGGAAAATATTCCTGGTTAGCTATATATAGTAGTTTTCTTTCAGTTTCTTTTCCTTCTTTCCCTAAGTGCAATTTGCACAAGTAGTGTTTTTAGTCTTGTGTGTGCTTTTCCTTGTGTCTAGGGTAAAAAGCTTCATGTTTGATTCTTGGATCTTTTTGGGCTATTGTTAACCTTTCTTCAAAGTTTCATTCTAACTTTGTGCCCAATGGACTAAAAGGCAACTGGTCTCTAAGCATAGCAGGCAAGCTTCCCCTGGGAGTCACTAATTTGTTGACCATTTTTGGCCCAACAGGCCAAAAAATCAGTCCCCCCTTTTTTTCATGTTGTTCTGAGCTAGTACTTTTTATTTTGCACGAGTCTTGAAAATTTATACAGACTCTAGAGCTTGGTTTTCTATGGACTCTATAGAGCTTGGTTTTCTATGGACTCTGCAGGTCCATTTCTACGGACTCTGCAAGTTTTCTACGGACTCCACAGGGACTTCTACGAACTCTGCAGGTGTAGTCTTTCAGCATATGAAGAGCTAGTTCAAAGAGTGCAAGGTTTTACAAAGCTTCTTCAGACTCTTATCTGAAGAAATTCATAAGGAAAGAGAGCTAAAATTGTTCAAATACACTTTTTCTTAAGGTTGGGAAAGTGGTTCAACGACATAATATTTCCAAGAGTTAGCATCTTTGAACCGTTGAACCATTGAATCGGTTCAACATTTTGGTTAAATGCTTTGGTTCAAAGGCTTGGTTCAATTTAGTTAGTTCAATGCTTTGGTTCAATTAGATGGTTCAAACACTTGGTTCACTCAGTCAGTTCAACGACTTGGTTCAGTCAGTTTGGTTCAAAGTGTTGGTTCAAAGCTTGGCTCAATGGTTGGTTCAAAGGAGCGGTTCAAGAAAAAGTTAAATAGAATCTTCCGAAGGACAAGTGCCCTTGTGGAGGGCAGAGTACACTTCAAAGAGGCCACAGAGAAAGCCGCAAAGGTAAGTTCTTTTAGAATTTTGTTTAAGGTAGTTGAAAGGCCTTTAAGGCATAATTCCTTTGGACTTTTGTTCGAAGGAATTCCTTCGAACAAAAAGTCCAAAGGAATTCAGAAAGGCTGCAAAAAAAATCCCACAGAAAAACTAAGGTATTGAACAAATTATTTCAGACTTTTTGTCTGAAGGAATTCCTTTGGACAAAAAGTCCGAAGGAATTCGAAAGGAAGATAGCCGTGGGAAAAGTGGCTGGGAAGAATTTTTGAAGGAAAGCAGGTGGCCGAAATAATTCTTGTAGACTTTTTATCCAAAGAGAAATTATCCACAGGAAAAAAGTCTGTGGGAAAAAAGCTCGAAGGAGCAACTTGCCGAAGAGAGAAGGCCGCCTGAAGGGCAAGTGCCCTTGCGGGGGACTCTCAACTACCAAAATAAAGGGACTTTTCCAAAAGCTGAAGGGTTACCTTCCCTTTAGGAAGGTGCAAAGAAGGGAGTCCACAAAAAAGGTTGAAGCAAGAAAATTGAAGAAAGTCCAAGGGGTGACGGGCCTGAGGACGTCAAAATCAAGCATGGAAAACTAGCCATTGGGTATTCAAACGCAGTGACGGGTGCGCAAACATCAATTTCAAGGCTCATGAAATAGCCATTGATTTTGAAAAGCCTTAAAGAGGAGCCCAAGGAACACAATGACCCACTAAAAGATAGCCTTAGGGGCTAAAGGAGCCAGAAAGAGACAAAGCAAGGAAGAAGACAAAGCACAAGAAAAGACAAAGTAGTCCAAGTGGCAAAGGGGAGGTGAGTTATTGCCAGATGGTAACCAAATGGTGAAAATAGTAAACGGAGCAGCCTGTCTTCTCCATTTTGTATTTATAAGGGGACAAATCACATGAATATCGAGAAAGAGCAGTCTATTTGTAGAAAAGAGGCACGGCCATGTTTTCACATTAATGTGGAATGCCAAAGTCAAAGCAGGAGCTGACAATCAAACGGATTCCTCTTCCCAAGGCTCAAAGCACACATGGGCTAGCTTGCAAAAAGAGTGCCAAAAGTCTTTTCCAGAAAGTGCCAAGTTCCCTTATCTTTTCTATATATTGTAAAATAATTCTCATTTGAAACGATAGGATCTCTCAACCTTAAGGTGAAGCTCTGCCCAAAAATATCTTAGGCTTGTAAGGTAGAACTCTGCTAGATTTTACCTTAAATCAGGACTTAGTATTTTTACCTCTATTTGAGGTCGCACTATGTATGTGTCTATGCCTTTGTTCTGTGTTAAGTCATTTTCCTTATGCTTTCACAGGGTGATTTAAGCATGTCCACTGCATTATGAGTTTCTCTTTTGCAGGTTTGCCAGAAGTGTCCCTAGAGGAGTGTAGGTGCCTATAAATAGGCTGCCATAAGTGTGTCTAAGGATGCCTCTGGTAGTTTCTTCCTCCCTGTATTTCCATGGACCTCTAGCTCACTAATGCAGAAGATTTTCCCACGTTAGATGTAGTGTATGGGCACTTCTTGGTGAAAAGTGTATATTCAGGCTGGGTGGGTCATCTTTTTTGGTGTATCACCTTTTTTTAGTTTAGGTTTAGGTTATGTTTCAACATCTCTCTCCCTTTTCATCCCCCCCCATTTTTCATTTGTTGTTAGCAGTAGAAATCCAGGGCCTAAAAGATACATCAAAGGGAGCTAGCCCTTATCTAGAGACTCTCCCCTCCAGCTTCGCCAGTCCCACAGGTGAGAGGCAAGTTTCCATTTTAGTGTGTGGAAGGCAGGAGCTCAAGCTCCTACCTAGGGTGCAATCCACTACGTCAACAGGTCTTTGGCATAGCAGGCTTGCCACCCCTAGGAAATCACCAAAATGTTGAACAAATTTGACCCTAAGTCAAATTAGGTTAACCCTTATATAGTCAAACTTCCTATAAGGTCTTTCCAATGTCATAAATATGTTTATTCATGTTTAGTAGGGTCACTTAATGTGTTTTAGTTTAGTCATATGTCTCAATTGTCTTATTTTGTCTTGATGTCATCTTTTGGTCACTTTAGAGAAGTTGTACGTAATATTAAGGAAAGGACTAATATCAAACTATTTTTAAATGTACAAGGTGTTAGTTGAGTGTTAGATGGTAGTTTCATAACTGACAAATGCAGGTTCAACATGAAAAGGAGGAGATAGTAGTAGTTTTAAGCAATTTAAAGGTAGTTGTAAATTCAAATATAACCACTTAGCATGTGGGAAGGCTCAGGAGTGTCCCTTCAAGTTCCTATTGACACTGTGGATTACACCCTTGAAACAAGGTTGAGCTTCTCTCTTCCATGCGGCACAATGGAGACTCCCCTCTTGTTGTGGGTTTGGAAAAACTAAGGGGAGAATCTCTAGATAAGGGCTAGCCCCCTTTGATGCACTCTGAAGTTTTTTACTACTACTGCTAATAATGGGGGGGTGAAAAGGGAGAAGGATACAACCAAAATAGAAACTAATCTAAGTGGTGATGCACTAAATGATTTTGGTCTACTTAGCTATTCATACTTCAAACCAAAAAGGGGTGAACATACACTTTATATGGAAAAAAGACCAGACTATAGGGGTATTTTAATAGGTGGCTTAATGGAGACACAAGGAAAAGGAACTTACCACAGGTGTTATAGAAAACACACTATCTGATAGCTACTCTTTTGTCTCTGCGCTCTAGATGAATCACTTCCAGTTAACCTGTAGAAATGGCTTTGGCTATACTAGGTATGTTGGTTTCAATCTTGTGAAAGCATCAAGCTAAAATGATTGAACACAGAATTGATACACAGACACACTCAAAAGCATAACCAGTCAGATAGAGGTAAAACACATTCTTATTGATCAAAGGTGAAATTTGGCAGGGATTCACCTTAAAAAATGAGAGATATCCTTCTTAATTGAGAGGTTACAATATATATAGCATCAAGGAGAAGACTTTGGTGCCTTACAGAATGAGTGGCCCATGCTACGTTGAACATATTGGGAAGAGGAAGTCCGCTGAAGGAACCATGTTGTGGTAGTCGCCAGTCTTGACTTTGGCATTTAAATCATATTAAATGTCACTACAGAAGCATGGGTTGCTTGATCACTTAAATGATAAGGCCACCCCTTTTTATGAAACTTGCGTGATTGTCTACTTATCCAGGCTCAAATGAATAAAAATAGGCCATGCCATTGAATGCTTTCACTCTTTGATGACCACTTAGTAGAGATTATTTCATCTACAACAATAACTTCTCTTATCGACACCTTCTTTTGCCACATGGGATGATCTGATTCATGTTTGTGCTTGGCTGGGTGCATCTTTTGGAGCATTCCAAATGTTATCATATGTGTGCATGGCCATGTTCTAGATTATCTATTTTGTTCCCTCTTTCTTTGATATTTCTTGTCTCTTTTTGATAATTTTGAGCTCTCGATCTATCTTTCATCTCCTCTTGGCTCTTTGGGCTCCTTTCTCGACCGACGCATCCCATCAAAATTGATGTCTATGGGCCCATCGCTATTTCAAAACCAATGGTTATTTTTTTGAATTGAATTTTAAATTCACACACCCGTCACCAGACATTTGAACCTCCAATGGCTAGTTTTCCATGCTAAAATTGACGTACACAGGCCTGTCATTACTTTGGTAATTCCTTCTACTTTCTATAATTGAACCTTCCCAAAGGGAAGGTGTCCCTTCAAAAAATGGAAAAAGTCCCCTTTTGGGTCACTGAGAGTCCCCCGCAAGGGCACTTTCCCTTTGGGATCCTTTGGGCTCCCTTCTCTTTTCAATTCATTCGGACAAAATGTCAGAAGGAATTCCTTTAGGCATTTCACCCGAAGGAAAACTTGTCTTCATGTCTCACCCTTTTCTTCAATTTTTTCCTTTGGATTTCCTTCAGACAGAAATTCTAAAGGAAATCTTTGTCCTTTACCTTGGTTCCTTGTGAATTTATTCAGACAAAATGTCTGAAGGAATTCCTTCGGGCATTTTGTCTGAAGGAATTCATCCATTGATTCTTCCTTTGGATTCCCTTGTCTTTTCCTTTGGATTTCCTTCGAACAGAAAGTCTGAAGGAAATATTTGTCCTTTGCCTTGGTCTTTCTCTGAAGGAAAACTTACCTTTCAGCCTTCTTCTTTAATCCCTCTGCAAGTGTTCCCTACCCTCCACAAGGGCACTTTGGGCCCTAAGTTGCCCCTCAGAGCCTGCTGAAAGGTCCAATTGGTCACCTACCTACCCTCTACAAGGTCACTTTGTCTTTGGAGCTTTGTAAAAAGACTTGCATTCCTTAAATTGGCCCATCCCTTTTCCAAAATTCTTGTCCAAGGCCATTTCCCAAAGCAAAATAAGTCCCATATCAAGCCGAGAACCTATAGGTCTTAGATCTTTAAATTTTTCATAAGAACAGGGTTATTGCAAATGGAAATGGAGCATTTGTAGTAAGGAGGATACATCCAATGCTGATGGCTCATGATAGCTGGGAAAGAAGGAGACCATTTTTTTGGGCCTGTGGGACCAAAATTTGGTCAACAATCTGGTGATTCACAAGGGAAGCATGTCTGCTATGCTTAAAAAGATTGGTAGACTCAAAGCCCATTGGGCATGGAGTCAAGATGCAGCTTGAAATAGTTATCAATAGCCTTCTAAAGACCTATGAACATACAAAGATTTACCTCAAGCAACAAGGAAAAAGCAACACATAACAAGGCTAAAAACACTACACTTGTGCAAATATCACTTAGGGAAAATAAAGACAACTGAAAGTAAACTATTATGTATAGCTAACTAGATATATTTGCCTCCCTCATAGATCAAATGGAAAACTTCTCCAGTCTCCATGGCATGGAAACTTATGGTGCTAGACAAGTGACTGAATGGAATGGAGACTTGGTGATTTGCCCTTCTTGCATGCCACCTTGATTAGCTTGTATCTGAGTGGATCAAGAATAAACATGTATCCAACATATATGTATTCACTTTGCCCTTTGAAACTTGATTCATGTTGGCCCCTCATGCTAGTGTATTTATCAAGAAAATGATGGTTGCTAGCTTATCACCATAAGCCTCATTTAGCTCATAGCCCCTTTGACATGCATCATGGATTGACTTGTTCCCTTCTACCTCATTGAAGAGCCTGTCAAACTTATCTTATACTTTCTCATGGCTTTCTTGAATAAGGGTGACTATTGTGATGTCTAAAATGAGATCACAAACTACTTTTTCATCCCACAGAACATCACCTTCTTATTCAAGGCTCTCTTCTTCAAAGCTTTCATCAAGATGGACAGGCCTCTCCTTTTCTTGCTCAAAAACAAGAGTCTCTAGTTGTTCAAAGACATGCTCCTAATCCTCCTCCAACTCGGGTCCCATGGCATGGTCATGCTCCTCATTAAAGTAATAAGTAAGCTCATCAAACAAGGGAGGAGATAGCTCACCATGCTTACTTTCCTCATCATCTATTATTGACAAATAAAGTTTATCAACCTCTTCTTTATATTGTTGGAACATCCGCATGTATGCATGACCTGTGTCTTCTCCATTGTTGATGATGTCTTTAAAGGGAGAATCCATGATGATCTCATCCTCATTATCACTCATGATAGCCTCTTAGGTAGCTATAAATTGGATCCTCTCTTCTGCACTTGCCTCTTTCAAAACAAGTTCTTCCTTGAAAAATAATGGAGTAGAGGGTTGATGGATAGACTTATGTGGAAGAGGAGGCAATCCTTGAGCTATAATCAAATGATTTTCTTCCTTCTATTTGGCCATCACTTCATCTACATCAGATGTGGCTTGATATCTCTCTTGAAGGAGTGTAGATGGGGCGTGTTTAGACATGAAATATGCCATTTGGTATAAACCATCCATCACACCCTCATTGAGGAATCTCATTCTGGACTCCAACTCTATAATTTGTCTAGCTATATTCTCTTGGGAGAGCCTTTCTTGGATATCATGAGGATCACCATGAGCAGGAGTAGCTTCATCATGTCCCAAGCCCTAAGCTGGTTTGTGGTATTCCCTCCTCCAACTTGGAATCTTAAAATCATGTTAAAAGAGTTGAGGAGGTTGAGGAAGACTAGGAAGAGGTTGTTGATACACAAGAATAATTTCTTGTAGAGGGACCTATTATTTTTTGAAAGGCATAGGATGATTCCCTTCAAATAAGGATTCACAATCTAAGGAATTGAGAAGGTTCATTTCTATGGGGGGTTTCTCTAATTCCCTTTGATGCTAAAAATCTAGGTGCAAGGGATTAATAGTAGGAGTTGTTACTACATCAGATGAGCTAGAGTGAGCAAGTTTTATTTGGTAGAAAGGATTTGGTGCACAAGATGGGGCTTTCTTTAGAATAGGAGCGGGGTGATTTGGAATGGGAAAAGGCACACAAGGCTAACTGCCTTGAATGAATGAACTCTTCCTTTTTGCTACTTCCTCCTTCATGGATTGCAAGGCCTAAGCTTGCCTAAACAAGCACTCCTCTTTGTATATAAGCTCTTGTTGATATCTATTTTACTCCTCCAATCTATGTATCTCCATCACTTGATTCTCAAATTCTAGCATTACTTCCTTTACACTACGTGAAGGGCAACCAGGAGAGCTGCTTGAGGTGATGCCATGAAAAACCTGAGCTTGATCAAAGTTATATGAAGGAAAACAAGATCCATGTTGCTAAGCAATGGGATTATACATACCAAAATGTGATTTCTTGATGGAACCAGGACTGCTTAACCAGTTGATTCAACTCAGAGTCACAATTGGTGTTGGTTGAAATGCCTCCAAAGGATGCTTAGTTGAAGAACACACCAAAAATCCCTCAAATCCTTAGATAAACTATCCCATCATGTGGGATAAAAAATATTGATGTTGTGGATTGCACCCTTGAAAGAAGGTTGAGCTTCTCTCTTCCATGTGGCACAATGGAGACTCCCCTCTTGCTATGGGTTTGGCAAAACTAAGGAGAGAATCTCTAGATAAGGGCTAGCTCACTTTGATGCATCTCTGAAGTCTTTTACTACTATTGCTAATAATGGGAGGGGTGAAAAGGGAGAAGGATATAACCAAAATAGAAACTAATTTAAGTGGCGATGCATCAAATTATTTTGATCTACTCAGCTATTCACACTTCAAACCAAAAATGGGTGAACATATACTTTATCTGGAAAAAAGACTAGACTATAGGGATATTTTAATAGGGGGCTTAATAGAGACACAAGGAAAAGGAACTTACCATAGGCACTGTAGAAAACACACTGTCTGATAGCTACTTTTTTGTCTCTATGCTCTAGATGAAGCACTTCCAATTAACTTGAAGAAATGGCTTTGGCTATAATAGGTATGTTGGTGTCAATCTTGTGAAATCATCAAGCTAAAATGACTAAACACATAATTGATACACAAACACACTCAAAAGCATAACCAGTCAGGTAGAGGTAAAACACATTCTTATTGATCAAAGGTAAAATTTGGTAGGGATTCACCTTACAAAATGAGAGATATCCTTCTCAATTGAGAGGTTACAATATATATATCATCAAGGAAAAGACTTTGGTGCCTTCTAGAATGAGTGGCCCATGTTGCATTGAACATATTGGGAAGAGGAAGTCCCCTGAAGGAACCATGTTGTGGTGGTTGCCAGTCTTGACTTTGGTGTTTAAATCATATTAAATGTCACTATATAAGCATGGGTTGCTTGATCATTTGAATGACAAAGCCGCCCCTCTTTACGAAACTTACATGACTATCTACTTATCCATGCTCAAATGAAGAAAAATATGCCACACCATTAAATGTTTGCACTCTTTGATGACCACTTAGTGGATACTATTTCATCTACAACAATAACTTCTCATGCCAACACCTTCTTTTGCCACCTATGCTGATCTGATTCATGTTTGTGCTTAGCTAGGTGCATCTTTTGGAACATTCCAAATTTTGTCGTATGTGTGCGTGGCCATATTTTGGATTCTCTATTTTATTCCCTCTTTCCTTGCTATTTTTTATGCCTTTCTAACAATTTTGAGCTCTCAGGCTATCTTTCATCTCCTCCTGGCTCTTTAGGCTCCTTTCTCAGCTGACACATCCCATCAAAATTGACGTCTACGGGCCTGTCACTATTTGAAAACTAATGGCTATTTCACCACCTTGAATTTGATGTTTACACACCCATCACTGGATGTTTGAACCTTTAATGGCTAGTTTGCCATGCTAAAATTCACGTGCTAAAGCCCATCATTATTTTGGTAATTCCTCCAGCTTTCTGTAATTGAACCTTCCTGAAGGGAAGGTGTCCCTTCAGAAAATGGAAAAAGTCCCCTTTTGGATCGCTGGGAGTCCCCCGCAAGGGCACTTGCCCTTTGGGCTCCTTCGAGCTCCCTTGTCTTTTCAATTCCTATAGACAAAATGTCTGAAGGAATTCCTTCAGGCATTTTGCCCGAAGGAAAACTTGTCTTCATGTCTCGCCCTTTTCTTTGGTTTTTTCCTTTGGATTTTCTTCAAATAGAAAGTCCAAAGGAAATCTTTGTCCTTTGCCTTGGTTCCTTGCTTGTGAATTTATTTAGACAAAATGTCTGAAGGAATTCCTTCAGGCATTTGTCTGAAGGAATTCATCCATTGATTCTTATTTTGGATTCCCTTGTCTTTTCCTTTGGATTTCCTTCAAACAGAAAGTCTGAAGGAAATCTTTGTCCTTTGCCTTGGTCTTTCTCTAAAGGAAAACTTACCTTTCGGCCTTCCTCTTTAATTCCTCCACAAGTGTTCCCTACCCTCTACAAGGGAACTTTGGGCCCCAATTTTTCCCTGCCTAATTGGTCACCTATCTGCCCTTTGCAAGGGCATTTTATCTTTGGAGCTTTGTAAAAAGACTTGCATTCCTTAAACTGGCCCATCCCTTTGCCAAAAGGCTTGTCTAAGGCAATTGCCCAAAGTGAAATAAGCCCCATATCAAGTTGAGAACCTGCAGGTCTTAGATATTTCAATTTTTCATAAGAACAAGGCTATTGCAAAGGGAAATGGAGCATTTGTAGTAAGGGGGATACATCCAATGCTGATGGCTCAGGACAGCAGGGAAAGAAGGAGACCATTTTTTTGGCCCTGTAGGACCAAAATTTGGTCAATAGTTCCCTCTATCCACTCCCATGCTCAATTATCTTTGATAGTATTTAAAATGGTAAAAACCAATTCATATTCTCCATCACTCTCTTAGACAAGCTAAAAAGGTCAACCAGTTTACTTTCAGTATGGACAAGAGGATGTGAGTCAGAGCAAATGCCTTTGGTGGGTGGTATTAATCTCTATGTACTTCATTTTCATGGAAAGAGTTGTAGGTTTGGTGTACCATGCTATATAAACCATTACTAAGAAGGTTGATGACTCAAAATTGTTTGTTCATCCCCATGGCCTTTGGGTTTCCTATTTGTTGTAGTTGTATGATGATTCCAAGTATTGTAGGTGTATTTTTAGAAATTTCTCTTTATTTCCATGTTTTTGTCATCTATGTTGTCATGTGTGAATTTGAATTTATATATAAGATCACTTCATTGTGATAGAGATGCATAAATATCAATGGTTTATAGATGTTGATTTTAGGTGCAATGTTTTGTCTTCTCACAGTAGCTTTAAGTTAAAGGCAATATACTTGTATGACCTCCTCTTTGAGAATTATGATGGTCTAGTCAAGTTCAACAGACCTATAGAGGTCTTAAGTCTTTGAAATAGGTGATGTTAAATATGGTTCCATATACACTATCAGATTTTAATACAATAGCAACCTACAGGACTGTGTAGGAGGTTTAAGGTAGTGTTAAAAATGCTCTAGAAGTGTTTAAGTCCAATTAAAGACTTCAATCCAGTCCAAGGACATAAAGGAAGTCATTGTATGAATGATGAGGCCAATCCATGTAGTTTGATCCAAATCCATGTTCATAGGGTTAAAATGAGACTCATTACCTTAATATCTCCAAAAAGGGATTTTGCCTTGTATATTTCCATCTTGTGATGAGAAGTTATGAGGTCTGAGTGAGTCGTATGTCTCCATCCTTTTAGCCTCGACATGGTAGTAATGTTTGAACATGAAAGGAGGTGGTGTTGGCTAAGAGAAAATAATGTAAAGGATTTGTCAATTCCTTCAAAGTCTCCACTGTAAGCACTTAGTGAAAACTACAGTGTTTTGAGTCTAGAGTGTGAAATACAACTAAGTGGACTATAGTACATTGATTGGAACATAGTTCTAAGGTGTGAAAAAAGCTCATCCAAGTGAGGGATAGTCTTATTGACCTTAGATAACTATATAGGAGTTCAACATAGTGCTCAAACACTTATGACCACTTATATGTCTCATATCCCCTAACAACACTTATAATCAATATGCAAACCCACAATGTGTTGATATTGGCAGATAAGAAGTATGGCCTGCAAGCATAGTGACTCTATGAGGCTTGAGATGAACTAATTAAATAAGGGGAAATCAAAAGAGTTAATATATAGTGTTTTTATAGGGTTCATCACCTACAATAGTTCTTGTTCCCCCCAAAATTACCACCTACAGTTTACACTCAATCTGCAAACTAGCTTAGGCTAGTGAAGAGAGATAGTTTGAAAGTTGGCAAAGGTGTATAATGGATTGAGAATATTAAGACCACTCTCATAGTGGAAATACAAAACTCATATTTTTCTCATATAAAATAGATAGAGCAAAGACAAGTTTTACTTATCACTAAGTCTGAGGTCTCTAGACCTTGTAAACAGTATAGAGTCTTGAGAGGCTAGTTTTAAGTTTTGTGATGTTAAGAGATTTTTAGAGGTGACCAAGCCTTCAAAATTGGTAAAAAGTATATTTAATACCTAATATAAACTCCCATAATATAATTTTGGTAAGGCAAATAGGGGAGATGCCCTCTATTATATCTCAGGTAGAGGGCATTCCTAGTCAAGGCAAAATTGTAGGCATGGCATGAAAATGAGAAGAGGATGACATAAGGAGTATTAGAACACTATGAGATGATTTGGGAGATTTATTTGGATGTGAAAAACTATTTAAGGTCACCTAAATTCATGGGAATCACCTACAGGTGGTCATATACACAAGTACACAGTCTAAACCTAGTAAGCCTAAAATAAGAATGAACCCTAATAGTTTATAATCACATTTATAGCATCAGGTGACTTTTAAAAATGATTTTATGACATTAAAGGAAGAGTGGAGAGTCCAAAACATCCATTGTTTTATAGGTAAGTATCCCAAGTTTGTCATGCTGACCAAAAACCATCTCAGACCTATCTAGAAAGCATGAAAGGGCTCGAAAGGCCAAGTTTAACTGCTCACAACTATACAGACCTTGTGCATGAGACCTTAAGCACTTGGGAAGAGTTAAAGGGGGTCCTTTACCTCAACTTTGTGGAATTTTTTCAAAGGTTATATGTCAAGATTTTATGAATAATACTTAACAGTCCAAACATCCTAAACCCTCTCAAAATCTTGGTTTGGACTCAATGGGGAATATATGGTGGGAAATGCATTTAAAGGTGATCAAATGGCCATGAAACTAATTGGAACCTATCTAGCACTCTCCTGGGATCCATGACACACACTTTGGCTATACTATCATCTATATGAACATGGTTAGTTCTTTGTTTCTTGTAGGATTTAAACTGTTTGAAAGGTACAGAAGAGAATGGGTAAGTAAACATCATTGTGGGAGGTCCTTAAGGACTTTTTATAACTCCTAGAATTCATTTCTCACCATGGTTGAATAGGAAAAGACTCATGCCATATCATTCATAAAAGGTAGTCTAAATAGATAGTGAGAAGGCAAGGTGATTATCAAGTGATG
The DNA here is from genome assembly GCA_037957365.1 of Torreya grandis. Classification (NCBI taxonomy): domain Eukaryota; kingdom Viridiplantae; phylum Streptophyta; class Pinopsida; order Cupressales; family Taxaceae; genus Torreya; species Torreya grandis. The sequence goes on from JARHVA010004980.1 coordinate 92,432, forward strand.
GAAGTGAGAAGTGTTATAGGAGTTTCATTCAGGTCCATTTGATAGACCAAAGGACAAAGGAGATTCATTTGAGTTGCCTAGCATCTCTTCAATGCATTTATTTAAGAAACTATAAGCCATTTGGATGATAAATGTGAGGATAGACTTAGAGGACTAGTGATGAATGATTGTTAGTAGTAAGTGACAAGTGACAGAGATGAATTCATCAGTTAGGGATGAGTAGATGATATGCACTAACTCTTCCCTACCTTCTCATGATAGACCATATGTGTTAAGGCTCCCTATGGCAGTTTTGGACACTTAAGTGCACTATTCACCATCATGAAGGTAGTTTTGAATCAAAGCAATGAAGGGTTTGTTGGCCATTTTTGGTCCACATAAGAAGTATTGATTGGATGTGGTTTAAATAGTTGAGTAGAGTCCTAGTTGAATAATGATCCAGTAGTAGGATCACATAGACTTCAGGAAAAGATCACTTACCATTTGTAAGCTTTTGAAACACTTTAAGTAGGCTTAAAGTGTGAATTTGATGATCTTAAGGAGCCAGACTGTCATCACATGTCATACAAGAATGAACATATCAATCTAGTTGCACATTTGATATATGCACTTGGGAGGTTGATCAGAGCCAAAGGATCACATGGACATGAAGTTCTTCATGCCTAAATCATGCTCTACAAATTTGGTATCTTGATGAGCTTGTTATCTCAAGATATAAGCCTTTAAATTTATACTTCCAGAATGAAACGTGCATGTAGACATCAAGTTTAAGCCTCTTAAAATATTTGTTTGAATTAAAATGTTCTAAGGATGAATTTAGAGTTGACAAGTGTCAAGATCTTGGGTGCCTGAATGAATATATAATGGCACACATCGACTGACAAGGTTAGTGGGCCCAAATAGATCAATGGATCACATTTAATAGTAACAAAGTAGATCGATGGCAAGTGAGAAGTTAGTGAGTCAATGAATCTTAAAGGTTAATGAGAATTTTCCAAGTGTCATGACCGTGGTAATTTATAGATAAATCAATAGAGTGTGTTCAAGCCATGTAATAACAGATCGATCGTGTGCATAAAGTCAAGAGTCAATAATCCTAAGGATGAATGCGAGAATGCCACATGGTAAAAGTGCGTTAAATCACAAAAATAATAGTAGGATCCCATGAAAGAATGCAAGGCTAACAAATGTCATAATCTAGAAGGACCGATTTAATATCAATGGTCGACATTAAAAGTTGAAATCTACGGGATTTATAAAGAATAATTGCAACTTAGGTCAAAATAAAAGCAAGTCCTACAAGGATCATCCCATCTCCATTAGAGATTAGTCAAATATTATTAATATTACATAGTTATGTAGTCAAGATTGCTAATAATGAGGCTTTATTGCCATTAAAGCTCAGATGCATGATAGGTTTGTTTAAACCTAGTATAGTCCAAAATAAAGCTATGCAACCTACAAATCTGCATCAACATAATGACTATATGAAAATAAATATATTGGATTGGTTTTCAATCTATATTAAATATCCATATCTAGGTTGTGGTAGATGTACACATAAATGAGATATGGTGAGGTATCTCATCCTTCAACATAATATTAGCTTTGACAAGTAGGTACCTATATCCATTAAAAGCAAACTTAATCATGGCTTTGTTAGGTGCATAAATATGAGGATTTTGTCCTTACAAGGAATGGAATTAATCTATAGGATCTTGAGAAGGATTCATGTAGTGAGGTGGTTGCTTCTTGTAGTGGTCTTGACCTTCATGATCCATCCTTCCATGCCAAACAAAGTCACAGTGATATTAATGCATGGGGAGCTCAAGGAGTTGGTATAGTTGTTGTCTTGATCATTGATGAGTCTTTCTCCATTATCCCATGCATGTTCCCCATCTCTCTCATCCCCTTTTGCTATAAATACAAGCTTCTAAGCTTTGAAATGGATCCCTCTCTTGGAATTGACTAGACTCTACCAAGATTGAGCTTTGTAACCTATTGAGATGAATAGAAGACTATGTGAAGATTTCATTATGCTTATCTAGTGTGTTCACATCAACTGATTTATATATGTGGTAGATATTTCTCCCTTGTCAAGTCTTGATCTCACCTAGTTGGTATTTTGTCATGTTATGTAGGTCATGCCTAGTGTTTGATGTCATTTGAATGAAGCCAATAGTGGAGACATTGATTAGTTAGTGTCTTAAATTAGGCCTATTCCATCACTTCCCTCAAGATTTTATCAATTGATGAAACCTCTGCATGAAACATTGATGTATAAGAGACTTAAGAGTTGTAGATCCAGTCATTTATTCTATCTCATTAGTGTTTTAGAAGCTCAAGTAAGAGTGGATGAACAATCATTCTAGGTGTGTCACCAACATTAGCTTAGGGTTTCCCTTTCAGTTTCTTTCTCCCCCTTTCCACCCAAATAATGATTAGGTTTTAGAGTAAATGAGCTAGATCATACATCAAAGGAGCTAGTCTCATTAAAAATCCTAGAGGTCTGACCCAAGATTAGGTGACCCATAGCCTAGGGTCATTTTTTTGTTGGACTAGGTTTGATCAAGAGGAACTAAATAATACTTTGCTCAGCTAGGGTGCATCCTAAGTCTCCAATAGTTTTGGCATTCTCGATGGGACCCAATTTTAGCTATTGAAGTAAGTCTATAGCACATTCATCTTTAGAAGTAGTTTCAATTATTCTTGGGTCCTTATCTCAAGGTATGTGGCATATTATTGTTCATGATTTTAGTTATCTTTATGTTTTCTAGGCTATGAAAGCCTATAGAGAAGGATACTATCTTTCCTCTCCTTATCAAAAATTTCAAAATGATCCATATACATCTTTTTATGAGCCTCACTTGTAGTATGAGGACTTATATTAGTCATACATGCAGGAGTATTTCCCTGATCCTCCCTAAGAGAAGTTAATCCATCATAATATTGCCCCTTCCCAGTCCTATAATGAGCCCCCTTATTACCAATATCATCAAGCCTTCTATGAGTCTCATCTACCCCTTTTAAATCCTGGTTACCCTCCTGATCAGTCATGGTAGTTATATGACATTCCTAAATAGCCTACTCATACCCCAATCCATTCTATATATAGCTTTTAAAAAATCTATTAGACTAGGAGAGGAATATGATAAACATTGATACATTGAAGGGGTATGGGCAGGAAATTCCAAAACATGCCATTAGAGGGGTTAGGACTTCAGTGTAATAGGCAAAGGAGGAGTGGATGTATTTCATTAGGAGAGGTTATTCTAGAAATAGTAGTGACATGCTTGACATGGATGGACTCATCTCAAAGATTGAGGAGAAGCTGGCAGCCCATGAAGAACAATAAACACCCCATCACCCATCTTTTCTTTCCTCATTCACTCTATGTCAACCCCATGTTGAGCTTCCCATCACCACTCATAATCCCTCATCAAGTGAGTCTCAGATTCATCAAGGTCCTTCCCAACTCCTCTTAAATTTATCCAAGGGAGAGTCCAAGAAGAAAGAAAAGTTTATGTTGAAAAGGCTAATCATAATCAACAATCAAGATCTGATTTTGAAACCTCCCTAGCCAAGAAAATTGAGCTTACAAATCAGCATCTTCAACATTCAATGGTAGCTGCAAAGGCAACACAGTAGCAAATTCCTTCTTTCTTACAAATAGCAAGAATAAGTATAGAAACAAGGATTTCTAAACGTAAGTTTATGACTTGGAATCAGATCCAACAATCAAGAGAGAAAGAAGAAAAATTAGGCATAAGCCAAGATGTTGAAGTCAAGATCAAGCAAGAGATCATTCAGCCTCCACTCCTTTCCCCTCAAAATCCTAGAGCCTTTCCTTCATGGAGAGTTATTCAATAAATAATGTAGTATAAATAAGAGACAAAGGTGATCCAAGTTAAGCAACCTCAAGACCAAAATCAGGGATCTATGGTAACTTCTTTGGACTTCTCTCATTTTACTGAATATTTTCAAGGGTATATTGTGCCACTCCTTGAAAAGGAGCCTCTCCTTTGTGGGGCAAGTCAAGAAGATGCAGTTAAGGAGACAGAAAATGAAGGTGACTCGAGTGACTAGGAAGAATAAATCATTATTGGGACACCTCTTGGCAGGAACAAACATGATTCTTTCTTCTATAGGTTCAAAGAATATGAGTTGTAGGAATAAATGCAAGTAGAATATGACATCTATGAAGAAGAAGTTTAAGATGTGCCACATAGGGTTGTTTTTCAAAAGCCTCGTGATCACATACTAGTTGTCCCACATCAAGATGCTTCTCAAGAACTTGTAGAATTGACCATTGATGAGTGCAACCCAGCCAAATAAGATAAACATCAAGGTAATGGTGATGATTTTTGGTAGTAATATATGGATGTTTGTAAAGAGTATCAAGCTATTAAAAGTCTTACACTTCCTATTGAAGATCTTAAAGACCAATCAACTACTGAAGTTGGCTCACAAGAAGAGTAAGTGCATGAAGATGAGAAGAATGAACAAGTGTTTGTTGATCTAATACCTCAGATTATTGCCCCTGAACATAAATAAAATGAAGAGGTCTTGTCATCCAGCATGCCTAAAGAGATACAAGAGGTCAATCATGAAGACCTTGACAAGTCACTTGTTCATAAGGAGCAGAATGAAGGCACAATGGAAGATACCTCAGATCATTGGAAACCAATGAATGAAGAAGAATTGGTAGAATTCTTTCAAAATAAAAGAATATGGGAAGAAGATGTTTGGGTATCAAATCCACATCTTCAATCCATGCAACTCAGAATGGAAGTTAGAGGCCCATCTACCTCATCAAGAGGTCACAAACATCTAATTGCTCCAATCTGCAAGAAGAGGCCATCAAGAGATGGCAAACCTGTTTCAAATTTCCAAGATGGGAAATCAAACTTTCCTTTTGATCTAGGAGGAAAGGTATATTTAGATTTAAGTTGTACATATTAGGGTAGTTTTTGTTATGTTCCTCCAAGTGTTGTCCTGACACATTTGTTTGTTGTCCTTGATTTGTTTAGGTTAATTTTCCTATTTTTTTGTGTTTCCTTTCTATTTTTCATGGCTATTGTCTTTGTCAAGAGGTTGTTTGCAGTCAAGGTTTAATTTTATCATTATTTATAAGTCCAAAATTCATGTAATAATTTGGGTTCTCAAGCATAGTAGGCATGATTCCCAGTTAAATCACCAAAGCTATTGGCTAAATTTGGCCCACATAAGAGGCCTTGATTGGATATGGTTTAAACAACTAAGTAGAATTCTGGTTGAAGAATGATCTAGAAGTAAAAGGATCACACAAACTTTAGGAGAATATCACTTCCCATTTGCAAGCTTTTGAAACACTTCAAGTAGGCTTAAAGTGTGAATTTGGTGATCTTAAGGAGCCAAACCATCATGACACATCATGTAGGAAAGAGTAGATTAGTCTAGTTGCACATTTGATTTATGCACTTAGGAGGTCGATCAAAGCCAAAGGATCACATGGATGTGAAGTTCTTTATGCCTAAATCATGCTCTACAAATTTGGTATCTTGATGAGCTTGTTATCTTAAGATATAAGCCTTTAAAGTTAGACTTGTAGAGTGAAACATTCGCATATACATCAAGTTTAAGCCTCATAAAATAGCTATTTAAATTCAAATATTCTAAGGATCAATGTGGAGCTGACAAGTGTCAATATCTTGGGTGCCTGAATAAAGATCTAACAATGTGCATTGACTGACAAGGCTAGTGGGCCCAAATAGATCAATGGAACACATTTAATCATACCAAAGTAGATCGATGATGAGTGAGAAATTAGTGGGTCAGTGAATATTGAAGGCTAATGAGGAGTTGCCAAGTGTCACTGACCATGGTAATTGCCATAATTCAAGCTGTGTAAAAGTAGATTAATGATGCATGCAAAGTCAAGAGTCAATGCTCTTAAGGATGAATGCTAGAATGCCACATGGTGAAGTGCATTAATTCATGGAATTGATAGCAGGATCCCACAGAAGAATGTAGAGCTGATAAATGTCATAATTTGGAAGGCTCGGTTCAAGATTAATGGTTGACATTAAAAGTTGAAAGCCAAGGGCTTCATAAAGAACAATTATGACCCAGGTCAAAATAGAAGCAATTCCTACAAGGATCATCCCATCATCATTACAGCTTGGTTGAACATCATTAAGTAGACATAGTTATGTAGTCAAGATTTATAATAATGAGGCTCTATTGCCATTAAAGCTCAAATGCAAGATGGGTTTGTTTAAACCTAGTATAGCCTAGAATGAAGCTATGCAACATGTGGATCTGCATTGATATAATGCCTATACAAAAACCAATATATTGGATTGGTTTTCAATCTATAATAAAGATCCATATCTAGGTTGGGGTAAATGCAAACATAAATGAGATATGGTGAGGTGTCTCATCCTTAAACACAATCTTAGCTTCAACAAGCAAGTACCTATAGCTGCTCAAAGTAGACTTAATCATGCCTTTATCAGGTGCATAAATATGAGGATTTTGTCCTTACAATAAAGGGTATTAATGTAGAGGAGCTCGAGAAGGACTCATGTGGCAGGGTGGATTCTTCCTGCAGTGGTCTTGACCTTCATGATCCATCCTTCCATGCCAAATAGAGTCCCAGTGACATTAATGCATGGGGAGCTCAAGGAGTTGGTACAGTTGTTGTATTGATCATTGATGACTCCTCCATTCTTCCATGCATGTTCCCCATCTCTCTCATTCTCTTCTACTATAAATACAAGATTCTAAGCCTTGAAATGGAGCCCTCTCTTGGGCATGACTAGACTCTACCAAGATTGAACTTTGTAACCTCTTGAGATGAATAGAAGACTATGTTAAGATTTCATTATGTTTATCTAGTGTGTTCATGTCAGTTGATTTGTATATATGGTAGAGCTTTCTCCCTTGTCAAGCCTTGATCTCACTTAGTTGGTAGTTTGTCATGTTATGCAGGTCATTCCTAGTGTTTGATGTCATTTGGCTGAATCCAACAATGGATACATTGATTGGTTAGTGCCTTGAATCATGCATATTCCATCACTTCCCTCAAGCTTTGATCAATTGATGAAACCTCTGCATGAAACATTGATGCATAAGAGACTTAAGAGTTGTAGATCCAGTCATTTGTTCTATCTCACTAGTGTTTTGGAAGCTCAAGTAAGAGTGGATGAAAAATCATTCTAGCTATATCACCAATAGTAGCTTAGGGTTGCCTTTCAATTTTTTTCTCCCACTTTTCACCCCAATAATGAGTAGGTTTTAGTGTAAATGAGCTAGATGATACATCGAAGGAGCTAGGCTCGTTAAAAATCTTAGAGGTCTGACACATGTTCCACACCAACTTGAGGAAGGTGATCTATTTGAGATTGACACATGTTCACATCAGCCTCCTAAATTCTTTGCTAATTCATTCCATGGCAATTTCAACTGGTTTCTAAAGTTTGACACCCGGTCTTGTGACCCTTCATCTTCACTTCTCTCTCTTCTCATGTGTTCTATAAATTCAAGCCTTTTTCACTTTGTATGGAATCCATAATTGGTGTGGCAAAGCCCTAATAGTATTGACACCTTATTTGCCTTTGAATAAAGTTTTCTAAGTTGAATTCATTATCTGCAATCTCTTACTTGAATGTGTTAACTAGTTTATGTGTTGACAAGTGATGAAAATGCTCTCCTTGCTTCCATGTCTACTCTTGCATGTTTGTGTGAATGAGATCTTTTCTAATAGGTTTAATATAGTGTATTGTTTATAAATTTTGTCTTAAAGTGTGTGAGGGATTAATAGTGTCTTGTATCAGACCTTCTCTTCACCCACCTCTAGATAGGCATAACAATCTACCTCTATGAGAAATATTTATACTAGGACATAGGGTTGAATTCAATTTGAGTACTATTCTTTCTTAAGTGCAGATGCAAGTGTGTTGTGTGGAGTTATCTTGGTGTATCACCTCATTAGCATAGGTTTTATTATGACTCTTTCTTCCCTTTTCACCCCCAATAGTGATTAGCTTAGTGTAGTGTGAGCCTAACAGATAAATCAAGGGAGCTAGCCCTTTCAAACCTAGAGATCTATCTCTTGTAGTGGCTTGTCTATGAAGGGAGATAGTTCCATGTTGTCCTAAAATTGAGAAGGTCTACTTGACTTCTATAGGGTGTAATTTTAGGCTACAACATGTATGCATGCATGCGCGCGTGCGTGCACGCACACACACACACACACACACACACACACACACACACACACACACACACACACACACACACACACACACACACACACACACGTGCATACATCAAAGTGGCACATCATGTAACAACTATTTTTTGTGGGGGTAGTTATTTATCATAGCATTGCATTATTCTATAGTACTTTTACATTTGTTGATCATCTATCTAGATTAAGCTCTTTTTAATGTGTTTCTAGTTGTTTCCTATCTTTTTCCTCCTAATTTGATCTTCCTCTCAAGTTTATCTATTGTCCTTTCTTGTTTGTCTAGGTTTATATTTTTTTCTATAAATGTCTGTTACAATTTTAGGTCCCCATAAACTTACAATATATTATTCTAAGATTGATCCCTTTTGACCCTTTTTTGGGTCTTATGTGTCATGTGTTCTTGATTCGTTAACATTTCACGTTCGTTATATGTCAACTTACATGCCAATAGGGTCCCTATATGAATTCAAGACGTCTATCAATACATAGGGGCATTAGTGTCAAAGCAATAAATTCAAGCATCTATAGTAGAATACAAGAACATCTAAAGAATTTACTACTCCATCATGCATTTATTCTAATGTGAAAAGTCATATAGAGTATACCCTATATCAATAGACTTCTTGGGTGAACATGCATTGTATTTGGTGTGATATTTTTTTAATTTGTACAAGTATTTTTATGGGCTTGATAATAATCAGGGTAATGAGAATACAAGCCCTGAAATACATCCCACATTTTTCAGGTTTTTAAGATGTAGTTTCATTTACTAGGGTTTTGAGGAGATCATTTTCCCAAAGTTACACACAAAATTTCAGGGAAGAGAACAAGGTTTTTAGAGCCTAGGGTTGACAACCAATTTCATCAAACAAGTTTTATATATTTGTCATTTAATATGTTCGACCTCATGTTTTCAAGAATTCCAATACTCTTCTGGAAGCGTCTAAATAGTTACGAGGAGTTTTCTTTATTCACTTTTGTTTTTTCTAGGTTTTGTTCGCTTCATTTAAATAGTATCTCAAAATCACACAAAACCAAATGTTTTTCTTAAACCACGTAATATAATTTAACTTAAATTCATTTATCGATACAACACTTATAAAATGCAAGTGTAATGGGAATGAGTTCAATATTTATATATATTTTTTGCTATACCTAAAGTCATTACATGGAATCACTGAATTAAATAGAATGGCGACATCTCTATCCATATTTCGGAAATAAATATATAGTTGATTTACAATATTGAGTAAGCATATATCTAAATCAGTAAGTTCCTTTAATTAAGCAGTAACGAATAAGGGGCATCTACACCATTAAAATTACCATGAACTCGATCTTGACCGTAACCACTTAACTCTCTATATCAAGTATCTAGAGGTATTTATACCTTGGTGGATGGATATAAACAACCATCATCCTCATTTCCACATCAAATTTGATAAATGTACTACTTACCTAACATTCCGTGCTCATTTGAAACTTCCCTTATCAATCCACCTCATCATGTATGACAAATCAATTTTCCAGTCGACTAGGTAAGTATTCAAGTGGAACTTTTCAAGGCCCAACAGCTGTCATAAATCCAACTAAATATCCAGTTGGATGGTCACGCGATTCTAGAGACGTCAGTCATTGCCCTTGACTCTTGACTCATCTTCCCCAGTTGTTACCTGCAAATAATTTATCTCGACACTTGAACAACTAAAGCCCTTCCCCAGCTGCTTTCCATGCTGCTATGTATCCACACCTTCCTCCTCCCTTTCCTCAAATCTTTTCCAAGTAATTTCCCTTACCCGTAGAGATAAAATGCCTTTTTCATCAGCCAATTTCATGTCAAGTAATAATGGAAGGCAAATCCCTAAGAGAGGGAAGGTGAAGGAAGCCATTGCTTCTTCCATTGCTCAATCCATCAAGTCTCTTTTCACATCCCCTTCCTTGTTCTCCAGTTCTCCTGCCTCTTGACACCTCTCTCTCATTATTTCTCCGTTTTATTTCAATTTCATTTTGTATGTTGCAAAGCAAATGCAAGGCAGGGTTCAGATCAGAGATAATGGCAGAATATTCAGATCTGTGGAAGCTAAAACAGAGAAGTGGCAGGGCGCAGGCTATAGAAAAAATCACATTATTATCCCATAAATAGGACTGAAAATGGCTAAGCGGGTTGTAATATCTGTGGTCCACTGTACATACAATTTGTTGCTATATATGAAATTGTACAAAAAATAGCAGATAATGGATAATTCGTTTATGTTTGTTCTTTAATTTTCGTTTTATTGTCCTACAAAGATTTTACTTTCTGTGATGTGATATATGCATTCAGATTCCTATTTTGGAGGAGTTTTCACATGGGTAAAAGAAATTTGTAAAAATTGTTGGAAAATTCCAAACATGGGTAGTTAGTTTTTAAGGTCATATCTGGTGGAATTTCATAAAGAATTGTCTTTCAATTTTCCGTTGGTGGTTTCTATGTAAGATTTGACCTATTTTAGTGGTACTGTTTAGGGGATTCGACCCTGCAACCTGTGGGTTTTGAGGTAAGACTCGACGCAGCTTAGTAGAATCGTCTACGAGATTTGAACCTGGTATTGGCCTTAAAATCTGTGGATTTTGAAGTAAGACTTGATGTAGATTAGTGGGGCTGTCTACAGAATTCGATCCTGCAAATAATGGGTTTCGAGGTACTGTCCACAGGATTTGGCCCTGGTACTCTCCCCGGGATTAGACCCTGCAATCTGTGGCTTTTCAACCAAGCAGATCCACTAAAGATATCACCATGCATGTAATGTTCATGTTGACGGCCTGGATTGACGTTGACTGTTGCCTCGATATGATGGTAAAATGTACGTGATTTGACGTTTTGAGCTATTTTACATACTTAGCAAACATAGGAGTAAGATTTGAAACCATGTCATTTTTAGGCTTCCGCACTTTTTTCCTTATGAGTGGCGATACTAATTAGTTTATACAAACTTTTACATAAATTTTTGTTTCTTAACTATATATTTTTTCATAAATACGAGTAGATCATATCAAACGATTTTTTTTTGGGGGGAGTGCACTATGAGAAAAACTTGTTTTGGTAGGAAAAACTTGTTTTGTTAGGGTTTTGTGTTGATCGTATCTTGTTTTGTTTCATCGCTTCTTAATAGAGTCGGATTGCTCTTGCAAGATTTTTTAGGTTAAGTGTGCATTTAATTCACATTAATCTCTGCCCTTTGCGCAGATAACTCCATTTTTAATGGCTCTCAACTATGTTGTCGCAACTATTATTGATCGCAGGAAGGATGGTGTTTAAGAGAGCCATGAAGTTCGTCCTGAAGGTGTATGACAAGTTATAACTTTTAATACTCCCTCCCAATGTAATGTATGTTTTAAGTTTGATGTTGTTGACAATGTATGCAAATGGTATGAAAATAATTGTTTAATAGCTTATTATTTCACTTGTATCCCCTTTGAAGAATCCCTTAATGCTTGGATTCATCTTCACTGAGAACCCTTTGGTTTTCAAGTAGCTAGTGTTCAGAATCTCAAAAAGGGCTTTTTCCCTTTCTCCTTTAAGGATTCCTCTTAAGTCCATGCCCTCATTTCTAGGTGAGTTGTTGGTTCTTGAGGAATACCCTTATGATTGTGTTCTCGTGGACTTGTATGTTCAGAGTTTCTAACTAAGCCTCCCTTAAGGTTTCGATATGGGTCGAACTTCCTGGCCTTCTTCTTCCTTTAAGGGAATTTGTAGGATACTTTTACGCTCATATGGTTGGTGTTTTACCATGAATAGAGAAAGTTTTACTTGCACACCCCAATAAGTGGGTTTGTGTAGAGGTTGACTTGACCAAGGACTTGAAAGAGGCCATCGATGTTCAAGTAGGGTCAGAGCACTAGGCACAGAAGGTCACCTATTTTAATCTTCCAAATACCTACTTTTAATGTCGGTCCTCTGACCATAGGATCTGTGATTATCCTATTGTGGGTCGGTCAAAACCCTCTTTTGAATGAGCACCCCCTGCAAAGCAAAATATGGTAGAATATAGTTATTAATTGGACAATGGTGGCTCACAAAAAATCTGCATTGGAGACAAAGGTGCAAAGTCAAACCATGTCCCCCTATTTTGAAATCCTCCATTAAGGGGCAAAAGGAGGAACTTAGTCCCATAATAACCCTCCTATGGCCTCTTAGGGTCAAGTTTTTCGAACTACTTAGTCACATGTTACTTTTCCCCATGTTGGGACATCCCCTACAAGTGAACCTACCCCTCGGTGGTCACACAATCCACCTCGCATAGGTGCAAACTCTCCACTAGAGAACAATGGGACTAAGTGTCACTCCATCTCTTAGGTATTGTATGCCAAACCAACTCTCTTCGGTGGGAAATTGGTCTGTAGTGCTTGAATCTAGAGAAGACATAGAGGATGGTTAGGGAGAACTACTCATGGAAAACTGCCCCCCAATGAAATTAATATCATGGAATGTTCAAGATCTCAGAGAGTCCTCTCACAAATTCTCTTTGCATGTGTACCTGTCAACAATTGAGGAATTTTGATTTTATTTGTCTATAGGGAATTAATATTTTAGGGTTTCTTTTGTAACTTACTCAAAAATGTATTTCACATGACACATCTCATGTTTCCACTTAGCATGAAGATGGACGTGGTAGTGCTTGTATCTTGGTTTCCAATAAATTTCCCCCTTGATTATTACCTCGGCTACAAATATGTCACATTGAGCTATTTGGGTTTTGCTTGACATCAATGGTCAAACCCTAGGGGTCCTCAACATTTACACCCCAGATGATGGACCTAACAGATTGATGTTATGGAGATGGATTGCTAACATTCTTACGTTTTCCACCTAATTGATTTGTGGTGACTTTAATATGATTGAGAGGCCCAATGACAAAGTTGGTGCCCTTCTTATGTGATGGTGCGTGGGATAATGTGAAACTTGGTTTTATTTTAAAAACCATTGGAATTTAGTGGGCTTCCCTTGTGGATTTTACAAGGTTATATGTCATTTTGTATGCCCTGACCTTTTACAAGTCTATAAAGAAGCCCTACAAAATAAATCTGTAAGCACTCACATTAACAAGGGAAATATCAAGTCCATTTCCAAAGCTAGAAATCCTGAGCTCATTTCATGTTGGCAGCCCATCACCCTCCTCAATGTGACTTCAAAAATCCTTGCTAAATCCCTTATAAGCCATCTCTATTCCATCCTTCCTACCATCATTAGACAAAAATAGACAAGCTTAATTAAGAATAGGTACATTTTGGATAATCTCATTGTTGTCTAGGAAGGAATTGAATGGGCACATACCTTTCATCAACAAATCATATTCCTCAAACTAGGCTATGAGAAGGCTTGTGATAGAATTGAGTGGTTGTTTATTCTGGCCATGCTTCAAGCCTTAAACTTTGGCTAATTTTTCATTTCAGCGATTCAGACATTGTTTCAGAAGCTTTGGCATGCCTTACCATCAATGGGCTCAAATTGGATAGATTTGGCTTATTATGTTCCATCAAATAGGGATGCTCCATGGCTCTAGCTTTATATTTATTTTTAGTAGAGGTTTTGGTTATCTACTTGCTCACAGGGTGGAGTGTGGGCTCATTAGGGGCATTACTCTCCCCGATTCATTCTCTCAGTGCATCAATGGCCACTTTGTAGATGATACATTTCTCACTCTCAAAGAGCAAGAATCATCTGTCAAAGAGGTGCTAAATTGTCTCAATATTTTTTGCAAAGCCTCGTATTCTAAGCTGTAATAGGCCAAAACCAAATGTTATAGATAGACCCTGATGTATATGCCAAATTGGCTACAGAAAAATGATTGGAAGTGAATCCAATAAGGAGAGATTTAAATGTCTTGGAATCCTAGTTGCTTTTGATAGATTTCCCCTTAGCCTCTGGTAGTATGTCATTGATTAAGGGAAGATAAAGTTGGAGTATTGGATCATGAAACCTCTCTCCTTAGGTGGCAAATTTCAAGTTTGTTCTAAGATTTTGGTGGGCACTTATGTTTGCTACTCTTCTTATTGGGCCCCTTCTAAAGCCTCATATGATAAGTTGGTCAAAATTCTTAGGGTTTTCTTATGGACCAATGCATGGATTTCTTAGAGTTGCTTGAGATATTTGTTGTCATCATCATGAAAAATGTGGCATGGTCATTATTGACATTTATAGGCAAAGCATTGATTTATGTGCTAAGTGGGTGGTTCAATCAATCAACAACAATTCAGTCTAGGAGATTATTCTATGGCATTGCATTTCCTCTAGCTTACCTTATGGTAAAGTCAGTTAAAAAAATATTGGATTTCATACCTTAATTATTACTACTTCCCCTGTCAAGATTGAGGGTTCTTTTGTTGCTAATAATATTTGGAAAGCTTTAAAAGTTGTCAAGCCATATCTTAAATGGGTGGGTGACTGTTTTTATAGTGGTTTGTCCTTCAATGACCACAATATGTGGTGATCCCCTATTATGACCAATTTAAATCCTTTCTTAGCATAATTTCTAGGTATGAAACCTTTAAGGCTTTATTAAAAAATTATTCATAATGTTAAAGATATGATTTCTTACCATGATTGGGATCCTTGGCCCCTACTAAATTAAAACTACAAGTTAATCAATTTTGACTTAACTCTCATGCTATGCATCCAAGAGATGATGCTCGATGTCATACTACTCAAGATGGCTTTGTAGCCTACATGGGTTTGGTGGAAAGACTAGAGATGGAACTGTGCCACTCATTTTAAGAACTACTCTCCATGTATCCTCTATCAAATTATGAGTCCTTTCTCTCTAGGTTTGGATAAGTTAACCAAGTGATGAAATCTAAATTCCTCGCCCAAGACCTAGCTTGCCAAACTTAATTGAAATTTGAATCCCAAGCTCACTCACTTTTTTTGGTGCCTGGTTTACGAAGGTCTTCATCTCAGGGATCTTCTTCTTCACATCTGGATTACTCAACCTAGTGTCCTGCTTATTCTAGGCCTAAATCTTTACAACATTTTTTTTGGACTTGCACGAAAACCCAGTCTACTTGGCACTAGATCCATAGTATCTTTCAACACTTCCATCTAGAGCCATTTTATTAGTAAATGGACTTATATTAAGGGTAATCCACAGTTTCCAACATATATAACATTTTTATGAAACTTATTTAAGGATACCATAATATTTCAATTATGAAAAACTATGATTTTATCTATGTTTAACAATGAATCATCTTTTTTATTTTATATTAATGACAAGGTGGATAATATCTCTTTAACTTTTATGCAGATAGAATCTCAAGCTTAGAAGGTAACTTTGGAATTCCAACTTATGTAGGAGTTGCTCAATAATTACGGGAGCGCTTCCTATACCATGAACTTTGTCCCCTTAGGGCATCCAAGACATGGATCTCCTCACCCGATGCCCTACCTCCAGTAAAGCCATTCACACAATCATAACCTTTTCTCCATTCCTCATTACCATCGACAAGGATGGATTTTGTTTCCACCCCATGGGAAGTTTGTTGTTGGTCCATCTTGATGGACTTTGTCGGTGCAAGGAAGTAGTCTAGTTTGAAATTTTGTTCAGCCACCCCCTAGTTGGGGCATTATTATTTTTTTGGCTCCTCTAGATCCTATGCAAGATGGTTGGGTGGCCCCTGATCCTCCTTCTGTTAAGCCTTCTTTTTTGAGTGCCCAGTCACCTAATGATGATATGACACCTCCTCCATCTTGGGCTTCAACATGTGCCTAGTTATTTGCAATTTATGTTGTTGTTTTAATTTGCTTGGGTCTCTTGCTGGTGTTCCTTGTTTGGCATTTGTGCTTATGTAAGCTCATTTTTTATTGGCGTGGAGAGTTGGTGATGAACTTGTACCAACCACCTTATTATTGAAACCACATTGTATATTGGTATTTATTTATTAATATTATTGATGTGTTCCAATAGTAACTTACATCTTTTGTTCTCTCCAAGTAACAATATCATAACTATAGTATGGATAAATGGATTATAATTAAATTATGACACAAATACCCAATTATAATTAATTAAGAATTATATGTACCTCCTTCCTTTTGTGGTTTGTCCTGAGCAAATTGAAATCATTAAGGGTAGATATATTATCCATAACAATATTTTGGTCTAAGAGGGAATGGATTGGGCTCACACATCCCAAAAGGAAGGTATGTTTGTTAAGATAGATTTTGAGAAGGCTTATAACAGGGTTGAATGGTATTTCATTCTCGCTATGCCTCAAGCCCTCAGATTTAACCCCAAATTTGTCCATTCCATATAGACCCTCTTACAAGATGCCTCTACTTCACTCTCTATTAATGGACATCATTAAGAGGATATTGGTATTTTCTTATCTATCAAGCAAAAATGTCCTTTGGATCCTCTTTTTTATGTATTAGTTGCTGAAGGGTTTGGTTAATTTTTGGTGATTATGCTTCCAAGAGATTGGTGAATGGAATTTACTTCCAACAGTCAATACTTTATTAGGGTTTTGAAGGAGATCATTTTCTTAGAGATACAAACAAAATTATAGGAAAGAGAATGAGGTTATTGGAGACCTAAAGTTGATGAACAAATTAGTTATTTTTTTTCTATATATCTATCATTTACCATGTCTAACCTCACATTTTCAGGGATAACAATACTCTTTCGAAAGCATCTAAATAATTATGAGGAGTGATCTTTATTCGTTCTAATTTTTTTCTATGTTTTATTCGCTTCATTGTCTAGACTTTTCTACATTATGTGATTGTAATACTATCTCAATATTTACATAAAACCAAATATTGTGAAATCATAGTTATGTTTGTATATGAAGAGACATAATATAATTTGACTTAAATCCATTTATCAATACAACACTTATAAAATGCAAGTGCAATGGGAACTGGTTCAATATTTCCAAAAACTTATTCCACTTGGAATTTGATATGGGGACATCTTACCTAGTGTTATATGTTCATTTGAAACTTCCATTCTCAATCCACCTCATTATGTATGACAAAGCAATTTCCAAGTCAACTAGGTATTTAAGTGCGATTTTTAAAAGTTTACCAGAGTTATTGAAAAGTAGTTGTCATAAACCCTTATAGATGAAGCCGACCAATTATTCAACTCCATGGTCACATATTTCTAAAAATTTATGTCATCACCTTTGACTCTTGACTCACCTTCTTCAATTATATTTACAAATAATTTATCACCTAAAATAGAATTGTATCCAATATCTAAAAAAAATTATATCTTAATAACCGGATATAAACACTATCATCCTCATTTCTACATAAAACTTGATAAGTGTACACCTTACCTAATGTTACTTGCTCATTTGAAATTTCCATTCTCAATCCACCTCATTAAGTATGACAAAGCAAGTTTTCAGTCGACGAAGAAGGTATTCAGGTGCAACTTTTCAAGGCCGAGCAGAGTTATTGAAGAACAGCTGTCATAAGCCCAACTAATTTTCCAGCTGGATGGTCACGCGATTCTAAAGACTTCAGTCATCACCCTTGACTCTTGACTCTTGACTCACCTTCTCCAGTTGCTACTTGCTTTTGGCACTTGACCAACTAAAGCCCTTCCCCACTTGCTTTCCATACTGCTATATATCCACACCTTCCTCCTCCCTTTCCTCAAATCTTTTCCAAGTAATTTCCCTTATCCTTAAGAGATAAAATGCCTTCTTCACTAGCCAATTTCATGCCTTGTAGTAATGGAAGGCAAATCCCTAAGAGAGGGAAGGTGAAGGAAGCCATTGCTTCTTCCATTGCTCAATCCATCAGGTCTCTTTTCACATCCCCTTCCTTGTTCTCCAACTCCCCTGCCTCTTGACACCCCCCTCTCACTATTTATCCTTTTTCTTTCAATTTTATTTTGTATATTGCATAGCATTTGCAAGGCAGGGTTCAGATCAGAGATAATGGTGGAATGTTCAGATCTGTAGAAGCTAAAACAGAGAAGTGGCATGGCGCAGACTCTGTAAAAAATCACATTATTATCCCATAAATGAGAATGAAAATGGTTAAGAAGGCTGTAATATCTGTGGTCCATTATACATACAATTTGTTGTCATATATGACATTGTAAAAACAGTAGCAGATAATGGATAATTCGTTTGTATTTGTTCTTTAATTTTCCTTTTATTGTCCTACAAAGATTTTACTTTCTGTGATGTGATATATGCTTTCAGATTCCTATTTTGGAGGAGTTTTCACGTGGGTAAAAGCAATTTGTAAAATTGTTTGAAAATTTCAAAAATGGTGAAGGTAGTTTTTAAGGTAGAAGTTGATAAGGGGATTGTCTTTCTATTTTCTTTTATTAGTTTTGAGGTTAGATTTGATACAGCTTAGTGGTACTGTTTATGGGATTCAACCCTGCAATATGTGGGTTTTGAGGTAAGATTTGACGCAGCTTAGTGGAATTGTTTAAAAAATTTGATCCTGGTACTGTTTACTGGACTCGACCTTGCAATCTGTGGATTTCTAGGCAAAACTTATGCAGCTTAGTGGCATCCTACAAACAGTGGGTTTTGAGCTAAAATTTGACGAAGCTTAGTGGTAGTGTCTACAAGATTTGACTTTGCAACCTGTAGGTTTTGAGGTAAGAGTTAACACAGCGTAGTGGTACTGTTTATAAGATTTGACCCTAGGATATTTGTCCATGCAATCTGTGGATTTTGAGGTGATACTTGATGCGGTCTAATGGTACTGTTTACAGGATTCGATCCTGTAAACAGTGGGTTTCGAGGTCAGACTTTTGATGCAGCTTAGTGGGGCTGTCTACGGGACTCGAACCTGCAATCTGTGGGTTTTCAGCCGAGCAGATCCATTAATGATACTACCATGCCTGTAACGTTAATGTTGACGGCCTTGAATGACGTTGACTGCTGACTCGATAAGATATTACAATGTAATATCCACGTATTGATCTATTTTACATATTGAGCAAACGTAGTGGTAAGATTTGAATACACGTCATTTTCAGGCTCACTATTTTTTAACCACTGGGGATACTTAATATTTGATACAAGCTTTTTCATAAATATTTATTTTCTATATATCCTTTCCTGAATACGAGTTAGATCAAATCAAACTTACATCTTTTCCCATCTTCATGGAAATGGATAAATGGATTATAATTAAATAGGGATACAAATATTAAATTATAATTAATTAAATATTATATGTGTTTTTTTTATAATTTAGAATAAGTTAAGTGGATTTATTTAGGGTAATTATATTCTTCACAATATTATTGTGGTTTGGAAGGGGATGGATTGGGCTCGTACATCCCAATGTAAATCTATGTTTGTTAAGATAGATTGTAATAAGGATTATGACATGATTGAATGGACTTTCATTCTTACTATGATTCAAGAACTCATCTTCGGCCCCAGATTTGTCCATTTTGTGTGAACCATCTTTCGAGATACTTATGCTTGCCTCACTATTAATGGACATCGATAAGAGGATATTGGTATTTTGTACTCTATTAGGCAAAGATGTCCTATGGCTCCTTCTCTTTATGTCTTAGTCGTGGAAGGGTTTGGTTATTTGTTGGGTGATTATGCTTCCAACAAATTGGTGAAGGGCATTTCCCTCCCAAACTCACATCAATACCAACTTCTTAATGGCCACTTTGCTCACGACTCCTTCCTCACAATTTTGGAAGATGAGATTGTGGTAAAAAAAATCATGGAATGCCTCCAAATTTTATGCCTTGCATATGCTTACAACATTATGTGGGCTAAGAATCAATTCTATAAGCAATCTTATGGATCTAAACCTAGTTAGCTTAATGCCTATCAGTTGAAATGGATCTCCCGTGGGGAAATGTTAAAATCCCTGGCCATGAACTCTTTTACCTTCCTAGCTTCTTAGTTTCAACTATGGAACTATGTTGTCCAGAGAGTGGAGGGAAAACCCTCCTACTGAATAATCAATCCTCTCTCCATTTGTAGGAAAGATTCACATTTTCTCCAAAGTTTTTGCAACTATTCGTATTTACTATTCTTCTTGTTGGGCTCCCTCTAAGGTTTTCTATAATAAGCTTGAAAAGCTATTGAGATAAAAAAAAAAAAAGTAGAAGTAGGTCAACTTTGAAGGAAAAAAAGGATTTCATAGAGTAGCTAAGACATTTGTTGTAGATTTAGAGAGGCTGGATGGTTAGGGCTCATTGATATTTCCAAACAAGGAATATCCCTATGTGCCAAATGGATCCCTAAGGGCCATTCAAGGTAACGAAGCTTGAAAGTCTTTCTCAAGCATTGCATTGCCTTTGGTAGACCTAATGGGTGAGGGGCTTTAACTCAATAGGGCTTTTAAACGTTGCTTATTGTGCTCATTCTTATTAAAAACACAAGTACCTTTGTGGTTAAACGTATCTAGAAGGCCAAGGAAATTATTAATATGTGGATTGTTTGAAAAGGGGATAGATTCAATCAAGGATTTTTATTAATTTCCACTCTATATCGTGGTCCCAAGTCATATATTTTAATGCCAAACCTTGGGAAAATGTTCTAGGATCAAAGCTCCTTGGTGTTTCACTAAGGGCATACATATCATTAGAGATATTTTTGACATTAGGACTAGAATCTCGGGCTAATTGACACACTTCAAAAACAAAGTTCAATCTAAATAGTGCCAAAATATGCCTTAACAAAATAGGTATTAGATCTACCCTCAAATGATGAAATGATTATAACTAGAGTGTGTCTACTCCTCTTCTTTGGTACAAACCCCAACATGGTTATCAATGACTATCTGTCAACATTGTACATGGTTATCAATGGCTATCTGTCAACATTGTACATGGTTATCAATGGCTATCTGTCAACATTGTACCCTTAGAGATGCTAAATAAATAGTGGAATCTTAATAGCTATCTCTTTGGAGCAAAAGATTCCAAATCATCTTGTCTACAATTATGGAGCCTAAAAAGTCCTCTTTGCATGGTGCATTCTCTACTAAGGTTCACCGATGGGTCACAATTTTTTTCATATTAAGATCCCATCTCCAAAATGTTTTCCCTGTGGACAAACTCAATCTCTTAAACACTTTTTTTGCAATCTTTGTTAGATATCAATATACTTGGAAGTGGATTCACTCCTTTCAGACTTGAACCCTTATCTTAGCACATGGTGCTTTTGGAGGGTTCTATTATGCTCTATACAAGAATCAAGAAAATATGGCATATTTTTTTTAATTGGGATTATTTTTTAGCTTTGGAAATAAATATATTTTTATTTTAATAATGAGCATATAGAGAAAGGTTTGTTAATTATGAACAAAATTATAGTGATCTCTAATGTCGTGGCACATATACAAGTGCAAGCAGACAAGGTGGCATTGGA
The DNA here is from genome assembly GCA_037957365.1 of Torreya grandis. Taxonomy (NCBI): domain Eukaryota; kingdom Viridiplantae; phylum Streptophyta; class Pinopsida; order Cupressales; family Taxaceae; genus Torreya; species Torreya grandis. Next base: position 114,027 of record JARHVA010004980.1, read on the forward strand.
GGTGGAACATGTCTTCACTCTCACTGGGCACTAGGGCTATGCCCCTTATATTTTTAGTAAAGTACCTCCGAATTCCCCTCATTTAGAGTTTCATGAAAAGGAGCACAATTAGAGGGATTGATGTAGGTGGTGGTGTAGATCATGTAGTCACTTTGTGTTCCCCATTACTCCTCCTCCTCATCGTTGGATGGGCAAGGGAAAATTGCTAGATTATCTCTAGTTATTTCACCTCTTTGTTTATAGACTAAGGAAGATAGTGAAGGAAATACAAAACAAGATGGCTCGGCTATGTCCCTGACACACATCCTTGTGGAGATGGTTTTGGGAGATAAGCTTAATAATCTGTCACTTCCTCTTTTCCCTCCATAGGGTTGGTTGCATAAGGGGCCTCGTTCTTCGTTCGTTGCTACTTATGAAATTTTTTAGTGTGGATGTCACTTTATATATAAATTTGTAATGATTTTATTGTTGGCTTAAGGCCATAAATCTTATATATTCCTAGGGAGAGTCTTAATGTGACTTCTATAGTGTTTTTTCCCAGGGGTTGAGCTCACGCCACCCACCTTTTTGATCGGGTTTGTAATATTTATTTTTAATATATATAAATATAATGCATGCTTTCAATTAAAAACAAAATATTACAAGATTTTGCACTTGTGATGGTTCCTTAAAAGGAAAAAAACATTTGAAATATCCTTATGATTATGTCTCCATGGTCCCATAGCTTTAAGGTTTCTAAGAAAACATCTCTTAAGGTGCCTATCTGGGTTGAGTTACTTGGTCTTATAATTCCCATGTGGTCCTTTCTATCTGATAGTTTTTAGCCAATAGTCATGTGCTTTTCTATGAAATGGATATATTTTATATTTTACATCCCAACAAGTGCATTTATATCAAGGTTGATTTGACAAAAGACTTGAAAGAGTCTATTAATACTCAAATATAAATTGAATGTTCTCAATATAAATTCACCTACATCAACCTTCTGAACACATGTTTTTATTGTCAATCACCAAACCATATGATTTAGCACTCTCTGTTCAAGGTCTAGTTAAGGCCATTTGCTAAGCAAATGCTACCAAAAAAGAAAATGTTGGTTGAAAAAATCATGGAGGGACTACTGTGTCAAATAAGAAAAGTGGGGTGAAAAATAAAAACCCTAATCCATTTACCACTCCTAACAATAATAAAACCCAATAGAGTGTGAAAATATTAAATAACATTATTCTTTCTCTCGTCCTTGTTCCTTAACCTCCTAGTCCACTAGCTACCTCACAAATCTAAGTTTCTCAAGAAAATTTCTTATTGCTTATGTGATGAAGCCATAATAATTATTTACAGTAAAGGGATACCTTAACCACAATTCTAACACTCTTATTTCACATCAAATTATTCAAATTCCTTCTTTTGTTCATTACACAGGTCAGATCCATTTGAGCAGCTTCCCGATGATCTAGATTCTTCTTATAGTTATGATGATGAGAGTAGTGATGAGGATTCCCCTCCTCCTAGAATATCTTTAGAAGATGAGTATTCTAATCTTGACTCTTTGAGCACTGGTCTTCTTTGGGCTAAATAGAGATTATAAAATGTTGGCCAATGGGTTAGAGATCCATTAGACACCAAACAAACCTGTTCACAATTCCAGGATGCCCCACATGATTTCAATACATCTAATTTTGATCCATAGTCATTTCACGAGGCATCAGGGACTCTTGAGTGGGATTCTACTATGGAAGAGGAATATGGTTCCTTACTAAGGAACAACACTTGGGATTTAGTGCCTCTTCTTAAGGGAATAAAAATTGTTTGATGTAGATAAATATACCAAACAAGATTTATAGTATATGGGTCTGTAGACAAGTTCAAATCATGTTTGGAAGCAAAGGGTTTTTCTCAGGTACCTAACATTGACTATACCAAGACATTCACCCTAGTTGTCAAAATGAACTCAATCTGACTCAGTCTTGCCATTGCTACAACACATCTCTAGGATGTTCATCAGATGGATGTGAAGAGTGTCTTTCTTCATGATGACATCAAAGAGAAAATATACATGGAGCAATCCCAAGTATTTTTGGAAGATTCCTCCCTAGTTTGAAAATTTTAGAAATCTATATATGGCTTCAAACAAGCTCCTCGAGCTTGGTATACCAATATGGACTAATTTCTTCTTTTGGTTGGGTTCACCAGATGCCATTATAATCTTAATCTCTACATTTTATGGAAGGATGATTCACTGTTGATTTTGGTTCTCTACATGGATGTACTATTGAGCACAAGGAGTTCTTCATTCACCATCACAATAGTGAAAATTGATTTGTCTGACAAGTTCTCAATGACTGACTTGGGCTTGTTGCACTACTTCCTTAGGATTGAAATTTATTAGTTTTACTTAGGGATCACTATTGCATAATATAAGTATAATCTTGATTTACTTGCACAATTTAACATGGCTGACTTGAGGTTGATTGTAATCTCATTTAGTTGATATTACCTCGTATTGAGAACTTGTTGGCAGTCTCATCTACCTTACACACACTAGACCTGAGATTTCATATACAATGGACATGGTCTCCATATTCATGCATAAACCACAAGAAATACACTAGAAAGAAGTGAAGTGGATTCTCCACTACATTCAGGGCACTCATAGTTTTAGGATTCATTATGGAGTAGGCATTGACATTGACTCGATTGTTTTTACAGATTAAGATTGGGTTAGTGATATTCAAAATCATAAGTCTACTTAGGATACAATTTCTCCCTAAATTTAGGTCTGATTAGTTGGTCAAGTAAGAAGTAGAATGTTATTTATTTATCTTCTACTGAAGAACAATACAAAGGAGCTATGGCTTCAGGGGATTTTTACTGGGTTTGGCATCCAATTTCAATAATCAACAGTCATCTTCTCCGATAACCAAAGCACAATCCAAATATACAAGAATTCAGTCCTCCATCAACAAACTAAACATATTAAGATTCACATGCATTTCCTTCAAGAGTTCATTCATGTGCAAGTAATTGATATATGCTACATCCATAAAATGGACCCAATTGATGATATGTTAACCAAACCCTTCATTGAGAATAAGTATCTTCATTTGTAGGCTCTTATTGGGGTTTGGTAAACTTTGTCTTCTTCCTCCTTTGAGGGGTCATATCTATGTACTTGGGTACCTCATCAAGCCTCTGTACTGAGTCCCAATTCTTCTATCCACCTAAGCTAATCTTAAGGTGGGTGTTAATTTAGAATTTTTCCCACTATGTGGTTTTACCTACATAAAGGGTATTTTTAGGGGTGAAATTTTGCACTTTGGCAAATTTTAAGGGACCAAAACTTGGGTTGGGTAAATAGTTAACATAAAAGGTGTTTTTCAAGTTTCACCTAAATTATGACACACTAAAAATTTATAATATATCACTAGAAAATAGATACTTTCATGCACTCAAATTCACCCTAATTCGATGTCATTCGTAAAGTCATCCAATATTTTTTGCCACAAATTATTGTTATAGCATTTTTTCTTGCCAATATTGTCACCTAGGAATGCAAAAAAATGCTTGTACAAACAATATAAATATAAAATAAAAATTTAAGTATAATAAACTATATGTCCATGTCTAAATGTCCATATAGTTATACTTTCATGGACATTTAGACATGGACATATAGTTTCTTATAATTTAAGTTATATTTTATATTTATACTTTCAGGATGTTTGAGAGTGGTTTCGGACCTTTATGAGATATAATGCAAATTCTAGATTTTGGAGGATCGACTTAGCCATATTTCAGGGTTTTAGGGTTTCAAACTTAGCCATATTTTAGGATTTCAGGGTTTCAAACTTAGCCATATTTCAAAATTTTAGGATTTTGGGGAGGCATCATGAGAGGTAAATGGATAGACACTCTAAATAATTTGGAATAATGGTAGGAATGATGGATGGCTTGTCATACCACAGATAATGTTCACCTCAAAAAATTATATTTTTCACCTCACATAATTTATTAAATATAATACATTTGCCAAAGTCATATGCTTTCTATCAAAAATTGATAATTATTATCCTATGTTATATTTGACAATGGCTTGAGGATTCACCTACCCTTCTACATCATATATATTTTTTGAATCCTTAAACAAAACCCTACCTACATAGTCTAACTTGCTTGCTTAGGTTAATAATAGGCCATTAAGGTAAATATACTTTAAGTCATTTTATAATTGTGAGTTGAGTTAATTACATTTTTGGGTGACTTAATGCATTATTATATAATTTACCTTCCTATATACGTTTTTGTTAATGCTCATTAATGCATCTTTTTGTTGTGAATACAAGCTTCTTTCTATTGTAAGTTGTTCTTTAGATTTCACTACTTCATACAAACTTAGCCTTGTGCATTTGAGCCTATCCAATTGATCCTTGATTATGGCCCACTCTAACAGTAAATTCACTTGAGGATAATTATGAGGGAATATAATACTACTTGTCTCATTGTGTAGAGGTAAAAAAATAAGCACAACTATCATGGATGAAGACCTAATTTATTCCACTAGATTTTTGGTGGTTACAGGAATTTGGATTCACAGATACTTTCGTTAAAAATAATACAATGGTTAATTAAGGACTTTGAAACACATAGAGTGGTGCTTCATTATTCATATCTAGTTATCAATACAAATATTCAAATGATCAAATATCATGGAAATCCTCACAACAAACCTTTGTGGAAAGTTCATCCAAGTATGAAGCAAATCTTGAAACACTTAAAATTAGAGATAATCATGAAGGTACATTGGATTGGCATGGTAAGGTTAGTATTTAATGCGTCTGGTATTTCAAATTACTAAAGTTAACTTATTTCATTTAATGTATTTCAATTTTAAATTAATTTATCATTACGTTTATTTCTATTTGAATTTTTTACTAATAATTTTAATCTAAGTTAGTGGTACCATATGAGCTTCCACCTTCATGTGGTTGGTGTTATGAGTAGAGAAAATTATCTTCTTGAAACAAAGAGAATCCTAAAAAATAATACATGTTAGTAGATACTTTTCTTCCTAATTCCAAGTGGTAGAGAATCCTCTATGGGGGCTCAAAGGACTTGCTTGTACAACTAGAGGAGTTGAAAATTTGTCTCTATGCATCCATACATGTTCATAAAAATGGTTTATTGATTGGGATAGTGAGAATGAAGATATGCCTGCAACTAACCAAATTTTGGTCCATTAAGATAGATTTGGTTGCAAGATAAAAAATCATTTCCATGTATCTCTCATCTTGAGTGGTAGATGATTATGGGGCACGTAGAGGAATCATTTGTGCAAATGTAAGCACTGATGATTTGTCTCTATCCCTCATGGTTCTCCTACAATGTGTGTCAAAAATTTCCTCCATTTTCCCACTTAGAAAAGAGACTTATCTAAAGGGATACCTCCGAATGACTACAAATTTTAGTTTTGGGGCCTAATAGAGAGTGGAAGATGGTCATTATAGAATTTATACACCCATTTAGATGTATTTGTAAAGATGGTTCATCGATTGGGTTAGTGAATTAGAAGATACACCTCTTTCTAACAATTTTTTTCTCATTTAAGAGACATTTGGATACAAGATAAAACATGTCATCATGTCTCTCTCATCCTCGGTGGCATAGAGTCCTCTTGGGGGTGCTTATAGGACTTGTATATGTAATTATAGGCATTGATGACTTGTATATACCCCTCACGATTCTCTTTCAAAAAAAACTTAAACTTCACTCCATTTTACCTCTTAGAAATAAGAAGATTTTGTTCAAGGTTACCTTCAAATGATTAAAAATTTTGACCCTAGGGCTTGATGGATAGTGGAGGGTGGCTATTACAGTGTTTATATGACCATTCAGATGTGTTGTCATAAATAATTCATCAATTTGGCTAGTGAGTCAAGAGATATGACTTCCATTGGCCAACTTTAGTCCCTTAAGAGATATTTGGCTATGAGGCAAAGCATGTTGTTGTGTATCTTCATCCCAATTGGCATCAAATCCTCTAGGTGGTTCTTAGAAGACTCTCCCATGTGACTATACAAGTTGATGGATCATCTTTACCCATCATATTTCTCCTAAAAAATGTGCACCTGAAGTTCACCTTGTTTCCCACTTAAGAGCGAGAAACTTATCTTATAGGCTACATGGACCAAATGACTACAAATTTTAGTCTTAGGGCTTGATAGAGAGTGGAGGGTGTCCATTCTAGTGTTGATATGCCCATTCAAAGATGTTTATGAAGATGGTTCATCTATTGGGCTAGTGATTCATAAGAAACATCTCTCATTGATAAAATTTTGGTCCCTTAAGGGACATTTGGCTACAAGAGGAAACATGTCATCATCTCTTTCTCACCCTACACGGAAAAAATTCCTATATGGGGTGATTATATGAATTTAATATGCAACTGTAAGAGTTGATAGCTCATCTCTATCCCTCACGACTCTTTTGAAACATGCACCTAAAGTTCACTTCATTATCCTACTTAGGAATGGGAAGCTTCTCTTCAGGTATGCCTCCAAATGACTATAAATTTTGATCTTGAGGCTTGACAAAGAGTGGAGAGTGGCCATTCTAGTATTTATACATCCATATAGATGTGGAAGCATAGATAATTTAATGATTGGGATAACAAGTCAAAAGATACGCCTCACATTGACCACATTTTAGTCCCTTACTAGACATTTGGCCATGAGAGAAAACATGTTGTTGTGTCTCTCTCATATTAAGTTCAAAAAAATATTGAAGGGGGTGTTTAGATGAATCACCCATGAAATTGTAGGCACCAGTGACTCATCTTACCCCTCACAGTTCTCTTGCAATGTGTCTAAAGTTCACTCTATTTTCCCACTTAGGAATGAGAAGCATCTCTCAAGGGATGACTCCAAATGATTGAAAATTTAGACCCTTGGGATTTAATGAGAGTGTATGGTGGCCATTTGAGTGTATACATGCCTATTAATATGTTTTTTCATAAATGGTTCATCGATTGGGCTAGAAATTTAAAATATACACCTATTTAAGAGATATTTGGCCATGAGAGAAAACATGACACTATGTCTCAATTGTATTAAGTGGAATATAATCATATTGGATGTGATTATATGAATTTATCATGAAACTATAGGCATTGACATATCATCTCTATGCTTCATGATTCTCTTGTAATGCATGCATGAAGTTTGATCCATTTTCCCACTTTGGAACAACAAACTTCTCTTCAGGTATTCCTCTAAATGACTGTAACTTTTAACCTTTCAACCCAATTGAGAGTGGAGGGTGGCCATTATAGTATTTATATGCATATATATATATATGTGTGTGTGTCCACATAGACAAATCATCAATTTTTATATTGAATCAAAAGATATGCCTCCCATTGACCAACTTTTAGTCCTTTAAGAGACATTTGGCTATGATAGAAAACATGACACCATGTATCACTCATCCCAAGTGGTACCATATCATATATGGGGTGATTATAGGACTTTATAATGAAATTTTAGGGGATAAAAACTTGTCTCTACCCTTCATAATTCTCCTAAAATGTGAAACTAAAGTTTGCTCCATTTTATGACTTAGGAATGAGAATCTTATCTTTAGGGATGCCTCTAAATGACTAGAAATTTTGACCTCAGGGCGTAAGGAGAGTGTAGGGTGGCCACTTTAATATTCATACATCCATCCAGATGCATTCATGAAAACATTTTGTCAATTAGGCTAGTGATTCAAAATATATGCCTCTCAGTAACCAACTTTTGGTCCCTTAAGAGACATTTGCCTGCTAGAGAAAACATGTCTCCATGTTTTTCTCATCATGAATGACACACATTAATCTAGGTATTATTAGAGAAATCACATATGAAACTATAGGCACTAAAAATTTATCTCTACCTCTAATGGTTATCCTTCAATGTTCACCCAAATTTCACTTTATTTTCCCACATAGGAATAAGAAGTTTCTCTTCAAGGCTGCCTCAAAGTGACTACAAATTTTAACCTTGGGGCTCAATGGATAGAGGATGGTGGCCATTCTAGTATTTCTACACCCATATAGATGTATTATTATAGATTATTCATTTATTGGGCTAGTGAGTCAAAAGATACGCCTCCCACTAACTAAGTTTTGGTCCCTTAAGAGAATTTAGCCACAAGAGAAAACATACCACCATGTCTCGCTCATCTTGAGTGGTACTGAAACCTCCAGGGGGTTATTAGATGAAAATCCCATGAAATTTTAGGCATTTATGTCTTGTATCTACCCTTCAAGGTTATCTTTCAATGTGCACCTAAAGTTCACTTTGTTTTCTTACTTAGGAATGATAAGGTTCTCTTCAGGAATGCCTCTAAATGACTATAAATTTTGACCCAAAATCTTGATGGAGAGTGGCCATTACAACATTTATACACCCCAATTCATGTATCCATGTATATGGTGTATTGATTTGTCTAGCGAGTCAAAACATATGCCTCCCACTAGACAAATTTTAGTCCCTTAATATATATTTAGCCGCAAGAGAAAATTGTCATTGTGTCTCGCTTATCCCAAGTGGTACCAAACTCTCTACATTGTGCTTAAAGGAATCACCCATGTAATTTTAGGCACTAACTACTTGCATATACACATCATGTTTCTCATGTAATGCAAACCTGAATTTTATTTTGTTTTCCCACTTAGGAATGAGAAACTCCTCTTCAGGGATGCCTCTAAATAAATGTAGTTTTTAACCTTAGGGACCAACAAAGAGAAGAGGGTGACCATTCCAGTGTTTATACCTCCCCACATAGATGCCTCCCACTAATTGATATTTGTCCCTTAAGAGACATTTGGTCATGAGAAAAAACATATCATTGATTCTTATTCATCATAAGTGGCATGAAATCCTCTGGCATATTATTAGAAGAAACACCTATGCAATTATAGGCACTGGTAACTCATCCTAACATTTTATTTTCTCCTTTAACATGTACCTAAATTTCTCTTTGTGTTCCCACTTATGAATAAGAAGCCTCTCTTAAGGGATGCCTCCAAACAACTACAACTTTTGACCTTGGTGCCCAAAGGAGAGTCAATGGTGGCCATTATCATGTTTATATGACCTTTGTTTCAACATTTTAGGGTTTAACTTATATAAATTATATGTTTGATTAAAGTGCTGAGATGTGTAAATCAGTTACATAATATGAAATAACTAACCACCATTTTGTTATGGATTTTGACTTGTTTTGACTTTTTAAAAATAGTAATAAATATGCATAAATAAAGACTTATCTATAAAGTGACTATCATAGAATATTTGGGTTATGAAAATTGGGTTCTAGATAGGTCTAAGTATCGTCAATAGGGTCCCAAGATGTGATTTATCACTAGACATTAACACCCCACTTGGAAAGTAACACCATGGTACTTTAATGTCCTAAAAATAGCACCAGTGTCCTCTTTGTAGGACTATTCCAATTTTCTATGAGTAACTATACATTTGTTTCTAGGTCATGCTCCTACACACACAAAATTTGGAACTCTATATTATGCCTAAAAAAATCTAATTTAGTGTGTAACCCTAATTCTCCTTGCAAGTATGGCATGAGCTGAAAATGTGTGTTCATTAGTAGGATAGACTGGACATCCTCAACACCCCACTATGAAGAGAGTTGCCTACATACCAATACTCTAAGAAGTGATCAAGCCTAATGTAGTTATCCCACTTAGTGTTTAGTACAAGTGCATGCGAATGCTAGAATAAGAGTGGTCTTGAATGCCTTGAGTGTGCTTGAGATTGATAATATTTGAAATATAGGCTTAAGTCTGTTGTAGATGGTAGTATGAAAAAGTAGGGTAGAATAGGGATCAAATACCTTAATTTTTCTCAAATTGTTTCTCATTTGGATAGGCTTTTACATCTATTTTCTAGTTATTTTCCATTTAGTGAATAAAGGTCAAATAGTCTTATATTTATGGAGATTTGTAGCTTGTGCAGATAATAAAATGTACTTAGGCTAACCTTAAGAGGGGCACACATTTGAAAATATATTCATTCAGGAGAGTTATGGAAAGGGACACTAGTACCAAGTTGGGGACATTAGTGCCATGTGGTTCTAGTGTCCTTAATGTGGTGCTAGTGTCCAACTAGCAGATTACTGGGCATACTTGGTTGGGATCTAGGAAAGTTGTTTTGGGACTATGTTTGAGATGATGGAAGATGTTTGTGGTTTACACAATGGATAAAAAAGTGTGATAAAGGCTATAGGATATGTCTAGGGTTAATCTAGCATATGTTATCTCAAGGAATAATCTTATCATCCAAATACCACTTTTAGGTGATTATATTTTCCTCCCTTTTATGCTAGAAATGCAACAAAGTGAAATGACTAGTATAAAGGAAAAATAAGCACATCTGGACTTACCTAGGAAGTGAAGCCCATGTAGCTAAGTCTGAGTATGTGAATTGGGGTCAGTATATGTGAAACATGATCCAAAATAATGACCTAAATGAAACATGCAAAAACCAGTGCTTATTTATAAGATAATCAAAAATAAAAGACAACGATGAATAAATTAACTGAGTAAAGTTGAGTAAAGAGATAGGAAAAAGAACACCTCATTGGGTATGCAAACCAATGCATGAACCTGATGATAAATGGTATGTGTGAGTGTACATAGTGATCAAATCATTGAATAACTTAGAATGAGTTGATGGATTACTCAATAATCATATGTGGGTGGCTCAAAAACTTAAGTTGGTTTTGAATCCATCATTACCTACCCCTGCTTGGTGGATCATGATTTTTCAATAAATTGGATAAGATTGTGTGTCTAAAACTCATGTTGGTAGCTCAAGAACTCAATTAGGTTATGACTGCATCATTGCCCACTTGTGTAAAGTAGATGCATCTAAAACTAAACTATGAAATGTGTTGACGTATCTAACTGGGTATATCTAAATATGCATATTAGCTCTGTAGCCACTTAGGTACATTAGGCATCTCTAGGCCACTTGAGAATGCCAACCAATGTAGATGGAGTAAGGCATGAAACTTGTGACAACCTAGAATATGATGACAAGTGTATAAAACATAGAGAATGACACAAAGTTTACCATTCCATATGATCCAATATGTGTAACTAATCATATGGAAACTATGTGTTGTGCACATGCCCCCAATATGATATCTAAGTATATTGATTCTGGATTGAATATGTAATAACTGAATCTGTGTATCTAAACTGAATGTGAGAATGATCATGCCATACATGATTCCCCCAAATTTGAGAAATTGGTATAAATCTCAACTAAAATGAGTGAATCCAAATAAAATATGAACATGACTATCAAAACTGTGACTATACCTATGCACTTTTGTACTGCACTTGGTGTACTGGTCTGGCTAATCTAGACTACCCTGAATTTGGGGCTACTGGATAGTAGTGACATGTGGTGCAAGTGTCCCATTCTAGGGACAAATGTCTATCTAGTCTAAAATCTGGGTGATCTACACTACTTTTTGAGTACTTATTTTTTCCTCTATTTGACCTGTGCCTAATTTCTAAAATTAAGTCTGTGTGCTGAAAATAATCTGTGAATAACAATGTAGTATCCTAATCTCTATGACAAACCCTTGTGAATGTTGTATATTTTGAGAGTAGTTGTGGAACCTATGTAAGAACTATCTTCAAAATAATTATCTCTAAAAAATGTGTTAATTGGAGCATATATATAATAACTACATGATATTCAAATACAATGTAGAAACATAACATCATAATGTAAAAGTATTTGAGGATAAGTATGTAATATAAAATGTATGTTGTAATCTAACATTACAAAAGGGTGTCAAGATAGATGTAATCAATGTGTAAAATAATAAATTTGAGTAACTACTTAAGGGTATGGGGCATGATTTATATCATGGAACCTAACTAGGAAGGGTAGATGCATGAGGTCCCTCATGGCACCAAAAACTAGTGTATGTGTAATAAGTAAGGACAAGTGTCATGGTGGAGATGCATACAAGTAAACATACATACAAAACACACAAGGCACACAAAATTATGTCAAGGGGCCACATGACAAGGAACATGGACACGTGCCACTAAAATGGATAATAGAAGACATACACGGACATGTTTAAATGTCCACATACACAAGCAAGAATTGATTTAGGTTAGAGACACATATAATGACATGTTTAAATATTTTCATATACAAGCAGGAAAACACACAAAAAGGACATGGGCACATGTCCAAGGCATAAAAACATAGAATTGGTGTAGAGATAAAGAGTAATGTCATATTTAAATTCCCTCAAAATGGAAGAAGCATAGGAAACACAATCAAGTCTAAACTAGGAAAGCTATAAATGAAAGCATGTATAAATTTGTAGTACAAATATTTGTAAATTCTAAGATGTACATATGTTGAGCCTAACTAGTGATAGTTAGTAAAAAATATGATAAATGAGTAGCAATGACTAATATAAAGATATATTAATGCATAAACTAGAATGTAAGGATAAAACCCAATAAAAACAATTATGTATGAGATGCCCCCGAGTGGGAAAATGTATCAAATGAATAAACCTAGATTGGTGTATATGCCCCTAGTGGGTAGATGATAACAATTCTAGATTAGTCTAGTGGACCTGAGTCCTATATGTAATTTGCAAGCACTTGAAAAGAATAAGTGAATCATATGTGTATAATAAAAATGAGTATACTAAGATAACTAACATATGTAGTATCTAAAAAGTAGTAAAAATGTAAACATAACAATGCATACAATCTGTAAATTTTGTGTTTTTTAAGTAATATTTGAATTGTTTTGTGTTTTGACATGTTATATTGGTTTTTATTCTCTAGTTATATTTATGTACATGAAATATGAAAATTAACTATGTATAAGGAGCAAGATAAAGGGAAAGTATGTACAAGAAATATGAAAATGATTTATGTACAAGGAGCAAGAGAGAGGGAAAGTATGTACAAGAAAAGAAAATCATACTCACTAATGAGTCTCATGGGAGTCTCAATATCACTGTGGCCTATGTCAAAAATACAAAATTTAATCTCTCATGTAGTGTGAATGCTATGTTGTAGTAGGAATCTGAATATTATTCATCATCAAAATCATAATATTGTTCATCATTAGAATCATAATAACTTGGAATTCTAGAGGAAATTGCCTCATACTATGGATTTGACCTTTCTAAATTATGATTTGACATATTGATTATGATTTTTCCCTTTTAAACTATGCTTATGGTAGTTATATGGTGTTGTGGAGGCTCTTTTTCTACAAAACCTATTTTGAGAATGCTTGATTGTGTAACATGATTTTGACTTTGTAACTTCAAATCTTGCTTTTTTTGTAACATTTCCTATGTATTTGAATGTTTTGACTTGATTAAATGTATTTGTGACTGATGTGCCTTAGCATATTCAATAAATCTCAAACCTAGTTGACCAATATTATCAATTCATAGAATAGAAGTGATGTTTTGGGCCTGCTTGCCCAAACCTTGACCATGAAAACCAAACTGTTGTAGATATTTATGACCAAAATCACACCATTTTGAAAGTTGAGATTCATTTTGGAGAGGTAAGTTTGTTTGATTTACCTTTGCTTGTTGTACTCTTTCTTGATCTGATTGTGTTTTCTGAACCTTTTATTGTTCTAAGTTATGCTTTAGTAGCCATTTTTGTACTATTTTTGAATTTGACACTTTTTAAGTTTGTAGATATGTCATTTTATGTTGTTTGGATGAAGTGTCATTATATGAGTCATTTATATCCATTATCTATTGTATTTTCCCTTTCAATGCTAAACATGAAGCAATGTGGTTCCCATGCATTCTATAATATTTTTTAATAATATGTAGATCTCCTTACTAGGTGTAGAGGTGGTAGCTTGATCAATTTAGATTTAATCATTTCCCTTAGTATCTCACTTGAAATCTTATTTAAAATTTGAATTATTTTTGAATCACTAGTTTTAGATTTATTTTTATGTGATTATGATTTGGATATGTAACATTATTTTCCATAAATTGACTAGGTGAAGATGCATATACATGATTTACGCTAGTGTGCCTTAGAGGCCTTTGTCTTGTAAATTGATTTTTCAATGTTGTAATATTTTCATGTAAAAGTTGATTCTGATTTTGTAAACCTTCAATTATCTTACACATACCAATAATTTGATCACATAGAGTCTCACAAGTGCAAACCCTACCTATTTCTGATTGAACATGTAGGCACACACCTTATAAGGAAGAGGTGTGAATAGACTGAGTATGGGGAAGACTGACATTGGTATAGGATGCTTCATCTCATGGAGGAATGATAACATGGACTTGATTAGATGGAAATTATCTATCACCCTCATGGAGATGAGGAGGAGAAGGAGATTATTTCTTGTGTATAAGTTATGACATTGATATTTGAAACATAGTTGATAGCTTATGTGTTAAATCATGTATGTGTGTATGGGTTTGCTTGTTAATGAAATTCCACATAGGAAAAAGATAACATGCTATGAAATATGACATATATTGAAATTGATATAAATCATCATCTAATCATGTGTTTATTTATTTTTTGAGTTCATTCTAAATTAAAAAGAGCAAGCGTGCAAATGAATGTATTAAACTTTGCAATAAAAAGTGATTAATTTCTTCTATCATTATGATCATGATTATATGAAATACAAGTTAGAAGATATATGGATATGAAATATGAGTTATATAAATGTAAGCCCTTGGGTTATCTAGGGTTTGAATCAATATTTGAATTAAGTTAGGTTCACCAAATGTTTTAACATTTTAGGTTTTTTACTTATGTAAATCTTATGTTTAATTAAAGGGAAGATATTTCTAAATCAATTAAATAATATGAAATAATTAACCACTAATTTATTATGGATTTTTTATTTTTTATTTATAAAAATATTAATAAATATGCATAAATAGAGACGTCTCTAGAATGTTAATGTTGTAAAAGATATGGGTTTTGAATTTTGGGTTCTGGACAGGTCTAAGTGTCATTAATAGGGTCCCAAGATTTTATTGATAGTAGCACCCCACTTGGATAGTAGCACCATGTTTCTCTAGTGTCATCAAAATGTTGATAGTGTCCTCTTTGCAATACCATTACTATTTTATAGGAGTATCTATACCTATGTTTTTAGGTCCTATTCTTGTGTGCACAAAATTTGGAACTTTATATTGTGCCTAGAAAAATGTGATTTAGTGTGAAAACCCTGATATTATTTGCAAGTATGACATGAGTTGAAAGTGTGTGTTCATTAGTATGATATGCTAGACATCCTCAACACCTCTCTATGAAGAGAGTTTGCTACATACCAATACTCCAAAGAGGGATCAAGTTCGATGTAGTTCTCCCACCTAGTGCTTAGTGCAAGTGAAAGTGAATGTTAGAATGAGAGTGGTGTTGAATGCATTGAGTGTGCTTGAGATTGATAATATTTTAAATCTAGGCTTATGGATGCTATAGATGGTAGTATGTTGAATTATGATAGAATAGAGATCAAATACCTTAATTTTGCTCAACTTGTTTCTTATTTGGATAGGCTTTTGTATCTATTTTCCATCTAGTGAATAAAGGTCAAATGGTCTTATATTTATAGAGAATAATAGCTTGTGCAAATAATAAAATGTACTTAGGTTGAACTTAGGAGTAAACATTTGAAAATATATCCATTCGTAAGAGTTAGGTTAAGGGACACTAGCGCTATGTTAGGGACACTAGCACCATGTGGCTCTTGTGTCCTTAATGTGGTGCTAGTATCCAACTAGTATACTATTGGGAACACTAGGTTGGGATAAGGGAAATCTATTCTGAGATGATGTTTAAGTTGATAGAAGATGTATGTGGTTTATACAATGGCTGAAAAAGTGTGATAAAGGCTCTAGAATAACTCTAGGGCTAAACTAGGCATAGGCTATCTCAAGAAACATTTTTAGCATCTAAATATCAATTTTAGATGATTATAACCATCTAGATGCATCCATGTAGATGGTTCATTGATTGGGCTACTGATTCAAAAGATACATCCTCATTAACTAACTTTTGGTCCCTTAATATACATTTGGCCATGAGAGAAACCATGTCACCATGTCTTGCTCATCCTAAGTGGCACTTAATACTATAGGGTGTGCTTAGAGGACTCACCCATGAAATTTTATGTGATAAATAATTATCTTTAACACTCATGGTTATCCTGTAACACACATCCGAAGATCACTCTATTTTCTCACTTGATGACAAGAAGCGTATTTTTAATGATGCCTCCAAACGATAGTAACTTTCAATCTTGGGTCCAAATGGAGAGTGGAAGGTGAACATTCATATGTTTATATGACCATTTATATGTGTCTGCATAGAATATTCAGTGATTAGGATAGTGAATAAAAATATACACCTCACACTGACCAACTTTTGGTCCCTTAAGAGACACATGGCCATAAGAGAAAACTTGCCTTTGTGTCTCACTCATATTGAGTGTCACTAAATCATATGGGGTGTGTTTATAAGACTCAAACAAAAAACTATATCCATATATGGTACATATCTACCCATCACAATTTTCCCATAATGCACATTTGAAATTCACTCTATTTTGACACTTAGGAATGAGAAATTTCTTTTCAGGGATGCCTTTAAATAACTACAACTTTTGAACTTGGGGCTTGACTAAGAGTAGATGCACATGTGTAGCTGGAGATTACATAATTTAAATGCACATATAGATGCACATATATAGGTAGTTTGTTGATTGGAATAGAAAGTTAAAAGTTATGACTCTCACTGATCAACTTTTGGTCCCTTCAGAGACTTTTGGCCATGAGAAAAATATGCCACCATGTCTTGCTCATATTAGTGGTACTAAATCCTATTGAGGGTGCTTAAAAGACTCACTCATGTAATTATAGGAATTTAAGGATCATCTCTAACTGTAATGGTTATCTTGAAACACTCAACCTAAGTTTTATCCAATTTCTCACTTAGCAATGAGAAATTTCTCTACATAGATGCCTCCAAATGACTATAGTTTTCAACCTTGTGGCTTGGAAGATAGCAGAGGGTGGAAATTACATAAATTATAATCCTATTTAGATGTGTTAGTGTATACATTGGATTTATTGGTCTAGTGAATAAAAAAATACACTTCTCACTAACCAACTTTTGGTTCCTTAAGAGAAATTTGGCTGCAAGAGAAAACATGTCTCTATGTCACGTACGTCTTGAGTGGTATAAAATTATCTTGGGGGAGATTGGAGGAATTTACCATGTAATTGTAGGTACTAATGGATCATATCTACCCTTCATGGTTCTCCTAAAATGCACACCTAAATTTTGATCCATTTCACACTTAGGAATGAGAAACGTCTCTTTAAGGATGCCTCTAAACAACTGTAACTTTCAACCCCAGGGCTTGAAAGGGAGTGGAGGGTATCCATTCCATTATTTATATGATTATCTAAATATGTACACATAAATAGTTCATTGTTTGGGATAGATATTTAAAAGATATGTCTCCCACTGACCAACTTTTGGTCTCTCAAGAGAAATTTATCCACGAGAGAAAACATGTCGTCATGTCTCACTCATCTCGAGTGGCATAAAATCATCCATAGAGTGATTATATGACTTGCCTATGTAATTATAGGTAATTATAAATCATCTCTACCCATAAAAATTATCTTAAAATGTAATCCTAAAGTTAACTCTATATGCACACAATATTTTTAAACTTGATCAATTATTGATGCTTTCTCTCTTACAAGAACCTATCGAGTCTCAATCTATCTGAGTGCATGCCTTAAAGGGTGCATCGGGAAAGGGGTGGGTATAATATTGGTGATTCATATTATTTTTGTCCCATATACCACCACTTGAAACTAACACAAACCTCTCCTATACATTTTTGTAATCTTTGACACCTCCCTTACACTCTTCCAAGCAATTCACTACCTCAAACAACCCCTACCTAAGCTAAAACCTCTTTTTAACTTTTATTTAACAAATTTGTCCTAGGTCAACCTTGTACTTAAAATATATAAGTAGGTTATGGGATTAGGTCATCCAATCCATTATTTATAGATCTAATCATTTAATTTTGCATCTTCTTATACACCATTCTACTTGAGGAACCATTGCTTAGGGTTTCAATATTACACTTGGAAATACAAGTCTTGTCTTACAAAATAAGTCTTTTGGATGCATAGGAGAAGTCGTGTAGCCTAAATATGACTTATCTTTGTTATCCTTATGAACCATATCAACCTCTTGCAAAGCACCTTGGCCAAGGGATATATTGAGGCTTGGCAAGTTCATCTTCAAAGGTAAGTATTCCTAACTCTTATTCCTCTTTATTAAAGTATAAATATTTACATTTGTTAGCTTATGAATATGTTTCTCTCTCCATGCATTAGGATTATCTCTACATTGAACTGAGTAGATTTATTTTATGCATGTTTAATTTTATGTTTATTATCCCCATTTTATGCTAAATTCTTTGATGAGCACTAGGTTATATTTTACTTTACTTTGTAATTTACTTTTGATAAGAAACATATAGGACCTAGCTAGATTTATTGATTGGTATTGCTTTGAATAGAGGCTTTGGAACCCTCTCTAGTGATATTATATGGTAAGAGACCACTTAGTTAAGTATATAAGATCTGTATTGGTCATGACCCCAATTTTATAGATTGACCAACAAGAGGAATGGCTAGTGTGATTTATCTTCTCAGAGCAAAAATTGATTTGTAGATCATCTTCACTTTTATTTGTATACATTCAAGTGAATCTAATGTGAATTTAATCCTTATAGGTTTTCCTTCATGCCTTAATTTATTATCATTTATTATATATTTTTATTTATATATTATTATATCGAATCTATCAATACAATCTAACATTATGTGTACATGTTTAACACATAGTCACTATGATTGACTCTATATTTCTCTATGTAGGTCATCTTAAACCATAGGTAATTGGATCGATTTGTTAGATTATGTATTTCATGTATGTTTCATGTTTAATACTATAATAACTAGCTATTTCATCCTTTTTTGAGTTTGTCTTATGTGAGGATTGATTCCATTTTAGTTGGTTAGACTAGTTTTGTATTTTTCCTTGCCTACTTATGTAAGGGCTTTTCTTTATACTAGCATATCTTATTTCTGAATAACACTTGATTTACTTTACTTTGCAATCACTTGTCTGAAAATTCATTGTGTGATGTTTTTGGTGTTATCACTTTTGAATCTTTGTTGGAATTCTTGTTCACCATTCTTAACATGGTATCAGAGCTTTGAGGTGTTGCATCCATCCGTATCGCTACATTTTTACTTCATAAATTTCCCTTGCCACTACTTCTTCTCTTGTCATATATCCTCAACATTTTTTTCCATCTTACAGATCTAACACTCTTATTAAATCTTTGAAGAAAGTATATGGTTTTTATTCTTAGAGGGAAGGTAGAGAGGACATGGAGCATTGATTTCCCTTGAAGAAAGAGGCATCCCTATTAGAAAAGCATTGGGTTTAGAAGAGACACGCCATTTTTTTAAAGATTTTTTGAAGTTTTTGCTTTTGAATCTTTTGCTTCTTCTTGATCTGAAGCATTATGTTGGAAAACCAGATCATAAATCTGCACCTTTGAAAGTTTGCATTGGAAATATTTTATTGGGGTTCTTTACAAAGCATTGGATCCTACTTAGTCATTGCATCTGTAGAAGGTGGCACTTTTTTTCTCTTACTACGTTGAAATTCTACATTATTTTTGTTGTTTTCATTTTAGATCTGCCAACTTTGCATTGGAATATTTTTCCAAGCATTGAGTAAAGAGTTTATATCTTAGCTTGGCATTGGAAAATTAGATCTAAATCTATAAAAGCATTGTATTATATGTCTTAGACTGTACCTTTATCTTTTGAAGCATAGTAAAACTTCAACTAGGCATTGGAATATATTAGCATTTGAGGTGGAATTGGGAGTTTGAAAGAGGCATTGGAATCTACATTATGTTGGAGGTTGCATCTTCCATCCCTACCTATTTGAGATTTATACCTTTTTAGTGGTGGCATCACCTTGGGTTGACTAATAAGGACGTGGAGGAGAGGAGGCATTAAGGACTGCCATACCAATATTTTTTTTATTTCCTTATCTATTATGTAAAGACAAAGATCAAAGGAAATGGTGTGTTGAAAGCATCAAATTCAAACAAAAAATATGCTATTGTCTTCTTTGCTACTGCATAAAGGTGCATGGAGTAACACTTGTAGAACTAGTTACAAGGCGTTGTGGGAGGGAGTCTTATCTACTATGTTGATTTTAGATCTAAGCTAAAAAGACAAAAAAACCATCATTTCTCCTCCTTCTAACCTCTCAAACATAGTTGGTAATTCATTATTTTATTTCCAAACTATATTTTTTGCCTCAAGAGGACACATAGTTCACTTACATAAGCATAGTGGTAACCAGATGGATCATTTTCCACTTTGGTTGGAATTTATAAGTCTATGGTTCAATTCCAGTTATAATGAGTGGTTGGATAACTATATTATTTTCTAATTTGGTCACTAAAATCCATTTGTAGTGTTTTTTTAATGTTTTGACCTATTTTACAAGAAATTACAATGTTTATAACTTTTGAACCATAACTCAGATTTGAGTTCTATGTTTTTCAAAAGTGCATGGTTTTATATTCTCTATCCATTGGAATCATTAATTTATAAAAATGCACTACTTTTATAAAGTGCCAAATTAGGGGGGTCCTTAATACAATCTTTTGGGAGGTTATCTTGGTGTCAATTTCGTACACCCCTTTGCATTTTTTCTTCTCTTTGGTGATTCTTTAGCATGGATTCTACTTACAATATTGGCCATTATGAGCCTTTGAATATACATAATTACCATACATGAAGACCTCAAATGGAAATAATCATAAAACTCAAAGAATTATGATCCCTAATGAATGAAACTCAACCACAATTTACACATGAATTTAAAAAATTTCAACACCAATTAAGTTTGAAGAGTGTATGGGTTTGATTGGGGGTTATGTGAGTGATATTATTTTATTTAATTTTGATGGGTGTGATTCTCCATTCAAAATATGAACAAAGCTAAAGGGTTTATTTAGGAATGTAGATCACTTGAGAGCCTTGCCGCTTGAAGTGGAGTTAACTTCACTCAATCTAGATGTCTTTACCTTTATTGTACAATACCTCACTAAATTTAAGAATTTATTGACATGGTTAAAAGGGAGTGGATGAGATAAGAAGGATGAAGAGTGTGTGTACTTGATTTTGTCTAAGTTGAGTGGCCCAATACAAATCTTTTATTCTACCTTTTTCTCTAGTATGGATGCCTTATGTGCCACATTCAAAATGCTAGATCTAGAGTTGTTTTGTGAGATACTTACTAGAGAGCAATAAAAAAGCATTTGTAGCATAATATATTAAAAATAAGGGAAAAACTAAGAGTAAGAATAAAAACACTTCTCCTCCATCTCAAAATACACCTAAGCCCAACACCCACACATCTAAACCCAAATCATCTATTAAATCCAAGAATAAGTCTAAGTTATCTTTTTCTTATTATGGGGGCATTGGTCATGAAGAGTCTAGGTGTTTCAAGAAAATAAAATCCTTAGAGGATGTCGTTAGGAAACACAAGATTTATATCTCCACTCTTTCACCATCTCATTCGCATGGGAAACACTTAATGTTTTTGGGAGATCATAGTTACTTGTTTCAAATAGTTGGGTTCTAGATTGTGGTGTTTCACACCATGAATTCTTCTAAGGAGTCCTTTATATCTATTGGTTTGAGTTCTAATTCCAAAATTGAGGTTGGAGATTCTTCTTTCATTTCTATTAAGGAGAAGGGTTAGATACAGCTAGATGGTGGTCACATCAATGATGCATTATATGTTCCAGACATCATCACCAATATATTTTTAGTTTATCATATTTTCCATGCTGGTCAGGGTAAGACAATGATTTTCACACCATAGGGTGTCAAAGTTTGAGCTTTGTTAGAGCCACACACACTTATTGCATAGGGTGTTGTTGATCATAGTTCTTGACTATTATTTTGATGTTTTTGATGACACTCATTTTATAGGGACATGTTTATTTTCTCATGTAGATTTTGAGAGTAAACTTTGTCATGAGAGATTTGAACAACTAAACGATAGATATTTGAAGAAGTTGAGCACTCATAGTATGGTAGAGGGTCTTCCTATAGTTTCATGTCTTGATGGAGTTTGCCCTGGTTGTGCATTGGGGAAACAACACCAAGATCCATTTCCTGAGGGTATGTCTATGAGATATTTTTCACCACTTGAGCTTGTTCATAATGATTTGATGGTATTTTCTACTCTTTATGTCAATGGATCTAAGTATGCACTTACCTTTATTGATAATTTATCGAGGCATACTTGAGTTTATTTCCTCAAGTATAAAAGTGATGTCTTTTCTCACTTTAAAGTCTTTAAGCCTTTGATTGAGAAATAGTCTTTGAGTTATATCAATAAGATTCATATAGATAATGGAGGGGGGGGGGATTACTTCAGTTGAGAGTTTTCTACTTTTATTGTATCCCATGGTATTATTCACCAACATTTTGTTGCTCATACTCCATAGCATAATGTATTAGAAAAATGAAAGAATAGAACTTTGAAGGAGATGGATAACTAGATGATGCATTCATGAGAGTTACCTCTTGTCTATTAGTTAGAGGTAGTTAATTATGTGAGCTACATTCAAAATTTCACACTACATCGAGTACTTGAGCATATGAATCAAAAGAGGGTTGGTCTAGAACCAAGCCTGATGTCTCATTTTTATGAGTATTTAGGAGCCTTGCTTGGGAATTTGTACCAAAGAAGAAAAGGAAAACATTAGATAAGAAGAATAAACCTTTGATTTTTTAGGGTATTGCAAGGTCATGAGATCTTATCATCTTATAGATCCTGATACTCATGATGTTCAATTTATAACACAAGTATAGTTTGATGAGCATTTCACATCTCATGACTCTTCATATTTTTCCATGTCTTCTTCTTCTTTTTATAATTCACCTCCTCTCAAGGATTCATTCTTTGAGGATCTAATTTTTAAAATTCTTAAGGAGGTTATAGAGGATGAGGATCCTATTCACACTGATGTTACCACTATGCTTAGGTGGGCTTGTATTATAGTTTTTGAGGTAGTACCTTTCATACATGATATTTCACATACTCAACATCATCATGCACATTCTATGAGTACTGGACTTTTATGTCATCCATTCTATGGGGATAAAAAATATTTTTCATAGGCTCATGCGATACATAGTGGGATGATGCAATGATAGATGAGTATTCTTCATTGATGAATAATCACCCTTGAGATTTGGTCACATTTCCTAAAGGAAGAAAGTTGGTTAGGTGCAAGTGGATTTACCATTCCAAGTATCCAGCTGATGGGTCCATTGATAAGTATAAGGCATGTCTTGTTGAAAAGGGGTTCTCACAGGTTAAAGGCAGTGACTACTTTGATAATTTTGTGCCCATTTACAATATGGATTATGTTCACCTTGTACTTTTTCTTGATGCATCATAGGGTTGGCTAGTATATCAGATGAACATTAAGAGTGATTTTTTGCATGAAAGGAAATCTATATGGAGCAGTATACTAGGTTTGTTCACATTTATTCTCTTATTTTTTGACTTAAGAGGTCTCTTTATGATCTTAAATAGGCCCCTTGGGATTCATATGAGAAGATGGATTCATTTATTCTCTCCACTGGCTTTGTTTGCTGCCACTCCAATCCCATAGTGTATATTTAGCATATTTGGGAGGACATTATTATAATAGTATTATATGTTGATGATCTGCCTCTCATAGGCATCTCTTCATCTCAAATTAAGACTATTTATTAAGCACTTTAAACATAGTTCAATATGATAAATCTTGGGCTTTTGTATTTCTTCCTTGGTTTATAGATTTCACAGTCAGATACAGGGATTTATTTGAGTCAACAAAAGTATACCCTTGATCTTCTTTAGTGTTTTGAAATGGATGATTGCAATCCAAGTCCTCCTCTTTAGTCTAGATTGACTCTCACTGCCTCTTATACTACTCCACTTTGTGATTCTACATTGTATAGGAAGATGGTTGGGAGTCTTATGTATTTGATCCATACTTGCCCTGGCATTTCATTTATAGTTGAGATTATGTCTAAGTTTGCACATGAACCTCATAACAATCATTATTAGGCTTCCAAAAGTATTCTATGATATCTATGAGGCACTACTCATTTTGGATTACACTACACTAGGGGTTCTACTCACTTTGTTGGGTACAATGATTCAGATTGGGCAAGTTATCTTGATGATAGGTGTTCCAATTTTGGATACATATTTTGTCTTAGTTCTTAACCTATTGATTAGTTTTGAAATAAGTAATAGGGTATTATACATTCATGTATAGATGATGAGTATAGGACAATAGTTATAACAAGTTAGCAAATTATTTGGCTTTGTCAATTATTGACAGAGTTTGGCTTCATGCAGGATTCACCCACTATACTTTGGTGTGACAACTACAATGAAATTTACATATCTCATAACCTATTTGAACATACGTAGACCAAAAAAATTGAATTACATATTCATTTCATTTGTCTACACATTCAGGATGGAGTTCTTATTTTGGAGTACATTTTGACTCAACAATAGGTTGCAGACATCTTCATGAAGCCTTTTTCATCACCTTTTTTCCTTGCATTGTGTGGCATGCTTGAGATTTTATAAGTTGTATTTGGGGGGTGTTTATGAGGACATCTTCCTTATTCATTTCATGGACACATATTGTACATGAGTACCTTATCAGGCCTAGTTTCCAGGACTCATATTGTGGATCTGCCACTATTTTTTTTATGGTTATTGTTAGCCCCTAACTTTAATTATGGGGTGGGGGTGTTAGAGTATGTATTTTATGTATTTATCATATTTTATAATGTATTATATAGTTATTTAATCCTATAATGAGTTTGTCCTATGTGAGTATTTATCCCACATTGGTTAGTTACTATAGTTCTATGTTTTGCCTTGCCTACTTATGCAAGGGTTTTACTTTGTACTAGCATATATCATTTATGAATAACACTTGATTTGATTTACAATCACTTGTTTTCAGATTTATTGTGTGATGTTTTTGGTGTTATCACTTCTAAATATTAGTTTGGAATGTATGTTCACCATTCCTAGCATGATCAACTCAACTCAATTTGATTATTTAAAAATAGGTTTTCAGACTCAGTTGACCCAGTAAACTCTATTAGTAGGATAAAAATCACCATCTAAACAACACAATATAGAAAAAATAAATTCAACGTCTTAAAAAATTATCAAGTTCATTCTTACCTTATTATTCATTTTTATTCTTCATTTATAATCTTATTTTTCACAATTTTTAGTCTATAAAATTATAATCCTACAATGAACTAGGTCGACTAGATTGATATAATTAAGTAGCTTAATTTCATACCTAAAAGGCTCAGTCGATTCATTCAATTGTGTTCTTTTGAATCTTGATTCGATAGATAATATCAACCTTTTTGATTCTATTATATACTATTTACATACATGGTTGTCTGAACCAACCCTGTACTCTTCAAACAAAGGAATTAACTTATCTTGTTAGTAATTAATTAACTTTTCATTTTTGTTTCTTGATTTCTTAGAATAAAAAATATAGATTAAATAGAAGGTTTTTATATTATTTATTTAGTCACACTATTTTTATTTTTCACACACTTCCAAACCATATAACATCAAAAAATATTAAACAAATTCTACTTAAGGTCTACCTACTTGGATTTCATCACCAAGGGAGAAGCCAAATTAGTTTTAACAACAAAGTATAAATAGGTGGTTGATGATATATATTGGCAAAGAACCCAAAACCCTTATCACTACAAGATTGTGAAGTGAGGGGGTAGGCCCCAATACCAAGCCAATATTATCACCAATACATATTCCTTTTAGCCTCAACTACCTAAATCCATCCTTATATTGATTTTCTAGTTCCTTATTATATCCAACTCTGTTTCACATTATTTATAAAAATATTATAATTTAAAACATTTAGGAATGACTACTTATATTAGCATCTCTATTTTTGTTACTTTTTCTCTAATAATTATATGTTATATTGCAAAACTTTAATCAACCAACATTGGTGCAAGGTTTGTGTTGTGTGCCACAACTAGATCAATTGAATGGATATAGTTTTTTATGTGTTTCTTTCAAATATTCTACATAATAACACTAGATCATCTATATTCATAATTTTAAACACCTATCTCTACCTTTAGGACATAATTGAACTGCTGAATCATGTCCCATACAACCTCTATTTTACCATAGAACATAGTCACTCTATTTGACCCAGTCTATTACATACTACTTGTTATATTTATCTTCAACACATAGTCAACCTATCTAATTGTGTGTCTTTTAGACATTCTTAGTTTCACCATCTGTAGAATATAATTAACCTATTCAACTATGATTTTTGTATCTTATTATGTCTATTATCATACAAGACAATACTGATTATTTTGGCCCTGTATCCTACAAGTTGGTATTTTTTTTTACCATGTTTTTAGTCTCTCTTCTTCATCATGAATTTTTTATTTAAGGATACTATATAATTAAATCAATCAAACATGATGATTTTTACTAATCCAAATAGATGTCCTAAGACACATCTTATGGAAGTCACCGTGGATCAAAGAAATTTCCATGTTGCTACCCACAATACCAACTATGGAACTCCTCCCCATTATTCATTGACACTTAACCCTTTATTTTATTTTGAAGATGAGAGTGATATTTAATACATAATATAAATTCTCTTCTACATCAATGAAAACCCTCAACATAGAGGCAAAGATCCTACAACCATCTATAATCTCATGATGGGACCTCATACAGGAGAACCCCATTCACCCTCCCCTACCTTTTCCTATGAATTTGGGGGAACCCCTTTATTTGCATCCTAATATTTCCCCTCTATAATCTATCCTTCCCACACTATGACATCATATTTTTTGTCAAATCTAATCTCCATGCCAAGTATTTTTACCAAAATGGTAGGTTCAAATTCTAGTGGGCCTCTTCAAAACACCCACATCCTTGACCATGCTACCAATGATTCTTTTGATACCAATGATACTCATTACACTAGTGTGACACATGATACTACTTCATTACACACTGATAGGATATCAAAAACTCCTAATACCTCCCAAAATACTAATACATCACATATTTCATCTATTAGTCAAAATGATGCTCAAACTAGTCAACTTATCTTACAAATTCTTAGCCAAATGCATAATTTTAAAACTAATAATGAAAATCATATGATGCAAATGTAAAATTATCTCATACATATCCAAAACCAACCTCATAAAGTTCCATGGGAGCATAAAATTTGAATGCCCCCCATCCCCCTTAGGGATTCCCATGGTAACCTCATACCACAACCACCACTTATAAATAAAACTATCAAACATTTACAAAAAAAACCTATAGTACCTCAAATTTCTAACATTAACATAGGAGGTATCACCCCTAACATCACCTATAATGGATCTATCGATCCTACCTTGCATCTAAAAACATTTAATAACCTTTATAAAGATTAGGTTAAGCTTAATATCTTAGTTGATACCAAAATCTTGGCTAAAACACTCTTAGGAGATGCTTTAGATTGGTACAATAAATTAAAAATTCACTCTATCACTAGCTTAGATGACTTGGTCAACTCACTAGTCCAATAAATCCAAACTAGTGATCTTCCTGAAAATAACTTAGCCCAATTTATAAATTACAAACAACTTGAAATTAAATTGACATGTCTTCATCAAATAATCAAAACACTTATCTAAAAAATGTGAGCATAATATTGTGGATCACAACCTATTCCACCTATTTACCAATTCTCTCCACCCTAAGCATTAGGACCCTCTCTCCAAAAACTTTAGAAGAAGCTCTTGGCCAAGATAAATGACAATACTTATTCATGCGTCAATTTAAACCATCTCAACCTACAATGGGAACTTTATTAATCATCAAAAATAAAAATAATCATGCAACCAATGATGGTGTTATTGACACTTATGACACTATACTTACTATCCAAGCTATTGCTCCAAACAACACCATAGAGCATGTTCTTCCCCATAACAACACTCCTACTCCCACATTTTCTCAAGACAACCACATTAATGTGCACAAACCATTATCCATAGAATATATTCAAAAACATCTTCCAAGACCTATACTATGAGATCTTAACCCCATTCATCATATGAAATCATGGTATGATCCAAACAAATTCTATTGGTTTTATGCAACTTGGAGCCATTCTCATGAGATTTGTAGACAACTAAAAATTATTGCTATGGGTTTTCTTCTTGGTCCTAACTTTGATCATGAATACCTTATTTGAAAACATCAACAAGATTATGACATATCTTTTAAATCTCATGAAATGCAAAATAAAAACCAAATTAATGCTTATTTATCTACAAGGATTTCCTTACTAACCACCAAAATAACATTGAACAACTTACCCTTACAACTAATAATGTTGAAAGTATTATAGACCTGAACACCAAGGATGAAAACATGGTTAATATGATTAATATGAGAAGAGTAGTTTCTTTTATTGAATCAAATCCAACACCTAAACATCACACCTCTCAACCATTCCATGTCATTCAAGACACTTCTCCATCACATCTCATGGAATTTGGGAAGAGAAACCATTACACATACATGCACCACTTCTATCGACAAAAATTGATCATACATCTCATACCATTCATATAACATCTACTCTTCCCCCAACTTCCATACCACAAGAAAAAATAATTCAAAATTTCAATATCACATCTTATACCCAACCTTAATAAATACCTCAACCAACCACCACTTCACCTAAAATAACTCAATTATCTTATAACCAACATGAATAAACCATACCCTATCAATAGAAGTTTAATTTTACCTCCAACCCTCCTTCCTAAGATTTATTGCAACACTATGTAATTATATCTAACAATCGTCCCACATGTTATGATGAATGGGATCCTATAGCTAATGAGAACTTCTCCCTTCCATGGAATCTACCTAATGCAATTATTGTTCAAAATGAACATCCCTCATCCTCCTCTTATAGGGCAAGAAGCCACTTTATTTGGATTTTAAGATAGTATAATTAAAAAGTTTGAAGAGGTATCTATCCATGTTGATGAAACAATGGACACTTATCTCTCATGTAATTCCCTATTGATTCTATGATTCTTGATGAGATATTGCTTCACGTGGATGATACTCTTTTATTAATTAGCAGATAAATAGGTGATATCCAAGTTAATCATACTTTAATTGATGAAGGTTCAAGAACTTATGTTACCTCCCTTGAATTTATTAAGACAATTAGATATTTAGAATCCAACCTCAAATCTACACATAGTTATTGTCAAGGCTATGATAGAAGGCAAATGCCTCTTCTAGGTTATGTTTGGACTCCCATTACCATTCCTCCTGTTACCATCCATGTGAAAGTTATGATATTTAACTTTCTAATTTATTTTAATAACCTACTCAATCAACCTTGGACTCATCATATAAGAGAAATTACCTCATCCACATGCCAATGTGTCAAATTCCCTCACAATGGAGCTATTTAAAATATTTAAGGGGAAATAAACCCTTAAAATTTTGAATAATTATAAGAATGTGGTGTTTTAAAATAGCCACCCTTGAACCCTTTCTAGTCAACACTTCAACTATCCAATAAACTCCACTTGAGGTTATAATGGTCACCCCTAATTAATTAGGAATATTTCACCTAAGCTCTTATAAAATGATGTTGATGAGCCAAATGAGATAAGCCTAAAGATCAAAACATATGATCTTTCTTCTCACATCATCACCCAACTTTATCCTTCTCTTCAACCTTGATCCCATCATTTAACTTTCGATGACATACCCTTTACCTTAAAAAAAACTCAACACTCCATTCATCATGCTTCCTCTGATGAAAAAATCATTCCTACATGTATCATCGACATATATCATATGATACACCTACTTTTCTATTTTAGACGATACAAAATGAAGTGTTTGCACAATTTTTTGTGAAAATTGATGAGACTCTAACTAGCATCAAAATTTAGCTTCATAGAGATGTTTTAGATGTTATGGATAATATTAATGGTCAAATATATCAGTGTTTATGAGCATGACATAGTGTTATTTCACATTTTTATATTTTATGATTTGGATTGGATTTGTGATCCATTTGTATATCTCTTATACTCTTTACTATGTGTCAAATTTGATTTCACTTATCTAGTTTACGTGGACCATTATATTATGCTTTGTGTTTTATGTCATTTCATTCTCTTCCACTTATTATTATGGATTATTATCATTATTTTCATGAATTCAAAATTATGTTTAAGATTTCACTTCTATCATGGACTCCTTTATTTTCTATATAGTGATTATTTACTATCTTTTACATTCAAAACTAAGATAATTATTATTGACTTGGTTATACAACCCTAATTCCCTTAGTATTTTATCTCTACCATATGATCAATTAGAAAAAAATACTTGTCATTGTACTATGCCTATACATCAGTCTATTTTGATCTCCATTTATCCTTATTCCCATTTCACATACTAAGCATACATTTGGTTGAAACTTAATATTACATATTCGTTCACAGGTAAGCCTAAGTTGTTTAGTGAGTCATATCTCTAGTTACTCATCCTCATTTAAACCAAAGTTTAAAGATCATTTGTGTGTATCAATTTTATCACTCATGTTGATTATTCCAAATGCATATGGTGAATGAATCACAAAATCCATAAAAAAATTAACATCTTAATCATTTAAACAAAAGAAAATGATTCAAAAGGCAACATGCAATTCAAATGTCTAATAAAACCAAAATACATGATTCATAACACATCTCCTATTCTTAATCAAATATCAAACTCAAAAGTTGGCCTCTTGATAGAGCTGAGGTCCATTGGGGTGTGGTAGGCTAGTAGATTGGGATAGGAGAACAAAAAAAATAAAAATACATAAGTGCTACCTATTTTATCACACAAGTACCCAATATTCATAGTATAGTGATGGTTTTGTAAAAGGTCATAAGGAATGGGGAACATGTTGTGGGAAAGTAGGTCCATTTTAATTTATTTATTCATATAACCTTCATGAGTTGATCTTAGTATTTCACCTATTTTCTTATACAACTTTGTGTTTATTGTGAGTAGGTATCCTTTGTATTTTGATGGTCACTATATTCTTAGTGTCTATCCTTTTTAACTAGTATGTCTCATGTTTACTAAGGTTTTCTCATAAAAATTCCTATGTCATGACTTTTACATTCCATATTTCATTACAGAAATCTTTATATTTCTCCTTGATTAATATTATTTTGTTAATTAATCATACCTCATAGGGTTTCCCTTTATGAGTTGCAGTGTAAGACCATGGATAAGACCAGGCTCTCTTCACAAATTACCAAAACAAAAATTTTACCCTTATTACCATTCACCTCATTGATGTTCACCTTATGAGATGAAGTGTAAGGCCATGGATAGGACCAATTTATCTTCAAAAATTACCACATTAAATCATTTTTAAAATAATTCTGACTTTTATCTCTATCCCATTGGTGTTCCCTTTGTGAGTTGCAGTGTAAGACCTTGGATAAGACTAGGCCCTCCTCATAGAATATTCCAATAACTAGTACATACTATAACCAAGTCACAATTTAATTAGATGCTTCAAATTTGAGATAATTTGTGTTACATTATGATTTACATGTCATTCACATACATCCCATCTTGATTTATTATGTTTTTATGCTTATTTCATACACACTTCACTTTTATCTACTTATTTTCTAATTATGTGTATGTTTACAACCATTAAATAATTTGATTTATACTTACATTTTATTTTTTCTTTTCATACTTCAGATCTTGATCTAGTATGATTGATTAAATTTATTAATCATTTGTTTTTAAACCATTGGTTTTCACATATTTTATATTTTATTACAAATTTTCATACTTCCCAATGTGATATAGTATGGTTTTTATTTGTTTTATTTTGGTGAAAATATTTTTACATGGTTTGAAAACATTTGTTACCTTTTACTTTATCATTTTGGTTTCTTATATTTACTCATCTTTTATTTTTACATATTCCCCATTGTGATATCATGTGTATTACATTTTATGATTATTTATACTTTTCCAAATTATTTTGTTTTTATTTTTAACCATGCACGTGTATCACATAATGATAGAAAAGAAAACATACATCACATATTTCCCATAAAATATACAATGATAGTAAAATACACATTATATAAAGGAAATATATCCATACATCCATCCATATACAAGTCAAAATCATAGACCAATAAATTTCCATATCAATATATATACCATGCCTTTATATAATACAAGTACAAAATAATATAGCTATAGATTTACGACTATGCTCCATCATGCCTATCATATGGTTGAGCCACACTAATCATAGATTCCTGTGATTGACCCCTCTATATGGTGCACTATAATGAGGTAGTATGAGATCTCAATCCATCAATATGTCCCTATAGGTTAGTTATTTGGGCTTGCACACATCCAAGTGCTATAGTGGTTTCCATTTAAGTGACTCACTTCTTTGCCAATGCTTTCGAGGCTTGAGCCTCTCCCTCTCTTATTCATGTAGGTGGCTATGATCTATCTCCTCATGCTTGTAGCTATCAATCAACCTTCCCCATTAGTCTAAAATAGATAGAATAAGCTAGGGCATATTATATCACATGAACAACCAAGGTGGATGGCTTATAATGCGATAATACCCCATCCAAAATATCATGGTGTGCGACCATAATCATGTATCATAATATTATCTCCTCTACTGCATTACCTATAAAACAAAAAGTAAAATATGCATAATATCTCATGTATATATATCTAAAACCATCTATCTATCATTTAATTACATAAATGATAATGCAACTAATGATCAATGTCAAAAACTTTACAAATCAGAATATTTCTCACCAGTGTCGGTATCACCAACCACAGTCTCCCCATCTCCTCACCCCCCAAGCACCTCCTCTATTGGTTGCCTCTACACAAGTGCAAAACTAAAAGTCACCTCCTAATCCCATTGTGATACCCTCCTCAGTGGCCTCTCTATGGACTAATTATATCCCACAATTGCTGTAAGATTAACATGTGTGTATACTCATTCCTATGTACCCTCTCATTAATGGTGACTCTATCTCTACTGATATCAACACATCTACTATCACCCTTTCTATGGCTCCACTCCCACATCCTCACCTATATAATCCACATCTATAACATCCCCTACACTAGGCCTCACTTCCTCTTATTGTTACACTTGCCCTATCCATAATCTTGCCGATCAAATCCTAATCATAGGTATCTTTTTAGGCACTCCTATGCCTCCTCTCCCTCTTTATCTCTAGCATGCTATGCTTAATATGTAGGCAATACTAGAGGGGCCTTTGGATGTCATAGGCTTAGTTTCCTAGGTACATGAGATATTAGATGTGGATCCACCCATGAAGTATAGTGGCCAATGATCTAAATGTGTGTCAAATAAGTCATAATAGTCTCCTAAGATGGACATATGATAGGAATGTCAGTGTACAGATGCCACACGATCTTCCCTCATGTAATAATCTATAAATCTAAAATATGGGGCATGACATGCACCACATGATCTTGCTTCCATATAACAACTGGAGGTAACCTATCATTAACCACATAGGGCAACCCATATAATTGATATATATGGTATATCTCATAGACCCATGCATTCAACAAAATATAAGGGTTCATCCTCTTTTACCCTTAGGTCAGCATCCGATACATATCGTGCATGAGTTTTACCCAAATGATAGAACCAAGATCATACAATGGACCCTACTCTTGGATATACTGACACAAGGCTACCATGTATAGAGGTACCTTCCCATCTTACTTGTGAAATAACACTCATGCTATCAAAATCTCTATCAAAGCCTTATGGATATTCAGAATGGCTGAGATATAAACATTAAACAAACTAACATGCAAACCAAGATAAATCATATTCAAACCTATTTCTCATCGAGCTACATATCATATTTCATCCTCAATATTTAAAATATAACATATAACTAGAGTCTCGATAATGGGAAGTCCAAGCAAGGCATGGACATCCTTCAAAGTGATGCCCATCTCTATCGTGTCTCCCTCCACCTCCCATCAAAAAGTATTGGTTAGTTGCTCCCATGCTCTTAGGAACACAATGATCAAATCAGCACTAAGTGGAATCCTCCTCATCTCCATGATTCCTCCAAACTCTAAGGTAACCAACCAAACTCGATCCACATCTGTTAAATGTTTCGACAAATCTAGTAGCTAGGATGCATTCACCAAGCACTAAAATCTCCATTACCTATATAAAATATCAAATAACAGAGAATGCAATATATCTCAATGTCATAATAATATAATACATTCTTCAATATTCTCAAAATGCTAAAAATTAACTACTACATCAGCATTTTTTTTATTTTTTTCCCTTTGTCCTACACAATCAACCTATTTGATACTAAATCAACCCTATCACCTCTTTTCTCTAATATTATCCCTCTGTTACACAATCAACCTATTTGATACTAAATCAGCCCTTTTTTAAATCTGATATACTATATCAACCCTCTGCCTTGCAGTCAAACTCCTTTGAATAGACTATATCGACCACCTATTACATACTGCATTGACTAAAAGGTACTATGTTGGCCATATCTCTTTTTCTAATTAGATCAACTCTCTACTATGCAGTTGGCCACCCCTAGTGATACTAAATTGGCCCACTGATACACAACTAGCCACCTTGATTTATCTCACCTTGTAAATTGAGTATATAGGTCGATTCAATTCTTAGTTTGTGGTGAATTTTCAACCATTTACCATAAATGCCTTATGTATTTATTGATCTAATTCTTTCCTACCTACTACCCTATTCTACCCCTAATTTACCTAAAAAAATACTCAAGTCATTTTCAGTTTCTAAATTTTTCCTAATATCTATTTTTATACATATAGCTTAATTTAAATTTAAATTAATCAAAAAAATTAAATTAATGCATCACTTTATTGAGCTGCACTCATCACACCTATTTGTCATCCTTCACATCATAACTATCATCTCCTCACCATAATTTCTCTTTGGTCTCAAATAGGTCTTCCAGAGCAATATTTTCTCAGAGTAGTAAAAATAAAAAATGAATTAATCTTCACCCTATTTATATTTACTACTCAAAATTATTTACCTACCAATTATTTACAATTAGATTTTATTTCTAAACCATACCTTTATTTCTACTAACTCTTTTCCTAAACTGAAAGATGTTCCAAAATCTAATTTTGTAGAGAATTATTCCACATATTATGTGTATATTTTGTTAAAAAAATGACTTTTTTCTTATTTTATAGGTTCACCTAATGTTCCCTACATTGAAGACCTTCACATTTCTCTCACTTCCATCCTCTTCTATAAAACTAAGGTAAGTAGAGAAATGCATTTTTTAGTTATGTCCTTTCATTTATCTTATTCACATTATTTTTTAATTTACTTAGCTTAGCATTGTGTGTTGCTATGTTCTTTTTCAAAGCACCATCCCCTGTTATAATTGCATGACACATGATGAGTTTCGAGTGGTGCATATGTATACAAACAATATTTTTAATTTAAACTTGATCAATTATTGATACTTTATCTCTTATAGGAACTCATTAAGTCTTAATCTCTCTAAGTGCACACCTTAAGGGGTACAATGGGAAAGGGGTGGACAAACTATTAGTGATTTGCAAGATTGT
Organism: Torreya grandis; assembly: GCA_037957365.1. Taxonomy (NCBI): domain Eukaryota; kingdom Viridiplantae; phylum Streptophyta; class Pinopsida; order Cupressales; family Taxaceae; genus Torreya; species Torreya grandis. The sequence continues at coordinate 150,100 of JARHVA010004980.1, forward strand.
TGTCCCATATACCACCACTTGAAACCAACACAAACCTCTCCTATACATTTCCCTAAGCTTTGACACTTACCTTACACACTCCTCCAAGAAATCCACTTCCTCAAAAAACCCTTGCTTAAGCCAAAACCTATTTTTTACTTTTACCAAATAAACTTAACCTAGGCTGACCCTGCATTTAAAATATATAAGCACATTATAGGATTAGGTCAGCCTAGATCAACCCAATATGGGACCTAATTATTTTCTTAATTAAATAATAGGGTGGATTTAAAACTTTGGAATAATTTAAGGTTAGATCTGGATATATAAACACATCATTTTTTCCATTTTAATTAGTGAGAAATAAAGTTAAACATTTGTTTGTGCATCTCCTTATCCACCATTATACTTGAGGAGCCATTGTTTAAGGTTTTAATACTACACTTAGAGATACAAATATTATCTTGTGGGATAAGTCTTTTGGATGCATAAGAGAACTCATGTAGCCTATAACTAACCTATCTTTGTTATCCTTACAAACCACAACCACTTTTGAATAACCTTGGCCAAGGAATATCTTGAGGCTTGGTGGGTTCATATTCAAAGGTAAGTATTCTTAACTCTTACTCCTCTTTATTAGATTAGGTAGTTTTGCATTTGTTAGCTTATGAATATGTTTCTCTATCCATGCACTAGTATTTCCTCTACATTGAATTGAGTAGAGTTATTCTATGCATGTTTACTTTTATGTTTATTACCCCTATTTTGTGCCACATGCTTTAGTGAACACTAGGTTAGATTTTAATTTGTTTTGTCATTTACTTTTGATAAGAAAAACATAGGACCTAGGTAGGGTTATTGTGTGGTATTGCTTTGTCTAGAGGTGTTAGAACCCTCTCTAATGATAATATGTGGTAAGAGACCCCTTAGTTAGGTCTAGTGGATCTATATTGGTCATGACATTGATTTTCTAAATGTACCAATAAGAAGAAGGGATAGTGTGATTTATCTTATACAAGATAGGATTGTTTTATAGATAAGATTCACTTTCCCTTGTATACAGACTCCCATTTCCCACTTAGGATTAAGAAGATTTTTTTCAAGAATGCCTCAAAATGACTACAAGTTTTGATCCCAAGGGACAATAAAGAGTATAGGGTAGGAATTATAATATTTATACACCCATATATATGTGTATGTATACATGATTCATATATGGGGCTAGTGACTCAAAAAAAAACCTCTCACTAACCAACTTTTGGTCCCTTAAGAGGTATTAGACTACGAAAAACATATTGTTGTGTTTTTCTCATTCTAAGTGGCACTAAATCCTCTAGAGGTGATTAAAGGAATTTATCATGAAACTCTAGGTGTTGATGGCTCATCTCTATCCTTCATGGTTATCTTGCAATGTGCACCTAAATTTTTCTCCATTTTCCCACTTAGGAATCAAAAATTTCTCTTCAAGGAGGCCTCCAAATAAAAACAAACTTCAACCTTAGGGCCCAACAAAGAGTAGAGGATGACCATTCCAATTTTTAAACACCCATTTGGATGCATTTTCATAGATGGATCATTGATTGGACTAGCGAGTCATAATATACACCTCCTACTAACTAATGTTTGGTCCCTTAAGAGACATTTGGATATGATAAAAAACATGTTGTCATGTCTCACTCATCTTGAGTGGCACTAAATCCTATGGGGAATGCTTAGAGGATTTGTTATGCAACTTTATGAATTGACATATTATCTTTACCCATCACTATTTTACTCTAATGTGTGCTTGAAGTTTGTTCCATTTTACCCTTTAGAAACAAGAATGTTATCTTTAGGGATACCTCAAAATGACTATAAATTTAAAACTTGGGGGCACAATGGAGAGTAAAGGGTGGACATTAAAGCCTTTATAACCCCATCTGGATGCATCCACATAAATGGTTTGTTTATTGAGATAACAAGTCAAAAGATACACCTCCCACTTACCAAATTTTGGTCTCTTAAGAGACATTTGGACACACAATAAAACATGTCATCGAGTCTTGTTCATCTCAAGTGGAATATAATGCTCCTAAGGATGCTTAGAGAATTATCTCATATAAATATAGGCATTGATATCTTATCTCTAACCCTCATGTTTATCCTACAACATGCATCAAAAATTTACTCTATTTTCCCACTTAGGAACCAAAAGCTTCTCTTTTGGGATTCCTCCAAATGATTGCAAATTTCAACCCAAGGCTTGATGTAGAGTGGAGGGTGAAAATTACAATGTTTATACACCCATATAGATGTGTTTACATAGATAATTTATCAATTTGGCTATATATTTAAAATATATGCCTCCCACTAACAAATGTTTAGTCCCTAATGAGACATTTCACTATGAGAGTAAACATGCTGTGATGTCTCACTCATCTAGAGTGGCATGAAATCCTTCAAGGGTGATTATAGGAATTTATTGTGAAATGATTTATTATTTTTGGGAATAATGAAGTTTTATTCCTATTTAGAAAATAAGTATGAGTAGGATAAATCAATAAATAATATTCCTAACTAAAGCTACTGATTTGTGAAATTAGATTGTAATTAGACCTTTTCTAAAAATAACACCGAGAGAGAAAATTAAACTTAGATTAATCTAGATTGTTTCAATAGAGATAAGGTCTAGAAATTTTTATGAAGGATTGGGACACTATCATAAACACGTTCTTAACCTTTTTTTCTTGATTGGATAGGAGCTCCAAAACTAGACACCCTAGGCTCTAGCACTGTAGTCCTTCCCCAACACTATTTTCCTCAAGATATAAGATTTATGGGTTTTGTTTACCTACTTAATATGAGCATGTGTACCATATTTTAGGTCTTTCTTATTGATAAATCTCCTTGTAAAGTTGATTCTTTGTGTACTTATCTTTTCTATGCAATTGAATGAATTTGGGCAAATAGGGAAAAAGGGGTTAGTGTGTGTAAGATACACTAGACGTGCTTCACACCCTATGTGTGGGCACACTACCTACATAGCAATACTCTGAGGAGGGATAGATCCATATGTATTTCTCCTTTTAAAACTGCTTGGTGCAATAGTGAATGAAATGCAAGAAATGCTAAAACTGGGTATGCCTAAGATGGCTAGGGACTAGTTTGAAGACTTGATTTAGATTAAAATTGTATAGGCTAGATATATGAAAATATTGGTTCCCCCTATGTCTATATTCTCTGAGAAAACTATACTAAATATTTCTGATCTAAATTGGTCTGATTATGTAAAACTATAGCTGAACCTACTTTTCTACTTGTTTCTAGAAAACTTAATTTTTCTGTTGTTTAGACAAGAGCACCAAAAATAAGACACCCTAGTGTCTGGTGCTATAGTCCAACCTTGGTGACATTTTATTAGGCTGAAATTGATCATTATTATATAATCTTGACTATCTACCTGGTCTATTTTGAGTGGTTTGCTAACTAGTTGCTATTCTAGTTATTTTGAAACTAGATTTTTTTGACCGATAGGAGCTCTGATCTTTGTAGTAAAACCCCTATTTGTTTCCATATATTTTGAGGGTAAGAATAGGTACCTTAAAATTATTTCCATAAAAACATTTGTTTATTTATTCAATATTCCTTCAAATATAAAACTAGCTAGGGTTTCAACATCAACCAATGGAGGTTACCAAAAAGAAGCAAAAGAGTCCATATTTATAGATTTTGAGAGAGAGGCAAAGTAAAGGAAGTCCAAATGTCACTTGGACATGTTTAAACTTGGATAAAGAATTTAAAACTTCATAGATAAGATATATTAAATTATACATGCAACATTAGGAAGTCTAATTGTCCATACAAGCCATGAAAATTGTGAAAAGTGGCATAAAACTCCCTATTTTGGCACAAAAAACTATCTTCATTATTTACACCTATTTGAACGTCCCAATACTAAATATGGATAGGTATGATGATTGGGATAAGAGGGGAGGTATTTAATCATGAAATTTTATGCATTGGTTGTATTCTTAATCTTTTGGAAACTCCTTTAATGAAGCAATCATTGTATGTAGTCCTAAAACTCCTTATTTCAATCACCTCTCACACTTGGCCTCAAAAGAGTATTTAGTTTCCCATGAAAATATATGGGATGGAGTGAATGAAACCTTTAAATCTTATCCATGGCCTTATATTTCTTAGGTTCACCTTAAAAATACATCCATTTGAGTTTTCCACACTTTTCACTCTTGTGCTCACTATGCCAGTTTTGACTAGCTAAAAGGAGAGATTTAGTTAGGACACTTAAAAGTTTTTTCATAGGATAAAATGAGCATATTGAGTTACAATATGTATTTATTATACGTCCAAACTTTATTTCATCTTCTTAAACCTCTTAAAACCTACAAAACATAGAAAATGGTGAGAAAACACTATTTTGCATGTTGTCCATATAGTTTCATACATCTTATCTACATGGGTGGGATCCTAAGTGAGTATTACCCATGATAAAATATATTTCATTTCCAAACTATTCCATTTTAATGGATCTCCATGCTTTTTTAATCCATCGGGTTCCTCTAAGGGTTTTACATGGTTTTAGACAATTTTTGTTCTTAACAATTATTCACACAGATGGTAAGTTCAAGTTTCTAAATAATGACATAAAATTATTGTTTAAGACCCTATATAACCTATCCTAACCCATTTTATTCCCATGCATAGCCTTAGCAAAGATATGGGCTTTACAAATTGACTTATTGATCTTGTTTTTCCACTTTCCTACATGGTTGAGCTATCTCTAGGCTAAAAATAATCTTCTTGCAAGTTTATTGGTAAAAAAAAAGCTCATACATGTCTGAATTTACTCCAAAAACATTCCTCGATCATATCAATAGCTTATCAAGGACTAGAAAAGAAGGTAGATCCCCAATTGGCTTTAAGTCTCCTCAAGGCCTAATGGGCTTGGAATATCCCTTGCTAATTTGGACCATTTGGACTACTCTAACATGCATAGGATGGTTTCTTAACTATTTTTACACCTCACTCATACTCACAAAGCTATCACATAATCCCTCAAACACTCCTTTCATCTCTTTTGCCAATAAGGCCTAGTGGAAACCTACCTGATTAGACTATATGCATTGAAAATTGGGTCATCCTGAAGGGTTAGAGCTTGTTTGAGTGTTACTGAGAATCTATCCATCTTATATACACATCCCCTAATGTTTCTTAAATATCTCAAGGCCTCATATTAAGTCCTTTACTCATTTTGGCACCCTTTACCTACTTTTTCAAAGTTTTGATTTTCATGAGTGGCTGATCTTTGAGACAAAATAGAGAGATATATCCCTCATACCCATAGAAAAATTAAAGTATTTTGAGTTTTCTAAGGTCCTAATTAGGATCTATACCAAATTTCAAGGTCAGACTCCCTCATTTAGGTACCTAACCAACTCAATTTGTCTAAAAAAGGGGCTAACAAACCTTATTTTCTTGGATTTTTATCCAAATCCACTTGTGGATGACCTCTCCAAACCAATGATACACTTATAGGCTATCTAAACATGTTTTTCATGCCAAATTCATGCTTATGGATCTTTTTAATGCATTCAAAATCCTTTTTCGACATGATTCTTCATGTTTTTTCATTTGATAAGGGTACCTCCTAGTCACCTATATAGATTGATGGGTTTGTCCAAGCAAAGAAAAATGATTGAACATGTTTTAAGAGTCTAGAAGTGTATAAAACATTCAATTGACTCATCATGAATTAGGTCTTGTGCATTTCAACTTCCTTTTCAGCCCTAGATAGCCCATGTTCCATTTTAGACCTTATTTGTCTAGACCCTGCTATAGGTGCAGACAGGGATCTTATAACCCTTTGTAGACTTGTATTTCCCTTGAAATGGTTTGATGAAAACACTAAAATTCTCATTAAGGTGGTCATTTAGTGTTTCACTAAGGTTGAGCTCCCATTTACTATATCAATGCACTTTATCCCAAACTGGGTTCCTACCTGTAGCCTATTTTGGCTTTATCCATGGTGTACAAAGGTCCTATTTACAATCCTAGGGTTACAAAACATTTTATCATAATTTTAGACACATTTACTGATCTATAAATTGAAAATACAAGCGTATTACATTCAAAAATTACTTGTTCATGTTTATGAGATCCTTCAAATTTTCACTTTCTTGTGTTTAATTTTGCATAAAGAAATTAAAATCAGAATTAAAATGAAGATCAAAATGCAATAATAATTAGAGAAAATCAAAGACAACACCAAAAAATTGATAACGGAGTTTGGATTCAATAGCCTACATCTCCAGGTCCGCCCAATAGTGAGGATTGTTCTATTAAAATGCTGCAACAAATGGCTTCAAAAACCTTTACAAATCTTCAATTTTGCCTTCTCTGATCTTTATTTGCCTAAAAATATTTCTCTTAGACATGAAAATAAAAGCCCAAGGCCGTACAAGGCAAAATCAAGGCTCTAATCCTCTTAATTCTCTTTACACAGTCAGAAATCCATGTCAATACAAGTAAAAATTACTCTTTTTTATAACATTTCAGCCACCGTGGCTGAAGCGGTCAAGACCTTAGCCTTTTAGGCACCAGGTCTCAAGTTCCAAACTCCCTCCTCCATTCTAGGTGCCTAGGGAAGTGGGCAAGGGCATCTTTCCTCCATGAGCGCGCTTTGACCAAGGATTTTAGTCCCACATTTGTTGGGCGTGGTTGTTTTACATGCCTTAAATAGTAAACTTGCTAAAGATTTCAAATGAGAACGATTTGGGTGCCAACTTTGGATGCCACCTAGCCTATTCAAATGCCTAGGAATGAGGGAGGCACTTTAATGTTTGTGACGTGGATGTTTGGCTCCTATTTTGATTTTGAAAAGGTCAAATATCATGTGCATCAAATAAAACACCTAATAATTTTTTTTCCCACTAATTATTTGCCATGTGTCAAATGGAGATTGGTCCACTTGGCATTCCTCAACTGTGCCACGTCATTTTTGACATCCCTATCACATGATTTCTTCAACTGGCTATATCTTGAGCTTTCAGACTCCATTTTTTGAACCGCAAAAAGTGCTAGAAAGCTCTCGATGAATACTAGAATGTGAAAATGATTTGAACTAAATTTGAAGACTCTGAAAAATAGAACGATATATGGATCCACCTAGATCATTCCTCCCCACTAGGAACTTTTGGACCTCTAAAAGTTGAAATTAATTGGTAATGAGGTGAGGGCATTTTTCCCTCACCTTTCCAACTTCCATCCATCTGGCCTTGCTTGGGTGCATCCCTTTGAGACCAACATGAAGATATTAAACGTTACCTCTTCGTGAAGTCCGCATATTCCTACCAAGTATAGTATCTTCCTGCAATTCTGTTAGATATTCATGAGAAAAATCATCAACGAAAGGAATGGATACACTTTCATCATGATCAATGATCATTGGAGGCTCATACAATTTCAAATTTTCCACATTTACAACTAAATAAATCTGCATGTAAGATGGTAAGTCTAATCGAAAAGCATTTGTGCCAATTTTTTCCATTATCTGAAAAGGACCATACCGGATTGGTTTCAACTTTTTACCTTCACTTGTCAGTCTTTCCTTACTAATGTGAAGCCATACCATATCACCTACAACAAATTGGTGATCAATACGATGTTTGTCATGCCTAGCTTTGTACTTGGCTTGACTTTTCTCCAATTGAGTATGAACAGTCTGATGAATGAGCTATATTTGTTCAATGAACTTCTTGGCTTGAATGGCTTCTTTTGGTTCACCAACAGCTGTATCCTATCCATAACAAACATTTAGAGGAGATTTAGGCAAGTATCCATAACAAATTTCAAATGGAGATTTCATAGTAGAAGAATGAGGTCCCTGGTTATATGCATGCTATAAGTAACACAATTGTTCATCCCATAACTTTAGATTTTTATTGCTATAACCCCTAAGCAAATGTACCATAGTGTGGTTCACAACCTCTATTTGTCTGTTGGTTTGTGGATGAAATGCAGCGCTCTTTTTTAATTTAGTGTCCATTAGTCCCCACAAAGTTGACCAAAACTCCCCAATAAATCAAGAATCTCGATCAGAAATAATTGAAGTAGGCAAACCAAAATGAACCCATACATGTTTAAAGAACAAATATGTAGTGCCTTCACCAGTAATCTGCTTAGTGCAAGGAATCAAAACACACATTTTGCTAAATCTATCCACAATCACATATAAATAGTCATGTTTTCTTTGTGTCATAGGCAATCCCCCCACAAAATCCATAGAGATACTTTCCCAAGGGCGAGTAGGAATAGGTAGAGGAGTGTAAAGTCCCAATTTCCTATTACTAGGTTTACTTGTGGCACAAAGAGTACATCCCCTTATATATTTAGCAACATTTTCCTGCATACGAGGCCAATAACAATACATTTTCAAATGTGCAACCATTTTAGCAACTCCAAAATGACCAGAAATAAGAGAAGTATGTGCTTCTCTAATCATGTGCACCCTCTCATTTTCAGGAATACATAGTTTCCCCAAATGATAAAAAAGATCATTGTGTACATGATAGTCCAATTATTCTACTTGTCTACTACTCATCAAGTCTTTATAAACATCCTGAAAATCAAGATCATTCACATATTGTTCTTTATAACTTTCATGAGACAAAGAACCATGTTGTAAAAGAATAGATGCAACAACCATAGGAGGCCTAGATAGCATATCTACAACCTTATTCTGAATTCCTTTTTTTATACTTGATCACAAGGTGAAATTGTTGTAAGAAAGTCCATCCAACGAAAATGTCTAGACTGTTGTAGTTTAGTTTGTGATTGGAGATACTGTAAGGGCTGATGATCTATATGTATTATTGTTTCTTTGCCCATTAAGTAATGTTTCCATTTTTTAACACTTTGAACCAATGCATACAATTCCTTATCATAAGTTGGATATTTTCTTACTGCACTCGTAAAGGTTTCTGAATGATAACAAACTAGTTTCTTACCTTGCATTAAAATAACTCCCATAGAATACTCACTTGCATCCATCTCGATCTCAAATGGTTGTTGTATATCAGGAAGTGCCAAGACCGGAGCAGTACTTATCTTTTCTTTCAAAGTATCGAAGGCTTTTTGATGTTTTCCTCCCCACTGAAAGACCTATTTCACACTTGTCAAAGAATGCAAAGGTGATGCAATTTATGAAAATTGAGCAATAAACTTCCTCCAAAATTGTACTGCACTAAGAAAACTCCTAACCTCAATTGTGTTAGTAGGTGTAGGCCAATTAACAATAACTGCCACTTTTGTAGGATCAATTTTCAATTTACCATGTCCTACAATGTAACCCAAGTATATCAAAGAGGTCTTGCCAAATTCACATTTTGACATTTTTAGATAAAGTTTTTCCCTTCGTAATGCATCCATGACTTTCTTAATGTGGATCACATGCTCTTCCCATGACCTGCTAAAAATCAATATATCATCTAAGTAAACTATAACAAAATCATCAAGGAACTGTCTAAAAACATCATTCATCAATCTCATGAATGTAGCCGGGGCATTACATAACCCGAAAGGCATAACAAGCCATTCAAACAATCCCTATTTTGTCTTAAAGGCAGTTTTCCATACATCACCTTCATTAAATCTTACTTGATGGTATCCACTTCTCAAATCCAGCTTAGTGAAATAAATAGCATGTTTTAATTGATCCAACAAATCATCTATATGAGGAAGAGGGTAATGATTCTTAATAGTAATTTTGTTTAAAGCACAAAAATCAACACACATTCACCAAGTGCCATCTTTCTTTGGCACCAAAATAATTAGTGAACCAACAGGAGATGAACCTAGACGAATAACACCTCTATCCAATAGATCCATTACCTGTTTCTTGATTTCCTCATTTTCCACCATTGATAACCTGTACATGCCAATGTTAGGGAGAGGAGAATCCTACAATAGTTGAATTTCATGTTGAACTCCCCTTTTAGGAAGTAAGCCCTTAGGATCTTGAAATACATCATCATAAGTAGAAATGATTTCAACCAATTCATTCTTGTGTCTAGGATCACACTTTTCCAAAGCTTGAGAATATTTTTTTTCTTTAGACTTAATTCAACATGAGACAAAAAGTCTTGCTTGAATTAACTAGTCTTTTCATTTGCCCTGCTGTAACCAAAGAAAGACTTGTTCTAATGTGATGTGCTCTAACTATATATTCAATGCCATCCTTAACAAGCAAGTACTTATTCTCCTCTCTATAGAAGATTGCTTTTCTATCATAAAGATATGGGCTTCCCAAAACAATCCCACATATGTTCAATGGAACAACATCCAACTCAACCTCATCTATGAACTTGGATGTGATGGCAAACCTTAGCCTACAAGTTTGTGAGACTTGAAGCTTTGCATTGTCACACACCCAACCTAGTGGATAAGGCTTTGGATGGGGATTGGTTTGTAAGCCTAGGTTCTTAATAACCTCTTCAAAAATTAAATTTGCTTGTGAACCACTATCAAATAGAGTGTCAATCTTAGTATGCTTTGAATCAACTCTAATGTGGAATAATTCATTTTTTTTCTTATCAACATGCACAAAATTCTATCTAGAAGAAGATGCATCATTTGATGACTTAGTACTAGAAACTGAAAGAGAAAAATCATTATGTAAACCCATAGCTGTGATCTTAGTTTCATCACCTGAATCTGATCTTAAGTCTTGAACCATAGCATTAGCCTTCTCTTCTTTCTTTTGAAACTTTTTAGGCCTTAACTCAGGATGTAGTTTCCAACACTTAGAATCATCATGATTTTTATTGCAATGATTACAAAATGGTTTTCCTTCTTGTTAGGTTGTGGAGCTAAAAGCTTCACTGATGCAAATAGAGGAGGAGGTTGCAAAAGGGTTGCTGAGTGTGTCAGGCACCGGCGTCGGTTAGGCCAACCGATGTCGATAGATAGGAGATAGGAAGAAACCAACGTCGGTCAGAAGTCAGCCGGCGTCGGTGACCCCTAGGCAGACAGGGACCGATGTCGGTCACCTGTGGTTTGAGCTGCGAGTATATTACGGGCAGTTGGTTGATGAACCAAGAGTTTGCATGATTAGAGCTAATTTTAGACTGAGAGTTGCGGATCTAATTATTGTATTAGGTGTCTAATTATTGTTTGGATGAGATCTATATAATAGACTCATGGCTGTATTGTAAACTTGTGCTAGAGAGTAAGAGAGCATTATTATAAGCTCCTTCTATGTGTGAGGGTGAGCATGGTGTGTTCCTCCTAGTGCCATAGTACCAAGGTGGGTGCTGGATTGGAGAATCAATAGGGTTCTTCAGGAGTGTAGTATCTTGGTCATCAGGGGTGCATGGCTACGTATAGGAGATCTACATGGTAAGTAAGATCATTGATCAGCAGATGTATGTGTATGTATGATCTAGGTTTGCAGGTGTGCAGAACTAGATTGATTTGCAAGTGTGCAAGATCAGAGAGGACAACAACACAACAGGGAGCAGGATTAGGTGGGATCTACTTGGAGTACGTTGAGTACTTGTGGAGTGCGTGGAGCACTTGTGGTGTGCGTGGAGCACAGGTATAAGGTGAACACCAACACTGTGTTTGAGTTGGGTGTTGGGACCTAGGAGAGAGAGCTTTGAGGAGAGAATTACTGTTCACTTGAGGTGTGGGAAGCCTCTGAAGAGGTGGTGGAGAAGAAGTGGCATCTTCTTTATTGTATTATTTTATGTATGAGTATTAATACAAGTTGTGTATTGTCTCTCATATCTTGTGTTATTTCTGAATTCTAGTTACTTGTTGATTTTGGTTATTTCCGCATATTAAGTTGCTTGGTAATCAATTTTGTGCTTCCGGTGTTTTATCCCAACAACCTAGTGGATAAGGTTTTGGATGGGGATTGGTTTGTAAGCCTAGGTTCTTAACAACCTCTTCAAAAATTAAATTTGCTTGTGAACCACTATCAAATAGAGTGTCAATCTTTGTATGCTTTGAATCAACTCTAATGTGGAACAATTCATTTTTTTTCTTATCAACATGCACAGAATTCTGTCTAGAAGAAGATGCATCATTTGATGACTTAGTGCTAGAAACTGAAAGAGAAAAATCATTATGTAAACCCATAGCTGTGATCTTAGTTTCATCACCTGAATCTGATCTTAAGTCCTGAACCATAGCATTAGCCTTCTCTTCTTTCTTTTGAAACTTTTTAGGCCTTAAATCAGGATGTAGTTTCCAACACTTAGACTCATCATGATTTTTGTTGCAATGATTACAAAATGGTTTTCCTTCTTCTTTTTTAACAGTATAAGTGGATTTCTGTTTACCTTTTCCTGATGAACTTTCCCCTTTGGAATGCTTAACATTAGATTGCTTAATTTTTACTTTAGGAAAAGATTCTTTTGATTATTTTCCTCTAGCCTCTAAATGAGTGGCTTGAACACATACTACATCTAAATTAGTGGGATTGAACATAAGAATCATATGTCTTAAGCAACTATGCAACCCACCTATATATTTTAGCAGTGTTTCCTGTGTGTATAGAAGAACATTCAAAAGTAAAACTTTTTTCCTAAAATATTGTGTATAATCTTGAACACTTTGGCCTTTTCCTTGTCTGAAACTTTGCCAATCCATCATGGCTTGTTGCATATAGCCTAAAGGATAGAATTACTTTCTGAGTTCTTCAATAAATTCATTCCAAGTAGAAATCAAGTTACCTTTTTAAAGCTCAACGTCCTTCAACTTACTCTCCCACCAGATGAGAGATGTACCTCCCATACGAAGAGTAGCCAAATGAATTTTTGACTCATCCCCTGTAATCTTTTGGACCCTATAATAAACTTCAATCTGCTTGACCCAATTATCCAATTTTTTGGCATTAAATTTTCCATTAAACATTGTTAATTCAAACTTAATATCCAATTTTAGTGAGGGGAGAGATTCCACAATTTTTTTTCCGTCATCCGATGGAGAAGGTTTTTCAGTTTCTTTACCTTTTGATTCTCGTGAATCACCTTCTTTTTCATTCTCAAATTTCCTTTGTTTGTCACGGTATAGTTCCTCAACCATGCTTCTCATGTCCATGAAAGCTCGATGGAAAGCTTGTTCAGATTCCATCTCTTCTTCGGCCATCCTTGAAGCACACCTTGAACCAATCTCTGGATTATACTCAATGAGTTTTCCTTCACCCTTTTGGGATTTAGACCTTGTCAACATACACTAGAAATCACTATTAAATAATAACCACTTTGATACCAAGAATCTGATCTGTAAATTGAAAATACAAGTGTATTACATTCAAAAATCACTTGTTCATGTTTATGAGATCCTTCAAATTTTCACTTTCTTGTGTTTAATTTTGCATAAAGAAATTAAAATCAGAATTAAAATGAATATTAGAATGTAGTGATAATCAAATAAAATCAAAGACAACACCAACAAATTGATAATAGAGTTCAGCTTCAATAGCCTACATCTCTGGGTCCGCCCAATAGTGAGGACCATTCTATTAAAATGCTATAACAAATGGCTTTAAAAACTTTTACAAATCTTCAATTTCACCTTCTCTGATCTTTATTTGCCTACAAATATTTCTCTTAGACCTAAAAACAAAAGCCCAAGGCTGTACAAGGCAAAAACAAGGCTCTAATCCTCTTAATTCTCTTTACACAGTCATAAATCCATGTCAATACAAGTAAAAATTACTCTTTTTTATAACATTTCAGCCACCGTGGCTGAAGCGGTCAAGACCTTAGCCTTTTAGGCACCAGGTCTCAAGTTCCAAACTCCCTCCTCCATTTTAGGTGCCTAGGGAAGTGGGCAAGGGCATCCTTCCTCCATGAGCGCGCTTTGACCAAGGATTTTAGTCCCACATTTGCTGGGCGTGGTTATTTTACATGCCTTAAATAGTAAACTTGATGAAGATTTCAAATGCGAAAGATTTGGGTGGCAACTTTGGATGCCACCTAGCCTATTCAAACACCTAGGAATGAGGGAGGCACTTTAATGTTTGTGGCGTGGATGTTTGGCGCCTATTTTGATTTTGAAAAGGTCAAATATCGTGTGCATCAAATAAAACACCTAAATTTTTTTTTCCCACTAATTATTTGCCATGTGTCAAATGGATATTGGTCCACTTAGTGTTCTTCAACTGTGCCACGTCATTTTTGACATCCTTGTCACATGATTTCTTCAACTGGCTATATCTTGAGCATTCAGACTCCATTTTTTGAACCGTGAAAAGTGCTAGAAATCTCTCGATGAATACTACAATGTGAAAATGATTTTAACTAAATTTGAAAACATTGAAAAATATAATGGTACATAGATCCACCTGGATCATTTACTTGTCATGAAAATCCATCAAAACTCAATTCTAACCTACTGTTTACATCATCTTACTTGTCTGACCTGAGTTTTATCCTGAGGTCTGTAAGTGGATTGAGACCTTATTTATGTAGGTTCATTTTATCTATAAGGATTGATCATGATGTTTTTAAGCTCTTTATGATTCATATAAAAAAATTAATATCATATTCATAATAGTGAATTAGCCTTAAAAGTCTTGAAACACTAAATAGACCTTAAGTGAGATCACTATTTACATACCTTATTGATTGAGAGAAAACCTCCTATAGATGTGTTTGCATTAGGGGACCTTTCAAAGGGTATTTGAAATCCTCCTCAAATTCATATTAGTCATGGAATGCCTATTTGAACTTGTCTCCACATTTGAAATCATATAACAACATCACCCTAATGCTTAAGATTATTGTTTGGGATATCTTACTATAGGTGCATATTCAAGGCCACCTATATGGTCAGTGTATGTGAATTAAGCTTGAAACCATTACTCCTGCCTTCTCCCATGATCATGAGTTACCTTGATATTACCTCTTCATCTTATTCCTCAACATGTGCTTTCAAAACTAGCCTTTTAGTTATTAGTCTAAGATACCTTTCACCTTTCTACAATTGTAGGTGTCAATTAGCCTTGTGTATGACATCAAAGTGTACAAAGGGAGCAATATTCAAAGCTTTCTAGGTGATCTTGAGACTAAAAAAGTTTCATGTTCATTGTTTGAACCATCCAAATGAAGATAAGTTTCATGTTCTCCTTTATGTCAAAAGCTCATTCTTTATTCCCCAAACCTGTAGATATCACTGTTAAGATTTAGTGTTTCAAAGCAAACTTGAGACCTTCCAATAGTCATCTTATCTTCATCATTTGATTTTCCTATTTGGCATGGATCTATTACATACTAGGGTTTATCAAACATATCAATATAGATGTATAAAACACCTTATGAGCATATTTTAGAAGGTATATAAAAACCTTTTGGGCCTCTATTTTCCACTTTTAGAGACTGATTCCCAAGATACTCAGTCATCACTTTAGGAAGACTTCTCATAACTTTTTTGTCATTCTAACACATCACACAAGTTTTTCATGGTATTTTTTTCTTTAATATGCAAGGGCTATAAATAGGGTCTCATATTATGCTTTGGCACTCCATTGAGAATCTCAACCTCCTGTTTAATCCCCCCTATAGGTAAGCATATGACTTAGTAGGTAGTTTGCTTAGGAAGGTGTGAAATAGAGAACAAGAATGGACTTAAAAGACTTATTATATTCTTCAAAACATATTGTCATCCTTCATCCCTAAAATTCTTGACCTCATTACCATGTCACTCACCTTAGGATGACATCATCAAAGAGCCTATAAGTGCATGTTTTGGTAGAATATGTGGGTAGAGCATAAAATTTTGGTAAATAGAGTTATCCATGTGAAAAGATGGGCTTTTAAGAATTTTTTATAAGTTTCCCATACTTAGTCATTTGAGCTCGACCATCACCAAGACGTTGTGCAAAATCAATTATGGACCAACCATCTTTAAATTCAAATATCTTTACTTAAGAGCCTCTCAATACCAACAAATCAAATGGGTTTTCTCTTTTTGACCTTAGAAACATATTATATAAATTTTATGCCTTCATGATTTATCTGTTTTAATATCCAATCTCAAAAAACATGGGACATTCGCACTAACATCAAGTTAAAACTTGGGCAAAAATCTACATGTGATTAAATTTGACATTTTATGGGATGTTAATCACATTCTATAGAAAGGTGAATGATAGTCTTGTAAACATAAATTTTATATTTAAATCAAGGAAATCCATTAGAGCTCAAATTTTATGATCTCACTATCGTCAATGCCATTCATGCAAACATTAAATGACGTCCCATAGACTGTCAATTTTAAGGTCATGGACTAGCAATTGGAATTAAAATAGTGGGCCCTAGGTAGATCAACGGTCCTCATTCAATCATACATCTTGATCTAATGATAAGCAGAGGTCATATAGTCAGACAAACTTAAGGCTACCACTTGGCATAAGCTGCGATAAGTTTGATAATTCAAGGCAAGATCTAATGGTCCACACTGCATCTTACCTCTTGATTAGACATAGTGTAATAGGGTCAAACAATAAGGAGCCTAAGAGGTTGAGTGTAAAAGTGGAAACAATATTTGATAGGCAAAGAGACAATCATCCATATAATAATTAGCCTTTATAGTATCTTCAATCATAATCCAAGCTACAACAATCACAATAATTTTAATGGATGGGATTTTTATAGCAATTCCATCTTGTTATAAGGTATAAAAAGGGAACACATAATAAGGTTGTAGATATGATTTCTAGACCTCCTATTATAGCGTCTAATATTTTGCAACATAGTCTTTTTGTTAATGAAAGCTATAAGGAACAATATGCTACAGATGTTGATTTTAAGGATATCTATGAAGATTTGATAAATGGTAAATTAGTAGAAGCATTTGACTATCATGTACATAATGGAATGTTATATCATCTTAAAAAAATATGTATTTCATATGATGAAAGAGTTCACATGATTAGATAAGCTCACACTTCTCTTATTTCAGGTCATTTTGGCATTGGTAAGATAGTTGCATAATTACAAAGATATTTCTATTGGCCCCGTATGATAGAAAATGCATCTAAATATATCAAAGGTTGTATTCTTTATTCCACAAGTAAACCTAGTAATAAGAAGTTAGGATTGTATACACCTCTTCTTGTTCCTAACTATCCTTGGGAAAATATTTATATGGATTTTGTAGGAGTTTTACCTATGTCAAAAATAAAACATGATTATCTATATGTGGTTGTGGATAGGTTCAAAAAAATGTGTATTTTGGTTGTTTGTACTAAACAGGGTATAGGAAAGGATACTACACATTTATTCTTTAAGAATGTTTGGATCCATTTTGGATTACCCATTTCTATTATATCTGATCATGATTCTCAAATTTTCGATGAGTTTTGGTCAGCTTTGTGGGATTTGATGGATACTAAGCTAAAGAAAAGCACAACCTTTCATCCACAAACTGATGGGCAAACAAAAGTGGTCAACTGAACAATGGTACATTTACTCAGGGGGTATTGTGGTAAACATCCTAAATTATGGGATGAACATTTATATTATGTGAAACATTCTTATAACTATGCTTTACGTTCTTCTACTTTAAAGTCTATTTTTGATACTTGTTTTGGTTATTTGCCTAAGTCTCCTTTGGACTTCTCTTTAAAAAAAATCTAACTCAATGGTGGATTGAAACGGTCATGTTGAGAAGGCTAAAAAGTTCATTCAAAGAATTTAGATGATTCAAAAAGTTGTCCAAGAATAGTTGGAGAATAGCCATGATAAATACAAGGCTAGGCGTGATAAGCACAGAGTTGATCATTAATTCAAAGTGGATGATCAATTTTGGATTCACATCAGCAAGGAAAGATAGAAAGGTGAAGGTACAAAATTAAAACCAATCAGGTATTGTCCTTTTAGGATTTTGGAAAAGATTGGTACAAATGCTTTTCAATTGGATTTGCCTTCTTATATTCAAATTTATTTAGTGGTTAATGTGAAAAACTTAAAATTATATGTACCTCCTATGATCATGGATCAAGATGAGGGTATTCAAGTTCCTAATGTTGATGATTTTGCTCCTGAGTCTCTTCATGAGTTACAAGAAGATATTATTATTGATAGGAAAACCAAAACTATGAAAATGGGTGCTATTGAATATATTCATGTTGGTTTGAAATGAATGCATCCAAATAAGGCAAAATGGATGGAAATTAAAAAAGTGAGAAAAAAATACCCTCATTTGGTTAATAATTAAATCAAATTTTGGAGGTCCAAAAGCTCTTAGTGGAGAGGAATGATCCAAGGGATTTCCATTGAATATTTCAATCAATTAATTATGGGGATAAAGTGGTAAAAATATATAGGGAGATTAAAACATTTTTATTTTAAATATTTTATATATTAGTTAAGTATTTTTTATTACGGATGCATATGTGGCATTATCTAGCCAATAATGTCACACCTCTAGCTATAATACTTGTAATTAATTTTGTCAAAATTGCCACCAATATATATATTTTAATATATTTATTATCAATTAATAAATATATTTTAATATATTTTCCATTTAGATATTTTATTATTTCTATATCCCATTTTTATAATCATTCATATATTCCAACCTTATTTTAAGCTACAAGTATATCTTTTAGAGAAAGACATTCCATGACAGTCTTGGTGCTAATCAAATAACACAACCAACACTATGGAAGGATTTGCATGTTGGTTAATGATGCCAACATATAAGAATTTCCTTTGGCATCAGTCATTATGGCATTGATTCCCAAATTTATCAAAACATATTTGTGAAAAATTGAGATAAACTTGGAGTTGAATGTTTAAACAAGTTCAAGGTTTATTGTTTCCTTACTTGGCAATATTATAACAAAACAAGATGGCACCCATTAGCAAATTACAATGGAGATGGACAACACATGGTGGAGTGTTTAACATGAATGCATTGAGATACAAATGTATACTTGGAATTGAACCTTACACCATTCCTAAAATGGCATGGACCTCCACCATGGCACCAACTAGATACAAAAAAAAGAGCCAACATGTTTTGTATTATTGATGACAACTTTACATGGATAAAATTCTGATTGGAATCATAGGTGTAATGCATTGAGGTAGACATGTTTTGGAATTTGGTGTTGGATACATGACACCAATGTAAATACCATTATTATTATCATGGTAAAAAAAAAATAGTGAACCAAAAGGTTGGTAAACTCACCTTTCTCCTTTATCTATGGGATTTATTATTGAAATAATAAATTTAACATCAAGATGTAGAGAAACTTGCATTCAAGTAAAAGGAAAATCCAATGCTAGTTGTTAATAGAACCTAGTTCAGTAAAATGGTTAGTGCCCATCCAATGTGTGAAGGCAGAAGAAAAATAGGAAAGATTGTCCAACATAGAACTGGTAGTTGTTGCCCAACCAATGCCATGGAGGCATTGAGAAATATAAACTGCATGTGTTTTTATAGAGGTAGTCTGGATTTGTATAGATGGATTTTGTAGACAAAGATATATCTAGATTATAGAGGTAGCAGGAACTTTCATTGAATTAAGGAGGTTTATTTTGATTGCATATACATATATCTGGTATGGAAATATATTTTTTGTTCTCAAAGAGATTGTAATTATTTTTGAAGAGTTTTTAATAGATCAAAACACTCGTAGAGTGGACTTGAGGATGTATCCATTTGGTGAACTTGTAAAAAAAATTTCTATCATTTTTTAAATTTATTATCTATGATCTAAATTTATTTCAATTTCCATAATTAAATTATGGAATTTTTAATAATCAACTTACGAATTTAGTTAAGGAGAAATTGGAATTTAATATTTAGTACTAATCCAATCCAAACAGACTGTAAAAGTTTTATAAACTTGGATTTTTGGATCAACTATCACCATAATCTTGTTCATTTACTTGTATGTTACACACACAGCCCCAAGTGATTACAAGCTAGAAATATAAATGGCATGTTGCTTAACAAATTCAAGCTTATGGCTTTCTAATAGGGTTTTAAACTATAACCTACAAACAACATTTACAATAGAAAGAAAGAGAAGGTTACCTAATGAGATACAAATAATAAACTTTCATTTCTTTTCATCAAATAAATTAGTTGATGTGTTGGTTGTGGGAGCTATTGCCACTTGCACACAATTACATGTCCAAAAATTATATACATAATCAACTAATTCATGCATCCATGACCACCACCAACTTGATGGTTTTAGTACCATCAAATAATTAGGGCCAAGAAATACATATAGGACAAAAAATTAATTCAAAATAGGAAGGCCTTTGGCATAATTACAATGTTTATTACATTTAAGGAAAATTAAATAACTTGATCATCACATAATCTTTTTTTTTTTACATATGTCTACTTGAGGGAAATATGAATCAATTGGGTTAATGGTTTCAAAAATGTGTTTAGTTTTATTTTATTGTTATGATGAATGTTTGGCATGGTATATTTAAAATATTATGCTTATTTATATTGTATTGTTGTACATGATTTTAACTAAAATTCAAATTCATTATTAGTACCAAAGGTATTATAATGGAAAAATAATTATATAGGGAGCTTCAACCAAAAAGGGCTGTGACCAATTTTAGTACCTAGTTTTTTGAAAATAATTAGTACTAGATCATGGTTTATATAATTTAAGCTATTATAAATTTAATCATTAAGTGATTTATAATGTTTATTCTTGACATCCTTATCTTACTTGGTTTATTCATCATTTCTCTAACTCACAATCCATAAGAAAGCCTTCATTATATTGTAAACACTAGAAATACTATATAAACATCCCTATTTCAACCAATTTTATCCCTGTTCAAGCTATAGCCTCATATTATATGTGTCCCTACAGTCTCCAATATTTTAGGATAAATATGCGTTAAGTCAAATAGGGTCGTATTACAGCCTTATCCCCTGCACTCCAATAGTCACTTTTTTAAATCAAGATGTTTCACAATGGCTTTCGAGTGTATTTTATAAAGTTGGTTGGAAAAAATATTCTAAATATTCCCTTATAAAATTACATCAATGAATTCACTTGAAACCCCTTATCCATTTGATTTCAAATTACTACACACTAAGCAAAAGAGCATTATTTCTTGCAATTTTTATTTTGTTACTTTCTAACAGTCATAGGCCAAGTATGATATTATTTAATGTAGTTCAAGGTCATCCATTTTCAATTTTTTCAATCAATCTTCTTGATATAGTCATATAGTTTCATAATCATGGATCACACAATCGCCCTAGGGGGGAGCTGCATCAGTTTTAGACCCATTTGGGTTAAGTATGTAGTACTAAGATTATACCAGGTTTTCTGAAGATAGTTTAGCTATTCCTCTTACTTGTTTCACCCTTTTTAATTTGATATATATCTAATTTATTGAGTAATAATAAATTTTTATGATTTTTAGGTCTTTCACATGTCTATTTGGCTCACATATAGAGTCAAAAACACTCATTTATAGGTGCACAAATCTAGATCAAAAAGTCAGTTGCACACTCAACTAGAACATGATGGTGGTCAATATACAAGGATTCACTACACCCTTATCCTCCTTTAGTGACCTTGTCTCAACATAATTTACAATTCTATTTTTGGATGTGACGCTATTTGCAGGGCTTTTTAAGCAGTTTCCAATCACAATTAGTGTTAAATCTATTTTAAGGAAGTTTTCATATTCTTAGGCTCAATTACTATTTTTAACAAATTCTAAATTTTGTTAAATTTTGTAGCATATTTTATTTTAATATTGTATATATATGTTCAATTATTTTCATTTCAACAGTTTAATATCTATTAATTTGAGTTCATTCAATTAAAATAGATTATATATCTAGTGAACCCACTATTTTTAGAACATTATTTGCTTGATTTTTGTCATAAGATTTATTTAAATTTATGTAAAATCTTAGACACTGAAGAAAACAACCTTCAACCTTGGATGATTTTTGGCACAACAATCCAACTTCTTTGACATTGGATTTAATCTAACACTAAAGAAGTTTATCTTGTCACCTTAGATAAATTTGACGTTTAAGCTCTTTATTTTGACCTCGAGTCAAAATTTACTAATATCTATGAAAAAAATATTTCAATTTTATTTTTATTTATTTTTTAGTTGCTTGTGCTTATTTTAGAAATTATGTTCCAGTGGTTTTAAAACTACTCAATGACTGACGTGAAGAGCTACTTAGTGTTCTATTTACAAACATTATGGCATGAGAGATTTACCACAATACTCATATCAATTATATAATATTAAACATGTAATTTAGTTTCAATTTACCTCAAAATATATTAAAAATTCATGGGATCCCTTATTTATACAATAGGAAGCCTCTTTTAGCCATTTAATTTGTGATGCGCCTTAAAAGAGTGTATCACCTAGGAACGTTAATCTTATTGATCCTCAAAAACATGGTTAGTGAGACATGGTTATACATTTTTAGTTAGTGCTCTAAAATATTGGGCTAACAATAATCAATGAATGAGCAAGTATATTTAAAATCCCAGACAATCATTCAAACCTTCACCTAGATCATCCATATACCTTAATTTTTGCTTATATTATATTCATATTCATCAACACTATTGGATTTATATTGTATTACATTTATAATGGGATGAATGAATGAATATTTATTTCACATGTTAAATAAGTCTGTGAAAATTATTATTACATTTTGTATTACTATCCAACATACTATTCATTATGCTCTTACATGGATTAAATCTTGAATTTATTAAGAAGCTATAATAAATAATGTTCAAAGGAAAGATCTTCTATTACAGATGTTTGAATTATTATATCTTGTCACTATTCTTCTCCAATATCTTTTGTCAAATCTGAAATGACTTGGGAATAAGAGGAATCATATGATGGACATTGTATCAAATCTAAAACTTCAAATGACATTCCATTAGTTGTTGCTGACCCTTTTGAAGGACTTATCATGGTTATCATTTTCAAACCCAGTATTAAAGAATAATTTAGTCTAATTGATGAGGAAAAATGTATAAAATATCTTTGTGAACATCTTGAAAAAGTTGATTCATTCTTATGTGTTGCTAGATATGAACAAAAGAAAGGTGCTTAAGATAGTACTTCCAATATTGCTAGTTATATTATTACATCTATTCTTATAGCATCATCCCTTTGTATTTCAAATATATCTATGCCTATGCCTACTTATGCTACTTATACTCCTCCTTTTACTTCCATAAATTCTCCTCTTGAGTATGCACTTCCTGCCTTGTAAGCTAAGCTAACTAACATTGAGCAAACTATTTCTCATGCTAGCCCCTCTAAGGACTTGTGTTCCTTGTTGCATAACCTTTGACACCCAAAATTGCATCTTATTCATTACTGGTCAAATTTTTGGCTTCTAAGATATATATATATATATATATATATATATATATATATATATATATATATATATATATATATATGAAGGAAAAGTTAAACCTAAACAACATTTATGTGCATTCCATAAAGGTTGTCTAGACTATGTAGACAATGATAAATTATTGATAATTTTTTTTCCAATAAGCCTGAAATAATATGCTCTTAGATGGTTCTATGATCTTCCTATTAAATCAATAAAGGCTTTCAACCCTTTGACAAATTAGTTTTTAACACACTTTTTATCAACATTGGTGAAATTTTATCATATGCTAAAATTGCAAAAATCAACCAAGGGTCTAATGAAACAATCGATGAATATGTGATAATATACAAGACTATGGTAGCAAGAATGACAAATCAAATGGGTTATAATGAGATCCAAGATATATTTACTCAATTTTTTTTTATCTCCACTTCAAGTGTCAATTATGTTTGATAAGTTAAAGTCTTCCGATGAACTATGCCATACATTCAAAGAGTGTGAGGTCAAGTTGCTTACTTTGAACAAGATTAATTATATTTCAAATGTTCATTCTACTTCAAATATAAAATTTCAAAAAAATCCAAATTATAAGATTAAACCAAATGAAAGAAAGAATAAAGCTAAGGTTACAATTAATGTTATCTCACAACTAACACAAAATTTTCAATTACAGGCTCCACTAATGAGGCAATTTTAAAGATTACATTCACCTCCTCATGTATTATTAGAAAGGATAATTAAATATAATCTAATCATTCTCCCTTCACCAATATAAGTGAACATGTTTAGACCATGATCTAAAAAAAATGATGTTAATGCATATTGTGACTACCGTAGATATACTGGGCATTCTACAAATAGATGTTTCAAGCTTAAGCATAAGATTTTGGATCTTATTGATGAAAACATAATTGACATTAGTGCACCTCCTAAAGAGGTTAAATCACACAAAAAAAATGATAGTGAAAAGCTCAAAATGTACAAAGATCATTTTCCAAATAATTAAGAAAATAAAAATGATAATTTTTAAATACATTATGTATATAATACTCATCTTCCTCCTTCTACATATGGACATCCACTTGATAGCATCATTGGTAAATTTACAAGTAAAAAACATCATGCCCTATGATCACATTTGATGATAGTGAAGTTTTTGGTGATGATTAATATAGACATACACTCTTTATTAGAACATATGTGGACAAATAATCTATACATAAACTTATGATAGACAATGGATAAATGAAAATGTGTGCATCATAACACTCATTTACTCTCTTGGTTATACAAGACAAGATTTACAAAATAATTATATAGTTGTCAAATCTCTTGATGGTTATACACAAGATACTATTGGGCATATAGTTATAAATTTACAAGTGGACCCTCTCATAATACCCACCCCATTCTTGGTTCTACCAAACACAAGGGTCTTTGACATGTTATTATGATGCCCTTGGATATAAATTATCATAATATTATCTTCTATAGTTCATAAATTTCTCAAATATATTCATGATAATCAAGTGATCAAAATTCCAATAATCTAATATGAATATAATTTAGAACTGATGGTGTTTTCTTCTTCTATAGAGAAACTTCCTGGCACAATCATTGAGCAACATGGTAATGAAATAGTTTATAGAACTATTCAAGAACAATATTTACATATTCCAAAGCATATTAAAAAAGTAGTTTCTTCGTCTATTCATGAATAAAAGCATATTATAGAATCAATTTCTCCATCTACTTATGAACATAATGAAATTACACATGAACATATTCAATTAGTTTCAAATAGAATGGTGTATGCTCTTAATTAGAAAGTGGCACCTAAAAAGAGACCATCTCCTAAGGCACCACATGTTATTCATAAAGCTTCATCATAGGTATGGTTGTTATACCTTCTCCTATGACACATAAAGATATAGGTTTACATGGGCATGTGAAAAATGATTCAAAGGATTATATTACAACATATTATCATAATACATATTCAAAGGCATCCAGAGTTAGCACTTATTTTTCACGAGAGGTCATTCTTTCATATCGTGCCATGGGTTATGCATACATGCCCATCACTGATATCATTGGTTATCTACTAACATTACACTTTGTTGATAATTTATTTTATTTCAATTCCTTGCCAATCATTTTATCCCTTATCCAAACATTCTTTTATCCCTTGGCTTTATTTTTAATTTGGGCACTTTCCCCCTTCATTTTCAAACTAATTCAAACAATCCAATATAAAATTATTAAAAATACTTTTCAATGATCATTCTTGCTCATTGTTGCATAATTATCATGTTATACATTTCATTACACTTACATAATCATATTTTTATATTGTCTATGAGGAACATATACATTCTTATCTATCTTAATCACTCAAGCTACATTGATATGATTCATTTACATGTCTATTGGGGGCACATGGCTTGTCTTCCTCCTTATCATATAATGTTTTAGCACCTTATTGAGGATTGTTCAAATATTTCCTTATTAATTTATTTTTAAACTTTAATCCTTAAAGCAATTATAAATTTAAATATTTCAAAAATTTAAAAACATGTAAATAATTCAATAAAAAAATCAAAATATTTTCATAAATTCAAAATCAGGACCTAAGAAGCAATATTCAATTTTTTCATAGATTATTTATTTTCATATGTTATTTATTTATATATCATATTTCATATTTTCAAATTCACATTGATTTTAATGAGGTATTTGAGTGTGATACATGACATACTTTTAAATAGTTTCGATGTCAGGTTTACCTCATTATCTAACAACCTTTCAAAGTTGGGGGCATCTCTTCGTTTTACGTGAACAATTTGATAAGTTATATTTATCCACAAATTTTATACCATGTTAAGATATATATCATAAAAATGTTTTGTTACTCACTCGTATTATACATATATTATAATAAATGTGTTACTTGCTAACAATTACATAGATCCATGTGGTTGGTGTAGACTAGTTTAATTTATTTTATGCTTATTTCTTACTTCACTCCATTATATGCTATAATTTGATTATTTATTGTATGTGGCCCTTGGCATTATATGTTCAAATTCTTGATTATATGGCATCATCATGTGATTTAAATTTGGCCCTTAACCTTATGTGTTTTTGTGACATTCAATGTCCCTTATATATGGCCTTTAGGCCTTATGTGACATTATATGCAAATTACTTGTTACTATACTTCCATGATTCATATCATGAATTAATTATATATTATATTAATTTAGTACCATGATGCATATAATGCACATCCTAATTATTGTAAACACATAAAATTAATCATTAAGTGCTTGACAATATTTATTCTCATCATCTTTACCTTTACTTGGTCTATTCATTGTTTCACTAACTCACAATCTATAAGACAACCTTCACTATCTTGTAAGCACTATAAATATCATACATACATCCTTATCCATCCCATAGGATCTTGTTAGACCTATTCCAATAGTACTTAGTCTTTTGGGACAAGTCTGCACTAGTTAGATAGGGTCAACTGTAGTCTTGTCCCCTAATGTGACCATGACCCCCCATTCCAATGATCACTTTTTTGAATTGAGATGTTTCCCAATAGCTATCTTGTGCATTTGGTAAGGTTGGTTAACAAAATTATTTAAAATATTATCCTATCAAATCACATCAAGGCCAATCATTATTACCCCATGGGATCTTTATAATAATTACACGACGTACTAAGCAAAAAAAACACTATTTCTTCCTGTTTCAATTTTGTAGCATTCTAATAGTCATAATATAAGTTTGAATATTATTTATTACAGGTAAAGGGCATCCATTTTCAATCATTTCAATAAATATTTTAGCTATAGTCATTCTATTTACATAATCATGAATCACACAATCACCCTAGGAGGGTGAACTACATCAGTTTGAAGCCTATTTTGGTTATGTAAGAAATGTTTAGATACAAAAGTGTTTCTAAGGCCAACTCAACCATCCTCACTAACCCATTATTATTACCCTTTATTATCTAAGTCTCCTACATAACATATTGACACTTAGAGCTTAACAATAAATCCTCACAAGTTACACACAAACCCAAATTGAAAAATAATGAATAGTCAACCAAAAAGTAGCTATAGTCAGTAGACAAAGTCATAATGTAACCCTTTTCACCACCTGTGGACTTTTCCAAACACACTACAAATTATTATTTTTAATTTGACTCTGTCTATAGGTCAATTTCACACATATTATAATTATATTGACCTTAACAACCAAATTTAAATATGTTTTAGGGAGGTTTTCACATCTTTATGCCTTTTTATTATTTTTAGCAAGTTTTTAATTCATGTAAATTATATAGCATATTGTATTTTTGTATTTTAATATCAAATCATACATATCATCATTTCAATTTCAATAGTTTAATACCATTAGTTTAATAAAACTTATATTAAAAGGGTTAAACATTCTGGTGAACCCACTATTTTTATAACATTGTTTTTTGTTTATATTTTTGGGTTAGGATTTCTTTCAAATTTATGTAAATTCCTAACACTGAAAAAAATAAGCTTCGAGCTTGGATAAAATCCAACACAAAATGATTCAATTTCTTAGACCTTAGATTAAATTTGACATTGAATAAATTATCTTATCACATTGGATCATTTTGACACATCAACTCTTTCTTTCAACCTCAGATTGAAATTTGCTTGATTTCTAAAACTAAAAATCTTTCACTTTTCTTTTTTAGTTTATTTTCTATTTATTTTTGCTTGTTTTAGAAATACTATTTTGACAGTTTTTGAACTACTTAGTGATTTTCATGAAATGTTACATGGTGATATATTTATAGACATTGTGACATGAGGGATTTACCCAATACTCATAGGCACAGTACAACACTAAACACATCATTTAGTTTTTACCTGTCTCATGATATATTAGAAACATCTAGGATTCCTTGTTTATACCATATGAAGCCTCTTTTAGCTATCTTATTTGTGGTGAACTTAATAAGATTGTATCACTTAGAGAAGTTAATCTCACTGTACCCTTGAAACCAAGGATAGCAGGCTACATGCTTGGATCTACCTCTATAGTTAGTTCTCTAAAACATTAGGCTGACACTAATCAATAAACAAGAAAGTATAATAGAGAGTATAAAATCATTCAAACCCTCAGCTAGATCACCTTCATACCTTGATTTTTGTTTGTATTGTATTCATAGTCCTTAGCATTGCTTACTTCATAATATATTATATTCATAGTCATTAGCTTTGCTTGATTCATATCACATTGTATTTATAATGGGTTCAATGAATGAAAGTACCTCTCACATGTTACATATAATCATGGATTTTTTTGTTACATAAAACATTCCTTATCATCATGTTATTTATTATGTTCAAGCATAGATAAAACATTACTCACATCAAATAAAACTCGGATATAGACTAGAATTTACCCCTTATAATCAATTTGAACCTATGCCATCCTTGTTGCTAATGCCTATTGTTATAATGTCTAATCCGAGTTGCTTCTTATTACAACTAGATGTCAAAGAACATATACACAGCCTCTTGTTCTCCCTCCTCCTTGCTCTCAAACTAATTATATTCATCAATCCATTCCCATTTTTTGTCCAAGGCTCATACTAGATTCACATGTTCATGTTGTCCAAACTAGAAGGGGATGGCTAGCTTTACCTCCCCAACTTAATCCTCCTAATCATAATGTTCCTCCACCTCATTCAGGACAAGTTTATCAACCCAAAGGATATGACATCATTGATCAATTATTTAATACTCCTACCAAAATTTCTATTCTAAAGGTATTACAAAAGGCATCAACTTACAAGGATATCTTATATGCAATGTTACATGATACAACTCTTCCTATGGCAACACTAGCAACTTCATTTACTTCTATTATGAATACTTTCAAGGATATTCATCATTTTTTTACTTTTGATAAAGAATATGTAACTCCCAAGCTTATAATTGAGAAAAATATTTTATTATTTACTCAAATCTAAATAAGTTGATTACTAGTTAAATGTGCATTAGTTGAAAATAATTATGGAATAAATATTTGTAGTTATGACTTCATACATAAACTGCTCTTTAATAAATATAATATTCAAAATTACAAGCAACCTATATAGGGATTTAATACCATTCCTAAGAAAATATTTGACACTATTACAATGGATTTATTATTGGGCCCCAAAATGGTCTCTACTAATTTTCAAGTTATCTCTAAGTGGTTATAATATAATTTATTCTTGGGTCAACCTTGGATTCATGTAATGGAAGTTATACCTTGTAAATTTCATAGATGTATCAAATTTTTATATGGTGTGCATGAGTATATAATTATATTTGATGATGCACCTTTTCGCTATTACAAAATGAGAATCACAATTGAATAAAATTTCTATAATATGATCTCAATAACCAATTCCAATAGCACAAATGCATATTCATGAAGTAGGTGAATCAAAAAATATACATGATACCCCACCTATGATCAAAGTCATAAGTAAATATAAGGGCTCATCAAGGAAGTTATGCCACAAGTGTAAATCCCTAAGCAAAATACAAAGGCATGTCAAGGAAGCTATGCCACAAGTATAAAATATTAAGCAAATGCAAGAGCCTATTGAGGAAATTATACCACAAGTGACAATTCTTACACAAATAAAATAATCTATCCAAGAAAAGGTATAGTAAACACCAATTACAACAAATCCTATTCAAGAATTACCATTATAGGTCAATTCCAAAAGTACTTGTATAATCAAAGATTACTATAGTAGTGATGATGAGGATACACAATAATGTATATATGAATAACTATGTAAGATAAATTTTATTACCATTAATGAACATGAATACTTATCTCATTCTTTATTTATGTATGTTGGAGTGGGTGAATATCAAGATATATATTCTATACAAAGTGAGGGCAAGACACCCCTTTCTACACGAGGGGATCTAAAAGATAATTTAAATAATTGTAACATTATTTTACCACCTTGGGAACTTGATACTCCTAAAACAATGATCACATCTCCGAAAGAAAGGGTACAAAGGGCACACTCAAAGACTCTCATAAAGTCACCTATAGAAATATAATTACCAAATCAAAATCAAAGCATGTTCAAAATAGGATTTCCCAATAAAGGCAATTCAAATCAAGAACCAATACCTAAAGTTTCTCCTACAAAGCTAGTTTCAAATACTGTATTAAATAAGTACTCATATCATTTGTATCATCTCATTATCAAACCACTTATGGATAGTGTTGACCAAATTTGACCCTATAGGTCAAATTGGGCACTCGTAGGTAAAAAATTGTCTTTTAGAGTTTTTAGGGGTCTAATATCATGTCATGGGGTGATTTTAGGTTCATTTGATGTAATTCAATGCTATATTAGCCTTGGTCAATTATTTTTCATGTCTATTTATCATTTTGAGTCATTTAGGGGTCCAAGATTGCCAAGTAAAAGAGACCATATAGGTTCTTATGTGTTTTTAGCATTTAGAGCATGATGGAGAGAATTGTATAGCCCTATAAGGTGTTACGAGTGCTTGAGATGACTTAGGAAGCCCCTGGTATTCATTTGGTTATTCATTTCTAGACTTAGTCATTTTTAGGAAGGTCCTTACAGAGTTGAGTGAACACTTTCTAAGTGTCATATCTCACACATGCAGTAGTTACAAAATAAGGTGATCACATGGGTTTATTTATATTAGTACCAAGTTATTATGTGCCAAGTATAAGGTCTTAATATAAAGTGAAAACAAAGTTATCCATGTGCAAAAATGGGCTTCTAAGCATTTTTGCTAAGTTTCCCATACTTTGTCGTTTGAGCTCGATCATCAGCAGGATGTTGTGCAGAAGTAGTTATGGACCAACCATATTGAACTTAAAATATATTCACTTGAGAGGCTCTTGGGACTAGTGGATCAAATGGGTTTACTCCTTTTGACCTTAGGAACATCTTCTAAAAATTTGATGCCTTCATGATTTCTATGTTTCAAGATTCAAGCTCTCAAAATTGGTCAAAAAACATGGGACATTCATGCTAACATCAAGTTAAAGCTTGCGGAAAAATCTACATGTGATTAAATTTAATGTTCTACGAGATGTCAATCATGTTATGCAAAAAGGTGAATGACAGTCTTGCAAATGTTAATTTTAAAGATAAAGCAAAGGAAATCCATTGGAGCTCAAATTTGACAGTCACACGACTGTCAATGACATTCACATGAACATCAAATGACATCCTATAGGCTATCAATTTTAAATTCATGTACTAGTCATTACAATTCAAATAGTGAGTCCCAAGTAGATCAACAATCCTCACTCAATAATATATCTTTTGATCGAAAGATAAATAGAGGTCAAATAGTCAGACAAATGCAAGGTTGCTAATTAGCATAAATTGGGACAAGTTTGACAAGTCAAGGTAAGATATAATGGTACATATTACATCATACCTCCTAATTGGATAGAGTGTAATAGGTTCAAATAATCAAGGAGCCTGAGAGGTTGACACTTGGCATAAACACATAAATTGGTAGACTTATAGGATCATGAGAATCAATGCAAAGCTACCATGTGGTGTAAGCTGGGATGAAGTTGAAAAGTCAAGGTAAGATCCAAGGGCTCATGGGAATTTTTATAGAGACGATATGATGGAGTCAAGCTATCAAAGGGACCTCTAAGTTAGCACAAGATTACCAAGTGGTGATAGTAGAACCAAGGTTGACTTTTCAAAGACAATGTCTAATGGTCTGCTTTGCATCATGCCTCTAGATCATATGGTGCAAGATGAAAGTCAATGTGTCAAAGGGATAGGTCATATTTTAATGGCAAGTTAGAATATATAAAATCCCAGGGCTTTTGATGGAAGTCAAGAAGCCATTTTTGACAGAGGCAAATGATTTTTATAGAGTTTTCTCAATGCCACTAAAGCTAATTCAAACATCATGATGTAATTAATCATGAAGGATATAAAGGGACTACCCATGTGGCTAAATATGGACTTATAATTTGATGAACTAGAGTGTGTAGGGTCCATGTTTGGTGACTATGTTTGTTTTTCTAAAAGAAGGATCAATGCACCTGTAAATTCTTGGCTCTTATAGTGACATAATGGATCTATGTGAACCCATAGACATAAGAATGAGCTTCAACATGGTCCAATTTGGATAATATCTAGTATTTGGAAGAGTGAAATGAATGAAAATAAGTGGACCCCAATAGTTCATCTAATGAACTAACTATCTAAAATCATAATCAAGGTCCCAGATAAATGATAACTGCCAAAAGTAAAGAACAAAGTCCAAGGAGAAATGAGCAACTACAAATGTTTTGAATGCTTGAAGGATGTTTATAATATAAGTAATTTCACCAAAGATAATTGAATAATCTTTGCATCATTTTGGGAGAGTTGTCATGGATTATAGAGACATCTAGCCTAGAAGGCATTTCTTGTCTATTTCTCATTCAATATACCTGCAACATAACTAGTTCTCATGCCTTGGATTACCATTGGTACTTTGTGACTTTATAGGATCAATTTCACACTCTATTCTTATGCACATGTAACTCTTTTGCTTAACTTGACAAGTATTTTGTGACATTTAGAATTCTCTCTTGTTTTATCTCTCCTAAGTTATATAAAAATATCCATTTTGGCTTTGTAAGGACGATCCACCTAAGTATGGAAAATCCCTACTCATTTTTATACCTTTTGATCAATAATACTTATAATTTTTACCTCTTCCATGATAGTTCATATTGTGTTCAATTAGATGATGAATCTTGCTTAGTGAAAACTATGGATTATTTAGCATGTTGTTCTATTCTTTCACCTATTTCCACCTTCTTCTTATAGGGCATGTGAAGTGTTTCATGATGTGTCCATGGTTTAAGTGAGTTAGTCTATTCACTAGTGCCATCAAAGGCCTCTTGTATAGTCCTCCTAACATAAGACATTCTTCCATAACCTCATAATGTAACATTGATGTGAGAATATGAAGATTAAAGAAGTGTAGGTTCAATTTGTCTCTTGGTTTCAAGTGTAACATACATATGGTTGGAAGTTATCAACCTATTTGGTGTATCACCTCCCTTAGGTTAGTTTGATTTTAAGTTTCTCTCTCCGTTTTCACCTTGCAAAGTTAAGTGTAGTAGAAATCCGAAGTGGTACATCAAGGGAGATATCCCTATCTATAGATTCACCTCATCCTTAAGCTCACCCATAATCCTATTAGTGTTTCCATTGTGCCACTTGGATAAGGAGAGCCTTAACATCTCCTCTAAAGGTGAAATCCAAGTGACAATATTTTTTGGCATGCCCAGTATGATTCTTGTTCCAAGAAGTTGAGATATTTTTGGGGTTGTCTCTCAACAATTAGGATTTGAAGGCATCTATCAAAACATCAATGGTGATTCCAAAGATATATCAGCTGGTCAAGTAGCCTAGGTATTCCTTTTGAATATTGTTGATAAACTTTTCTTATGTTCTTACTTCCCAATGAAGTTTCATGGCTGGCCTTAGTTTTGAGTTTTATTCTCTACAAGTTGGTGAGACATTGCAAGCTTATGCCATTCCCTATCAATATGAACAAGTCCTTAATCAGCCTTAGTGTGATCCTTACCAATATTTTTATGGTTATTTTCATCCCTAATATGATCATATTCAGCCCATTCATGGAGTATATCAGTCATATAGTCAGCCTCCTAAATGTTTTACTCCTCCTAGTTAACCTATACACTTCTCAACTCAGTTCGTTTCCACCTTCAAGAAGACACTCTTGGAATAAAATAAGTACATGTTGAAACTTGATACATTAATGGGACAAAGTCAAGATGTCCCTAGAAATTTTATACAAAAGGCAAGAGATGTACTAGAGTTGGTCAAAAGAGAATGGACACCTATTGAGAGAGCCAAGTGGAAAAGGCTTACCAATAAAATGCTAGATATGAATAGCTTGATTACATCCATGGAGGATAAGCTAAGAATTCATGAGTGGCAGCCTCACCAAAACTATTAGCCTTCATATCCTTTTCCTCAAGGTTACTATCAATCCTACATGACTCCTATCCATGAGCCCAATCAATCTTATAAAATCCATTCTTTTCCCAATCAATTGGAGGAGAGAGTTGAAAGGAGAAAATTTGTTTTTGAAGCTAATATTGATAGGAAAATTGAATTGGCCAATATACAGATGCAACAGTCCATGTCTAGTGTAATAGAAGTGGAGTTCAAGCCCTCATTTCCCTCTCATATTACATTCCCACCACCTAAAAAATAACATCTAATCCTAATATTCTAAGTTGGAATAAGATAGTGGAGTCATGGGGAAAGAAAGAAGATAAAATTCTTGATAAGGAGTGTGAAGTTGAGAATGAAGTTGGTCCTTTGTAGGTCCCTCTCACCCTTCCTCAAGAAGCTTCCCATGTTTCGTGTGAGCCCTCATGCATTCCTTATCCTCATGATGATGCCTATGAACTTCAAGAAAGAATTTTCCAAGAGAACCTCGCCAAGCAAATTGAAGAGCTAGAGGCAAAGATGAAGTCACTAAGTCAAGGTGTGATGGAAGGTTTAAACACAAAATAAGATTTTATGCCAAAATACACCCCATCTAACCTCCTCTAAGAGAGTTCCCAATCTGATTTTGAGATTTATGTTCCACTTACACCAACTAATTCCTATTGTCCTCACCCTATCACCCTTTGCCTTGATGGAACTATGGTGTGGAAACCTGAAGAAGAGTAGTTATTTGGTAAAGAAAGATAACTCTTACTTGAAGAAAACCTACTTCCTTGGCAACCTTTCTGGGCTAGGTCACCAGATTTCAAAATGCCTATTCTGGGCATCACTAAAGAGGAGATGGGAGATATTATAGCCTTTGACAAGTAGGATCAACTTATGATAGTTGAGGAACAATTTGAAATCTCTTAGGAGGTCCTAAGTGCTGAAGAAGATGTGAGTTCTTGTGTTGAGTCTCTTTATTTGGTTGATAATGAAGAATGCCTTCCTTGTAGCAGAGAAGAAATCTTAGGAAAAGAGCCTATCTTGACAGAAATGTTGACCAAATTTTACCTTTGGTCAAATTTGAATTCAACCCTTACATTTATAAACTTTGTAGAAGTTTATCCATGTCATATAGGGGTTTCATTTTGATCTAGATGTTCACTTATCCCTAGCCTAGCCTTGGTCCAAAGTCTAGCCCTTTGTACTAGTCAAGTCAATGAAAGTAAACCCTATTAAAGTAGGGTCAAACTTGGAAAAAGGCATAAAATATGTTATTCTAGTCCTAATATGGTTTTTAATGTGATTTAGGATCTTTCTAAGTCATCAAATTGCATTTACCATATTTAATATGCAAAAAATTGCCTTGTGGGCCCACTTTTGAGCTAAGAAAGAGGACTTGTATGGATGGCTAGAGTGATCAACTTGTCACCAATATATAGATAATGTGGGAGAGGTTATAGGACATCAGATTCAAGTTTGTGGTAGTTCAAGATTTAGTTATGGTCATAAAAGGAGAGTTTTTCCTTGTTTTTAGGCCCTCTTGGGCACTTGTACGATCCCCATGATTTGATATCTAGCTAAAAACGTGGGTGGGGTGTCTATTCACCTTCCCACACCCATTAACACATTTTAACTTCAAGGAGAATGAAAAA
Source organism: Torreya grandis (assembly GCA_037957365.1). NCBI lineage: Eukaryota > Viridiplantae > Streptophyta > Pinopsida > Cupressales > Taxaceae > Torreya > Torreya grandis. Next base: position 186,202 of record JARHVA010004980.1, read on the forward strand.
ATATGCATCTATAACTCATTTTTATTCCTTTTCCTCTTGGCATGCAAAGGAAGGTCAACTTCAAGCACTTGGTATAGAAGGTCAAGGTAGAGTTGGGAGGAGTGCTTCTACATGTGGATTTTAATATGAATATGATTCATTTTAATAACAATATATTTTTTTTGGTTCCTCCTCTTTTATGAACAATCATTAACAATCCAAGTAGCCTTTTATAGAATTACATCCAAGGGGGTATACTTATGCATCTGTTTCTAATTTTCAAAGGTCCTTGGAGCTATGTGATATTGAAGAGGTGGTTTTAGGCTGGAATAAGTCTCTCTCCATGATTTTTTAAATATATAAAACTTAACCTCTCATTGTCTTTGAAGGAGTTTTCAAAAAGTGCTAGTTTCATGAAGTTTGTAAAGTTGGGTGCAGGACCTCTATTTTTCCAACTTCCAGGGAGCTTCATGGTGGTGATAATGTGCTTGAGGTTCATGTGTGAAGATATATTTCATGTAATAATCTTGTGTGAATTCAAAATATCACCCTTCCAAATTCATATTGCCCATCTTCACCTTGTTTGCTGCCTTCTCACTTTCTATCAAGTTTGTGATTGTTTCATGGAGGCTATACGAATGTGAGAGAGTTGGGAGAACGTGGTGGAATACATTTGGATATTTAATATCCCCCAATATTTTTTTTTTCATGTCATGAATTATATAATCAAGTTTTCACTTCAAATAACGTTATCTCCATTTTGAGCTCTTAGTCCGTAAGTGTAGAAAATGGAGATCCTGTAGCTTTTGTGGATTAATTTTTAACTAGGTGGTATAATATTTCATCACTTTTATTGTTTTATCATTGTATCCATATCCACCTAGTGAAACTATGCCAAATTTAGGAGATAAAGAGTAAGTGGAAGGTGGATTTTGAGCTTCTCCAAGTTGCTAAGAAATCACTAAAAGTTAATAGTGATATCTACATGATTCTTAATGAGTACATGCCATAAAATGAATTTGAAAAGTACTAGACATATTATTGAAATATGGAATAATTAAAAATAGGTCAAAAATAAGTCTTGAGAACTTAATCCATGAATAAGAGTTATGCTGCATGGAAAAACCTTTTGGGCCTATCCCCTATCTGTACACAGGGCAGAGCATGCATTGGAAGCAATGTTTGATGATTGGCATAAGGAGATGGTGTTGAGGGTTATTATGAAGTAAATAGGTCATATTATGAATTATAAAAAACTAAATACAATCTCAATAATATCTATACACTCTTAAAAATGCTCCAAATGACTAAACACAAGCTACAGGCCTAGATTATGCACCTACATCCAGAGGTATTGGTAAATTAGCCCTAATCAAGAATAATGTGATTTTTTGTGACAATTTTAAGCATAAAAGTGGATTAAATGACATAATATGATGATAAAAAGTAAACTAAAGGTTTATATTCACTTTTAAAGTTAAGCACCCACCTTGGAAACCCACAACCAAGGCAAAGGATGCACTTACAATTATACAGGAAAGTGGAACCCAATCAAGTCATGGGAGTGCATAAGTAGATTGTGGAGAAAATAAGGAGGATTGAGGGTTTATTATATATAAAATTGATAAAATTACCCTTATAAACTTCATTCCCATGATCCATAACTAATCCAAATGTGCCCATTAAGGTTGTCTAAGTCCTACCGACAGGACACAGGCAGTAAGATAATATAAAAGGGTCTGAAGGTTTGATTTATCTTCATTAGTGTATAAAGACTTATCCAAGGTAATTTAATGATAAGATATAGATATTAAAACCATTAATACATAATTACATCTCTTTTCATCATTGGTTCTCTATCCAAACTTTCAAATCCATCTATAGGCAAGGTATTCAAGGTGACTGTCATAGTGGACAAGACAATGGGCAAGAGATTGGGTAAGAGTTTGTATGTGGGATATTGAGTATAAGTGGATTGAAATATTAATGGATATTTTATATTAATTAAAAAATAAATTTTTATCAAAATATTTCCCTAAAGATACCTTTAACAAGACCTATAGGGTCTTAGAAACTAATACCTACAGGCAGGCAGTCCTTCTCTAAGCCCATTCTTGTTTTGTTCTTTTGGAGACCTACCCTTGGATTTATGAGATAATTTTTGGTATATATTATATATATTAGATAATTAAAACTTTAAAATTGTTTTTTTAAACAAATAAATAAGGAAACATGCCCCTATTTTGTCTTAGAATAGGGGCAATTTCTTCATACAAAGCACAAGTAACTTGGAGTGAAGGAGTGGTTTTGAGGACCAAAAGAGAAAGGTAACTCAAGATAAGGTTTGATAAGATTAATTAAACATAAAAAAATCTATCAAGACATGATATAAAGTTTGGAGGTATATAAAACATCCTATACAAGGAGGGTTGCAGTCAAACCCCATAGGCAGACTCAAGAGCAAGATGCCAAATTAAGGGTCAATATGTGTTTTGGAATAGTATATGATTTAAAATTGTTTGTATTAATGATTTAAGGTGTGTATTAGAATTTTTAAATCCATAAAATTGAAAATTAAACCATGGAAAGGTTAGATGGAGTCTAAAGGTGTAGGTGGACTTATTAGCAAGGTCTAGGCGTAGTGCCAAATAGGGGTCAGTCTTCATACCTAAATATTATAGAGCCATTATAATTATTGGAGAATGTTATTAGGGAATATAAAGAGGTTTTTTAACCTTATTTTTGTATTTTAACTCCAAAATAAGCCATTATAGGCTTGAAAACATGCACAAACCTCTCAAATGCAAGAAATAGAGCTCAAAGGGCAACTTGAAGAGCTCAGAACTTTCATGAGCCTTTGCATGGGATATAAAAATGTTTGTAAAATTTTGAGAGGGTACCTAAGGATAAATTAGTGTAATTTTTAAGAGGTTACAATGTTCCAACTTTATTAACCAAGGTTAAGAGTCCAAACCACTCTAAACCCTTGTAAAACCCTCATAGTGACCTGATTAGAGAGATAGAGAATTTTAAGCATCCAGATGATAGTGAATGGCCATGAAACCACCTATATTATGTAGAGGAAGCTCCATATATTCCATAAATATTATAAATATGTATATATTTTTAGGAAAATCATGCAAAATGGGGTTTTCTTCACCATTTTTTGTATTATGTAAGGTGTATGAGGTTCCAGAGGATGAAATAAATTTTGATGGAAAGATGTATACTTATAATAATTCCTTATGGTCATTTTATATTATGGATATACTTATAAGTTTTTTAACAAGGGCCTCACTTTCAGCCAGTCAAAGATAACATCATTCACACAAGGGTGAAAAGTGTGAAAACCTCTATTAGATGTCCTTTTAAGGAGGAGTTGAAGGATATAGAGTCATGGATAATATTTAAAAGTGTTATTAATAATTTTCCCATGGATTTTAATTGTAAATTGAATATTTTTAAAGGCCAAGTGTTGAAGGTGAATGAAAACAAAGGGTTTTAAGACTACAAGCAATGATTCCTCTTCTCCAAGAGTTTCTAAATGATTAGGGTGAGAACCAATGCATGGGATGACATGTATAAAGTACCCCATATTATCCAAATCAATAGACATACCCCTAGTTTTAATAATGGGATTCAAATAGAGGTAAATTATAGAAGCAATTTCTTATGCCAATCTTGGAGGCTTTGTGCCACTTTTCACCATTCTTATGGCTTGTTTTAGACAAGTAAACACCCTGACATGGCATGGATTACCTCACCCAATTTTTCACATGAAAATGTAACTAATTTTCTCAAAGTGAAACATGTCCAAGTGACCCTTGGACTTCCTTTGCTTGCTCCACTTCTCAAAAGCTATAAATATGCATTCTCTTGGATCTTTGAAGAGCCATTGTTGGTTAATGGTGAACCTCTGGCCAAATTTGTACTTTGAAATCTCTTGAAGAAATATAAAAGTGTTATTTCCACTCTTATGCTATAATATTGAGTAATTACATGAATCTTGGTAGTCTAGTCTAGTGAAATATTATCTTTTCTAGCTTGTACTCGTGACGGTCTACCAATTTGCAGAAAGGAGATTGCTGCAGGTCTTTGCTAGTATTATTTTCTAAGTGTAGAGATATCCCAAAAGTGGTTCATGATTTTATCCATCTTTGGAATCATTCATTTCCTTTATAAGAATCACATACCTTCTTGAATCTAGCATATGAAACATTGATGTAGCAATGGGTCCTAAGTTATGAGTCTTGTGTGAGAAACACCTTGTTTGTCTTTAAGTAGTTGTTTTAGTCAAGTAGGAGGATGATATATACTAGTGCATCACCATATTTGGTTTAAATAATTGATTTTATAATCCATTTTCATCTATATTTGATAGGTATATAATAACTTCAAAGAGTGTATCAAGGGGAGCTAACCCCTCATCTAGAGATTCATTTCTCAATATTGTCACCCATAACAAGAGAAATGTTTCCATGGTGCCACTTGGATGAGGAGATTTATGAATCTCTTCAACGGTGAAAATACAAGTGTCAAAAATAATTAAGTGAATAAGATAAATCTCAATTCATATCTGATTAAGAGGCTCTCATGAGTGATTATGAGGAAGAAATTCCCATAGGGACTCCCCTTGGTGAATAAAAGAACAATTCATAAGATTTTGCCTCCATATTTGAGGGGATGTGTATCCATGAGAAATGTGGCCAAGACTTGAAGAAATATTTACATGAATAAGACTCCATGTTTGCTCATGAAATTGTGGATGACCATTTCAAGCATGAAGAGGTGGTGGTACTAGAGGACAAGGATGATTGGCAGCTACAAATGGAGATTTTTCAAGAGCTTTAAGAACTTCTCCAAGTTGAGGGCCAAGTGTATGATAAGGTGAATGAATAATATTCCATGGAGGAAAATGATCAATATTGGGATGAATTTTCAAATCTCTTTGATGAGCTAGAAGAAATTGCAGTTGAGAGGAATCCTAGTCTTGTTGACAACACTATAGAAGATAGGAAGGATGCCTTGCTAAATCATTATTTTAAGTTACAATGGAAGATCCAAATGAGAAGGTTGAGAATTTTGGATTTAAGAGAAAGGTTCAAATCAGCCTTTGGAGGTCAAAACAAACCCCTATTGGCCTTAGTCTTCTAAGGAACAAGAAACCAATCCTCTTGAATCCATACCTATTAAGGAAATACAAGTTGATCATGAGAAGAAGAGTGGGCAGAAACATAAATTATGTGTACATATTCAAGAGGAATATATCTATATGGGAGACCTATTTAAGATTATCCACTTGAGGGTAGATCAAATGAAGTGCCAAGGGATAGGTTTGGTCCACAAAGAATTCAATCCAAGGAAAAACATGCTTGGCACTATGTTTCATCTCACCATGGAGATGATTCAAGAAGCTTTCCATTTTATCTAGGAGGGAAGTATACTCAATGTTAGTTATACATAGTAGTTGTTCTTTGTTTTTCCCCTAAGTGCTTTGAGCACATGAGTGTGTGTCTTGTGTGTTTTCTCTCTTTCTTGTGTGTGTCTTTTGCTTTGTGTGGTTGAGGTAGTCATTAGTTGTTTTGTTTTGGTCAAGATCATAGTCAATGGTCAAAAGTTTCCCTATTTGTCTTAGAATTTAGATGACTCCTAATACTAATAGACTAATAAGGCTATTGGTCTAGTTATCATATCAGGTATGCTACCCTTAGGAGTCACCAATTTGTTGGCCAAATTTGACCCTATAGGTCAAAGGGCACCCTAGGTAAAAACTTGGATTTTAGAGTTTTTGGGGGTCTAATATCATGTCATGGGGTGATTTTAGGTCCATTTGATGTAATTTAATGTGATATTAGCTTTTTTCAGTTAGTTTTCGTGTCTATTTATCATTTTAAGTCATTTAAGGGTCTAAAATTTCCAAGTAAAAGAGATCATGCATATTCTTATGTGTTTTAAGCATTTGGAGCAAAATGGAGAGAATTACAGAGCCCTATAAGGTATTATGAGTGCTTGAGATGACTTAGGAATCCCCAAGTATTCATATAATTATTCATTTCCATACTTAGTCATTTTTAGGAAGGTCCTAGCAGAGCTGATGAACACTTTCTAAGAGCCATATCTCACACGTGCAATAGTTAGAGAAGAAGGTGATCACATGGGTTTGTTCATCTTGGTATTATTTTGCTATTTACCAAGTTCAAAGTCCTCTATAAAAGTGAAAATAAATTTATCCATGTGCAAAGATGGGCTTTTAAGTATTTCTACTAAGTTTCCCATACTTATTCATTTGAGCTTGGCCATCACCGAGACATTGTGTAGAAATAATTAGGGACTAGCCATTTTAAACTTCAAATATCTTCACCTGAGAGGCTCTCAAGACTAGTGGATCAAATGGGTTTTCTACTTTTGACCTTAAGAACATCTTCTAAGAATTTGATGCTTTCATAATCTCTATGCTTTAAGATCCAAGCTCTCAAAGTTGGTCAAAAAATATGGGACAATCACATTAAAGTCAAGTTAAAGCTTGGGCAAAAATTTACATGTGATTAAATTTGATCTTCTACAGGATGCCAATCATGTTCTACAAAAAGGTGAATGATAGTCTCATTGACGTCAATTTTTAAGACAAAGGAAAGGAAATTCATTGGAGCTCAAATTTGATGGTCATACAACCATCAATGACATTCATGTGAATTTCAAATGACATCCTATAGGCTGTCAATTTTAAGGTCATGGACTATCCATTGGAATTCAAATATTGGGTCCTAGGTAGATCAACAATCTCCACTCAATCATACATCTTGATCCAATGGTGGTTAGAGGTCAAAGCATTAGATGAATGTGAGGTTGTCACTTGGTGTAAGCTTGGATAAGTTTGACAAGTCAAGGTAAAATCTAATGGTCCACACTGCATTGTACCTCTTGATTAGATAGAGTGTAATAGGGTCAAAAAGTTAAAGAGCCCAAGAGGTTAAAAATTGGCATAAGCATGTAAATTGGTAGACTGATAGGATCTTGAGAATTAACATGAAGCTAAAATGTGGCATAAGTTAGGATGAAGTTTAAAAGTCAAGGAAACATCTAATGGCTCATAGGCCTTTATATAGAGAAGATATGATGAAGCATAATGGAGTCAAGCTATTAAAGGGACCTCTGAATTAGCATGGGATTAATAAGTAGTGATAATAAAGGCAAGGTTGAATTTTCAAAGGTAGGACATAATGGTCCATGTTGCATCATGCCTCTAGATCAGACGGTGCAAGATAAAAGTCAATGTGTCAAAGGGCTAGGTCATATTTTGATAGCAAATTAGAACATAGAAAATCCTAGGGATTTTGATGGAAGTTGAAAAGCCATTTTTGATAGAGGAAAATGAGTTTTATAGTGTCTTCCTAATGCCATTAAATCTCATTCAAACATCACGATGCAATCAAGCATGAAGGTATAAAGGGACCACCCATGTGGCTAAATATGGACTTCTAGTTCAATGAACTAGAGCATGTAGGGTCCATGTTTGGTGACTATGTTTGATATTCTAAAAGAAGGATCCATACACCTATAAATTTTCAACTCCTACAGTGACATAATAAAATCTATGTGGAGAAAAAAACATAAGAATGAGTTTGTACATGGTCCAATTTGGACAAGAGCTAGTATTTGGAAGAGTGCCATGAAGGCAAATGTGTGTACCCCAACAGTGCATCTAATAAACTATTTAAAATCACAGTCAAGGTCCTAGATAAATGACAAATTCTAGATGTAAAGAAAAAAGTCTAGGGAGTAATAAGCTTTGCAAAGGTTTTGAATTCTTTAAGGATGGTTTATAATAGAAGCAGTTACACCAAAGATAACTAAATAATCTCTACATCATTTTGGGAGAGTTGTCATGGATTATAGAGACATTTAGAATAGAAGGCATTCCTTATTTTTTTCTCATTTAGTACACCTACAATGTAACTGATTCTCATGTCTTAGATTTCCATTAGTACTTCATGACTTTGTAGAATCAATTTCACACTCTATTCCTATGCACATGTAACTCTTATGCTTAGCTTGACAAGTGTTTTGTGACCTTTAGACTTCTCTCTTGTTCTCTCTCCCCCATGTTCTATAAGAACTTGACATTTTGGCTTTGTAAGGATGCTCCACTTGAGTATAGTGAAGCCCTACTCATTTGTATACCTTTTGATCAATAAGACTTCTAATTTTTACCTCTTTTATGACTATTCATAGTGTGTTCAATTGGATGATGAATCTTGCTTAGTGAAAACTATTTATTCCTTAAGATGTTGTTCCATTATTTCACCTATTTATAGATTTTTCTTGTAGGGAATGTGAAGTGTTCCATGAGGTGTCCATGTTTTAAGTGAGTTAGTCTATTCACTAGTGCCATTCAAGGCCTCCTTTTTAGTCCTCCTAACCTAATACATTCTTTCATAACCTCATAATGTAGCATTGATGTGAGAAGATGAAGATTGGAGAAGTGTAGGTTTAGTTTGTCTCTTGGTTTCAAGTGTAACATACATATGGTTGGAAGTCATAAACCTATTTGGTGTATCACCTCCCTTAGGTTTGCTTTCCATTTTCTCTCTCCCTTTTTACCCTACAATTTTTGTGTAGTAGTAATCTGAAGTGGTACATCAAGGGAGCTAGCCCTATCTAGAGATTCACCTCATCCTTAGGCTCACCCACAAGCCTAGAGGTGTCTTCATTGTGTCACTTGGATGAGGAAAGCCTTAACATCTCCTCAAAGGGTGCAATCCAAGTGATAACAGATGGAAAATAATATACTAATGTCATATTTACTCATTACAAGAGGCTAATATATGTATTCTATCTCTTATTAACTCTCTTAGATATGATACATAACATCTCAACCAAGATGACTCACCAAATCATTGCATTGGGTCTATCAGATTACCAATCACCCTTGGCCCCTAGTAATGTGCATCATTATTCCACATTGATCCCACTTTGGAGCAATGCAATTTAATTCTTGAAAGATCATGGTAAAGATTACTGTGAGCCACTCTAAATGTTAATTATGATTCTCTCACATTTCAACATGATAATGCAATGGTCATAGTTTCAAAGGAAGGCATAATAATAACACAATGTCACAAAGCAGGGCATACTCTACCAAATATCTCTTATATGATCATCATGCAGGGTAATGGGTCTAATTTTCAAGTTGTTTTTGAGTAGTTATAATATGATGTACTCTTGGGTTGACCTTGGATTCATGTAATGGAAGTTATACCTTATACATTTCATACATGTATCAAATTTTTATATGATGCATGTGAGTATACAATTCTAGCTGATGATGCACCTTTTCGATATTACAAAATGACACAATCACAATCAAATAAAATTTCTATAATACCATCTCAACAACCAATTCCAATGGCATAAATTCATACTTATGAAGTAGGTGAATCAAGAAATATACGTGATACCTCAAAAGATGCTCAAAGTCATAAGCAAATATAAGGGCTCATCAAGAAAGCTACGCCACAAGTGCAAAGCCGTAAGCAAATACAAAGGCATGTCAAGGAAGTTATGTCACAAGTATAAAATATTAAGAAAATGCAAGAGCCTATTGAGGAAATTATGCCACAAGTGACAATTCTTACACAAATAAAATAATCTATCTAAGAAAAGGTACAATAAACACCAATTGCAATAGAGCCTATTCAAGAATTACCATTATTGGTCAATTCCAAATGTAATTATATAATTGAAGATTACTATAGTAGTGATGATGAGGCTACACAAGAACGTACATATGAACAACTATGTAAGCTAAAGTTTAATCCTATTAATGAATACAAATACTTATCCCATTCTTTATTTACCTCTATTGGAGTGGGTGAATATCAAGATATCTCTTTTATACAAAGTGAGGGCAAGACACCCATTTCTACACAAGGGGATCCAAAAGATAATTCAAATAGTTGTAACACTATTTTACCACTTTGGGACCTTGATACTCTTAATACAATGATCACATATCCCAAGGAAAGGGTACAAAGGGCACACTCAAAGAATCTCATAAAGTCACCTATATAAATACAATTACCAAAGCAAAATCAAACCATGTTCAAAATAGGATTTCTCAATAAAGGCAATTAAAAGTAAGAACCAATACCTAAATTTTCTCCTACAAAGTTGGTTTTAAAGAATGCATTAAAGTAGTACTCATCTCATTTGGAACATCTCATTATCAAACCACTTATGGATGGAAATAGATGTATTGATTTCATAATTACTCATTACAAGAGGCTAATATATGTAGTCTATCTCTTCTTCACTCTCTTAAATATGATACACAACATACCAACCAAGATACCTCACCAAATCATTGCATTGGATCTATCAAATTACCAATCACCCTTGGTCCCAAATAATGTGCAACATTACTCGACATTGATCCCACTTTGGAGAAACATAATTTAATTCTTGAAAGATCATGGAAAAGATTAATGAGAACCACTCTAAATACTAATTATGATTCTATCACATTTCAACATGATATACAATGGTCATAGTTTCAAAGGAAGGCATAATCACAACACAAGAGAACAAAGTAGGGCATACTCTACCAAAGATCTCTCATATGATCATCACATAGGGTAATGGGTCTGATAACTTTACACAATGACATCCTATTCCAATTGGTGGTTTATCACAAAGTGAAATAAGTTGATACACCATTTATATGGGAACTCCATGGGAACTCTCCCCTAATCAATTAAATGAATAAATTTGCATATTTTATCCTTGTATATAGTTTTTTGGCCTTTATTTCATTGCTAATTCTTATAACTAAGAATTTTTATAGCCTTGGATTTAATTTTCACTTTAGGTACTTGCCTTTTTATTTTTAAAATTAATTCAAATAATCCAAAACATTTATCTCTATGTCATTCCACTTACTTACTATCACGTATCTTACACCCTATGACACTTACATGATCATATATCGCTACTTTTATATGAATACATATAGCCCTTTTACCATTTGAAGAGCATGTACATTCCTACATATTTTCCATATTTGTTACATATATACACAGAGGCACATTGCTTGCCTTCTTCCTTATCATGTTATGCTTTTCACATTATTGAGGATTGTTTGAATCCCTCCTACTTCCTATATTTTTCAAGATCTTGATTCTTAACACCTCTATTCAAAGATATTTTAGCATTAAATATTGTCAAAATTTCTAAAATCATGCATATATTTATTAAAAAAAATTGATTTTTTTTTTAAAATTCAAAATCAGGACCTAAAACATTTTCAAATGTTACTATCTTACTTCTTTATCATATGGTGTTTACTCTATGTTAAGTAGATAACATATTTCATATTTCAATACATAATTATTCTCATGAGGTACTTGAGTGTGATACAAGACACACTTTCACATGATTATTTGATGTCAGGTTTCCCTTATTACCCAAAGAACTTGCTAAGTTGGGGGCATCTATTTGTTCTCCGTGAACACTTTAACATGTTGTCTCTATTGAAAACCTCTTTATGATGTTTAGCTACATATCATACAAATGTTTCATTACACACTCATAATTTCCAAGTGTATTACATGAAATATATTAGATGCTAACAATGACATTCATAATTATGATTGATCTATATTAGTTTTGTTTAGTACATGTTCTATTTGGCATTCTTACTTTACTACATGATAGGTTAGCTTGCTTCCTTATTATGCATGTGGCCCTTGGTCTTGTATATTCAAAATTTTCTCTGTATAGCATTATTATGCCATTTTCATGTGGCTTTTGGGCTTGTGTGTTATACAACATTTACATATCCTTTGTATGTGGCCTCTTTAGCCTTAGGAGTGACATATTATGTAAATTACATGACCTTGTATGGCATTATTTATATGATTATTGATTTTTACCATGGTTCCATGATTCATATCATGCATTTTATCTATTTTAATATGATTCCATGATTCATGTCATGCATCACTTATAAACTATATTCTTACTCTAGTGCCACAATGCATATCATGCATACAGTGCTTCTATGCTTCAATATTATATCTCTCTAACACATGCTTCATATAAACATTCAATGTTATATTACACGCAATGAATGTAATAAATTTCAAAAATTCAAAGTGTTATATCTTTCACATATGATTTCTTTTGATATAAGTAACCTATAAGCTACATCTAACATCTCAAAAAAAGGGGCATCACAATGGGCTTGCTTGGAACATTTAAGCCTCATGAGAAAAATTCCATATTTATGGAAATATACAAATTTCAAATGGAAATATGAATCATCATTTTTAAATTATGGGTGCATTTGGAATGCATGTGCACTCATTCCTATAGTTGCAAATTACAAGTTCAAAAAGTTACAAGTTGTAAAAAATTCAAAAGTGGCAAAGGTTCAAAAGTTCAAAAAATTACAAATTAAAATGGCATTTCAATACAATATAGATACATGGGGCATTCTATTCATTCATGTTCATGTTTCTACTATGGCATTTAAAAAAAATTCAAGTTTCAAGTTTCAAAGTTGTAAAGTTTCAAATAAATTCTAGATCCATCTATAGTAGTTTGATTCATCTTAGTCAAAAGTGGACCGTGGTAGAGTCTAGTGACACTCAACGTCTATGGTTGTAATTTTTTAGTATGAAGCAAGCCACATTTCATGGTTCCACCCCTTCCAATATTTTACAAAGTATTCTATACAGTGAAATGAGAGTTAGAGCATACAATCCTTCCAAATGAAGAACATTCAATGGTTTTAAAATTGAGACTTGATCACTCTTAATTCACCACAATTCAACACTTCTCCAAATGCCTCAACAAGGGAGCATGCACATTTTTCCATCTCTAAGTTACATGGTAATTAGGTTTAATAATATTTTTAGGTGTATACTTTCCTTGCTCTCTTTTTTAAATTAAAAATTAAAAAAAATAAATTTTAAAATTTTCAATATGAAAATTTTATATTTTTAGTGGTATTGTTGTAGGTTCTCGCATCAGAGCATCTTGCATAATCAATCTTCACATCCAAATACATAAATATGTACACACACTCATGTTCACATCTATTTTACTCTAGTTATTTCACTTTGTACATCACTAGAATAAAATGGGGGAAAATGTAGACATAAAATTAATCATTAAGTGCTTGATAATGTTTATTCTTGACATCCTTATCCTTACTTGGTCTATCTATTATTTTGATAACTCATAATATATAAGAGAGCCTCCAATGTCTTATAATCACTAAAAATACCATTAAAACATCCCAATTTTAGCTATATTCACCACTATTCAACCCACAACTTCCTATTAAACCTATCCCAACTATCTCTAATCTTATGGGACATGTTCACACTAGTTGGATAGGGTCACATTGCGACTTTGTCCCCTAGTGTAACCTTGTCTCGTGTGCTCCAATGGTCATTTTTTCAAATTAGGATGTTTCATAATGGCTCCCCTGAGTGTTTAGTAAGTTTGGTCAGTGAAATATTTCAAATATTCTCTTATAAAATCATATCAAGGCCACTCAATATTACCCCACAAGATCTCTCAAAAAATTACACTGTACGGTGAGCAAAATAGCACTATTTCCTCCTTTTTCAATTCTTTAACATTCTAACAATCATAATCCAAGTTTTAATATTTTTTATTGCCCATCAAGGGCATCAATTTTAAATCATTTCAATTAATTTTCTAGCTATATTCATTCTAGTTGTGTAATCACAAATCACATAATCACCCTAGCAGGGAGAACTACATCAACTTGAGGCCCATTTGGACTATGTAGGTAGTGCTCAGTTATAAGGGGTTTATGAGGCTAAATCGACCATGTTCACTAACCCATTCTTATTTCCATCTATTTTTTAATTTTTATTTAGTGCATGTGTAGGATTAGGGTTTTCTACTTTGTTGGTATATTGTATGACATATCAACATACAAAGTTTAACAATCAATCCTCACAAACTATCTCACATGCATAAATTGATAAATTAGGAGTATAATCAACCATGATGTAGTTGTAGTACACCAATATCTATATCCTATAGACATGTCTTAATAAACTACAAATTAATGTTTTTAATACAACTCTATCTACAGGTCAATTTCACACAATTTCCAATTACAGTGAGCTTACATAGCCAAAATTAAATCTATTTTATTGATTTTTGCACATCCTTGGGCCTTTTTATTATTTTATAAAGTTTATAATTCTTGTAAATTTTTTAACATGTTGTATTTGACTATCTTTTAATATCAATTCAATACACATCAACATTTTAGTTTCAATAGTTTAATACCATTAGTTTAAGAACACTTAAATTACTATGATTAAACATTTATGTGCCTCAATGATACATATTTATAATACATGTTCATGTGAAAATTGAATTCTATATTTAAAATTATGATGCAAATATATTCAAAATCTCAAGTGCTATTACATGCTTACATCTTTCACATATTACATAACTCTTTTTTGAGCTATATTACTTGCAAGCTACATATCTTATCTCAAAAGTGGGGAATCACGATGGGTTTTTATTGAGAATTCAAGTATTCATATGTAATTTTTCATATTTATAACACTATTAAGTCTCAAAAATTATAGCATGATTCAAAAAAATAAGATTATGGGGGAATGTGGCATGCATGTGAATTCATTCCTATAATTACAAGTTTGCAAAAATAGTTACAAGTTTCAATAGTTTTAAAATTTAAAATGGAATTTACTATCAATTAAGTACAACACCGGGGGCATGATATTCATTAATGTTCAAGTTACTACATGGCAATTTCAAAGTTCTCAAATTCAAAACGTTTCAAAAATTACAAAGTTTTCAATTTTTTTAAGTACAAAAGTTTCAACGTTCTAAAAGTTGTAAAATTTCAAATAGAATCTAAATTTGTCTACTGTGGTGTGATTTGTCTTCATGTTACAAGTGGGTCATTTTAGAGTCTAGTGACACTCAACATTAATGGTTTCACTTTTTCAACATGTAACAAGCCATAATTGGTGGTTCCACCCCTTTAGTTATTTTATAGAGTACTTTACATAATCTAATGAGAGCTAGAGTATATATATTTTTGAACTCAAGAGCATTCAAAGCTTTTAAAATTAAGACTTTGATCACTCTCAATTCACCATAGGTTCAACATTTCTCCAAATGCCTCAACAAGGGGGAAATAAATTATCCGTGTTCAAGTTATAAGGCAATTAGATTACATAATCTTTTAGGTGTATACTTTCCTTGCTCTCTTTACAAATTTTAGATTTCAAATTTTAGATTTTCAATCTTCAAATATGTAAAATAAATACTTTCAGTGGCATTGTTTTAGGTTTCACATTAAGGCTTATTTCATAATCAATTTTCACATCCAAATATAAAGTGTGTATGCACACTTAATTTTGCACATACTTTAGCCTAATAATTTCACTTGGTTGCATCACTAGAATAAATTGGGGGAAAAATTAGGCACATAAATTTAAGCATTAAGTGTTTGACAATGTTTATTCTTGACATCCATATCTTACTTGTTCTATTCATAATTTTTCTAACTCACACAATCTATAAGATCTATAAGAGAGCCTTCATTGTCTTGTAAACACTAAAAATATCATATATACATCCCTATTTCAATTAATTTTATCCCTATTCAAAATACAAGCTCATGTTAAACATGTCCTTATAGTCTCTGGTCTTTTAGGATAAGTCCACACTAGGTCAAACAAGGCCACACTACAATCTTGTCCCCTAGAGTGGCCCATTTCCTCAGACTCCAACAATTACTTTTTCAAATCTAGACATTTCATAATGGCTCTCTTGTGCTTTTTGTAAAGTTGGTTAGCAAAAATATCCAATGATTCCACTATAAAGGCATGTGAATTCATTCACTTGAAACCCCTAGTAAGCTAATTTTAACTTACTACACATGGAGAAAAAGAGCACTATTTATTTCAATTTCAATTATGCTACTTTATAACAATCATAGGCTAAGTCTACATATTGTTTATTGTAGGTCAAGGGCATATGTTATAAAACATTTCAATCAATCTTGTTATTATATTCATATGGTTTCACAATCATGGATCACACAGTCACCCTAGGAGGGAAAACTACATCAAATTAAGGCCCATTTGGGATATGCAGGAAACGCTAATATTATGCAGGGTTTTATGAGGATAAATCATCTATTTGGCTTACTCATTGTCCCCTTTACATTTGATTTATATCCTATTTATTGTGCATGAAAAAGAATTAGTGATTTGTAAATCTTCCACTCATCTATTCATCTCCCGCATAGAATAAGAAAACCCTCATTTATAAGCACACATATCTAGAATAAAATTTAATTTGTACAGTCAACTAGGACAACCATGATTAATAGATATGGCTACACTACACTCTTATCCTACTTCTGTAGCCTTGTCCCAACATAATTTATAATTATATATTTTTAGATGCGACACTATTTTCATGTCTTTTAAATTTGTTTCCAGTCACAATTAGGGTGAAATCTATTTTAGAGAGGTTTTCATATTCTTAGGCTCATCTATTATTTTTAGCAAATTCTAAAATTTTAATTTTTTGTAGTATAATGTATTTTAATATCAAATATGTATGTTTTAACATTTCCATTTCAATAATTTAATATCTATTAGTTTGAGTTCATTCAATTAAAATATATTAAATAAGTATGTCATACCCTTTCAACCATATTTGGATTTGGATAAGTGAAATTTATGGTAGATTCTTGGATTGTGTAAATATGTGGTAGATTATGAGTTATTCAAACCCTAGAATCATAGCTTCAATTTTTCTAAGTGAGTAATTTTTGCCTATATGAAGGCCATTATTTATAAACTTGGTAGAATGGCGAAAAATCAAATAGCCAATGAGGCAATCCTAAATGGATTGAATGGATTAAAAAGAAATTCTCATTTTTTAGTGGTTTACTAGTAAATGTAGACTATAAATTATGTGATCAACAATGTAAGTCAAATGAATTTGTGAAGGAATGAGCATGGGAAGCTGAGTAAATTTCCCTTGACATTGAGGACATAATTGATTAGTGTGTTGTTTATTTTTTGTATAAGAGTTCCAATTAGTCATTTATGCATAATTATAGTTAATTAATCTTGTGTCACTTTAAAATGGGGAGGAATATTAAGGAAGTCAAAGTTTAGATACTAAACTTTGGTATTAGACACTTGATAATGTCAGTTTTGACCTACCTTCACCCTACATGACTTTTGTGTACATATATGATTCTAATTTGTTATTCTCTCACATTGACATACTATATATGGGTCTAATCCTTATATGTTGATATCAATCACGTACAAAAATTCCCCCAATATATCCCATACTAATGAACTATCATAATCAAACATCTCAATATCATCATATTAGTCTTCTTATCTCCTGGACAAAACATCAGACTCAAATAATATTGTCTAAGTCTAATAATTTCATCTTTCACCCAATAACTATCAACTTAAAAAATAAAATCATTCCTATGGGTCAACTCATCTGCCTAACATTTTAGTGTTATGATAAATTACCCAAATAGACATATATAAATTTATATTGACACTAAGCTTGTTAGTCATCTAGCACTTATATGTCAAGCACTTATCAAACACACTCAAACACTTGTGCATTCAAAGGGACTGCCATATTCTTTCCAATTTGAAATTATTCATAAGGAGGTTGTCTTAGCCAAGTTTGAAGCACCTTATAGTCAAGCCAAAATATCCATTTTACAAGTGTCTGAAGCTAGATCACATGTTGCATACATTGAAAAAACACAAATTACACACATACACCTAATGGGTAAAAGTACATGTGGTTTGACTTCCCTCTTTAGAGTATTGCATATGTTCCTCCTTATCATTGAGCTAGGATTACAAGTGAATAATAAGGCATAAAATAACTCCCATAATATATCAAAATCTTCTACATAGTCACACCAAACCTATAGCCAGAGTCACACCAGTCATAAATTTGTGTAGAGAGAAAAAATCCTACTAGATGTTGGCATGCCCTAAAAATGCTACCATAGGCTGAACTTGTATATATAATGCAACCATGTCCCATAAATATTCATAGCCTTGTTCTTGATTCAAAATGACCTAATATAGTCTCACAGTTGGTTACATAGTCTCTATTATAGTTTATCAAACCTGAGTTCCAACTAAGTTATATATCTCCCTTTTAAAATATTTTTATAAATAACATGTTCCAAATCAAACTCATATGATTAATTACATATTTTATACAATCTGATTTTACTCAGTATTTTTTCTAAATTATATTAGCATTTCCCTAATTCACTAATTTTGGTAAAACATATTGGTGAACCTATGTTTGTTTGAGCATTACCAAAACCAAGGTTTCCAACCTTCTTTTTAATATTTTTGAATTTTTTCTTAGAGTTTTAGATCTGATATCTGAATTCTCCCTTTCTTTTGTGCAAATCATAATTTTTATTCTTTACCTTAGTGTTTCACCCTCATGCTTTTGTTAGGTTTTTCCTTGCCTAGGCTTGTGGCTTATCTTTCCTTATTCAACTTGTATCTGATCCATAATATTTTTATCAAAATTATTAGAGGTTTTTGTTAAAGGTATTGAAAAAATAAAACCTATTTTTGTTTGCTAAAATATTGTACAATTTTTTTTAGAATTTAGAATTTAATATTTTTAGTACATATGGCCTAGGGACACATGGTGTACCTATTTTTAATTTTTTTTTGGGTCTCACCTAGTTACAAATTTTAATCAAAAACCTCTTTCAGATTTATATTATATTAGTCAGTTCTTTATGTGTAAATCATATAATAGTTATATGGGTTACTCTTGTTGTATACCTTTTTCAAGTAATAATTGTTCTAATTGCATGGTGCTGGATAGAAATATTAAATATATTTCATAATTATGAAATAAGCTTGAGGAAATTAACATAGAATAAAATCAAGGTTACACATAATCACAATACACCTTCTATATCTATGCTAACTTCTACAGACCCTCCTCAAGATGGCGATAACTAATTTCCCTCTAACCAAGTCCATGCTATAACTATCACAATAGGTAATAAAAACCACCCATAGTGACGAATTAAGATTAAAAAAATTTCCTTCCTCACTTTAATACACCTCCAACATCTCCTCTTGATGGTTTTTGTATGCATATCTAATCAGAATTACACAGAGTTTGTATTTGTGAAGCCCTTTAAGATCAAATAGTCACTATGTGAAGGATAATAGTATTAGTTGTTGAGGTATGTTTCATTGATGTGTTTATGAAATTAATGTTGTCATTGATGTCAAAATTATCTAAATTTCATTGATGTCCTAGAGGTGATCATGTGAAGTGGCATGATAAGTATTCATAATAAGCTCAAGCATGGCCTAGTAGATACTTGAGTTCTATATGAAGTATTAACAAAATGTTGTGGTGTAACAAGATGATGAACCTCTTTAAAAAGTGTGAAAATAAGTGGTATATCATAATATAAAGTGTTTTGAACATATTAATAAGGTGAGAATCCATATATAGTGCCATTAAGGTCAGGTATTGAGGTATAACCCTTGCATAAGAAACCTAGTGTGATGGAACAAGCTTAGTAGCATGCTAAGAAGAGAAATATGAGACCTATGTGAATAAGGTTAGGAGTGTGTGAAAACATGAGAGGTTTTATAAGAATGTTTATAAGCTATTGAGAGAACATATAGTGGTGAGAGGGTCATACTCTAAACCTAAAGCGACTTACAGTTGAAGGCCTAGTGTGCCAAGACACCTAGTAAGGTCAAATGGAGGATGAGGATCAGATTCCAAGGTAAGAGTGCTTATATGATCATGATATAAAGGTATATGACATGTGAATGACTTTTTTCTAACAATACAAGAGGATCTCAAGTGTGTTCAAGGGTCAATATGCAATTGGTAATTTAAGGCCTAACATGCATTAAGACCTAGTGTGGCCTAATGAGGGGTCAAGGTGAGTTTTCAAGGTTTTTAAGCACATGTGAGTATAGATAAAGGTATGATAAGTTTTTTCAAGCATGTGGATCAATTTTGAGGTCATAGATTGCAAGATAAATCTTAAAAAGGTATTTAAAGGTCTCCTATGCATGCAAATTGAAGGTTTTCAAGTTTGAGAAGGAAGTTTAGGTGCTTATTAGCAGGTGTGATCATTAAATGGGAAGCTAATCTCTTTGGGAGAGATGGAAAAGTTTCTAAGAAGGATTTCCAAGAATTTTTTTGTCATGTGAGGGGAAATACTATATGAACAAATGTTAAGAGTGTAAACTGGTTCAAAACCCTCTCTAAATCCTCATATTGACTTGATGGTGAATATTTTGTTGTAAAGTGCCAAAAATGGTTTTTTTGATCAATTTTTAAGTTTGGATGTTGTATATGACTCCTTCAAACATCTCTAAGTGGTAGTGGTGTGTTAAGATAGTGAGTAAAACCTATAAAAAAACCTACAAGTAGGGTTGACCAAGTCAATGCATGAAATTTAATGGAGGTTAAAGGTGAAGACTTGTTATTAATGTCCATGGTGTTAGTTTTGTGAGTTATAGCCTCTATGTCAACCATTTTCATCACTCATGTTGACCTATCGCTAAAATAACAAACAATGAAGAAAGTGAGAAAAATCAAACAAGAGTGAGAAAGCATTTAGGGATTAGTTTCATGTGATTAGGGATTAATAAAATTTTTTGGGGTCTTTATTCAATACCTATACCTCATTTTCCCTTGGTTTATAAGTTTTGGAAATGCTCATACATAAGCAAGAAGTTACTTTCAAGATGACTTGTATGTATGAGTCAACATAGTGAAAGAGTGAGTTTCAAGAATTGGTCTATATATTCTACATTTTCCATTTGACATATATTTATTTGTGTTTGAAGTTGATTTGAGGATGTATGAGGATGATAAAAATTCCTTGGAAGTTCAAGAAAGTTTCCCTACATGTGTGAGAAGTCATGTTCACCATGATTCTGTCTTAAAGGTAGTTTGACTATTCTAGGTGTGCTAGGTGAAATAAAGAGTGTTAGTCCATATAATAGAAGTGATGCATCAAATGAATATTGTCTTTTTTTTAGGTATGTAAATTACCTATTCATGATTTATGTAATGTAAAGAGATAGGTTAAGGAGTTGTAATGTGGAAACCAACATGGCTTGTCCAATTATGTTAAGACAATAAGAGAGTAACCTGAGAGATTGGTTTGTAAGATTAATGATCACCTCTAGAGTTTGATATATATCCATTTTGGAGTGATATATAAGAATAATATAAACTATTAATGAGAATTATATGTCATGAAAATTTCCTTTTAAGTAAAAATGACAAAGTTTTTCATGACTATGTTTTTGAAGGCTACAGGTAGTTTGAGTAGTCATCTTGCAAAGATGAGTTAGAGGTGGTTTGAATAGAATTTAAGAATCCAATGAGTTTCAAGATATTATATAAGTATTAAAGGTTCATGAGATAGAATTGGAAGTCATATTTTCTCCTTTTTAAATTTTGGAGAGTCAAAGTTCTTGACTGTACTTTGATTGTGTTTTACCATTCTAAGTGGTCATTTAGCAAGAAAGTTCTTGAGGCCTATTGGCATGTATGGTGATTTATAATGGACATGGAGAGGTTTTTGAAGTAATGAAGGATATATTAATGTGTTTTGAGGACATATTTTTTTTAGATATTCAACTGTAAGATTCAGATACTCTTGATAGACTTTTGGTAGTTAGAAGGCCCAAAAGGTGAGTAGGCCTAATTGGTAGGTCCAATTAGTGAATTGGGATAAATAGAGTTAGGTACCCAAGGTGAACTTATCAAGGGTATATTGGAAGCGTGATTGATGTGTTTCATCCATTGGAGGAATCTTAAGATGTTCAAATGGGTCTGAGTGGTAATGTGTGTATGGGTAGGTGTAGTCATATAAAATGTCAAAATTGATAGCTTGAGTGTGGTTTGTGACACCTAACCCTTAGGTCCCTCTTGATTCCTCTCATCACTCTTCTAGGAACTCTTTTCACTAATTCCCATTCATCCATAGCCTTCCAAACCTGACCCAAGCTCAGACAAACTACTTTTTCCATTACAAATCTATCCCCCTAGGTCTCAAACCTTTAGGATAATAGCACCCAACTTGGACTATAACACTGGACCCTAGGGTGTCCACTTTCAGTGCTCCTATCTAAATGAATTTTTATCCCCAATGGTCATTTACACTTTGATCCTTATCCTTAACCTTGTCAACCTAATGCGAATTCATTCAACCCATGACCAATATATCCCTATAAAATCACATTCAAAGTTCATTTAGAAAGGGTTGGCAAATATTATAAAGTAAGAAAGAATACAAGCAAGACCATTGAATCACACTTCCCTATTATATGCATAAATCCATCTAATACAATCATAAGCACATCCAAGTTTTCATTCCAATCCCTAGCCACCTCAAGTATACTTAGTTTGGAATTTTTTCTTTTGCATCACATAATTGCACAAAGAACATCAAATGGGAGAACTACATCAGCCTTGATCCCTCTTTAGAGTATTAGTATGTAGGTAGTGTTCCCACATAATGGGTGTGGATACACATTCAGTACATCATACACACATTAACCCCTTTTTTTTGAAGTGATTCAAAATTTGATGATCAAAACACAATGGGGTCTAGGGTTTGAAGACTAAAACTAACCTATAGTGAGCTCTGACAACATCTAGCACCTAAAACTTCACAAGAAGGCTTACACAAGGATAGCAAAAAAAACCCAAAAAGCTCAGATCACCTAGACAATAGTGGTAGAGGAGGCCTATAACATCAGTTCCACTAGTGCCCTATTTCTATGTTCCTATCCAATCATAAAATAAAAGTTAAATCCTAGTTTTTGACATTGTCCCAGACATGCATAGTGAATTTTAGACTCTATCTCAGTTGTCTCAATGCATTTCTAGCTAAGTCTTATTTTCACATATTTATTACTATTTATAGAAAAGGTAAAAATATAATTAAATTACACAAATTAGTAGCTTAATTATTGCTATATTATTTACTAATTTATCAATTTAGACCCTTTAACAAAACTAAGATTAATACTCTAATATTCTCAAAACTATTAAATCATTTGGTGAACCCGAATTACTTCATTTGTGCTTAAAAACCCTAGAAACCCTAAGGTAAAATATTTCTAATTTTTTCCAATAATTTCCTAATTTTTCTTGAATTTTAAAATCAAAATTATACAAATTAATTCTAAAATTTTCTTATCAATTTTAAGTTAATTTCATTCAAACCCTAGTTGCATTTTACTAGGTCCTTATGCACGAAAACACCCTAAAAACCCTAGGGAAAATTCCTTGCTAATTTTATAAATATTTTCTAGTTTTTCCTAAATTTTTAAATCATAATTCTACATTTTCATTGTAAAATTTAAAAATAATAGGTTTCAAACCCTAGTTTCATATACTAGATTCCCATTGCTTTTGAGGTATCACCTTACACACTAGTAAGCTTCGTATCCTTTGCATGTAAATTCCAATTCATTGTTCAGATTACATTTATCCAATTTTATCTTTCCTTTTTAAATTTGTTTTCCTTGTTCCCTCTAAACTCCTTGCATCTCTTCCTTTGAGATGAAATTCAAGACTTAGTGGCAACCCTCATTAATTCCCTCAAATTCCTCGAATCCATTCATATACCTTAGATAAGCAACCAATTTAGCTTCTTACTATAGATACTACACATCCAAATTACACTAATTTACATGGAAAAATTCTGACAATGAGCAATATGAGAATATCAATGATGATTTACACAATAATACTCATGCTCCACCACATTGGACCATCGATCAACTTCTACCTGTCATTGATAATGAGGTTACCATAAACAAAGATTTGATTCTACAAAGTTTTAGAGATAGACTTAAGGAACAACCCCAAGATCATGCCATCATCATGCAATATATTAAGGAAATTAGAAAGGCTAAGCAAGTTGAGTCTTATTTTCCTTCAAAATAATAAATTTCAAATGACACTATGATGGAAACTATATCACAACAACCCATTGTAGCAGCCCAACCTTTGCATGTGCCACCACTAGTTATGGCTAGTACATATTTGTCTCCTAATGTGGAAACCCTTGTGAAAGAGATAAAATATCTTCAATCCAAGGTGCTATATATTGAGCAAGGTACCTCTATAAATACACAAGCCTTGGATTTTTTTGCTCTATTACATACACCATTGGCATGACATATTGCTTCGACACCTTTGCCACCAGGTTTTGTTCAAACCAAGCTCAATTTATATGATGGAAAATGTGATCTAAAGACACACTTAAGATATTTTCATGCAACATGCATGTATTATATGCCAAATGATTGGCTACTAACCAATCTCTTTCCATGGAGTCTAAAGGATTATGCTTTACAATGGTTCTATAGTCTACCCAATCAGTCAGTTAATGTATTCAATAATTTAGCCAACTTGTTCTTAGCTCATTTTAACATTAAAATTGGTGATAAGGTTTCCTGTGCCTAAGTTTCATAATAGAAATAAAGATCACATGAACATCTCATAGATTATGTTCTTCGATATAAGACTATTTTGGCTAAGATGACTAGCCCCATGGCTGATCAAGATTTACAAGATATTTTCAAATAAAGTCTTATACCAGCATTGTATGAATCAAATCTATTCAAAAGGTTCTCCTTGTTCACTGAGTTATGTCATACACTAAAGGAAAGGGAAGTTAAATTAATTGTAATGGGAAAACTCAAATATACAAGTACACCAGAAACAAAAACAAGAGTAATAGAAAAGTCCCATACAAAGTCAAGGTCAATGATAACAAAATTTAGAATCAACCTACAGTTAATGCAACTTTAGATCCCCCTCAATGAGTGGTTTTATCAACACCTCCTTGGTGAGCCTTTACCAATCTACCAGTTTCTCCAACCAGAGTGTTATAACAACTTTTGGATTACAATATCATATCTCTCTCTCCTATTTGGGAGGTTGATATGACAAAGCCTCTTCCATGTAGATATGATTAGAATGCATTTTATAACTTCCCAGGGCACCAAACCACACAACTAATAGATGAATTAGTTTGAGACACAAGATACAAGACTTGATAGATGGAAACCACATTGATCTTGGTCCTTTAGTTGAGCCTCTGTAGGAAAATAAAACATAAGACAAATCTCTCAAAATTTTCTCATATACTTTCCTAAAACATTCAAAATAGGATATAGGTGACACATCAAGTGTGCACCATGCATATCATGCATAGTCACCACTAGCTACATACTAGGCACCTTCAGTTGAGTCACATCCTTTGAGCAACATGATTGGTGTGTATCATTCTAGAGTTCTAGATAAACCTTCAACCTCCTTAGAGCAGGAGATAGTTGATGATGTTTTGAATTACAATGCATTGTTCATCAGAGACTACATTGATCATCATCCCATTTATAGTGTTCTAATAGATAATGGATCTAGTGTAAACATGTGACCATGACACTAATGTAGGATTTGGGATATTTAGAGGAGGACATCACCCTGACAAAAAAATTTGTTAGTGGATTCAATGGGCACATATAGAGTTCATTGGGTGAGATTGTACTTCCTCTATAGGTTGGTCCAATACATATAGTCACATCATTTACTATTATTCCTAGTGTAAGGGTTTTTGATACATTACATGGTTGACCATGGATTCAAAAACTTTGAGCAGTACCTTCTATAGTTCATAGATATGTGAAGTTCATTCACACTAATTAGGTTGTTATAGTTGGTAGAGTTTTGTATGAATTATCATTCCCTAATTCAGAACCATCTCTTCTTATGCAGTCACCAATTATAGCTTTATCAGTTTTAGCTCCTTTACCAGTTTTAGTTCATGCACCAGTTATAGTTCTTCCTCTAATTAAGATTTAGACACAATTGAGGCCTCCTTCACTAGCATCAAGAGTTTATATACTTACACATAGGCCTCTCTTAGAGTGACCTATAAATTAGTGATAGTTTTAAGACTCTAGACAATTTCCAGCTATAGTATTCACCCTTAGGGTAGTTACATTGAGGTCACATGCCTTTACACATAGGGCACATCTTTAGAAAGCTTCATATTCTACTAGATGGGTCCCTAAGAGCCCCACACGTGCATCCATTTCTCAGAGTTACAAGGGGATCCCATAGTCAGTTTCCACTGTAGATATTTTAGAATAGTTACAAAATACATAGCTTTCAAAGTCATAGTCTCAAACTTTTCATCATGCTTCATGATCATGCATGATCCTTCTCCTTGATATAGGACACCATGATAGGGAGTCTATTATGAGACTCATTGGTTAATAACATTTATTCTCAGTCCTACTTGTACATAGCATATTTTAAAAATACCAAAAATAATATAACATTTCAAAATACAAAAACATTCAAATATCTCAAAAACACAAAAAAAAGCTTTCAATTACATGATTTATCGATGTTTTAAATTTATACTACCATGATAGACTGACATTATGTTGTTCTATGTTATTGTTTATTGATTTATCTACATTACCATGCTTCACATAATCTTATTTGAGTATGTGCAGTGACACCTAAAGGCATGATTGCTTTACTCTTCCCATTAAGGAGGCATCCTACATCTACATTCGAGACATACATCAATATATCTACCCACCAGGGGCATATTTTAAATGAATTAACCATCTAGGTTATGTCATTCCTACACCACACACTCTAGTTATCATGTTGATTTACATTACTCACTAGTTTATGTAGATTATCATATCAACACTCACTAGTATATAGCACTTGTGTATTTCTTAGCATTCACCCAGTCTTTTACTACATGTATTCACATGGTTTCATTTCTTACTTTGCATAGCTAGATGTTAATGCATTTCTCAATTCTTGTTTGGTCTCTTATATATGCCTTAGGATATTTGTCAATGTCCTTTGTTTCTATTCTTGTATGTGCCTTGGGATATTTTCCAATGTCCTTTGTATTCGTCTATGTGCTTGTGGCCCTCATGCCAATCTTGCTTCTTTGTATTGTATGTGTATGTGGGAATTTGAACATGCCTTGTATGCTTGATTTCTAAATTTGAGTGACATGTGCCCATGTCCCTTGTTTTCATGGCCCCTTGGCCTCTTTTGTATGATTCTTGCTTCTTGCCTTGTGTGCTTGTTTACTTGTTTGATTCTTCATTTTTTGTAATGTCATGATCCACTTCATTTAATTTCTTATTTTCTTGGATGCCATGATGGACATCATGCTCCATTCTTCCTTCATAAATAAAAACTAACTAGACTTTCAATTTTAGTTCTCTACATTACACATGTTATTACATTGTTATATCTATCTAGGCATACCTTTGTTGATCTAACAATCTCCATTATAAACCATGCTATATCTTGAGATATCTTATCGATTATCATTGATATATCATGTCTTTTTGAATTATAATACACTTACAAGGATCTTTATTTTAAGGGTAGTCATTGTAGGGTCTTCATTCCTACCCTCATAAGAGGGGGTAATAAATAGGGGGTTTATCATAGAGATCAGATCTCTTAATGGTTAAAAATTCAATTTTCAGAACACCTAGAACAACAATTAGACATCAAACTAGGCAAAACAGATAAGACAGACAATAAGGAATTAAGAACAATTATCAAATTTGGCCCTAGATAATAGCACCAAGATTGGATTATTGTGCTGGTGCCACTAGTGTGAACTTTTGGCACTCCTATTCAAATTAAAAAAAAATTGAATTTTAAAAAAATAGATAGAAAGGTGAGTTTAATCATAGTTTGTTAGCTATAACACAGGTCAAAATCAATAGTTTTAGTATAGTTTTTCTCAGAGAATCTAGACTTAGGGGGTATCATGCATGACATAATAACTCTTGATTATAGTTTTAGAGTAGGTAGTTGGTATAATTTCTAGATCAGAATCCATGTTCCAGACACTAGTGATCAAGGGCAATGTGTATGACACATTAACCTTCTTTTTCTTTTCGATTTTATTTTATTACCCAAACATTCTTAGTAGTTGTATGCCTTATTCCATCTACAGGTAGTTGGCATCATTTTTGAGTGGATTTTATATAAGCTTAACCTCCACTTTCCTAAGTACCTAAGTGGTTTCCACATAAGCCTTGTTCTTAGTTTCGAAGGGGTTTTCATAAAAACCTAATCTCCACCTTTTGGAATGGCCAAGATTGGCCTAGTTCTTAGCACACATTCAACTATCCATGCCATATTTTTAGATTACAGAGAATTCATAGGATTCATGATCCATCACATATGATGCACTTTCATATTGGTATCAGATCATAGTTTTACACTTGGTATGGAAATGATGGAGTCATAGGACTAGCTAGCCTTTGTATTCTTGAGCCACCTACTCAAAGGGATTGGACACATAGTCAAAACATCAATCAACACATGTATGATCCTATAACTTTACTTAGTAAGTGACAATAGAGCCAAAGGGCCTACCTTTGCATTCTTGAGCCACTCTCAGGGAATTGAGAACTTAACTCCATTCATGATATTGCTATTGGTTCAACAAATACCCAACAACACTCAAACAACACAATAGGTTTTGTATTGGTTCATGTACTTGATGAGGTGTATTTATTTATTTCTCTTCCTCTCTCTTTTACCTAGTTTTTGTACATTCTTATTTTAGATATAGTGTATCTAGTAAGAACCAATCTACTCCATGTTTTTCTATTTCATAGATTTGAGCTTCATAATGTGCTCTCTCTATGCACACTAAACATCACACAACTTCATGAACTTCACACTTGCAAGTAAGTTTAGGTATGCTTCCTACTTTTCCTTTATCTTAGTATTTTTCTTTGCTACATCACTAGAATAAAGGGTGGGAATGTAGTCATATATAATGTCAAAACTAATATCTTGAGTATGGATTGTGACACCTAACCCTTAGGTCCTCTTGCTTTCTCTCATCACTCTTCTAGGCACTTTTTTCATTGATTCTCACTCATCCATAGCCTTTTAGACCTGATCCAAACCTAGATAGATTAATTTTTCAATGAAAAATATATCCCCTAGGTCTTAAACCTTCAAGAAAATAGCACCAAACTTGGATTATAACATTAGACCCTGGGGTATCTAATTTTGATGCTCCTATCCTAATGCATTTTTAGCCCTAACAGTCATTTCCACTTTGATTCTTATCCTTAACCTTGTCAGCCTAACATGAATTCATTCGATCCATGACCAATAGATCCATATAAAAACAAAATCAAAGTTCATTTATAAAGGGTTGGAAAATATTACGAAGCAAGAAAGAATCCAAGCAAGACTATTGAAGCACACTTCCCTATTATATGCATATAGCCATCAAATACAATCATAAGTACATCCAAGTTTTTATACCAGTCCCTAGCCACCTCAAGTATACTTAATTTGGAATTTTTGTATTTACAGAACATAATCACACAAAGCACATAAAATGGGATAAAGGCATAAGCCTTAATCCCTCTTTGGAGTATTGGTATGTGGGTAGCATGCCCACATAAGGGGT
This sequence comes from Torreya grandis, assembly GCA_037957365.1. NCBI lineage: Eukaryota > Viridiplantae > Streptophyta > Pinopsida > Cupressales > Taxaceae > Torreya > Torreya grandis. The sequence continues at coordinate 215,813 of JARHVA010004980.1, forward strand.
ATGGATACATGTTTAGTGAATCTTACACAAAATAGCCCCTTTTTCTCAAAGTGATTCAAATTTCATTGATCAAAACATAATGGAGTCTAGGGTTTGAAGATTAAAACTAACCTATAGTGCACTTCGATGACATCCAATACCTAAAACTTCACACGAAGGCTCACATAGGGATAGCGAACAAAACCCAAAAAGCTTAGATCACCTAGAAAATCATGGTAAAGGAAGACTATAGCATCGGTGATACTAGTGTCCTATTTTGGTGATCCTATCCAATCATAAAATGAAAGTTAGATCCTAGTTTGTGACACTATCCCAGGCCTGTATAGTGAATTTAAGACTCTATCTCAATCATCTCAGCCCATTTTTAGCTAAGTCTTATTTTTGCATATTTATTACTATTTATAGAAGAGGAAAAAATATAATTAAATTAAATAAATTAGTAGATTAATTATTGTAATATTATTTATTGATTTATCAATCCGGACCCTTTAACAAAACTAGGAATAATACTCCAATATTCCTAAAACTGTTAAATCAGTAGGCCTAATTACTTTAGGTCTCATTAAGGCCTAATTCAAGTTTGAGGCTAATAAGGTAATGTCCAACCAAAGGAGTTATTATTTCTTGTGTGAAACATGTATTATGACCTATTTCAAGGTTAAATCAAGTTTGGTAAGGATCTTGGTTGACTAAGATGGGTGAGAGGAAGAGTTGAGTATAAAAGCAAGGCCTAATTGGCCTATTTGTGAAAGCAAGAATAGAGTGGACTTAAGTGAAGAAAAGGGCTCATTTAGGGAGTAAAATTAGGTCATTGAGGACCATCATAGGAAGAATATAAGTATACGTATTTATCTAACATAGTTTCTATAGGTGGATGACTAGGTTAGTGGACCTAATAAACCTAGAAGAGGCATGTTGAGAAAGAAAGCCTAAGAGGATGTTTGAGTGAGATTGAAGGGTATAGGGTGAAAATAAAGGAGGTCATCATTAGTTTATTTATTAATATGTGTTATAAGGTAATAATATATCAAAAGTGACTTGGTTGGTACTAATTTACTTAGGGGGTTGGATCCTCCTTGTAAGATAGAACTTGCAAAAGACTAATTGAGTGGGTGCTTAACTAAGTAGGGGTTGGAGATCCTTGTGAAGTTGGTGCTTCAATAAAATTTGGATATTGACATTATAGTATATTAGTACATGTGAATGGTTTAGTGGGTTTTATCCCCCAAGAGGGTTTCCCACATATCTCTTGTATTCTATTATGATATGTTTGTGTAGTTGTTTGTTTATACATTGATATTTTATGTGAAAGAATGGTTCATAGAATGACGAATGGAATTAAATATATTTTTTTAAGAAATTAATTCAACCCCTCTATTAGTAGCTAATTAAAATAATTGGTATCTGTTGGGTGAATATTTTGTCGTCAACTAACTGAAGACAAAATGGGTATATCAACCACAACATAGGGAGATTTACACCACAAAAAGTGTGGGTTTACCAGATCTAGATGAGGCAAATCTCTCCTCTCATCAAGGGGAGGTTCCCTAAAAATATTTATATGCTATATGTATGTATATAATTAAGCAAAAAATAACACATGGGGTGGTATAACAACATCTACCTCTCTTTTTTCAAAAGTAATGGATAAAGAACAGAAAGAAGGATATCCTGATCCTTAGCTAACAACACTCCTCTTCTTTCAGGAATGGTATTAAATGGGAAGCAGAAGATCAATTGAAGTAACAAAAATCACAATAATGATTATGCAAGCACAAAGTCTTCCGTAGCCTCCTTCATCGATTCGAAACAAACGTAATCGTAGAGTGAAACGAATTACAAAATCTTCGTCTGAAACTACAAAAGATAACTAAAATTGAAAGATAAAAGTAGCTCAAAGTCTATTCTCTACCTTTTAGAAGTGCTCTTAGATAATATTAACACACCCACTTTGCTTATTAAATCAGATAAACAAGAGATTATCAGGAAAGAGAACATAAGAAACTGTTTCCTAGACAACATAGATAACTTCAACACAAAGTCTGAAATAAACCTGCTTCTCATTCATTTAACAAAATATGATTTACAAGTTTGAGCATAAATTCTCAAAAATTGCTTCAATTTCAGTAGAGTGTTTGCTCTCTATTTTTCCAAGATCATTTACAAATGAGGTCTCCACTATATATAGGGAGAAAATCCTCAAAAACTAAAAAATAATAAAATATAAAAATATCTCAGTCAAAGATGACTCATCTTTGACTTTGAGATATTTTTCCAAAATATTTACATGTAATTACATTTTAGAAAATTGCATGCACTTTTCACAAAACAAAAGTGCATAAGGAAAGAAGAAGAAAGAAGAGGAAGAATTCAGTTCTTGCTGCCAGATTTCTTCATATGGGCATCGTACATAGTGATGGATCCATAAATTTCTACGCTGTCTGGTGCAACCGTATTCTTGGAGATGATTCTAGCTCTGATTAATGTGTCCTTCAATGCTGTGATGGCCTTAGCATGACCAATTAACCTAGATTTTAGATTTTCCAAAGTTAACTGAGCGTTTAGAATACTATCCACAGAAGACATTGAGAAGGATTTTTCTTCAAAATCTCTCCAAATCATCTCTTTGAAACTCTGAATCATTTCTTCTACCGAGAGGAACTGATTGTCCTTAGAGGTTAGGTCGCAAGGTAGATCTTCTAGTTTATTTAGCAGGCTTAGGTCACTCTTCTCACTAGCCTCCTTGAAATCTTTGAGCACCTGGATCCTAAAAATTAGTGACTCCTTGATCTCAACATAAGAGTCCTTGCTGGAGATGACACCGATAAATATTAAGGTGATAGATAAGAGAGACAAAGTCATCTAACTCTGCTCTTACCTTTCTCATCTTACCCATCCTTTTTGTAACCTCTGATAGAAAAGAAACTCCCTGAGTATGCATTCTTTCAATATAATCCTCCAGGACTTTTCCCTTCAAGTAAGTCTTCTCTACTTTTTGAATGACTGCATCATCTACAGAGAAGGCCTTTGGAGTTGCTGCTTTAGGGGGAAGAGTGAACTTTCTTATTACTGCTATTAGCTGCTCTATCTTGGCCTTGTAATAATCTTTCATCTCCTTCTCTTGATCAAATTTTTGGACCATGAAGTCCATAACAGACTGAAGGTCACTTTTCACACCTTCGTGAGTAAGTTTGCCAAGTTCAACACAAGAAATGGAATAGCTGCTCATTTCAAAACCCTCAAGGGTTGCATCCTGTGGAGGCTTAGCAATTTCCAAAAAATTTTGCCCTTTTTCCTCGACCAATTTCGAGAGGATCCTTGGCCTCTTAGGAGCTTTGGCTTTCACCGGCACTATTTTTCTAAAGTCGAAGTCATTTGGAGAGATGGCCAACTTCTTTCTTTTGGAGGTGAAAGCTGTCATCTAAGGCAGGAGAGAAGTACCTATTGTAGCAATGATTGTCTCAGCTAGTGTTACTGTAGCAGCTTCTACACTGCTAGTAGTGATAGTAGTCACAGTTGGAGTAATCGACGAAACTGCACCAACTACTGATTCTGGCTCTTATGTAGGGCTTGCTTCCAAGTTGAAGGAAAGAGATGATAAACTTGGAATAAACCCAGAAGAGTGGAGAGAACCTCCAAAAGTGCCCTGAGGATCACTGAATATGACTATAAAAGGAGAGGCAACTCTAGAAGAGGGAACAATGATCAGAGAGATAGGAGAAGAGGGTACCATAGGAGACTGAGGGGGAGAAGGAGAGATGCCCTTGAGTGGCTATGCTTCTTCTTGTGAGAGTGGAGGTCCAGTGCTTGGGTGCCTTGACAGTTGATCATCTATTTCCATTGGCTGGGCTTCCTGTGTCTGAGGGCTCTATTTCTTGGTTCCTTTTGCTACCGCTTCAGGCTCTTCAACAGTCTTTGGTTTCTTAGATACAAAGATGATTCTAGGCTTGTGAGGCCTAGAAGGGGAAGGTACATCACCTTTGTTTTTTGTTCTATTTTATGCCTTTTTCTTCATCTCTACTTGATATTCAGCCTCTGATCCCATGATGAATTCTCTTAGGATGATCCCTTTGGCTGTTAACCAATCATTGGTGTTAGCCAATATTGGTTCGAATCTTTTTCTTAGAGAAGTCAGTTCTTTCTGAGACCACTGAGTTGGAGGAAGAGGGGAACCAGCAACCTTTTCGGCTAGGTATCTGCTATTGATAATATTTTTGTCATCGATCAAACCAGAGGGGATCTCTGCAAGCCCCAAATATTCGATTTGTTTTAGGGTCTTCCTGCAAAAGTCTATTTTCTTGATTTCTTTGGCCATCCTCAGGTCGATCCAGATATCCTCAATCATGGGCTCATAGAACTGAGTCTTCCTTCTGATCTTATCCTTGACTCCCATGTAGTGAAAATTTTCTCTTCTCTTGAATGTTTTTAGAGTGACCATCTGCATTTTAGTTTCCATGACTTTGGCTTTGACTGCTGTTGCAATGGAATATCTACCAATTTCGATTAGAAACCAAAAACCTGGCTTTTTAGCTCCATTTATCTAGTATGCATGACAATCAGTTGTCGATAAAGCTCCATTAGAACCAGCTTGTCAGAAGGGAACTTGGGGAGCATATAGGGGTAGCCTTGGAAAAAACTAACCCAAAGATAGTAGAAGGTGGGGAATTGCAGGAACATGCACCCGTAATTGTTCACGACTACCCAAGCCTCATTTGATACTCTTTTTTGCTCAAGCTAAGGGTTGAAGAGACATAGAAACACAATAAATAAGGTGTCATTTATCCTTTTGAAATGATGGGTTGACCCTTGCAGAGTCAGCTGAGGGTAATGAGTACAATGGGGTCGTCTTTCTATCCCCCTCTGTGGTTAAGCCCAGAAAAGTTTGCATGGCAGCAGCTATGTACACAAGGTACGAAGTCATATAAAACTTGTAAAAAGTTTGTACCTTGGTTAGCTACTCATGGAGGGCATTGCTGATCTGCTCTCCCCAAAAGATGACTTGTTTGCTTTAGAGGATGATTATAATGAATGGGTACATCCATTCATGGAATAGTGAAGAAGACGGGAGGCCTCGTACTCTATTGAGAAGGGTGATCAAGTCACCAACCTCCTCAATAAAGTCACTCCTTAGAAAGTTCTATGGCCATCTTGATAAGTTGGTCCTGGGGGTCTTCAACCATTTATAGTTCATTACTTTTTTTACCCTCTCAGGGTCTTTGTCGTATTCCTTTTGGGCATCCACGAAGTCAATTTTGGTTACTTCGGTGGCTAGAGGGCACATGAAAATTTTATAGATGAATTTAGGATCTAACTGAATCACCATGTTGCCATCGGCATCTGAGACTGACTTGGTCTCTTTTTTGTAGAAGTGAGCACATTGGAGAACGACCTCTGTATGATGCGCTGCTACTAGAAAAGCTGCCACTAGGTGGATATTGCTCTCGACGATCCTTTTCATCTTGGTGCTTGGATTCGTCACCTTCATTCGTGCTGTGAATTCATCCATGTCCACGTGGCCAATTTCTGTGTCCCAGATGTCATCGATATTTGAGGAGATCGACGTGAATGGGAAGACGCCCTAATATTTGTATTTCATGGTCTTCACCTTTTTTTGAGACGCTTCAGACATGAGAACTAGTTTTAGTCAGATAGGTGTCGATGAGCAAGAGTTATCTTAAGATATTGCAGACATGATTATGAGATTAGAGGAAAGTGAACGAATGGAAAAAATGCAAATTAAGTGATCATAGTCAACGGAGGTCACTTAAAAAGGCCGGGTTGGAAAAAGGACTGGAAAATGAGGAAGAAAGGGAAAGAAAAAGTCAACACAAAAAATCCTCTGGAGTTAAGAAAATCTAGAGGAGGGATGCATGGGCGACAAAATTTGCCGCCCCTACAGGTTGATGTGATTTTTGTGCAAGGGCGGTGAAATTCACTGCCTATGCAGGGTCAGCTTGCATAAGCAGTGAATTTCACTGCCCTTATAGGTCAGGTGGGAAAAGGTAGGGGTGGCAAAAATCATCACCCCTACAGTTTAGAAAAGTGAGGGTAGGGGCGGCAAATTTTGCCACCCCTGCATGCTAGACATACCTCGACGGCAAAATTTGCCGCTGATGCGTGTCGGGCAAGGAGCGTGGGCGAGTGGCAAATTTTACTTCTCATGCATGAAAAGAGTGAGTGCAGGTGGCAAAATTCACCACCCGTGAAGGTGAAGAAAAAAGGGGAGGAACAAGACACACGGGTGGTGAAACTTGCCTCCCTTGCGAGGTTTTGGGATGAAACCTGCAGGGGGTACGGGTGGCAAAATTTGTCGTTCGTGCAGTTTTGAACAAAACCATAGAGAAATGGAGAGGGATGACATTTTTAGCCATCCCAATAGAAAGAAACAATTCACAAAAAATGATAAAAAACTGATGAAAAAAAAGAAAAAAACAAACGCAAAAAATGAGACTGACCTGTAAAGTCGCGTGCACCACAAGCTCGAATCTACGAAAATATGCTTCAAATCGCTCATCAAATGGTCTAGATGCAGAAGGTAGGAGGAGAGGAAGAAGCAATGAGAAGAAATGACGTTCAAATTAGTTTATATGGGGTGAAAGACAACCCCAACAACCCACCGCATGCAGCAATAAATACTATACATGGAAATCGAGGCATGCTTGGGCGACAAAATTTGCTGCCCTTGCATGTTTGGGTGAATTCAAATGCAAACGCAGCAAAAAATTTTGCCCTTGCAGGTCAAGATGCAGGGGCAGAAAAATTTGCCGCCCTTGCAAGAAAAATGTAGGGGCGGCAAAAATTATCGCCCTTGCTTTCCGAGGGTCAAAATGCACTAGCGGCAATTTTTGCCGCCTGTGCACAAAAAAAAGAAAACACCAACTCTAAAAGAGGCAGTCCAGAGAGGGAAACTCTTGGTCATAAAGAGATCATGATCACTCTCACATTCTTAGGCTAAGCTGAGAATGAATTCAAAACTCATCTCAAAAACAAACTTAGAGAGACAAAAGACAAAACGAACAAGTTTCGTAGGGGTTGTTTACAAAAATGGGCTAATCCGATTTTGGAAACAATAGCTGGCTCTTGTTGGAGAACTTCCATTAATAAAAATGATTAGTGGGAGTAGAAACCAGTCTCTAAGTGCCTTCATCCAAGCCATTGGGCTACGGAGTCAGGCAAAAAATGAAAGACAAACAGACAAAACATAAAAACTGTACATATATACAAAAGGGCTTCTCCAAGCCTCAAGGATTGAATAGCTTCAGATGCTGTCCACTGTGAGGTAGTGTAAATGGTGTTCCATCTTGGTACTCCAGCAAGAAGCTAGCCTCACCATAGAGCTGCCGAATGGTGAATGGGCCTCTTTACAAGGAGTCAAATTTACCATGCATCCCTTTTGGTTCTCACCTCTTGTCCCACAACAAGACTTGATCTCTGACTTGAAATTTGTGAACTTTAGTTTTTTTATCAAAGAGTGCCTTCAACCAGTTTTGATGTTCTTTGATCCAATCCACTACCATAGCTCGACGCTCATTCAGCTCGTTTAAACACATGATTATTTTGTCGATCGAACTTTTGAAGGTTGAGTCTTCGACTGCTTTAGTTAACCTGAGCGCTGGTAGTTCAAGGGTGATGGGGATTTTTACATTTAAACAATAAAAAATCTAGAAAGGGGACATACCTATAGCCTTTTTGGGTGTTATTCTATTCACCCATAAAGCATCATACAATGCTTTGTGCCACGTTCTCTGATTGTCATCCACCAACTTTCTGATAATAATAACCAGGTTCTTGTTACTCGATTCTGCTTGGCCATTTACTTGAGGGAAATAATATAAAGTATGGGATAAGGTAATCCCATAATAAAAATAGAATTGAGTAATTTCATGTGATAAAAAACAAGCCACATTATCTGTTACGATCTTTAGTGGGACCCTAAACCTGGAGATGATATTTTCTTTGAGAAAGCTGCATACCACTTCAGACGTAGCATGCTTGGTTGGGATGGCTTCCACCCACTTAGTAAAATAATTTGTTGCCGTGAGGACATAATCATGCCCGACACTTGAAGATGGGTTGACTACCCTAATGAAGTTAATACCCCACTGCTGAAATGGTTCCTCGATCACTACCAGCTTGAGAGGCAATGTAGGAAGCTTAGGATTCCTAATGAATTATTGGCACAATTCACACCTACGCACCTATTTGTAGGCATCCTGGAAAAGTGTGGCCCAATAATACCTTGCTCATAGAATTTTGTGCACTATCATTGGTGCAGAAAAATGTCCCCCACAAGCCAGATTGTGGAAAGATTCTAAGAGTCTTTCTTGTTGCGCCTTGTCAACACAACGAAGAAATGCCCCATCCAGGTTTCTCTTGTAAAGACCATTATCCCAAAGGATGTAATCAACTGCTTTTAGCTTAACATTCTATTTCTCTTTAAAAGAAAGATGAGTGGGACACTCACCATATGTTAGAAAATGAGCAATGTCAGAATAACACTCGTCAGTAGTTGCAACAAAGAGGACTGTAGGAATGCTTTCGATCTCTACTTCTTCACTTTTTGCTTCTCCTGGAATGTTGTTGGCAATCAACTGGAAAAGACCCTTTCCCTGTATGAGTTTGGTTGGTTTGATGTCCAGATCAAACTCCTGAGTCTTGGCAATCCAGTTACCACTCTTTGTACCAAACTCCTACTGAGTCAAAATAGATTTTACTATTGTGTCTGGTACGAGAACTTCAATGTGAGAGTTCAGGATATAAAACCTAAAATGCTTGACCGCTTTGACCACAACATATGCATGCTTCTCCATAAGGGAATATTTTAGCTCATGATCTTTAAGGGGACAACTCATGAAAGAGATAGGAGATTCTGCACCTTCTAGATTTTACTGGACCAAAATGGCCGATAGTGTATGTTCGGAGGCATAACTATATATTTTGAAACATTTAGTATAATCTAGACAGACCAAGACTGGTGCATGGGCGATTGCTTCCTTAATTTCTTTAAACACTAATTTACCCTCAGCAGTCCACCTAAATGTAGCATTGGCCTTCATCATGTTGACAATATGATGGGTTTTCTCAGCAAACTCAAGAATAAACCTCCAAAGAAAATTCACCTTTCCAAAGAAAGAGTGAACTGCGGTCTTGCTGGTAGGTAGAGTAAGTTTCTAGATGGATTTGACTCTTTCTGAATCAATTTTAATACCTTTTCGAGACACGATGTGTCTGAGAAATTTCCCTTCAGTTACTCTGAAGACAAATTTCTTTGGGTTTAAAGAGATACCATTCTGATGACAGCGTTCCAGTATCTTTTGCAAATGGTGAACATGCTCAGAATGATGTTTTGAAAACACTGTCAGATCATCCAGGTATACTATAATGAATTTTCCCATTTCATCTTTGAAAGCAAGATCCATTGCCCTTTGAAAAGTGGCGCCAGCATTTATCAGACCAAAAGGCATTCTTCGATAAGCGAATGTGCCCCAAGGTGTGGTGAACATTGTCTTGTGCTGATCTGCTTTTTTGACTTTGACCTGATTGTACCCCAAAAAATTGTCTAGCATTGATAACATTTTTGAACCTGTTACCATTTGCAGAACTTGATCCATGATGGGAAGAGGGTAGTTATCTTTTAAAGACAACTGATTTAAGTTTCTGAAATCCACACAAATTCAAATTTTGCCATTTTTTTTCTGACAGGCACTATGTTGGCAATCCATATTGAGTGATGGATTGAAAAGATTATCCGAGCATCAAGCATCTTTTGTATCACAGCTAAAATAGTACATGAGATTTTTGGATTATATTTCTTGGATTTTTGCTTGTAAGGTATAGAGTTGGCTTTCAGGGGAATGTCATGATGGATGTCATTTGGATTGAGTGATTTTAGGTCATCGTAGAAATAGGCCAATACATCCATTTATTGGCAGAGTAGACTAGAAAGCTCAAATCTTTTCTTGGGAGTGCAACATTTCTCAATGTTTACCATTTTAGGATTGCGCTGGGTTCCTAAGTTGACCTGATCAAAATCTTGGGAAGAATTTGAATCTATTCGCTGTTGTTTAATAAACCTGTCATGGTTATCAAACAACTTATCTAGGGAAACTAGACCTTTGGGAATCTTATTCCCCATGAGCTGTAGGAAATCTTCACCTGTGTTCGCATTGGTCTCAGGAGTTGCTTCACATTCTCAGAGTTCACTACCTTCAAAACGTAGTTGTTTAAAACTATCCTTTTGCTCCAAGAAGGTGATGATTTGATCATCGTTGTTAAATACTTTCCAGTGGTCGACATTATTAGGTACACTTGGTTGAAAGACCAGCTCAATAGTGTACCTATCTCCCTTAAAGTCTGGGTGAGGGACTAGAAGGGTGGCAGAAATAGCCAATGCATCTGCCCGGTCATTGAATTCCCTTGGAACGACAGAGATGTTAAAAGCATCAAAATTTTCAATCTGATCCCATACCAGGTTGTGATAGTGGCACAACCTTTCATTTTTTTTCTGATAGAGGTTCCTCACCTGGTAGACTATCAACTCGGCATCCCCTTTAGCATGGAGTAGCCTAATGCCCCTTTCTCTGGTAGCCTATAGTTCAAGCAACAGGGATTCATACTCAGTCATGTTGTTGGTATTGTTGAACTGCAATTTGTAAGACAAATGAATAATATCTCCCTGAGGAGATACCAATACAACCCCGACTCCCAAATTAGTAGAAGAATAACTGTCATCAAATTCTAAGGTCCATACCTCGTTAGACGCTGCCTTTTCTTTTAAAACTCCTTTGTTTGGGGAAAGAGGCTCTTCCATGTGTTCATTTTGATTTGTCAATTTTTCTACTACGCCAGTTGAACACAATCTCAAGTCATTACCCGTAAGAGTTTCATCAGATGTCTCATAGGTTCCGTCTATAGATAAGAAGTAGTTGCCCATGCCCGAAGACTCAAATAAAATTTGAGCTTCTGGTGCTGACGATCGGGTAACTACATACCTTGCTTCTTTTTTAGGAAGCAAATTCTTCATGACACCTTGAACTAGAATCCTTGCTTCCGACAAGTCCATATTTAGCTCGCCTCCAACATCTTTGCAAAAATTCCACCCAAACAAGATGCCATAAGATGCTGGAACATCGGCCACTAAAACCATCATTTTTATCTGCTTTTCTGGAAAAGCTACGAAGGCATATTGAGCATCTTTTATTTGACCAAGGAGAGGGACTTGCTTATTTTCCATAGAAAAACACCTCCCAAAAGTTTTGGTCAAAGTCAGGCCAAGAGAATCCACCACTTTCACGGGCATGACATTATCTAAAGCTCTAGAGTTCATAATACAATTACTCAGTTTATAACTATTTATAAGTAGGGAAACATAGAAAGGTTCTATTTTCCTGGGAGCGACAGGAGGAGTCACAACAAGATTATTTTGGGCCGGTTTATCTTTAGGAGGATCATGAACGGCCTTCAAAGAATCTTGTCCTACGGAGACGGCTTTGTTTTTTACATATTCCGCTAACCTATCAAACTGTTCTGAGTTAACCCTCAAATATTCAACCTCTGTCATTTGAATTGTAGTTTTTTATCATGATCAATTATATCAAATAATTGAAAAAAACTTGAGACAGAGGAAGAGAGTCCATTATCGAGAGTTTTAGTAGGTAGGACACTGGTCTGAGCAATAGAAGTGGAAGGGATGGTGTGGTTAGAGGAACCTACCTTTTTATGAATTACCTAATCTTTTGATTATGAAGGCAATGGAGTCCCATGTTTAGCGATAGAAACCGCTGGCTAGGGTTCCTCCTCTGTGTTTCCTTTGTCAGCCTGTGAAGCTGACTGATTTTGAGATCTGGTGAAAATAGCATAAGATCCATCCAAACCTTCCCCTTTACTTCCAGCTTCATCCTAGTAATTCAGGAAACTGATATTGGAGTCACCAGCTAATTTCTCTTCCTATTCATCGAAGAGATTAGCATCTTCTTATCAGTCCAATTGAAGTTGGAACAAGTTGTCATGCTCAGCCTCCAGATAACCAACTGTTGAATTGGTAGGTGTTGCTTCAATGGCCAATCTCCCTAGAGGGGGAGGTAGGCGATTGGATTGCCCTTGGTTCATGGTAGCATTACCCTGATATTACTAATTTTGGAATGTTCTCTTAGGCGCATCTCAATAGGTAGGAACAGACGTACCTTGGGCTATTTGTCTCTTCAAATCTATTAGTTCATTCATCAATTTCTATACCATAGGATCTGTAGTACCTGAATAACTTTCAGTAGATGAAGAGAATTTATTTTTACTAGAGTCTTTTCTGATCTTACCTGCCAGGATAAGATCATCCTCAATCTCAATAGCCAAACTTTGAGCCAAGGCTAGATCCATAGGGCCAGCTCACCTCAACAGGAAACTTACTTCGAGAAGTTGTGAATTGATAAAAAACACTTGAGATTTTTTGGCGTGGGCTGAGCCACAGTTGGAATCTGATTTCTCAACTTATTGAATTTAGCGATGAAATCCCTCATGGGTTCCTGAGATTCTTTTTTAAACTGTGTTAGCTGAGCCAACAAAGCATGTGCATCTTTAGCAGGTTTAAATCTGGCTTCAAATTTAGACTTGAGCGTATCCTAGTCTATTACTGACCCAGCCTGTAGGTGATAGAACCAATCTGTGGTAGCTCCTTGCAAAGTTTCCACAAAAAGTCTAACTACTACATATTCAAATTCCACGCCGATCACACCACATGTTATGGAGAAAGCGACAATATGCTCATCGGGATGAACCTTTCTATCACCAAAAAACTTAGAATTTTTTTTCCTAGAACTACGAGGTAGTGCATGCAAAGGTGCAGTCAAATTAAGAGGACCAAAAGAATTTCCTCACGGGCCTTGAGCCATTATGATAGCACAATTAAATGGCGAGATAACAAACCTTGGTGGGGTATTTATAGGTAGGGCACGATTAACAGCAGGAAAAGAATATCTACCTTGTGTCGGTGACCTGATAAGGTTAGGAGGAAAAATCCTAGAACGTTGGAGGAAAGGTGACGGAGGAAAGAGATTGAAGTTGCTTTGCTACGCCAACTCAAACATAGGGTCAAAAACACCCTTAGATCTTTGGCTTCTGGTGTATCGTGGAGTTACCAGATTTTAAATGAAAAAGGGACTGAAACTACTTCAAATTGAAGCTTGAGGCTTCAAAATGCATGTTCGTGTCCCCAGCGGAGTCGCCAAAAAGCTGTTGGGTAAAATATTTTGTCGTCAACTAACTAAAGACAAAATGGGTATATCAACCACAACATAAGGAGATTTACACCACAAAAAGTGTGGGTTTACCAGATCTGGATGAGGCAAATCTCTCATCTCACCAAGGGGAGGTTTCCTACAAATATTTATACACTATATGTATGTATATAATTAAGCAAAAAACAACACATGGGGTGGTATAACAACATCTACCTCTCTTTTTTCAGAAGTAATAGATAAAGAACGGAAAGAAGGATATCCTGATCCTTAGCTAACAACACTCCTCTTCTTTCAGGAATGGTATTAAATGGGAAGTAGAAGATCAACTGAAGTAACAATAATCACAAGAATGATTATGCAAGCACAAAGTCTTCCGTAGCCTCCTTCACCGATTCGGAACAAACGTAACCGTAGAGTGAAACGAAGTACAAAGTATTCGTCTGAAACTACAAAAGATAACTAAAATTGAAAGATAAAAGTAGCTCAAAGTCTATCCTCTACCTTTTAGAAGCACTCTTAGATAATATTAACACAGCCACTTTGCTTATTAAATCAGATAAACAAGATATTATCAAGAAATAGAACATAAGAAATTGTTTCCTAGACAACACAGATAACTTCAACACAAAGTCTGAAATAAACCTGCTTCTCATTCATTTAACAAAATATGATTTACAAGTTTGAGCACAAAGTCTCAAAAATTGCTTCAATTTCAGTAGAGTGTTTGCTCTCTATTTTTCCAAGATTATTTACAAATGAGGTCTCCACAATATATAGAGAGAAAATCTTCAAAAACTAGAAAATAATAAAATATAAAAATATCTCAGTCAAAGATGACTCATCTTTGACTTTGAGATATTTTTCCAAAATATTTACATGTAATTACATTTTAGAAAAATGCATGCACTTTTCACAAAACAAAAGTGCATAAGGAAAAAAGAATAAAGAAGAGGAAGAATTCAGTTTTTGCTGCCAAATTTCTTCATATGGGCATCGTACATAGTGATAGATGCCTAAATTTCTACGCTGTCTGATGCAACCGTATTCTTGGAGATGATTCTGGCTCTGATTAATGCATCCTTTAATGCTATGATGGCCTTAGCATGACCAGTTAACTTAGATTTTAGATTTTTCAAAGTTAACTGAGCATCTAGAATACTGTCCACATAAAACATTGAGAAATATTTTTCTTCAAAATCTCTCCGAATCATCTCTTTGAAACTCTAAATCATTTCTTCCACCGAGAGGAACTGATTGTCCTTAGAGGTTAGGTCGCAAGGCAGCTCTTCTAGTTTATTTAGTAGGCTTAGGTTGCTCTTCTCACTAGCCTCCTTGAAAGCTTTGAGATCATCAATTAAATCTTTGAGCACCTGGATCCTAAAAATCAGTGACTCCTTGATCTCAATATAAGAGTCCTTACTGGAGATGACACCGATAGATATTAAGGTGCTTTTCTTCAGATCCCTCATCTCCTTCCATTTTCTAAGATCCTTTTTTGAATTATCAATCTCCTGAGAGATAAGAGAGACAAAGTCATCTAACTCTGCTCTTACCTTTCTCATCTTACCCGTCCTTTCTGCAACCTTTGATAGCAAAGAAACTCCCTGAGTATGCATTCTTTCAATATAATCCTCTAGGACTTTTCTTTTTAAGTCTTCTCTGCTTTTTGAATGACTGGGTCATCTACGGAGAAGGCCTCTGGAGTTGCTACTTCAAGGGGAAGAGTAAACTTTCTTATTACACCGTTAGCTGCTCTATCTTGGCCTTGTAATAATCTTTCATCTCCTTCTCTCGGTCAAATTTCTGGACCATGATGTCCATAGCAGACTGAGGGTCACTTTTCGCACCTTCATGAGTAACTTTGACAAGTTCAACACGAGAGATTGAATAGCTGCTCATTTCCAAACCCTCAAGGGTTGCGTCCTTTGAGGCTTAGCAATTTCCATAAATTTTTGCCCTTTTTTCTCGACCAATTTCTAGAGGATCCTTGACCTCTTAGAAGCTTTGGCTTTCACCGGCACTATTTTTCCAAAGTCGAAGTCATCTGGAGAGATGGCCAACTTCTTTCTTTTGGAGGTGAAAGCTGTCATCCAAGGCAGGAGAGAAGTACCTGTTGTGGCAATGGTTGTCTCAACTGGTGTTATTGTAGCAGCTTCTACACTACTTGTGGTGACAGTAGTCATAGTTGGAGTAACTGGCAAAACTGCACCAACTACTAATTTTGGTTCTTGTGTAGGGCTTGTTTCCAAGTTGAAGGAAGGAGATGATAAACTTGGAATTGACCCAGAAGAGTGGGGAGAACCTCCTGAAGTGCCCTGAGGATCACCGAATATGACTCTAGAAGGAGAGGTAGCTCTAGAAGAGGGAACATTGATCAGAGAGATAAGAGAAGAGGGTACCACAAGAGACTGAGGGGGAGAAGAAGAGACACCCTTGAGCGGTAGCGCTTCTTCTTGTGAGAGTGGAGGTCCAGTGCTTGGGTGCCTTGAAAGTTGATCATCTGTTTTCATTGGTTGGGCTGCCTGTGTCTGAGGGCTTTATTCCTCAATTCTTTTTGCTGTCGCTTTAGGCTCTTCAGCAGTCTTTAGTTTCTTAGATACAAAGATGATTCTAGGCTTATGAGGCCTAGAAGGGGAAGGTACATCACCTTTGTTTTTAGTTCTATTCTCTACCTTTTTCTTCATCTCTGCTTGATATTTAGCCTCTGATCCCGTGATGAATTCTCTTAGGATGATCCCTTTGGCTGCTAACCAATCATTGGTGTTATCCAATATTGGTTCGAATCTTTTTCTCAAAGAAGTCAGTTCTTTCTGAGACCACTAAGTTGGAGGAAGAAGGGAACCAGCAACCTTTTCGGCCAGGTATCTGCTATTGATAATATTTTTGTCATCAATTAGACCAGAGGGGATCTCTACAAGCCCCAGATATTTGATCTGCTCTAGGGTCAGCCTGCAAAAGTCCATTTTCCTGATTTTTTTGGCCGTCCTCATGTCAATATAGATATCCTCAATCATGGGCTCATAGAACTGAGTCTTCCTTCTGATCTTGTCCTTGACTCCCCTGTAGTCAAATTTTTCTCTTCTCTTGAATGTTTTTAGAGTGACCATCTGTATTTTAGTTTCCATGACTTTGGCTTTAGTTGTTGTTGTAATAGAATATCTACCAATTTTGATTAGAAAATGGAAACCTGACTTTTTTAGCTCCATTTGTCTGGTATGCACGATAATTAGTTGTCAGCAAAGCTCCATTAGAACCAGCTTGTCAAAAGGGAACCTGGGGAGCATATAGGGGTAGCCTTGGAAAAAGCCAACTCAAAGATAGCAAAAGGTGGAGAATTGCAGGAATATGCACCTGTAATCATTGATGACTGCCCAAGCCTCATCTGATACTCTTTTTTGCTCAAGCTGAGGGTCGAAGATACATAAAAACATGGTGAAGAAGGCATCATTTATCCTTTTGAAATGACGGGTTGACCCTTGCAGAGTCAGCTAAGGGTAATATGAGTACACTGGGGTCATCTTTCTATCCCCCTCTGTGGTTAAGCCCAAAAAAGTTTGCATGGCGGCAGCTATGTACACAAGGTATGAAGTCATATAAAACTTGTAAGAAGTTTGTACCTTGGTTAGCTATTCATGGAGGGCATTGCTGATCTGCTCTCCCTAAATGATGACTTGTTTGCCTTGGAGGATGATTTTAATGAATAGGTACATCCATTCATGGAATAGTGAAGAAGATGGGAGGCCTCCTACTCTACTGAGAAGGGTGATCAAGTCACCAACCTCCTCAATAAAGTCACTCCTCAGAAAGTTTCGTAGCCATCTTGATAAGTTGGTCCTAGGGGTCTTCAACCATTTGTAGTTCATTACTTTCTTTGCCCTCTCAGGGTCTTTATCGTATTCCTTCTGGGCATCCATGAAGTCAATCTTGGTTACTTCAGTGGCTGGAGGGCACATGAAAACTTTATCGATGAATTTGGGATCCAGTCGAATCACCATGTTTCCGTTGGCATCTGAGACCAACCTGGTCTCTTTGTTGTAGAAGCGAGCACATTGGAGAATGACCTCTGTATGATGCGCTGCTACTAGAAAAGCTGCCACCAAGTGGATGTTGCTCTCGATGATCCTTTTCATCCCAGTGCTTGGATTCGTTGCCTTCATTCATGCTATGAATTTGGCCATGTCCACGTGGCCAATTTCTATGTCCCAGATGTCGTCGACATTTGAGGAGACCGACGTGAGTGGGAAGATGCCCTGATATTTGTATTTCATGGTCGTTGCCTTTTTCAAAGATGCTTTAGACATGGGAACTGGTTTTGGTCAGACAGGTGTCAATGAGCAAGATTTCTTTGAAGATATTGTAGACATGATTACGAGATTAGAGGAAAGTGGACGAATGGAAAAAATGCAAATTGAGTGATCATAGTCAATGGAGGTCACTTAAAAAGGTTGGGTTGGAAAAAGGACCAAAAAATGAGGAAGAAAGGGAAAGAAAAAGTCAACACAGAAAATCCTCCAGAGTTAGAAAAATCCTAAGGAGGGATGCATGGGCAGTAAAGTTTACCGCCCCTGCAGGTTGATGTGACTTTTGTGCAAGGGCGATGAAATTTGCCGCCCATGCAGGGTTAGCCTGCATAAGCGGTGAATTTCGTCGCCCTTATAGGTCAGGTGGGAAAAGGTAGGGGTAGAGAAAATTACCGCCCCTGCAATTTAGAAAAGTGAGGGTAGGGGCGGTGAATTTTGCCACCCCTGCATGCTAGACATGCCTCGGCGGTGAAATTTGCCGCTGATGCGTGTCGGGCAAGGAGCGTGGGCGAGCGGAAAATTTTACCGCTCATGCACAAAAAGAGTGAGTGCGGGTGGCGAAATTTTCCACCCGCAAAGGTGAAGAAAAAGGGGGGGAACAAGACACACAGGCGGAAAAACTCACCGCCCTTGCGGGGTTTTGGGACGAAACCCACGGGGGGTACGGGTGGCAAAATTTGCCATCTGTGTGGTTTTGAACAAAACCATGAGGAAATGGAGAGGGATGGCATTTTTAGCCATCCCAACAGAAAGAAAGAATTCACAAAAAACAATAAAGAAATTGATGAAGAAAAAGAAAAAAACAAACGCAAAAAATGAGACCGACCTGTAAAGTCGCGTGTGCCACAAGCTCAAATCCATGAAAACATGCTTCAAATCACTCGTCAGATGGTCTAGATGTAGAAGGCAGGAGGAGAGGAGGAAGTAATGAGAATAAATGGGGTTCAAATCAGTTTATATGGGGTGAAAGACAACCCCAACAACCCATCGCGTGCGGCAATAAATGTCGTGCATAGAAATTGAGGCATGCTTGAGCGGTAAAATTTGTTGCCCTTGCATTTTTGGGTGAATTTGAATGCAAGGGTGGCAAAAATTGCTGCCCTTGCAGGTCAAGATGCAGGGGCGACAAAATTTTCTGCCCTTGCAAGAAAAATGCAGGGGCGGCAAAAATTGCCGCCCTTGCTTTCTGAGGGTCAAAATGCACTGGCAGCAATTTTTGCCACCCGTGCACAAAAAGAAGAAAACACCAACTCTAGAAGAGGCAGTCCAGAGAGGGAAACTCTTGGTCACATAGAGATCGTGATCACTCTCACGTTCTTAGGCCAACCCGAGAACTAATTCAAAACTCATCTCAAAAATAAACTTAGAGAGACAAAAGACGAACAAAAAAGTTTCGTAGGGGGTTGTTTCCAAAAATGGGCTAATCCAATTTTGGAAACAACAGTATCAAAGATAGAAATTTGGAGGAGGCTTGATAGCCTATAGGTGATCCTAAGTAGCATAAAGTGTGATGAGGACAATGTTAATCTTCTTTGTAGTGATGGTGCTTGTAGAGTTGTCTAAAAAATTTAAAGAATGTCAAAAGTACCATTTGGTAGCTTATAAGGACTTGAAAAAATCTAAGTCAAATATAAAATGCAAGGTTGACAATCTAGAAGGACTATGAATACATGTTGAGAGAAAGGAATAGGTCAAGGCTTTCCAAGATGGTTTACTTGGTTAGCTAGCATGGTAGAAAGTAGTGATCATATGATCCATGATCTAAAGTTGATGATAATAGTAAGATTTAAAGTTGGTTGATCCCTAAAATAAAGCAATTTTTTTTTTATTAGTAATCATTCTTTAAGAATGACATAAAGATGTTCTAGGCCTAAGAAGAGAAGATGGTTGACTGTGCTTTGATTGTGAAATTTCATGTCTATATAATGTATCTAAGTATGCAATGATCTAAGAAGGTGACTGTATCATTTGAGCATGATAAATGAGATAAAAATAATATATCTTGAAGGTATTCTTGAGATAATAAAGGTCTGAGGTTGAAACCTTAGATGAAAGTGACTATATTCTTAAGGTCTTTGTGAATGGCAAACGTGGGTGACTTGTTTGAGTTATGTAGGGATTTTGGTCCATTAAGGTGATTGATCTAAGTGAATACAGGTATTATTTAGGTCATGTTGTTATTTTAGGAGTATTTTTATTGATTATTTTTGACCTTAGTAGTGATGAGTGAGCTTAAGACACATATGATAGTGAGATGAGGGTTTTATGTCTTCTAGTGTCTTCAAACCCTAAGGTGTGTTCTCATAATGTTGTTGACTATATTATGGATTTTTGGACTCAGTTTACTTTTGGTAAGTTGGTTTCAATGTTTCCTTCAATTTATGACATGATTTTAATGCATTTTTGAGCTCATGGTGAGGTCTAAGAAGTAAGACTTAGAATTGTTGATCAAGAGAATTGTAGATTGGTCTATATGACCAATCCATTGGAGGTAGAGAAATTTGATCACAAAGATCCATGGTATTGTTTTGATAAAATAATTAAATGATTTTTTTTTGGTGTCCTAAGATTATTCATATAAGTTACAAAGATGGTCATGCTCTGTAGCATGACAAGAAGCTATTAAGCTTGAAAAAGATTGCTATGGTGATCATTGAAGTTATGCCACGGATTGAAATGGTCTCTTGATTTCTTGGTGACCTCATACAGTCATGAGGGGATGTAGTTTCATGTTGAAAATGACATGAATATGTTCATAGTGTTCTAAAAATGACAAGTTCTGAGTGATCATATCAAGGTATTGACTGTAAGTATGTAGAGTTGATTCTTTGAGTCTAATTAAAGAGTTTATTGGAGATTTGACTGTTATTTATGCATCAAGATGACCTTAATGTCTTGAAGGAGTAATTTTAAATGGTTTATGTGTCCCAATTTTCATATCATGGAAGCATCATTGATGTGATAAAGGTCTATCACTATGTATGAGCTCTCATAGACATGTTTGACTATATGTTTCCTTGAATAAGATATGAAGTGTTATAAGCCATGATGGCTTGTTAAGCTTGAAGCATAGATTGTTGATGCATATGAGGATGGAGATGACCCTGAGGTCATGAGGTTCCTAATCATGTATTTTTTTGGCTATGAATGAGTGTTTTAAGTAAGATTATACTTTATTTTTTCAAGATAATGTTTTGTGATAATTAGGTCTCCATTAGACATATTGGTAGCATGAGGGATAATGGATTATTTAAGAGGGTTAAAAAGAGTCCAATTGAATGAATGAAGTAACTTTAAGAATGAAGGGTCTTTAAGTTTGATTCTACATATTAAATGTGTGCCTTGACAAGAGCAAGAGCTCTCACAAGGCTTAGGAAGACATACAAGCCTGAGTTTGCAGACCATAAGAAACCAATAATCATGAATGAAAAGGAATATTGATCTAAGGATAATTTTTTAAGGTAATAAAATTAGTTTTGTATATATTTTAAATATTTGATTTATATTTTCAAGTATATATGGAGTTAGGAGGAGCTAACTCAAAATGGCTTGAGAAGTATGCATGGATGCTAGCTTGATAGTTTTGTAAATATTCAGGTCCTATGATCATAGGATTATGTAGATGACCCTATGAGAGTGTATATGACCTTTTAAATTAATTTAAAATGGGGATAAATACTTTATGAGGAATATCAAACTTGAGGAGAGAAGAGAATGGTCTATTGTGTTAGAGTGTTTGCCATCAATGATAAAGGGGGAGATTGTTGAGGTATGTTCTATTGATGTATTTATGGAATTAAAGTTGTCATTGATTTCAAAGGTATATAAAGTTAATTTATGTCCTAGAGGTGATCATGTGAAGTAGCATGATAAGTATTCATGATAAGCTCAAACATGGCCTAGTAGATTCCTAAGTATTGTATGAAGTATTAGTATAGTGTTGTGGTGTAACAAGATGATGAACCTATTGAAAAAGTGTGAAAATAAGTGGTGGAGAATAAGATAATGTGTTTTGAACATATGAATAAGGTGATAATTCATCTACAATTCTAGAAAGGTCAGGTATTGAGGCATAACCCTTGCATAAGAAACCTAGTGTAATGGAACAAGCTTAGTAGCATGCTAAAAAAAGAAGTGTGAGACCTATGTGAACAAGGTTAGTAGTGTGTGAACACATGAGAGGTTGTATAAGAATGTATATTAGATTTTTATATCATCTAAAGTGGTGAGAGGGTTACACTCCAGACTTAAAGTGAGTTAAAATTGAAGGCATAGTGTGCCAAGATACCTAGTAAGGTTAAATGGAGGATGAGGATCAGATTCCAAGGTAAGAGTGCTTGTATGAGCATGGTATGAATGTATATGACATGTGTATGATTTTTTTAAAATAATATAATAGGTTCCAAAGTGTGTTCAAGGGTCAACATGCAACTGGTATTTTAAGGCTTTGCATGAAAAAAGACCTAATGTGGCATAATGAGGGGTCAAGGTGAGTTTTGAAGGTGTTTAAGCACATGAAAGTATAAATAAAGGTCTAATAGGTTGTTTCAAGTATGTGGACAAATTTTTAGGTCATGGATTGTAGGATAAAGCTCAAAAAGGCATTTGTAGATCTCCTAAGCATGTATATTGAAGGTTTCCAAGCTTGAGAAGGAAGTTTAGGTGCTCATTGACACGTGTGACCAATACATGGGAATATCAACTACTTGGGAGATATTTAAAAGGGTTATAAGAAGGATTTTTGAGAATTTTTTTGTCATGTGAGGGGAAATACTATATGAACAAAGGTTAAGAGTGTAAACTGGTTCAAAACCCTCTTTAAATCCTCATATTGACCTGATGGTGAAGATCTTGTTGGAAAGTGACTAGAATGGTTTTTTTGATAAATTTTGATGTTTGGATGTTTTATATGACTCCTTCAGTAATCTCCAAGTGGTAGTGGTGTGCCAGGGTAGTGATCATAACCTATATAAAAACCCTTGTTTCTAAATAATTTGATGCTACAGAAAGGGTTGACCAGGTCAAAGCATGCAAGTTGATGGAGGTTTAAGGTCAAGACTTGTTATTTATGTCCATTGTTTTAGTTTGGTGATTTATAGCCTATATATCAACCATTTTATTCACTCATGTTGATCTATCACTAAAATGGCAAACAACTAAAAAATTGAGAAAAATTAGGCAAGAGTGAGAAAGCATTTAGGGATTGGTTTTAGGTGATTAGGGATGAATCAAATTATTTGGGGTATTTATTCAATACCTATAACTCATTTTAACTTGGTTTATAAGTTTTATAAATGCTCATACACAATAAAGAATTTGCTTTTAAGATTACCTCTTTGTATGAGTCAAACTAGTGAAAGAGTGAGTTTCAAGAATTGGTCTATATGTTCTACATTTTCCATTTGAAATATATTTATTTATGTTTTAATTTTATATAAGTATGTATAGGTATAATATCAATTCCTTATAATTTCAATAAATCATCCCTACATGTGTGAGAAGTCATGTTCACCATGATTGTGTCTTAAAAGCAATTTGACTATTCCAGGTGTGTTAGGTGAAATGAAGAGTGTGAGTCTATATAATAATAAGTGATGCCTAAAATGAATATATATATATATATATATATATATATATATATTTAAATGACTTATTAATTATTTATGGAAGGTATAGAGACAAATTAAAGAGATGTAATATGGAATCCAAAATGGCTTGTCTAACTGTGTTAAGACAGTAAGAGAGTAACCTGAGAGATTGGTCTATAAGACAAATGATTGCCTCTAGAGTTTTATATATATAAATTTTGGAGTGATATATAAGACTTAAATAAAATATTAATGACCATTATATTTCATGAAAGTTTCATTTTGAATACAAATGACAAAGTTGTTTATGACTATGTTTTTGAAGGCTGCAGGCAGTTTGAGTAGTCATCTTGTAGTGATGAGTTGGTGGTTTGAATATAATTGAAGAATAAAATGAGTTTTAAGATATTATATAAGTATAAAATGTTCATGATAAAGAATTTAAATTCATATTTTGTCCTTTTTCAAGTTTGGAGAGTCAAACTTCTTGACTGTACTTTGACTATGTTTTATTGTTCTGAGTGGTCATTTAGCAAGAGAATTCTTGAGGCCTATTGGCCTATATGGTGATGTGTAATGGACATGGAGAGATTTTTTAAGTCATTAAATATATATTAATGTGTTTTTAGGATATATTTTTATGAAATATTTAATTTTATGCTTTAGATACTCTTGACAGACTTTTGGCAGTGAGAAGGCCTAAAAGGCGAGTAGGCCTAATTGGTAGGTCCAAGTAGTGAAATGTGATAAATGGAGTTAGGTACACAAGGTAAACTTATAAAGGGTATATTTTAATAAATTTTTATGTGTTTCATCCATTGGGGGAATCTTAGGATGTTCAAATGGGTCTGAGTGGTAACGTGTGCATGGGTAGGCCTAATTACTTTAGGTCTCATTAAGGCCTAATTAAAGTTTGAGGCTAATAAAGTAATGGACAAACAAAGGAGTGATTGTTTCTTATGTGAAACGTGTATGAGGACATATTTCAAGGATAAATCAAGTTTTTTAAGGATCTTGGCTGACTAAGATGGGTGAGAGGAAGAGTTGAGTATAAAAGCAAGGCCTAATTAACCTGTTTGTGAAAGCAAGAATAGAGTGGACTTAAGTGAATAAAAAGGATCATTGAAGGAGAATAATAAGGTAATTGAGGACCATAAAAAGAATAATATGAGTATAAATTTTTATCTATCATAGTTTCTATAGGTGGATGACCAGGTCAGTGGACCTAATAAGCCTAGAAGAGGCAATATTGAGAAAGAAGGCCTAAGTCATTGTTTGAGTGAGATTGAAGGGTAAAGGGTGAAAACAAAGGAGGTAATCATTAGTTGATTTAGAAACAAACATTATAAGGTGATTATATTTTATATATGACTTGGTTGGTACTAATTTATTAATGGGGTTGGATCCTCCTTGCAAGATAGAGCTTGTATAAGACTAGTTGAGTGGGTGCTTAACTAGGTAGGGGTTGGACCTCCTTGTGAAGTTGGTGCTTCAATAAACTTTAGATATTTAAATTATAGGATAGTAGTCCATGTGCATGGTTTAATGTGTTTTATCCCCCAAGAGGGTTTCCCACATATCTCTTGTATTCTCTTGTGATATGTTTGTGTAGTTATTTTTTATGTGTTGATCTTTTATGTGAAAGAATGCTTCATGGAATGCTTCATGGAAGTGAATAGAATTTGTTAAGAAATTGATTCACCCCCCCTCTTAGTAGCTACTTACAACATTAGTGTAGGAATTTATTTTCCATTTATTTGTTTTATTCAAGTTATTCCAACACATGTGGTTTAACTTACTTAGGTATCATTTATCATAAGGAGTTACTTGACCATCATTTTTAGCTAGTTGGTAGAATTTACTCCTCGACTAGTAATTCCATCATAGGATTTATGATTTAACCTTTTAGGGTTTTACATAATTAATTCCTATGTTTAGAGTAAAGGGCTAAGATTCCTAAATCAATTAAATAAATATGAAATAATTAAGTATTGATTTGTTATGACCTTTAACCTTGTTTGAATTTATAATAATAGAAACAAATAGGGATAAATAGAGACTTATATGAAAAATAAATATCGTGGATGATTTGGGTTCTAAAATTTGATATTTAGATAGTAGTTTATGTCATCAAAAATATTTTGGTGTTTTTCTACTCACTCGATAGTAGTACCTAGTATAGATAGTAGTGCCATCTATGTGTAGTGTCTTCAATGTTACACTAATGTCCCCTTTGCAAGAATTTTCATGTTTTTTAGGGACACCTATGCCTATGTCTATATGTCCTATTCTTTCATGACCTAAATTTAGAGCTTTATGTTGTGCTTGGAAAACCTAATTTAATGTGAAAACCCTAATCTCCTTGCAAGTATGGCATGAACAATAATTTTGTGTGTGTTAGTAGGATGGATTGGACATCCTCAACACCCTACTGTGTAGGGGGTTTCCTACATACCAATACTTCAAAGATGGATCAAACCCAATGTGGTTCTCCTACCTAATGCTTGATGTAAGTGTAAATGAATGCTAGAATGAGAGTGGCCTTGGATGCCTTGATTGTGCTTGAGCTTTGAAATGTTTGAAAACTAGGCTTAGGGCTATTGTAGATGGTAGTATGTAGAAATTACAGAAAAATAATGATCAAATACCTTAATTTTTCTCAAAATTTTCTTTTATTTGAATATATTTTGCATCTATTTTCTATCTAGTCAATATAGGTGGATTAGACTTATATTTATAGGGTTTTGTTATTTGTGTGGATAAGAAAATGAGCTTAGGCTGACCTTAGGAGGGGCACACATTTGAAAAACTATCTATTAGGAAGAACTAGGGCTAAGGACAATAACTCATAGTTAGGGACACTAGTGTCAAGTGGTTATAGTGTCCAAAAGTTGGTGTTAATGTCCTCTTTTCAGACACTTAAGCAATTTGGATTAGGGTCTGAGATGACAATTATAAGACTATTTTGATTGGTTGTAGGTGAATATGGTATATTAAATGATTGAAAAAGTAAGTCTAATGCTCAAAGATAGGTCTATGGCTAGCCTAGGGATAGGTTAACTCAAGTGACACTCTTAACATCTAATTACCACTTTTAGTGATTACATTTACCCCCCTTTTATGCTAGTAATGCAGAAAAGTGAAATGACTAGTATAAAGGAAAAATAAATGTACTTGGACTTACCTTAGAAGTGAAGCATGTGTAGATGAGTTTGAATATATTAATCTAGGTCTACGTATGTGGAACATGATCCAAAGCAATGTCCTATAATGAAACATGAAAAAATTAATCCTTAAGAGATAATAAAAAACAAAAACTATGCTAAAATAAAATAATTGAGTAAACTTGAGTAGAGAGAGAGGAAAAGAATGAATACACCTTTTTGGATATGCAAACCAATGCATGAACCTAGTGACAACTTGTGTGTGTGAGTTTTCATAGTGATCATATCATTGAATAACTTGAATTGAGCTAATGGCTTACTCAATCCTCATATGGGTGGATTAATAACTCAATCTAATTTTGACTCCATCATTACCCACCCTTGATCGATGGACCCTGATCTCTGTGAATAGCTTGGGTAAGATTGTAAGTGTGTTTAACCCTCTCATGTAAGTGGCTTAAGAACTCAAGTAGGACATGAATCCATCATTACCCCATATGTGAATTAGATGTAATTGTAATTGTACTATGTAAAGTGATAAAAGTATCTAATTGAGTAAATCTAACTATGTATTCAGCTCTGTAGCCACTCAGGTATATTAGGAAGCTCTGAGCCATTCAAAAATTCCAACCACTACAGATGGAGTAAGGAATGAATTTGGTGATAACCTAGAATGTGATAGTAAGTGTATATAATGTATAAAATGACATGGATTTTACCACTACATTTGATCAACTTGTCTAGAGTTGAGTATATGGAAACTATGTGCCATGCACATGCCCCAATATGGTATCTGAGTATACTAAATCTGAATCAAGAATGTAATAGTTGAATCTATGTAACTGATTTGAATGTATGAGTGATTATGCCATGTATGATTCCCTTTAATCTAGGTAACTAGTATGAATCTTAGCTAAAATGAATAAATTTGATCAAAATTTGAACATAATTGCCAAACCTATGATTTTATCTATACAAATTTGTATTGTACCTAGTGTACTATTCTGAATGATTTAGATTGTTCTAAAACTAGGGATATTGGATAGTAACACCTTATAGTGGATAGTAACACCTTATGGCACTAGTGTCCCAATTTAGATGATAATGACTACCTGGTTTGAATTATAAATATTTATTTTGTTTTTTTTCTGCCCTAAGTCTGATGTCTAAAATTGAGCCTATGTGCTAAAATTTGTCTATGAAAAGAAAATTAGGAGCCTGATCTCTATGACAAACACCTATGAATTCCCCCTCTTTTGAGATTATTTTTAAAACCCATGTAATAACTAACCACTAAATAATTATCTCTACAAAATGTGTTATCCAGAACATGTGCATGATATTCCAATACAATGTAACACATAACATTTAAATGTAAATGTATCTGAGCATAAGTAGGAAATGTAATATGTATGTTATAATCTAGCATTGTACAAGGGTGTCAAGATAGATGTAATTAATGTAGAATAATAAATCTGAGTAACTACCTAGGGGGATGGGGCATGATGTCCATCATGACACCCAAGTAGGAGGGGTAGATGCATGAGGTTCCTCATGGCATAAAAAATTGGTGTGTGTGTAACAAGTAAATACAAGTGTCATGGTGTAGAAGCATATAAGGAAGAAAACATACATGCACATGAGGCACATAAAAGATAGGCCAAGGGGCCATAATATAAGGTACATGGATACATGTCATTAAATTTGAGAATGAAAACATACAAGGACAAGTTCAAATGTCCACATATGCAATAAAAAATCAATTTGGTATAGAGACATAGAGAAGGACATGTTCAAATGTCCACATATAGAAGTAGGAAAACACATACTGGGGACATGGGTACTTTTACAAGGCATAGAAATAGATAAGTGGCATAGAAACCAAAGAATAATGGAATATTCCAATGCCCTAAAATATGGAAGAAGCATAGGAAACATAATCAAGTATATTCTTAAAACTAAAAATGAAAGCATGATTAACTATGTAATAAAAATCTATGTAGATGTTAGGATGCATATATACTAAGTCCAACTAGTGATAGTCAACAAAAAATTAGAGCAATGAGCAATAATGATCAATATCAAAATAAATAAATACATTATTGGAATGCATATTATGCAAAGATAAAACTTGGTTATAACAACTATGTAGGAAATGCCTCCAATCAGGTAGACGTATCAATGTATAAACCTAGATTGGTGTAAATGCCCCCAATGGGTAGATGCTAGATGGTCTAGATCAGTTTTGTGGACTCAAGTCCTATCTGGCATCTACAATCACTCAAAAAGAATAAATAAATCATATGTGGATGATAAAACTGAGTATACTATGATAACTAGTAATATGCAATATTTGACAAGTAGTAGAAATGTAAACATAGTAATAAATACAATCTGTAAGTTTTTTGTATTTTAAAATATTTAAATGTTTTTTATATCTTTACATGTTATATTGTTCTTGTGTTTTTTGAGTATAAGTTATGTAAAAGCAAATGAAAATAAAATATGTAAAAGGTGTGAGAGAGAGAAGAAAGTATGTACAAGAGTAGGAACCATACTAACTAATGAATCTCATGGGAGACTCACTATACTATGGCTTGTATGTAAAATAGGAATGATAATATCTTATGTAGTGTGATTGATATGTTGTAGTTGAATGTTTTTGTAGTATAAATTTGAGTATTATTCATCATTAGAATCATAATATTATTCCACATCAGAATCATAATAACCAGTGTACTGGAGGGAACTGCCTCATTCTATGAAGTTGACCTTTTTGAATTATGCTTTGGAAGATTGATAGTGATTTTTCCATTTGAAATTTTTTTTGTTGTAGACATATGGTGTTGTGGAGGATCTTTTTCTAGAAAACCTATTTTGAGAATGCTTATTAGTTGAGAAAAATTTTGACTTTACAACTTAGGATCTTTCTCCTTTTGTAACATGTCCTATGTATTTGGATGTTTGGCCTTGATAAATTGTATTTGTGAATGATATGCCTTGGAATTTTCAATAAATCCCAATCCTTGTTGACCAATATTATCAACTTCAACAATGGGAAAAGTGATGCCTTGGGCCTATTTGCCCAAACCTTGACCATGATAATCATACTATAATAGATACTTTTGACCAAACCTGTACCATATTGAATGCTTAGCCTCATTTTAGAGAGGTATATTTGTTAGATTTATCTGTGCTTATTATACTATTTATTGTTGTGATTTTACTTTTAGAACCTTTTGTTGTTATGAGTTATGCTTTGGTAACTATTTTTGTACTGTTTCTAAATTTGACCCTTTTTGAATTGGTAGATGTGCTAGTGTATGTTGTTTGGATGAAGTGTCACTGTTTGAGTTATCTATATCCATGATCTATTGTTTTTTCTTTTCAATCTAAACATGAATCAGTGTGGTTCCCATGTATTCTATGATATGCATAAAAACATTTGGATCTTCCCATTGGGTGGAGAGGAGGTAAGTTAATCAACTTAGCTTTAATAATTTCCCTCAGTGTTTGACTTGAACTCTTATTTAAACTTTGAATGATTTTTGAATCACTAGTTGTAGATGTACTTTGTTGTGATTTCATGTTTTGATATATAACATTATTTGTTATAAATTGACTAGGTGAAGATGCATATACATGATTTAAACTATCATTTCTTGGAGGCCTTTGTCTTGTAAATAGTTTTTCCAATGTTGTAATCTTTTCATGTAGTAGTTGATTTTGATTTTGTAAACTTGTAATTATATTTCTCATACTGATAAGTTGATTACATAGAGTTTCATAAGTGCAAACCCTAATTGTTTATGTTTGAACATGTAGGCACACACCCTGTAGGGAAGAGGTGTGAATAGGATAAGTAGGGGGATTAATGATAGTGTTATAGGCTACATAATCTCATGGAGGAATGATAACATGGACTTGGTTAGATGTAAAATAGCTATCACTCTCATGGAGATGAGGAGGAAAAGGAGATTATTTCCTATGCGTAAGATATGACATTGAAATTTGAAACATAATTGTTAACTTATGTGCTAAATTCTCTATGTGTGTATGGATTTTCTTGTTAATGGAAATCCACGTAGGAGAAAGATAACATGATATGAGATATAACAGATATTACAATTGAGATAAATCATCATCTATACATTGTTTATGCCCTTTCTAAGTTTATACTGAATTTAAGGGAGCAATCATGTAAATGAAAGTATGAGACTTTGCAATAAAAAGTGATTCATTTATTCTATCATTATGATTATATAAATTAGAAGATATATGAATCTAAAATATGAGTTTTGAAATCTAGGGTTTCCTTGCAATAATTCAAATTAGATGTAAAATAAATTGAAACCCTAATGTGAATTTGATTTTAATTAGCTAGGTTGTCTAATAAAAATAAAAAAATAGAAGAATTCAGCCCTAAATTTATTGTAAAAAAATTGGATGAATGTAAGCTAGGTTTGATGTAATATTTGAAGTAAGAGAGGTTCACCAAATGATTTAAACTTTTAGGGTTTTATAATGAAAATCTTATGTTTATATTAAAGCATTGAGATGCCTAAATTAGTTAAATAAATATGTAATAATTAAGTATTGATTTATTATGACCTTTGATCTTGTTTGACTTTATAATAATAGAAAAAAAAAGGGATAACTAGAAAATTATCTAAAAATTAACTGTCATAGATGATCTAGGTTCTAAAAGTTGAGATCTAGGAAAGAGTCTATGTCATCAATAAAATTCTAGTGTTTGTCTACTCACTGGATAGTAGTTTCTAGTATGGAGAGTAATGCCATCTATGTGTAGTGTCCTCAATGTGGTGTTAATGTACCCTTTGTAGGACCATTCCTATTTTCTAGGAGCACTTGTGCCTGTGTCTGTAAGTCTTGTTCCTAGATGATCAAAACTTGGAGCTCTATGTTATGCTTGGAAAACTTTATTTCATATGCAAACCCTAATATCCTTGTAAGTATGGTATGAACAATAATTTTTTGTGTGTTAGTAGGATGGACTGGACATCCTCAAAACTCCATTGTGTAGAGAGTTTTCCTACATACCAATAATCTGAAGTGGGATCAAACCTGATATAGTTCTCCCACCCAGTGTTTGATGCAAGTGCACGTGAATGCTAGAATGAGAGTGGCCTTAGATGCCTTAAATGTGCTTGAGCTTTGAAATGTTTGAAAACTAGGCTTAGGGATGCTGTAGATGGTAGTATGAAAAAAGTAGGGTATAAAAGGGATCAAATACCTTGATTTTGCTCAACTTTATCTTTTATTTGAATAAATTTTGTGTCTATTTTCCATCTAGTCAAGAGAGGTGGATTAGACTTATATTTATAGGGTTCTATTACTTGTGAAAATAAGAAAATGATATTAGGTTGACCTTAGGAGGGGTACACATTTGAAAAACTATCCATTTGGAAGAGTTAGGGTTAAGGACAGTAGTGCCCAGTTTGGGACACTAGTGTCATGTGGATGTAGTGTCCCAAATGTGGCATTAATGTTCTCTTTGCAGACTGCTAAGCAATTTGGGTTCGAGTCTAAGATGATAGTTTTGGGACTATGTTTTGACTAGATGTAGGTGACTGTGGTATGTTGAATGACTAGAAAAGAAAGTCTATTTCTCAAAGATAGGTCTATGGCTAACCTAGGTATAGGTTAACTAAAGTGACACTTTTAGCATGCAATTACCACTTTTAGGTGATTACAAGTTACATGCTTATTATAGGCTCTCCTTCCACTATTCTAGGGGTAATTACTTGTCATCTCTCCCATTTATACTCCTTTTGTAAAGCTAAATACATGGAGGAATGTTGCATTGGATATGCTAATTTGTATTATTTTGCTCTATTTGATTTCTTATTTCAACAATTGAGTGTGTTCAATCTACTTCACCAATCTTGGACATCCTCATTTATGGATGAATCTCATATGGTATCAGAGTATGGGTGATGGTAATGATCATTATTTTTTTTATTTTTTTATAGGATAGTTTGAAATCTTGTTTTGGTTTTTTTGTACTACTGGAGGGTCTATTTCATGTGGTGGCATTACAATGTTTGCTATGTAATAGGGTTTACACAACCTAGTTGGCTAGTTCCATGTCCTCTCATTACATGCTCTTAATTTCAAGACCTATCCATGACCTCCTGACTTACATTTTATTTATTATTCAAACCCATCTTCTATCAATCTAAATGTTTCTCGTCATTGCCTAAGTTCTAATCTTCATAGCATCTTACAACCTACATGCTAGTTGTTTTGCATTTGAAGGGATTCTAGGTGGACTAATAGTAATGAGAGGGATTTTAATTTTCTTTATGCCTCCTACAACCTGCTCTATGTTTCATGACCCCTCTCAACCTACATACTGGTTTCAAATAAATTTTTGGGCCTAATTTTAGTCACATGGCCTCTCAAGAACCTCTCATAGACTTATATGTAATACACGACCTGCAACACATGTGTCAATATCCAGGGTGACTTAAATAGACTTCTCTAGTTTGGGTGATCCCTGCTCATGTGTCTCTAGTAATCCTAGGTCCTCTCAAGCTTGCATTCACTTCAATCTCAATGTCATTTTAATCCACAACCTGATCATAGTTGTATGGCCTTCCATAGTCAGATCTTAGGTCCATGGCCTCTAAAGGCTCTACACTAAGCTGGTGCATGCATTATTAAATCATTAGATCTCTTAAAAACCTAGTTATACCCTCTAGTCCATTGACAAAACTAGTAAGACCCCTTTGGCATGAAAACCACCTTTGATAACATACAAGTGTTTTGTACAATTCATGGTTTTAGCAATTATTTAGTGGTATCTCTCTTTTGAGTAGGAAGTCTTTCATTTAATTTAATTTTTCAAAAACTTAAAACACCTTATAATGTTTTAAATAGTCAACACTTTTTGACTATATAACATTTTTTTTGAAATTGGTTATTTTAAAAGAAAGGGGGAGGGTGGAATTTTTTGAAAGCTTAGGTTATTCATGCCAATTATAAACTTTAAAATTGACATTTTAAAAATAAGTTTTTTTTTGGAGGAAGATTTAATAGCATGGGGGCTCATTAAAAGTTTTTTATTATTTTTTATAAAAAACCAATATATTGTATTGGGAGATATAAGGAGATTATATTAATTTTTCTTGGTCATATACCTCTTTTTTCTCTTGTCAAAGATGGAGGGTGAGGCTCAGTTTAGTAGGTAGCTAAACCCCCTCAAAAGAAAACCTTCTTTTCTCCTTCTCTCATTACTTGCTCCTTGCTTGCTATTCAAATCTTATACTCCTCATTTGGATGCATTTTTGGTGGTAATTGACATTTATTTTGGGGGAATTTTTTGGATAAATTAATTTTGGGAAATTCTAAAGGCCACACAAGCTACAAATTATGTTTGGCATTAGGGTGCTACCCCTTGACCCCACCCTATATTATGAAACATGCATGGGGTGCTACCCCTAAACCCTATAAGGGGTGCTACCCCTTGACCCCATTGGGGGATGCTATCCCCAAACCCCTATGTAGCCACCCCTTATTAAATACTTTCCTTGTACTCTTCTTAGATGCATTATTGATAGAGTTTGATGTCCTCTTATTTGACCTATTTTCATTATCTACATGTCCCTTTTTTGGTGTCACTTTTTGCACTATTTGATTGTATTTAGATAGATCTTCATCTATTTTTGATGTCCATTCACTAAGATGTGCATTGGTACTTGTGCACTATTTGATCTTACCTATTTAGATGCATCATTGACTGATTCTGATGTCCTCACATTGAGCATGCATTGTATTAGCAAACTTTGGGGGGTTCATTGCTGATTGTATTAGAAGGCTTGTTGTGGGATATACTTTTTATCTTATGTGTACACTCAATTTTCAATACTTTTGTACCACTTTGGTGTCATTTTCACTGATTAATTTTGTATTTTTGGATGCATTATTAGCTGATCTTGATGTCCATATATTGAGAATGCAATATCACTTGTGCAATGTTTTATCTCATTGCACTTATTTGGTGTCTTCTCTCAGTCATGTTGACTCTACTTGAGATATACCAGTTGATGGGGAGAGTTGATTTTATAGCATTTTTTCTTCTTAGAAAGACAAATTATGCTTCTTGGCATGCCTACATGGAACAATTACTCACAAGCAAGAATAATATTTCATTTTTATATGGATAGATTCCTACCACTTCTAACTTAGGTTAGTATATTAAGTGGGTTAATACTTGTGATAAGGTTCTTAGTACCATGTTATTACATGTTTCCATGGATCTTCATTACCATGGGGAAATAAATCATGTCCTTTCACTATTTAGAGCATCTTACAGTCTATTTTCAAAGATCTTACTAAGATTTACATCACTCTTCTTTCTATCATCTCTTTAGAGACTATTGTACTCCCCCTCTTATTTATATTTCTTGTAATGACACATTCATGGTGGATTGTGCTTTTCCTTCTATCAAGCCATCATTATAGGACAAGATTTTGCTTGACCTTAGTTATCATATTACATATTTTACTTATATTCCCATTCAGGATGTTGCTCTTATAGAGCCTTCAAAGTATTTTACTTTAGAAAAGTCTACTATTTCTAATGTGAGTACACCCATTGAGAACTTTGATCAGTCATATGTTCCTATGGTTATTCATATTACAGATCTATGTGCTTCATCTATATTATATTATTTAGTTTTGATAGTTGTTGAGATGAGCTCTCCTATTCACATGGACATTCTTTCAACAAATTTTCCATGTCCTTATTTTGATAGGTTCATCTTAGTGGCATTACATTTAGTTCTTGTGCACGATCTTACTAGACCTATGCCATGCCTTGTTTTTAGACCTCTTTTAGATATCTTCATACTAGTGCCTTAATCTTCCATTATGGAATGGGTAGAATTTTAGTACACACTTAGGTATTTCCTTTGGAAAAAGGAAGAAACATTATTTGATGTAGATGGAGCTTATGCAGTCTTTAGGAAGAGGATCTTGTCATTGACATTGGTCATCTTGAAAGTAGTATTTGGAGTACAGACTACTTCTTCATCATCTTTAGGGGGACCTTCTAGCTCTCTCTTTTCATTTTCTCTATTTTTATGAGAGTTTTTTACTATGGGTTTTCTCATTTTCTATACTTTATGAGAGTTATTTTGTACATGGATACCTTATCAGGCCTTGTTATTAGGACTTATTTCCTCTACCCACCTAAGTTACACTTAAGGGGGGTATTAGTGTAGGAATTTAGTTTTCATTTATTTATTTTATTCAGTTTATTCCTACACATGTGGTTTATCTTAGGTGTCATTTGTCATAGGGAGTTATTTGACCATCATTTTTAGTTGGTATGATTTAATCTTTGACGAACCATTCCATCATAGGAGTTACATGCCTATTCTAGGCTCTCCTTCCATTATTTTAGGGGTGGTTACTTGTCATCTCTCCTATTTATACTCTTGTAAAGGTAAATACATGGAGGAATATTTCATTGGATATGCTAATTTGTATTTTTTTTGCTCTCTTTGATTTCTTACTTCAACAATTGATTGTGTTTGATTTACTTCAATGATCTTGGATGTCCTCATTTATGGATGAATCTCACAAATAGAAGAGTTACAAAATAAAAATTGGTATTTCATTTCAAAGATCACATCATTGAAAAATCAACTCATAGATCTAAATAATTCATAATATGTTAGTGTTAATCACGCATTTGTATCTTTATCTAGTAATTTTATGCCTAACAAGACTTCATATCAAAATTACAAGCTAAGTCAAAATACATCTATAACTATTGCTTTAGGAGTTCAAGTGAAATTTTAAGAGAAATTATTTACATCAAGTTGATCAAACTACCTCATATAAACCCTTTTATAAAATCAAAATACTATTGTGCATATCATAGAATGCATGGGCATCATATAGATAAATGTTTAGCTTTGAATAAAAAAATATAAAGTATCATTGATAGTGGTGATCCTATAATAGATACATCAATTAAGCAACCCACTTAGAATATGTTTGCATCTCATAAAGCACAAGTGCATTAAGAATAAAAAATTCAAGTATAACTACTAAAATATAATTTAGTGCAAGAAAGGATGCATGATTATAAGGTTAGTCACAACAACTATTGTAGAGTATAACAAAGGTGGAGTTGACACATCTCACCCTCCTTGTATGGTGATGATGAAGCTTCTAACTGGGTGGTGACCACCAACTCATTTACATGATCTAGGCCATTCACTAATGGTGATGATCTTGATAATTTTGATTAATAGCTAATGGTAATCAATCCTAATATTCTCAATTGACTTGAGACCACTAGTCGAGGCATATGGTTATGTTGAAGTGAAGCCTGATGGAATAGGCTAGTCTATGAGCAAATGTTAGTAATAAATGCAATACTCAAGCTAAGGAGTGTGTAGTGAGATGTGAAGGTTGTGATATGAGGTAATAATTTCACAAAAGTATATGAAAAATCATGGGACTTGTGCATTAGAGTATGAGTAAGCTTCATATAGAGGAGTAGTTATAATTATGTGTTAGGTGTGAGCTATGCACAAAAAAACATATGATTAATGTGTTTATCTATGTAGAGGTTTCAAATAGATCATTGACACTCCTAAAATTTCTTGGATATTATAAGGAACATTTGAGTAAGACTAATAGATCTAAATCATTTATCATATCTATTGGGTCACCTTTCATAGTTGGTCCAAAAACATGTTTAGTGGTATTTCACATATGTCTTAGTTTGGTCCAATATCACACTAAATTAGGAAGATCATAGATGAAAAAAATATGGGAAACAATGGGTAAAAATCATAAACATGTCACATTTAAACTTTAAAGTGTAATGATTATAATTTTAAGAGAAGATTGAACCTCTTTAGAGCAAAATAAAAAGAAAGTGTATGTTCAGCTAGTATACAATCAAATACAACTAATGAAATGATGGTAGAGGAAAATTATACAATAAATATTACATAAAATAAATAAATAAAAGTCAACACCAAAGTATGGTTTAGTTGGTATTTCATACACACATACACAATATACTACAAATCATCATTCTGAAAGTGGTACTTATGTTATTGTTTTATCACATTTTGGGAATGAAGAGATGTTAATCTATAATTAGATAAACTATTGTGCAAAATAAAAATGTTATAAATATGTAATAAATGACATAAAATGATTTATAACTTACTAAATCTAGAAAGATAATAAATATGGAAAGTACAAAGGAGAACACAAACTTAGCTAGAAAATTGAGATGCAAATTGTTTCTAGATTTAAAACTAATAGGAATATTATTTTGACTGAGTGTGGAGATAAAAATGACATGGATATTCTATTGACTGTGTACTTAGAATAAGAGTTTGTAAGGATTTTAGACATGATCATTGTAATTATAAAGTAGAGTAGTGCATTATTGACCCTAAGGAGCATCAATGTTTGAAAGGTAGCAAATATTTAAATTTTTTGGGGTATGTTCACCTTCACCTTTTTTTTTATGTACTATGTAGGAGCTTACAATCTAATGCAAAAACCATTATATATCTTCTCTTTTACTTAAAACCCTATCTCAATAGATCAAGAAGATAAATACAATCACAGGGTGAAAATAGGTTAGCGATTGAAGTCATGATTGACCT
The DNA here is from genome assembly GCA_037957365.1 of Torreya grandis. Lineage (NCBI taxonomy): Eukaryota > Viridiplantae > Streptophyta > Pinopsida > Cupressales > Taxaceae > Torreya > Torreya grandis. Next base: position 253,767 of record JARHVA010004980.1, read on the forward strand.
CAACACCCATTATGTTGAGCACCACCTACATACCAATACTCTGAAGAGGGTCAAAATGATAGTTAGAGAGTTGGGATGGGCCTAACAACCTAGGTTCATTAGGTTCACTAGATCTTAACTATTGATACTATGAGGTGCATATGACCCAACTAGAGACTTGATCAGAAGGTGTCGATAAGAACACAATCAATTCTCTAGAGGTGGACCAAAGATTAAATATTAATGATTTAGAGGTAAAATGTGATGTAGTGGTAATCCCTGATTAGAAATAGTAGAGGGATACCATTTTTTATAAGATAGGGTTAGGCACTCGATCAGTAGGCCTATATATCTATTTATCCCATGCTATGATGGTGTGTATGAAATATTGGTAGAAAATACTAGATGCTAGTGAAATCCTGGTGTGATTCAGTGCTTCAACTAACTTCTGACCTTGGAAGTGTATTTAAAATTTAGCTCGTGACTAGTAGTGTTGTATGTAATCAGAATTGGAAGAAATAGGGAATTTGCTCTCAATTTGTAATTATAATTTTGGTGATTTTTAGTGTGGAATCCTCATGTAAAAAATGGTTTAAAATATGGCTTATAGTGGTATTTTTATAATTCATTTAAATGGGTCTTGCTAAATTTTTTTGCTAACCCTTGTATGAATTTAAATTTTGAAAATTAGTCATTATTTGGCATGAAGACAAGAGCAGTGGATCCAAACAAGAGAGCAGTATGCTATTATCTGAGCAGTACAAATAATTGATATGGGTACCAAGAGTAGTCTATGCGTAAGCCTAACCTATTTTTCATAATGAATAGGGACATTTTGGAGTCATTGGTTTGCTTAGAAGAATGGGTCATCTACACATAAAATTAAGGAAAAAGGTTAAAAGACCATAGAATAAGGCATAAGCTAAGTATATAAAAAGGGTGGTCACAAGTACATTATTTTATAATAAATTTTAATTTATGTGTCTACTTTTCCCCCATTTTATTTTATTAATGTACCAAGGTGAAAGTAATTAAAAGAGTTTAGAAAAATCTCATCCAGGGTCAAATCCACAAACCTTTACCATAGTAATATTCATTGATGCATTACTCAAATAATATCTCATTATATTTTACATAAATAGAACATACAATGATAAATCCTCTATATATCCAAATCTTTCATTTAGAGTTCCATCTCCATAGCTTCCATGTAAATACATTGAATTAGCCTTGCATATATAGGTAAGGAAGATCAATATTAACTAAGAGATTTAGCTAAGTGATCAATCCTAACTAACAAATCAACATAGATATCAAACATAACTAAGAGATCAAGCTAAAGATCAAACCTAGGACTAAGGGATAAATATCCATAAAGGATAGAAACAACTAGAAATTATCCCAATAATATCTAAGAGATAGATATGCTATATCTCATAATATCTAAAATAAGATAAATGAAATATCCAAACCTAAATAGGTGGGTTTAATAAAATACCTAGGTTAACATGAGCTAAGGTAAATAACCTACTCTAACAATAATAAAGTAAAAGAAAAAGTGTGTAACTGAACTTATATATGAAGTGCAGTATTGAATGTAGGCCACAACGTTGAACTATGCTTTAAGTGAACCTGCAATGAAACACATGTAAAATCAATCCTTACTTAAGATAAATATCAATAAGTAAAATATAATAAACTAATATATCTAAAAACAAGGAACAAATATGCCTAATTAAGTACATGAACTATTATGTTTTCTTATTGTAAAACGAATGACTATAGAGAGTAGGACCTTTGGAGACTTAATTTGCATTAAAAATCTTGGATTGGAATATGCATGCCCCAGTCTTCATTGATTAGGAGAGTGTTCTTAATAAATCATGGTGTTCTTGAATCCATAATTACATACCCAAAGTAGTGAAGTAGTTTAGAATCCCTATATGAATTCCAATAAATTATTCTGGTGCAAAAACTAGTGCAAAAGGGTGAATTGAGTACCTCAGATAGAATATGACTCATTTTTGGTATAAAATTGGTGAAAAAAATTGATTTTAATTTGGGTTTAGTGTATACAGCTTGGATAATGACAATCATTACCATTAAATATGTGAAACTAGTGAAAAACTAAGAAAGGAAGAAGTCATATGTTATGCACATGCCCCCAATATGATATTTGGATGTACATGGATTATGAGATCGAGAAATAACAATTAAGATTTTGATCAAAAACCTATGTGATAACCTGGAACACATGCCATGCATGATGCCCCAAAATGGAGTAAATCTAAGACAAACCTAAGTATTTTCTATAAACTAAGACTATAAACCTATTGCTAATTATTTTATACTACCTAAAACTCTTATAAATTCTGAAAGTGATTATTTTTTGTCTATTTGAACAACAATGAGGCGAGATCCTATTTGAATCAAGTGATCTTGTAAAAAATATCTCTTTGATTGATTTATGGGTGTGTTTTATGATTCACTATGTGAGCTCTATAAAATTATTCTTATGCATTGCATTGTAAGGGCTTAGTCTCTAAAATAAGCCACTATGTATGCCCCCTCTTTTGAAGTGAGTTGTTGAGATTGCATAATAACTTAAATCAAAATAAAAATTTATGTCAAAAATGTTATGAAAAATATGTAAATATTAGTATTAGTGATGACATAGAGGATCATAACATCATCATATATATAAATTGAGTAAATTAGTAATGTTGTATGCATGTAAGAATAAACAAACATAATGAAATGTCAATATAGATGTTAGCCATTTGGCATGTAGATAAGTGATCTAAAATAAGTACTAAAAAATGAATATAACTACTTGGGGAGAGATACGTGATATCCATCATGGCATCAAAAGTATGATAAGATTCATTATTTCCATCATGGAATCAAAAACTAAACAAATTAAGCAAACAAATTCCATGGCCATAACACACACAAATAAAGAGTTCACATAATAGAAGGCCAAGGGGCCACATATAAGGGACATGTTCAAATGTCACTCAATTACATGTAAACATACAATGAAGGATTATATCCACACATAAGGACATTTTCAAATGTTTACAAGCTAAATAGATAATACACACAAGACATGAAGCAGGAAAGAAAACATGATAAATCATGAATGGATACATGTAGTTGATCAACATAAGTAATTGGTAACACTAGTATATTTGGTAACGTAGATAACTAGTAAGATATCAATGTGTTATCAATAGAAAAATATCAATAGATGTTATGCCATATAAGTAACTAAGGTGTGAATAATAAGAGATAACCAAATAAGAATAAAAGTTGTATATAAGATGTCACCAATGAGCTTATTGATGTATAAAATATTTGTAAGAAGCTTATGTCTGGTTTGGATTTTGTAAATTGTATCATGTGCTCATTAGGAAAAAATCAAAGGAATATGAAAAAAAGTTATAAGAGGCTTATGTCTGGTTTGGATTTGATAAATTGTAATGTGGTGTGATCTTGTCTGAATAGGGTGTTCTTGTCTATTTACATTTTTTGAGTATGAAATAGTGAAATAACATATAACTATTTCTAAGAATGGCATCAAGTATGCTCTACACTCATGTACACTTATGAAGCATAATCGATATAAAATTGGATATAAGTAAGTAATAGAATTTTTTATAAACAAATTAATTTATGTATATAAACTAAATATAAGCATGCATAGGCCATGATTTTTTTCTTGGATTATCATATTTTTTTATATTTTGCATATATGAACTGAAAAAGAGAAAGAAAGATATTGGCTGAAGGCTCCTTTAATAGTATTACCACAAATAGATCTTGTATCAAACAAAGTAATGGTGACCTCTTTTAAATTAAAAGTATCATTCCACTATGTAAGTTCTGTATCATTGCCATACTCATATTCTGCATAATTAGTATCATCAGGATCACACCAATATGTAGTATTATAATCATCATCATCTCAATTTTGTAGTTGTTGAATGCCACTCTTATCTTTTTTTTCATCTATATATGTAAAACCAACTGTGTCATAATGTGATAATGAATTTTTTGATTTCTCCTTTTCAATATGTAATATATCATTTGCCTTTACTAATATGTCATTACTTGTATCTATTTGTATTCTAGGTAAAGATATGCCTTACTTTTGTTGATTTTGACCTAAGGAGGTTCAATATTTTCTTGAAACTATAATAATGGCACTTTCATGTTTGAATGTGACATGGTTATGATTTTTACCCATTTTCCCCCCATTTATTTTATCCATGATCTTCCCAATTCATCATTATATTGTGCCAAACTATAGCATACGTGAAATACCACTTAACATGTGTTTTGGACCAACTGTGAAAGATAGATCAATGGATCCAATAAATTATTTAGATACAATAGTATTACTCAAGTGTTCCTTATCATATCCAATAATTTGTAAGAGTTTCATGCTACAAACATCCATCTCAATAGTGTTATCAATCACAACATTGGTACATTTCTTACCATCTAGGAGAGGGTTAAAAATCAAAGGATTGAGAAATGACCAGCACTTTCAAATTGACTCCTTTGAAATCACACTTGTAACATTGGATTTTATAAACATATCTTTCTTTTCAACCTCTTTTATTAGAAACCCTTTCTTAAATATACTTTCTTGCTTAGGTTGTAATTGTTTGTGCAACTTTTGGTCTTGCTTTTTTATAACATTTCCTTTACAATACATTCCTTTTGTAATTGCTCTTTTTTTAATTGTCATTTGTAACTTTTATTTTTCATCTTGATCTTTTTGTATTCTTGTTTGATTTAACTATACCCCTTTTTATCTCTTCTTTCTTTGAATTTTCCTCTGGTATCCATACTTTTTATCTTTGTTCTTTTGGTATTAATTTTGATTTTGCCACTTGTTCTACTTATACTTATTCCATTATGGGTTGCTTGACTGATGTATCTGTTATAGGATAACCACTATCAATAATACATTGTATTTTATTCTTCAAATATAAACAAATTTATGTATGGTGCCCATGCATTATATGATATACATGATAGTATTATGATCTCCTTAGAGGATGAATAAGAGGTAGCTTGATTAGCTTGTTACAAAGCATTTCTCTTAGAATCTCACATGAACTCTTAGTAGCCTTTTGAATAATTTTTGAATCACTAGTTATATATGTATTATGTTTTAACTTCCCATTTTTATATGAATCCCTTTTATGAACAAAATTTCGAGATGAAGATAAAAATGCATGATTAACAGTGGCATATTCTAGATTCCTTTCATGTGTGACTTGATTTTCCAATGATGTGATCTTTGAACTAAAATATATTTTTTACTTTGGTAACTCTTATATTATATTTCCCATAGTAATTATTTTATCTTTAAGAGCTTCACAAACACAAACCCTAAGTACTTCAAATTGAATATGCATACACACACCATCAAGAGGAGATGTGGGTGGTGGATGGGTTTTAGGAAGGATATATTGGTTACCTTATTTTGGCCCTATAGGATGGGATTAATTACCCCTTGGAGTAGTGGTAACATGGATCTGGTTAAAGGGAAATGAGCTATCATAACCTTGAGGGTTAGGAGGATGAAGAGATGCTTTATTAGCCATTTAAAATTACAAATACTAAAAGGAAAACAAGATGAGAGAGACATTCAAATTATAAAAAATAGTCCAACATGATTAGGAAATTATAATTTTAGATTTGAAACCCTAACACAAAATTTAGAAGGAAAAATATTAGGGAAATCTAGGTCTTACAATATTCAATCAATAGACAGGTTCACTAATATGTTTTATCAAATATTAGGAACTAGGAGATACTGGGCTCTAATTAGATAAACTACTGTGCAAAATCAAAATACTACATATATGCAATAAATGACATAAAATTATTTGAAACTTATTAAATATCAAAATATAATAAATATGAATAGTATAAAGGAGAACACAAACTTAGCTAAAAATTGAGATGTAGATAGTTTTTGGAGCTAAAACTAATAGGGAGACCATGCTAGTTGAATGAAAACCTATAACAAGAGTTGGAAAGGATTTTAGATAGGAGCATTATAAGTGAAAAGTAGAGTAGTGTGTTTTGGTCCCTAGGGAGCACCATTGTCTAGAAGGTAACATATATCTAAAATTTCTAGGGAAAATAACTATATATCTTCTCTTTCACTTAAAACCCTAGATCAATAGATCAAGAATACAAATGTAATCATGGGGTAAAAAAGGTTTAGTAATTGAAGTTGTGCTTAAAATTAACACCCCATGTGTTTAGTGATACTTACATACCAAAACTCTAAAGAGGGATCAAACTCCATGTAGTGCTCCTATGTTATGGTGGTTTGTGTGAAATACCAATAAAAAATACTAGATGTTAGTGAAATCTTGGTGTGATAAAGTGATTCAATTATGAATTATGACCTTGTAAGTGTATTCAAGCTTTACATTAGGGATAATAGGGCTATTTTAAATTATAATTGGGAGAAATAGGGTTCATTTACTCTCAGTTTGTGATTAGAATTCTAGTGCTTTTTAGTGTGGAAGCCTCTTGTGTATAAAATGGTTTTAAATGTGGATTTACAATCTTATTTTTGGAATTTATTTATATGGGGCTTGTTAAACTTATGGGCCAACCCTTTCATGAATTTTAATTTTATAAATTAGCCAATATTTGGTGGAAGGATGAGAGCATTGGATCCAAACAAGAGAGTAGGGCACTGCTGTCCAATTAGGGAATTATTGTTTGAGGAGTAAAAATAACTAATATGGGTACCAAAAATAGTTTGTGTGTAAGACTAAACTATTTTTCATAAAGAATAGGGATATTATGGATAATTACTAGTGCCTTCATCTTCCATTTCCTTATTTATATACCTATTTCATATATCTTCATACTAGTGCCTTCATCTTCCATTGTGGAATGGGTAGACTTTTAGTACACACATAAGGTTTTTCCTTTGGAAAAAAGAAGAAGCATTATTCGATGCGGATAGAGCTTATACAGTCTTTAGGAAGAGGATCTCATCATAAACATTGGTAATCTTGCAAGTAGTATTTAGAGTGAAGACTACTTCATAATCAAGTTTAGGGGGACCTTATAGCTCTCTCTTTTCATTTTCTCTATTTTGGGGGGAGTTTTTTCCTATGGGTTTTCTCATTTTCTCCACTTTATGAGAGTTATTTTGTATATGGATACTGTTGGGGGATCAATCCAACAACAGATTACAATTGTGACAGCAACAAACACGGAATTAAATCAGATTGATAAGTAATTAGAATGATAATAGCAAGAACAAGAGATACAAGAAAACACCCTAAAAACTTGTATTAACAAACTCTTTACAAAAGGAATACAATTGAAGAAAGCTTCTTTCTTCCACACCTCTCCTAGATGTATAGATCTCTCAATAGATCTCTATTCCTCAAGAGCTCTCTCTCTCAAGAACAATCAACTCCAACAAGCCTGGATTGATTCAATTTTGTACTGTTCTTCTCACACAATGAATTAAAATAATTCACCCAACTACAATAATCCACTACAAAAATTACTACAAAGCTAAGTAGATCTAATTCTACATATAGAATTAGGAGACTTGAGCATGTACACCCAACAAGCAGTTAAGCCACTTGATCAAGGGCTCTAAAAATAGTAATGCCAATAATAGAGATGCGAGCTTGAGACTTCAACTCAAACTTATCATGCAAACACTCACTTCTGTCCATGAAAATAGCTTTTTGGACACGCAGGTAACCGACGTCGGTTCCTGCTGCTTGTCTGTGACGGCCGTCGGCCGACACTCTACCGACGTCGGTGCCTCTATAACTGCTTTTGACCGACGTCGGTCTCTCTTGACCAACACCGGTGTCTTTGTAGACCTGAACCTGATAATGAATGCTCCTTGGTGAATTTTTTAGCTCCACACCCTAACAATCTCCCACTTGGAGATAAACAGCTGCACCAGTACCTGTACATCAACATCTTCTAGCTCCTCCATCTTCAACTCAATCATGAAGACCAACAGAAGTTGAATGAAGATTCAACTTCTCCTTTGTAACTGGCTTTATTAACATATCAGCAGGATTCCTATCTGTATGGATCTTCTCCAGATTCAACTCACCCTCTTCCAATACCTATCGTATGAAGTGATACCTTAGCTGTATGTGCTTTGTTCTTGAATGAAAGGCTGAGTTCTTAGCCAAATGGATTGCACTCTAACTATCACTATACAATCTGCAACTCTCATGTTCCCTACCAAGCTCATCCATGAACCGTGTCATCCATATCATCTCTTTGCTAGCTTCTGTGGCTGTAATATACTCTACTTCTGTAGTTGACAAGGCAACAACCTTCTACAACTTAGATATCCAGCTAACTGCCATTCCACCTACAGTAAAAACATAACCTGTAGTGCTCCTCCTGCCATCCAAATCACCTGCCATATCTGAATCTACATAGCCATGTAGAGAAGTATCTGAACCTCCATAGCACAAGTGCTTACTGCTAGTTCCTCTCAGATATCTAAGGATCCACTAAACTGCTTTCCAATGTTCCTTACCTAGATTGGCCATATACTTACTTACCACTCCCACTGCTTGGGCAATATCTGGTCTAGTACACACCATTGCATACATCAAACTCCCTACTACGGAAGAATATGGAACCTTACTCATGTACTCTACCTCATCATATGAATTAGGACATTATTCTTTACTCAACTTAAAATGTCCAGCCAAAGGTGTGCTTACCGGTTTAGCATCCTGCATATTGAACCATTTCAACACCTTGTCCACATAATCTTCTTGAGACAATATCAACCTGTGATTTTTCCTGTCTCTCTTAATGCTCATGCCAAGGATTTTCTTTGCTGCTCCCAAATCCTTCATAGCAAACGTTTGAGCTAATTTTACCTTAAGCTCTGAGATATCCTGCATGTGAGACCCTGCAACTAGCATGTCATCTACATACAACAATAATATATCTATCGTTATCAAATCTCTTGAAATACACACAATGGTCTGATTGACACCTACTGTAGCCATGCTCAGTCATAAACCTATCAAATTTTAAGTACCATTGCCTAGGAGCTTGCTTGAGGCCATACAAGCTTTTCTTCAATCTGCACACAAACTTCTCCTTACCCTTGACCTCGAATCCTTCTGGCTGTTCCATATATATTTCCTCATCCAAATCTCCATGAAGAAACGCTGTCTTAACATCTAGCTGCTCAAGATGCAAATCCTCAAAAGCAACCAAAGACAATACAACCCTTATTGAAGTCATTTTAACAACAGGAGAAAAAATCTCACCAAAGTCAATACCTGGCTTTTGTGCAAATCCTTTTACCACTAATCTGGCCTTATATCTCATCTGTCCATTCTCACCTTCCTTCAATCTGTAGGTCCATCTATTCTTAAGTGTTCTCTTACCAGCTGGCAATTCAACCAAATCCCATGTTTGGTTTTCTCTTAAGGACTCCAACTCCTCAACCATGCCACACTCCCACTAACTCTTGGACTCCACCTGTATTGCTTCTTCAAAACTCTCTGGTTCTCCACCATCAATTAGCAATAGATAAAATAAAGAAGGAGAATATCTGATTGGAGGCTTACTCACCCTTTTTGACCTCCTAATGGGTGTCTGAGACTCGTCTATAACACGTTGTCCACCCAAATTCTCTGACAGTGACCGACCTCGGTCACCTGCAGACTTGTTACTAGCCGACATTAGTTCTGCCTGACCGACCTCGGTACCTGTACGGCCGATGTCGATCTCTGTATGGCCGACGCCAATTTCTATCCTGCCGACACCGGTTCCTAACCTGCCGACATCGGTCTCTGTGTTTTCCTATAAGTGATTATTTCTTTTTCCCGCGAGCTCATCTTGGACTTTCACCTCATCCAATTCACCATTGCTCTGCTCAGATTGATTCAACTTCCTTAGCTAATCACAATACATCACTCTTTCATTGAAAACAACATCACGGCTCCTGATTACCTTGTTAGTTTCTAGATTCCACAATCTGTAACCAAAATCATCTGAGCCATAGCCAATAAACGTGCATCTCATAGACTTAGCATCAAGCTTCTTTCTATTTTCCTTGTCTATATGCACAAAGGCTTCACAACCAAAAACTTTGAGATATGAGAGATCAACCTTTTTACCTGTCCATGCCTCTTCTGGAATACCACCATCCAGAGCTGTAGAGGGTCCTCTGTTAATCAGGTACACTGCAGTGTCAACAGCTTGTGCCCAAAACTGTAAGGGCAAACTGGCATGCAATCTCATACATCTTGCACGCTCCATTATTGTCCTGTTCATCCTTTCAGCAATACCATTCTGCTGAGGTGTCCTTGGAACCATCCTTTGCCTACAGATTCCATGCATGTAACAGTAATCTCTGAACTTATGACTGCAGAACTCACCGCCATTGTCTGATCTCAGGCACTTTAATATTTTACCTATTTCATTCTCAACCATAGCTTTCCAAACTTTAAAAGTATCAAATACATCAGATTTCTTTCTAATACAATAGATCCATCCCTTCCTTGTGGCATCATCTATGAAAGATACATAGTACTGTCATCTTCCAATGGAAGCAACCTGAGCTGGTCCCCACACGTCTGTGTGAACAAGCTCTAACTTGTGCCTCTTCTTAGTAGACCCAGTTTTGAGAAAACTAACCCTTTTTTGTTTTCCAAATACACAGTGCTCACAAAACTCTAGATCTATGCCTTTTAAATCTGAAAGCATACCTTTAGACTTAAGAATTGACATCCCCTTCTCACTCATGTGGCCAAGCCTTTAGTGCCACAATTTAGCATCCACATCTGAAGTAGATAATACAGAAGGAGATTTGTTAGTAACACAATTACACAAATAGAGAGTACCTTCTCTCTTACCTCTGGCCATAACAAGTGCACCCTTGGTCACCTTCCAAGATTCTGCTGTGAGAGTTACTGTATAACCCTCATCCCCTAACTTTCCTACAGAAATCAAATTTCTCTTCAAGCTAGGTACATGCATCACATCTCTCAACACCCATGTGTTGTTATTCTGCATCTTCAGCTGCACTTTACCTTTGCCAATTATTTTACAGGGCTCATCATCCCCTAGATACACTATTCCAAAATCTCCATGGATATAGTCACTGAAATATTCCCTGTTAGGAGTAGCATGAAAAGATGCACCAGAATCTAATACCCAAGATTCTATATTATTATGCAGAGAGAAAATTAAAGCATCCTGTGCAATACCTGCAATCTTGGCTTCTTCCTTTCCTTCGTGCTGATTGTCCTCCTTAGGCTTTGACCAATAATCTCTGCTTATGTGCCCCATCTTTCCACAGTTCCAGCATTGTGGCCTTCTGCCATTTCTGGATTTAGATCTGCCTTTCCCCTTTGACTTGGATCTTGATCTGCCTTTCTTGCTCTTCTCTTTCTGCCTTCCCCTGCTCTCAAAACTTAAAGCATTCCCAGATGCCTCTTCTATGCTTTTCCTGCGTATTTCCTCATTCAAGATAACACTAACAACATCCTCTTCTTTCAAAATATTTGATGCAGATGCAGTATTACTTACTACCATTACTAAGCCATGCCAGCTTTCAGGCAAAGAACATAATATCAAAAGAGCTTTTATCTCATCATCAAACACTATATTCACTGAACTTAATTGATTCACAATACCATTGAAATCATTCAGATGAGTAGAAACAGATCCACCTGCATTCATATGCAAATTAAATAACTGCTTCATAAGATATACCTTATTGGAAGCTGAGGGTTTTTCATACAAATTTGCTAACGTAGTCATCAACTCTACCGTAGACTTTGCCTATGATAAATTGGATATCACAGTGGATGCTAGACTCAGTCTTATAGAACCCAGAGCCTTTTTGTCAAGAACTTCCCATTTTTCATCCTCCATGTCTTTGGGCTTCTTTGCAATACCTCCTAACGGTAAGTAGAGATCTTTCTGATACAGATAGTCCTCTATCTGCATTCTCCAGTGTTGGTAATTTTTGCCATTGAACTTTTCCATTTTCAATTTACTTTCATCTGCCATTGCTTCTCCCACTCAAACAGAAATCCCTACAAAAACTCCTGTGAGAACCTGTAATCAATACACACTACACAGATCTGAACCACCTGTTAGTGAACCTGAACTTTGATACCAATTATCAAGCTCTGAACCTGTAACCAAGGCTCTGATACCACTTGTTGGGGGATCAATCCAATAATAGATTACAATTTTGACAGCAACAAATGTGAAATTAAATCAGATTGATAAGTAATTAGAATGATAATAGCAAGAACAAGAGATACAAGAAAACACCCTGAAAACTTGTATTAACAAACCCTTTACAAAAGGAATACAATTGAAGAAAGCTTCTTTCTTCCACACCTCTCTTAGATGTATAGATCTCTCAATAGATCTCTATTCCTCAAGAGCTCTTTCTCTCAAGAACAATCAACTCCAACAAGCCTGGATTGATTCAATTCTGTACTGTTCTTCTCACACAATGAATTACAATAATTCACCCAACTACAATAATCCACTATAAAAACTACTACAAAGCTAAGTAGATCTAATTCTACATATAGAATTAGGAGACTTGAGCATGTACACCCAACAAGCAGTTAAGCCACTTGAACAAGGGCTCTAAAAATAGTAATGCCAATAATAGAGACGCGATCTTGAGACTTCAACTCAAACTTATCATGCAAACACTTGCTTCTGTCCATGGAAATAGCTTTCTGGACACGCAGGTAACCGACGTCAGTTCCTGCTGCTTGTCTGTGACCGCCGTCGGCTGACACTCTGCTGACGTCGATGCCTCTGTAACTGCCTGTGACCGACGTCGGTCTCTCTTAACCGATGTCGGTGTCTGTGTAGACCCGAACCTGATAATGAATGCTCCTTGGTGAAGTTTTTAGCTCCACACCCTAACAGATACCTCATCAAGCCTTGTTATTTGGACTTATTTCCTCTACATGCATAAGATACACTTAAGGGGAGGTATTAGTGTAGGACTTTACTTTCCATTTATTTATTTGATTCAGGTTATTCCTACACATGTGGTTTATCTTGCTTAGGTGTCATTTGTCACAGGGAGTTATTTGACCATAATTTTTAGTTAGTTGGTAGGATTTATTCCTTGACCAACCATTCCATAATAGGAGTTACGTGCCTATTATAGGCTCTCATTCCACTATTTTAGGGGTGGTTACTTGTCATCTCTCTTATTTTTACTCTTTTAAAGTTGAATACATAGAGAAATGTTGCATTGGATATGCTAATTTGTATTGTTTTGCTCTCTTTAATTTCTTACTTCAATAATTGAGTGTGTTTGATCTACTTCACTAATCTTGGAAGTCCTCATTTATGGATGAATCTCACAAATATAAGAGTTGAAAAATAAAAATTAGTATTTTAGTTCAAAGATCACATCAAAAAATCAACTCACATATCCAAAGAATTCATAATATGTCAGTGTTAATCATGCATTTGTATCTTCATCTAGTAATTTTATGCTTCACAAGACTTCATATCAAAATTAGAAGCCAAGTCAGAATACATATATAACTAATGCTTTAATATTTCAAGCGAAATTTTAAGAGAAATGCTTCATAATAAGTTAATCAAACTACCTCCTATACAACCTTTTATAAAATCAAAATACTATTGTGCATATAATAGAATGCATTGGCATCATATAGATAATTGTATAGCTTTTAATAATAAAATACAAAGTATCATTGATAGTGGTGATCCAATAATAGATACATAAATTAAGAAACCCACTTAGACTATGTTTGCATCTCCTAAAGCACAAGTGCATTGAGACTAAAAAGAGCAAGTATAACTACCAAAAGATAATTTAGTGCAAGAAAGGATTCAAAATGCACAATTAGAGAAAAAAATTTACAAAAGACACAATATGAAAAAGAATAATTACAAAAGGAATGTATCACAAAGTCAATGTTATAAAAAGAGTAAGAACAAAAGCTACAAAAATAAGAAACCTAAGAAATAAAGTATCATTAAGAAAGGGTTTATAAAAATAGAGGTTAAAAAGTAAGAGATGCCTACAAAAGCCAATGTTACAAGTGTGGTTTCAAAGGAGTAAATTCAAAATCACTCATCATTACTAGAGCCTTTTATTCTAAAACCCTTCATAGATGACATACAATGTACTAATGTTTTGTTCAATAACACTATTAAAATGAATATTTGTAGCATGACTAATCTACATCATGAGGCCCAGGACCAAGTGTGTAGGGAATAAATGAGTTTGGTTGTGTAAAGTGAAAGGGCAGAGATGCATTCAGACAAAAAAATCAAAACACATTCAATGGAGCTGAAGTCTTAATTTCAAGAAATACAACTTCTATTCAATAGTAAAAAATAGGGAAAAAAATGGTATAATATGTTACAAAATAGATATGCAAAGCATGCTATCTATGTTATGACTATGTATGGAATCAACCTTTTTTATTTAAATTTATATGTTACATATTTAAAATTCATGATTATAAGGTTAGTCAAAACAACTATTTTAGAGTATAACAAAGGTGGAGTTGACACATCTCACCCTCCTTGTATGGTGATGATGAAGCTTCTAACTGGGTAATGACCACCAGTTCATTTACATGATTCCAGACCATTCATTAATGGTCATGATCTTGAGAATTTTTATTAATAGCTAATGGTAATCAATCCTAATATTCTCAACTGATCTGAGACCACTAGTTGAGGCACACAATTGAGGTAGGGTGACACATGGTTATGTTGAAGTGGGCCCTGATGGAATAGGCTAGTCTATGAGTAGATGTTAGTAAAGAATTAAATACTTGAGTTGAGGAGTGTGTAGTGAGATATGCAAGATACGATATGAGGTAATAATTTCACAAAAGTCTATGAACAAGCATGAGACTTGTACATCAGAGTATGAGTAAGCTTCATACAGAGGAGTACTTAGAATTGTGTGAGAGGTTGAGATATGCACAAAAGAACATACAAGGAATGTGTTCAACTATGTATAGGTTTCAAATAGATCCATTTCACTCCTAAAAACTATTAGATATTATAAGGAACATTTGAGTAAGACTACTAGATCTAAATCATTTATCAGATCCATTGAGTTACCTTTCATAGTTGGTCCAAAAACATGTTTAGTGTTATTTCACATATGTCTTAGTTTGGTCCAATATAAAACTAAATTAGGAAGATCAGAGATGAAAACAATGGGGGAAATAATGGGTAAAAACCATAAACATGTCACATTTAAACATGAAAGTGTAATGATTATAATTTCAAGAAAAGATTAAACCTCTTTAGACAAAAACAAAAAGAAAGCATATGTTCAGCTAGTATACAATCAAATACAAATAATGAAATGATGATAGAGGTAAATGATACAATAAATATTTTAGAAGAGAAATAAAAAAATTCAACACCAAAATATGGTGTAGTTGGTATTTCATACACACATACATAATATACTACAAATCATCATTATGAAAGTGATACTTATGTTATTGTTTTATCAAATTTTGGGAATGAAGAGATGATAATCCCTAATTAGATAAACTATTGTGAAAAATAAAAATGATATAAATATGTAATAAATGACATAAAATTATTTATAACTTACTAAATATAGAAATATAATAAATATGGAAAGTACAAAGGAGAACACAAACTTAGCTAGAAAATTGAGATGTAAATTGTTTCTAGATTTGAAACTAATAGGAAGATTATTTTAACTGAGTGTGGAGCTAAAAATGACATGGATATTATGTTGACTAAGTGTGTAATTAGAATAAGAGTTGGTAAGGCTTTTGTACATGATCATTGTAACTACAAAGTAGACTAGTGAATTATTGTCCCTAAGGAGCGTCAATGTTTGAAAGGTAGCAAAGATTTAAATTTTTTGGGGTTTGTTCACCTTCACCTTTTTTTATGTACTATGTAGGAACTTAAAATCTAATGCAAAAACCATTATATATCTTCTCTTTCACTTAAAACCCTATATTAATAGATCAAGAAGATAAATATAATCACATGGTGAAAATGGGTTAGCAGTTAAAGTCATGCTTGACCTCAACACCCATTATGTTGATCACCACCTACATACCAATACTCTATAGAGGGATCAAAATGATAATTAGAGATTTAGGATGGGCCTAACAACCTAGGTTCTTTAGGTTCACCAGATCCTAACTACCAATATTATGAGGTTCACATGACCCAACTAGAGACTTGATCAAAAGGTGTCGACAAGAACACAATTGATACTCTAGAGGTGGACTAAATCTTAAATACTAATGATTTAGAGGTGAAATGTAATCTAGTGGTAATACCTAATTATAATTAGTATAGGGATACCAAATTTTCAAAGATAGAGTTAGGCACTTGATCGATAGGCCTATATATCTATTTCTCCCATGATACAATGGTGTGTGTGAAATATTAGTACAAAATGCTAGATGTTAGTGCAATCCTAGTGTGATTCAATGCTTCAACTAACTTATGACCTTGGAAGTGTCTTTAAACTTTAATTTACTATATGTAGTAATTATTTATATTTAGTTTTATATTAAAAATGATTCACAAGCGTACTTGAGTGAGTTGAAAAACATACAAGTTATCACCTTTAGATGCAGTTGAAAGTGGTGAGACTATCTTAGACCTAAAAAATTTACATAGGAAAAAATATTATTTTCCATATAGTAACTCATTGCACTCTTTTTTGATTCCTTTAGACTTGTCCCAATGAACACAAACTCTAATTTTTAGATCCAAACTAGTCACATGCCTTCTACAACTTGTTTTCATCTCTACAAGTTTATTGGGGGCATATTTTACACAAGTTTTATCATTCTATGACTATTCTTATTTTCATACTACAATACATTTCATCACACAAGATCTACCATTATTGCTCACTTTAACATTGTCATCTTACTAAATACATGAGATGTTGAATATCATGATGTTATAAGTTGTTTATGTAGATAAATTTCACTTATTCATGCACATTTATTGTGTTTTCTTCCTTTGCTTCATGTTTTATGTGTATTCTTTTATTTGTAATGTGGATATTTGAAAATGTCCTTATTTATGGATCTAAGCCTTATTTTATGTTTTTATGCATGTGAGTGACATTTGAACATATCTCTTGTATGTGTCCCCTTAGCCTCATTAATTGTTTTGTATGATTTTCATGTGCTCTTTATGTGTGCATCATGTCCATGACTCTTGTTGCATTTGTGTGCTCAATTTGTGATGCCATGACGGATATCATGCATCTTCCTAGTGTTTAGATGTCATGGTGGATATCATACATCTCCTCTAATATGTTTTATACTAGTTTCAAATACTTGGTAAATTATATTTATTCACTATGTTCCTCATTTACAACATTTATCTAGACATCACACTACGTATGCTTAGTTTTACATGTATCATACATTGTTATTTTTATCAAATTATCAATATGATGCCATGATATCTAATGTTATCATTATTATTCTAAATTTGAATCTTTTATATAACATCACTTGCATAAATTTTTATTTTGAGCTAAATTATTGTGAAAAATTCATATTTCACCTCATTTGAGGTGCCATACATAGTGGCTTGTCTTAGAGATTAAGCTAAAACAGCCATTTGCATACATAAAAAATATTTTTTTCACTCATTTGATCATGGTTCATACTATATTTTTACCCATAAAGTAATTTTAGACAACAATGTAGGTCATAGGTGTCCAAAACAACACAATTTCATCACAATAGTCAAAAACATTTTTTTTTTCATAATTCTCAGAATCATACCATGTTTGCAGTAGGCACTCAGAAGTAGTTTTAAGATTTATGCATGGGTTATCACATATTTTTTTCTTATATTAAAGGCATCATGCATATCATGTGTTCCATAATATTACACAGGTTTACTCAAATTTAATTGATTTTACTCAGTTTGTAGAATAGTTTGCAATAAGCACTCAACAACAATTTTAATATTTAAGTACAATTTATCACATATTTTTGCTTAGATTGGAGTAATCATGCATAGCATGTGTTATATAATATTACACATGTTTACTTAAAAATTTAGTTGATTTTAATAATTTATCAAAATCAATATACTAAATATTAGATTGGGAGCATGTGTGCATCACATGATCTCTTTCTTGCTTAGTTTTTCACCAGTTCCATAAAAGGAATATAAATTCATGTCATTCTTTATGTTGTAGACACTAGACTCAAATCATATTATTTTTTCATCAATTTTTACACTAAAAATGAATCTTATTCTATTTGTTGAGAGTAGAACAGGGCTACCAAATTCGTAGAGTATAATTGATGGACACATGTGCGACTTGTACTATTTTGTCTTTTGCATATATTTTTGTATGTACTTGGATTTTATGAGCATAGAAATAAAATTTATAATATGAAGAGTCCTTCCTTTTGGGCATAATGAAAGGCTAGAATATGAAGTGATAATGCTTTGTAAAACTCTATATATAACACTCAATTGTATTTCGTTATGGTTCCATTATGATAAAGATTAATATATATTGTTCTAAAATTATTTCCTATGTGTCTTTTATCATTGTTTTATGCACAATGAATACTCTGTTGTTAGCAAGGGTAAAGGGAGTGTGATTTATTATAATTATGTAAAAGGGATAAAATTAAAATATAAGTGAAAAAGGCAAAAATGAGTCAAAGAGGCATAAGAAGAAGCTATAGTTTCATGTGAGAAGAATATGAAAAAACTTTATAGGCCAATGTAAGGAGAAGGTGAAAGTAGGGCATTTGTTGAATAATAAATATCTTTTATGGTCTCATGATTTTTCTTCTTATTCTCTTGTTACTTGCTTATTATTATTTATTTATTTGCATGTAAACCTATTTTATTGCTTTATTCTTACCACTAAAATTTCAGCCAACAATGGTGTGTCTATTGGGATGTGAACCCAGGGGCTTCTAATGCTACTACAACTATATTAAAAAAAAATGGTGCTACTAATTTATTTGTTATTTAAATTCATATCTGTGTATGGGATTTTTGAGGCATATGACAATTACGTGGAACACAAATGTCATTCAAGAGTCCATTGTTGATTTGAATTGATTTGGGAAGGTTTTGAAATTCATGGATATTCAACATGGTTAGCCTATCCACCACATCTTTAGCCTCTCCACCATGTCTCTATCCCCACAGTAAACTATAGTCACTATTGGTAAAATATAGTCACTATAATTTTGCCTCCAATTTTTATAATATATTTCAATTCGATACATATTATCTTTGAATAATAAAAGAGGGATTAGATTTGTAACATATGCCTTTGTGGCCATGAATTGAGCAACATTGACTACATGCCATTTACCCTTTATGTAATGTATCTACTATTATATGCATTTAATTATGAAGGAAAACATGGCAAGGAAAATGTTACAGAGGAGAAGGTGGAGGAGTTCCACCATCTTGCTAGGATTGAACCATGATAAAACACTTGTTTTAGGTAATTAACTCCTAGGAGGATGTTCTTCAGTGATTCAGTATGTGTTGCATGTAACTAAAGTATGCCAAATCTAAGATATATGATCATGTTTTCTATGCTAATGATTGACATCTAAAACATTTGGTTTAAAGGACATTTTTTTCTAAATTTGATCAATACATCATTTTGCCCACTTAAAGCTATCATAAATATGCAAGAGGCTATTTGGGATGTTGATGTTGTTATCAATAGACTTCCTTTAATTAAAATAAATGATTTTTTAAGGAAATTAGTAGGTATTGGAATGGGAGGAGGAGTATGCCTATTTGAATATGGGAAATATGTGTTATATCAGTTATGTGTTGAAGTGCATTAAAATTTCTCATGCATCAAATTCTGGGTAACACATCACCAAAGAGGAAGAAGGAAAATCAAGATTATAGGGGTGGTGATGAGATAACCAAAGTAATGATGAAGATTCTAGATGAGGAATGTGTTAGAATAACAATCACAACCCCACTAGAAATCATGGTCTATTTGGCTCGCATAGTTGGTGCTATTTAAAATAATATTGAAATAACATTGACTAAGGTATAATTGGTGATAATATCCCTAGATAAAATGCATTGACTCTATTCCAAGCTTCTATATGACTATAAATGAATTATGGGGTGATAGTATTAATTTTTCTTTTATTTATTTTCTCTTTGATAACATGAAATTATTAAGTATTATTCAAGATTGGAGTGTATTATATTTTGGCATAGTTTCAAGACAAGTATTTATATTTTTGTAAAGTTATAACATTTTTTTGAGGTTGTTTATAGTAGTTATTAATGGAAGGAAATGTAGCTTTGGCATGACAGGCCATGAAAAGTAGGATTAGGATTAGTTTATTTACCTTAAATGCATTTTTAAGGGATCAAAACTATAAAAACTTGATTTATTAGGGCCTTTGTGTCTCAAGGTGAGACACCTATTTGGTCTGGGTGAGTGTTAGCATGGGTAAATGGAGTGTGATTAGATTATAATTATGTAAAAAGGATAAAATTAATATATAAGTGGAAAAGGAAAAAATGAGTCAAAGAAGCATAAGGAGAATCTGTAGAATCATGTGAGAAGAAGAGGAAAATCCTTTATAGGCCAATGTAAGGAGAAGGTGAAAGCAGGCCATTTGTTGAATAAGAAATATCTTTTATAGTCTCATGTTTGTTCTTCTTCTCTTGTTAATTAGTTATTATTGTTTATTTCCTTACATGTAAACCTCATTTATTGCTTTATTCTTACCACTAAGCTTTCAACCAACATTTGTTTTCTTAAATATGTTAATCATATAGTTTATGCCAATTATTCTAATTCTAATAAGTCTACATTTATGAGCATAAACAATATCTACTTTGATTGTTAATGAATAGATACATTTTAAATTTCCATATGTTGTTTACTTTTGTCACTTATTACATAATCTATCCCTATATTAACATGTTCTAAAGGGTTTTCCAAGAAATTATGCTACCAATGATGTAATGACCATGGAAATTTTTGTTGAAACATGTTGAGATGTCTATTAGGGAAAAGAGATATAAAAATATGGATAGACAAAATAATCCATAATTTTGTAGAATAAGAAGCAAAAATAATTGGGAAGACCATGAAGGAACTTATTCAAAAATATATCTACAAAGAAATTTATGAAATATTCTAGTGTGAATTGCCTAGGTTATTAGTTTCATGGTTATATAGGTTGGAGTATTATTATTTTTTATCCAAGAAGAATATAATTTATAGCTTGGTCAGAAGAAAAGATAGAAAGCCTACAAAATATATATATTGATTGGACCCATGTAGTAGACTATTGGGCCAAGACTACCATTGATAGTTATATCATAGAATTTATTTTACAAGGATATTTGGCTTTTGAAGCTAAAAAAGACCTTTTTTTTAGAGTAATATGTGTAAAGCTCCTCCAATGACTACCTTCTCTAATTAAGATGTTGGTTGTGGAAAAGGCCATGGTGCCTACTCCTACCAACATGGAGTAGCCACTTAGGGTATTATGGGGATGCACACAATGTAGGAGTGAATGATGTAGATATGAGTACAGGAACTTGAACTTGAACCAAAAATATGGAAAATGTAAGGATCTAGAGTGAGAATAAAATTATGGAATTAGAAAGATAAAAAAGATGGAATAAAATGAATAATCCATATTTAACTACAAATAGTAGTAGGAATAAAGTAGAGGATGCTGAAGAGAGGGAAGCCCAGAGAGAGGCTACATAAATGTTATAAGTGGAGAAGGTAGAGAGTATGTAGAGTAGGGAAGAGAAGGACCTAATAATGAATAAGAAATAAATGAGGATATGGAATAGAGTGAAGAAGAAGAAGAAGATAAAAGTAGGATAACAGTAGAGTAGTTAAAGGATAGGAGTAGATCATAGTTAAGAGGAAAGATATTGTTTAGACCAGGGAGAGAATATTATCTAGAATAAATTATATACCATCATATAAATATCATAGGTTTAATATCAAAGACATAATAAGTTGAAAACATAGATCATTCATTTCTTAAGTACACATTCCCTGAACCCAATTTATCATTAGTTAGAAGAACATAAAGTGCAGAGGAATGGATAGATAGAATTTAGTTTGAATCATTTATAGATACATTTGGTAATCTTAGTGCAAAAAATTATAAATCAATAGATAAGAAGAAGTTAGAAGAGGCTGGATTCACTTTTGAGTCTAGTTTTAAAACACCTATAAAAACTAGTACGCAAAAACCTGTAGTCATAGTTACTAGTGTACAATAACTTGTAGTCATAGTTACTATTATGTAAAAGATAATAGTAACAATTAAAAGTGTGCTAAATATGGCATTTAATTTAGGCATGTTTATTGATTTTATGCAATATGATGTGTCTATGTGCCTTGAACAATATTTTTTATCTTATAACATGAAATGATAAGTTAAGGGAATAACCTTTGAAGATGTAAAGAAGTGTGAACTCATAGGAGCCTTAGAAGTTCAGCCATTGGAGTTCATTTTTAAAATGAATGACAATTGCCTAAATCTTCAACAAGTTAAAGAGAAACTAATTACAAAATTTAAGATGAAGAAGTGTTCGAGTCAAATAATTGAAGATCTGAAGAAGATTTGGTAGTAGAGCAAAGAATAGGTATGGGACTATGAACATAGATTTTTAGACATCATTAACAAGATTAATTTTATAATGGATGAAAAGGACAAGGCCACTTGGTTTGTAGAAGGGCTATGATCTATAATTATATTTGCCATTATACAAACCCAATTCTTGACTAAGGCTGATACTCAAGTAATTACTCTGTGAGTTGAATAAATTGAGGACTATGGAGATGCTCTAGTAGCTAGCTCCAAAGTTAAGGTGAAAATAGAAGATTTTCTCAAGAGTAGATGAGATGAATGAAAGTGAAAAACCTAAATTTGGCTTATGGTGTATAGAGTGTGATCTATAAGGGCATCATAGGAATGATCATCCTAAACTAAAAATAGTGTTATGTGAAATATATAGTAGTAAGGCATGCAACCTCAAAGTTTCATCTATTACAATATTACATTCAAAAATCCTAGAGTTTGTAATGTATTTTTTATAAATTGACCAATCATGATGAGAACAATTATCAAGCCCTGCAAGAACTAAAGGAAGATATCACTAAAAATTTATTCACAGTTATAGTACATAGATTACTTACTACGAAGCATGGAATTCTATGCTTGAAGGTGGAAATGACTAGCGTGACACAAGGTAGTCTTAGGTGGATGCCTTCATTACCTCAATATCAACCCTAGGGATTAGATAGATGGACATAATCTTCTTTGTAATATTATTATCAATTTTTGGAACAATGCGAGTCCTCAAAATCAACAAGAAAATTTAGCTCCAACATCACCTCAACAATAGTATGGTGGTTATAATACACAACAAAAATAGAAAGAAGGATTGCTAGGAAATAGTTAGAAGGTTGGGGCTTTCAAAAAAATAAAGGAGGATACATGGATGGAAATGGGGTAGATATTAGAGAGGTCACAACAATTATAATTGAAAAGATTGTCATCATATTCAATTTTATTTGTGTGGTGAGTATAATCATTTCACATGAAATTGCCCCACTAATCCTGAAAGATAGATGTGTTATATTTTTTGTAGAGTTGAAAGATAACATTAGACTGAAGATTGTCTAGTATTAGAAAATTAAAATAAATAAAATCTTGTGTGCAATGTAAATATGATAAATGAATAATCTAGGGAAAATGTATTCATGTAAATAGTTATGAGACAATAATGTGTAGAGCAAGGGTTGCCTTCATTAGAAATATTACAAGATTTGGAATCGAAAAAGTGAAACAGGATAAATATATTGATCATAATACAAAAAGGAGTTTGATTTATCAAGCTGTCTAGGTTCTTCAGGATATATAATAACATAATAATTTAGAAGGAGACACTAAGATACAAATGTATATGCATATTATGTGAATTATGAGACATGAAGGTGTTGTGATTGATTTGATAGATTCATTGAAATAATTTAGTACTCTACATTATGCAGACATTTTACAAAACATTACCAATATTTTACAAATATTATGGAGTGTACACAACAAGGATAACAACATAATGAAAAGGTGGTCACGTATGTCAAAACCAAGAAACCTTGGGATGTTGACTCATGTATGGAAATTGACCTCACAATATATGAGATTACTAATGAAATATTTTATTTTTTAAGTACTATCAACATGATTCATAGATCTACTTGGGAGGCTATTGGTAGGCCAACATTGAGCTACAGTACTTTTACTCTTAGTCTTGCAGACTATGGGAGAGTAGAACTAATTAGTCACTTTGAAGATGTGGAGATTAAAGTTGCTGAGCTAATTCTATGAGGATAATTTTAGGTCATTGACATGAAAACAAATGAGACCCGTTATCTTGCCTTGATTGGTAAGAAATGGACTTATGATGGCCAAATGACAATCAATACAATATGAAATCAACTAGAGGTACACCAAGGGGATAATATAGTTATTATACCATTGAATAAATCAAAGTATAAGCCCTATGTTACTACAAAATAATTAGAGTCACCTTATGCATATGATGATAAAAATTGGTTCAAAATTAGTAAAAATACAAAGTAAAATGCTCTGTGAGGTATGAAATAAGTTTTTTAAACCAAAACTTGAGCAAGACATATAGCCACAGACAATATAATGGATGGTATATAAGC
The DNA here is from genome assembly GCA_037957365.1 of Torreya grandis. Classification (NCBI taxonomy): domain Eukaryota; kingdom Viridiplantae; phylum Streptophyta; class Pinopsida; order Cupressales; family Taxaceae; genus Torreya; species Torreya grandis. Next base: position 278,554 of record JARHVA010004980.1, read on the forward strand.
CAATGCTAACAAAGTCTCTATGACATCAGTTTCAAATTGAAGGATGTACCTCTCCATCGATGTGATATCTAACTAAGTCAAATGTAGATTTATTATATAATACAAATGTAATAGCCATGGATTACGCAGAGCCTACTTAGGAAGGTATTCTACCTTGGGATGTAACATCTTCTATCAGTGATGAATCAGACATGCATGTATTGAATTGGGTTTGGGGATATCATGATACATACAAGTCCTTTGCAAATGGTATTCACCAAAGAATGCCAACTGGCATAATATTTTTCGATATAGGATCTCAATTAGTTTATCCTTAGCTATGAGAACCATGTACTAGATATAGATTAGAGAGTCAATGCACTCAATTATGCCTTAAGGGAACTATTATGACATGGTGGGAAGTTCATAGAGAACTAGAGTTACAATGGGATGAAGTGTGCAAATTTCTATGAGCATAATTTCATCTAACACTCATTATTAGAGTAGAGTGATTATTATTTCAATAAAGCTAATGTACTAATATACATATTCATAAATGTGTAGATATATGGTCTATGTAAGGTGTTGAGCCAAGATATTGGGTACATATTTTCATCCATACTCGAGCACCACTTCTAACTACGTGGTATACACATTAGGAGCACAGGAGGGAAACTAAAAATTTGGCATAAAAATAATAATATTTTATCCAAACTTTTGTTTTTGAAGATGAAAATCCAATAGTACATAATGCATTAAAAAAAGTGAAAACTTTTCTATGTTACGATCAGGTAGAATATTTGGGAACTACGATAGACTCATCGTTGTAGTAGGAAACAAATTGAGATTTGAATCATGGGATTCATAACTACAAGGATAGTAAATAAGAGCAGTCTCTTCTTAAACCTTGTAATAGTATTATAGATGAGCTGATAAAAACTAGTGATAATGATGGGGATCTGGATCTATAAGGCTTATTCAAACCAAACTGAGGAGTAGAGCCAACAAAATTTTTAAGTAGAGAGAAATAAGAGGAAGAAATACTATGCAATATAAAAATTCTAAATCAAGAAAGAGAATGAACTCTATGAGAGTCATTACCCAATGGATCTAACAAAGTATATTAATAAAGATAAAATAAGATTGAATAAAATATTGGAACAAATTTCATGCCAAAACTTATGACTTTATGAGACTACTAGGCTCAAAATGAGATTTTAGAGGCATTGTAGCTATTAAAAGATTATCAAGATGTCTTTCCAACTAAGTTCACAGAAGTTAAAGGTGTAGATCCATCATTGGCAGAGATGGACATTGAATTGAAAGAGTATGCCAAACCCATTAAAAAGTGCCCATATAGATTGAATTCCAACATGAATATGCCAGTGAGGGATGAGATGGATCACATGTAAGAAGCAATGATCATGTATCCAAAAGAAAAGACAAATTGGGTTAGTCCCATGGTAGTGTATCCCAAGAAGACCAATGAGATTTAGGTATGTGGGGATTACCGTGCATTGAATAATGCTTGAATTAATGATCCATTTCCCATACCCTTCATAGATGAGGTTCTTGAATCAATCATAGGCCATGAGGTATATTTATTCATGAATGATTCAGTGGATACCATCAAATTCCTATCGTAGAAGAAGACTAGATTAAAACAACTTTCACAATGGAATGGGTTTATTTACATATAAGGTAATGCCATTTGGTCTTAAGAATGCTCCATCAAGTTTTTATAGGGCTATGGTAACTATGTTTAAATATTTTATTCATGATTTTATAGAGGTCTATTTGGATGATTGAGTTGTCTTCTCTTTGTTCAAATATCATTTGTCTAAGTTGTGTTAATGCTAGAACATTTTCAAGCCCTACACATTACATTGAATTTGAATAAATGTTTATTTTTCACACCTTTTGGTGTTATATTGGGTCACATTATATGTAGTGATGGAATCCTGGTTGACCAAAATAAAATTATAGTAATAATAGGGATGCCACCTCCAACTAATTCTATAGAGGTGAAAATATTTCTAGCTTACACAAGATATTATAGAAATTTCATCAAGGCTACGAAATAATCTCTTTTCCATTATAAAAGTTATAACACAAAGATACAAAGTTTAAATGGACACCAAAATGTCAAAAAACATTTATTAAACTCAAATAAAGGTTAGTAAAAACTCCTATCTTAGTTTTTCAAGATTATAAGAATCCATTCCATGTACATGTGGATGCTTCAGGTATCATAGTAAGAGTTGTTTTAACAAAACCAGGTGATGGTGGGTTATATCATTCTATACACTTTACAAGTAGGAAACTTTTGGATGTAGAGAAAAATTACATAACCATAGAGAGAATCCCTAGTAATGGTATTTGCTTTATATAAATTTAGGCATTACCTTTTAGCCACACCATTTTAGATTTTTATAGATCATTAGGCCCTGTGATACCTAGTTAACAAGCCTATGCTGGGTGGAAGGATATATAGGTGGCTAATGTTATTTCAAGAATTCTAATTCAGGATCAATGTGAAGCTAGGAAGAGAAAATGTGGCACCTAATAATTTGATCAGGCTCCAGAATGGAGAAAAACTAGAAGAGATACAGGATGAATCCCCATATGGACATTTGTTCAGAGCCTCTACGATCCTTGATAATATAGAGGACATTGAAAACTTCCTAGAGTAAGGAAATTTCCCTACAAACTATGTTGAAATAGATAAGAAGCAAAAGGTTATGTGAGAAATTCTTTATAGCCTCATCAATGGATTCTTGTATGATATTGGGAAAGATGATGTATTGCATAGAGTAGCCTTAGACCATAAGTGACTATATCTCCTTCAAGAAACACATAAAGGAGTCATAGGAGGTCATTTTATAGGAGAAGACTATGAAAAAGATACTACAAAGCAGTCTTTGGTGGCCTAATTTATTTCACGATGCTCATAAGATGGTAAAACACTACAATGTTTTCCAAAGAATGGGAAAACCAAATCACTGAGATGATATGCCCTTGTTTCTAATGTTAGTAAAGTAACCTTTTGAACAAGGGAGCATTGATTTGTAAGGCCTATAACTATTCCAAGTAAACATAGTCATGCCAAATATATCATTACTATGACAGACTATTTCATGAAATGGGTGGAAGCTGCTATGACACCAAGTTGTAGTGCAAAGGATGCCACTAAATTTTTTTATGAGAATATCATTACATGATTTAGAGGTTTGATCAATTTGGCCAGTGTTAAAGGCACTCAGTTCCTCAACAACACAATCAAGGCTCTTACTGAATATTTCATGATATCACACCACAAAATTATGACCTATCACTTGCAAGCACATGGGGAAGTTAAGGCTTCAAACAAAGTGTTGTGTAAAATGCTGACAAAGATATGTAATATTTAAAGGGATGATTGGGAGGATCACACTCCTGTGATTCTTTGGTAATACCACATAAATTATAAATGTGTGACAAGCTTCACCCTTTTCAGTTGGGTTATGGTCTTGAGTCAGTTATGCCTATGGAATATATTTTTCCTAGTCTACGAATTATGATGATTATGAGGCTAGGAGATCAGGACTCGTTGCAAGTCATATTAATGGATTTAACCAAAATGGAGGAAAATAGATAAAGAGTATAGTGGACATATAAAATTAATAAGTTGAGTTAGAAAGCCTGGCATGATCACAACTTCTGATCTATTTATCTAGATCAAGTGATATTACTCTATGACAATAGATTTAAAGAATTTCCAAAAAATTGCACATTAGATGGAAAGGACTCTATATTATTCATAATGTTTCAAAACATGGAACAATTGTATTAAAATATATTTAGGGAACCATTCTACCAAGGTGTGTAAATGGTTGCATGTTTAAGATTTACCATCATTAATCTCTATCATTCATAGCTGACAATGAGAAAGGGTGTTGAATAACACCATGTAGTTAGGATTTTTGTTTAATGTTGTTTTATTTTCTATTTTTTGGGGGTTGTGTGTGTTTGTATAGTGCAATTTTTAGTCTCAGCACATCAAAACAAAGTTTTTTTAGTCAAAATTATAGAATGCAATCGATATATAGATTCAACTTAAAGGAAAACCAACTAGCAATAGGTGATTGGGGTTCATCAATTGAGTCTGAGAATGAGGTACCAACAAGATAGGTATGAAGAAAAGATAATCAATGGTCATTCAAAATTGTTAATGATGATGTACTTGAGAGATTTCATCTTTTTGAAAGTAAATAGAATGACAGACTGATATGATGTTCCATAAACAAAAGTAGATAGATGAAAAGATGTCACATTACATCAGATACATGTCATCATATCAATCAAAGGTTTTAAATGTAGAATAGTAACAATCATATCAAATAACAACTAGTTGACATTAATTTTGGAGGTAAACTCATGTGAAACTAACTCAACACATTTAAACTCATTAGCTAGATGGATTTGGGAGGTAAAAACTATATAACAAAGGGTAAAAATAACATAGACATTACACACTTATGTAAACAATATAAATATATGATTTACATCTAAATTAGCTACTTATGCATAGATTTCTCACTAACACTAGATCAATTAAATAAATTATTCAAATTAGTCCATAACAAAAAACATGGATAGGGCACAATTTTAGATTTCACTCACTGATGAGTAGGAAGACATGGGGATTGGCCTCAAACTCTAACAAAGTAGATATCATGATCTAGATATTTTTTATTTTATTGATGTGGTAAAAGATACTTTTTTACCCCTGACCAACAAGAAGCAACACAAGGAGGATCATTGCAACTTCAACATCCTCTACAAGGATTTGATGCCAAGTGACTAATCAAACTACCTAATTTTGGGTAATTAGATAAGGTAATGCTTACTTTGATGAGTAAATATAACAAGGGTGCCATTCATCTTTTTCAAAATGTTATAATATTGATCAACCCTATGACCATGGTAAGAGCAAATGTACTTCTAACTTGAGGGAAATCCCTTTTGCCTTACAAATATACAAATCCACATATTCACTCAGACATCAAATAAAAATATATAAAGACAGGTAGAGGAATCCCCATTGGTTATATGAAAGATGTTTTGGTGTGCATCCTATTTGAATGCATCACCAAGTGGTTATGGTAGACAACTAAACATGCAAAACATGCAATCAAAGGTGTTTGTGGACATTGCATATCACATGATATGCCTACACGAGCCTAAGTTGTTGACCTTAAAAATCATAACAAACATTGATAATATTCTCATCAACACATCACAAGAATTTTAGTATTACTCCTTTATTTTACTCAATGGAAGTCACTAAAGGGACCAGTCAACCTAGTTGGAAATTTTTGGACTACTACTACATTTGCCAACATTGCTTGGACTAAAACAAGGAAATATTATGAATATTTGGGGAGATTCAATGCATGGTGGCCTAAGATCCAAGCCATGATTATTTCATACCCCAAGGTACCTTAAGATGTGATGTAGTATCTTATACAACATGTATTGGTCACAAAGTTACACAATGGAATTTAAATAAAAGTGCATGAGTTGACCAAATAAATTGCAACTATGTTGCCCTTTTTCATCACTATGTTGGATACATGGGTGAAATTCTTATGGTATCAAGTGATAGTTACTAGGACAGTACAACCTATGTATTCCATACCTCTAGGTGCACAATAACCTGTACCTATATAAGTACCACCACAAATAATAGTGGCCTCATCATACACTTAAAAAGGTAAGAGGAAGGCACCAACATGATGAGATTCACCACCATCACCTAAGAATAGGACACACCATACAAAGTCCTAGATTGATAATAAAAAATGTTCTAAATATAGCAAATGAGTGTGACCTGGCACAGTTAGTAGTTGAGGAATAGGAAGTTTTACAATCCATGCTTACAGATATTGGTAATGATGTTTACAAAAAAGAAAAAGAAAAAGAGCTCTTTTGATGGAAGGAAATGCACACCTGCCAGGTGTAGAATCAGGTGAGATAAGATCTATGAGTTGATATCACCCAACCTCTTCCTTATATTATAGTTGATATTGTGGGTCAAAAATTAACTCACCAATATGTTTAGGAAAAAAAAATTCAAATAGGTCCAATTACAAGATCCTATGCTATGTAGGAAGTAGGCCCATCGGTACAAGAAAGTCCACTTCTAACCCTAACGCATAGACCAAGGACCCATGCTATAACCAGACCATCCCCAATAATAAAATATGGAATGGTATCTTTTAAAAACCTAGTAGAGGAGAGTAAAGCACAACAAGCACAAGAATCACATCAATAGCCTCAAGTCCATACTATAAAGAAGCCAAAAAAGCATCTCACTCCCTTGCTAAACTTTTGGTAGAGGTTTCTGAAGCATCAAAACATGCTAAGGATGAGGATAGCTAGGTTTTTACTTTAGTGCACAAGATAGTGCATAAAATTCATACATAAGGTTCAAAAATAGAAGCATAACAAAGATGAATGAGTATGCATTAGGTATGAATTTGGAAAAACCAATATTTCATTAGCATTTACAGAACATTCAAATTAAATTAGATAGAAGTAAGTTAAACATTATACATGAAAATGTACGTAAAGAAAAATTAAAAAACACAACAGGTAACCATAACCAAAATAGTCTCTATTTATCTCTTCAAAGGTGGAACTCCGTTCTTCATACAAACATACATATATATAGATGTTTGCATTTTATGACTGTTCACATTCTTCTAGTACTTGGCACAGAAAGTGGAGTCTATTCATATTCTAGCCTATTACAAGTCATGGAGATAGGACAAAATATACATATATCTAACAAATTTAGTACATAATGCATAGATACAAATAAATATCTTGTGCAGCTTTACTATCTAATTCCTTCTCCCAACACTTTCCTGAACTTAAAATGTTGTCTCATCCCAAGACAATGTTGCAAGATCTTTTGAAGTTGCATAAAGGGTAGAAGCTAAAAAAGTGGTTAGACTAGTAAGAGTCACAATAATCGCTCAAGGTGTTATTTTTGATTTTCACCTCTTTCACATTACTTAACCACATTTTTAGGTTTTTAACTATGTAATATATCAACCTACCACTCTTTAAGGTTTTCAATAGGTTGACATAACTAGGTGGTTTCCCTTTACAAGTTTTCAATCACCCTAGCCTTGCTTATCTTACCACTCATCCCCAATACAAAATTGTATATAATTTTTTTTCAAAATTATTATTTTGTGCAGTACTCAACTTGATGGAGGTAGCTTAAATGCAGATGATGATTGGTCATAAGGGTCCTTAGCCATTGACTATGTAGCCTTACACTGAGTGATGAACTGCTAGAGTTTTAATGGCAGCTTGTACATAAGAGTGTTGAGGATCTGGGAAACATCACTACAAAATGAAGATAAATCAATCTTGTATGCATGCCATTTGAGCATGACTTATTATACCATGCATAATAAGGTATGAAATAGTGCATAATATCTAATGAGCTCCTTGAGATTTGAGTCATCAATGATGCTCATGGATACCTTGGTGTTATTCACCCTTGTCTGAATCTCACCACTCAGTTGCTCTAGTTTGTTTGCATGGCATTGGGATTGGAGACCTATGAAAGAACTACGTATAAGTTCACTCTACTAGTTGAGGATTTTATCGTGCATTTTATCCCAGATATTTATCAATTCCTAGAGTGTTCTATCATTTTCATCCATAAAATTAGTGTGGTTTCCCATAGTTATTTTGGTAGTGGTGGTTGTGGAGAAGTTAGTGTTGGAATTGGCTAAAGAATTATCTAGTTGTTACTTCTATTCCAACAAAATGCATGTAACCTATTGTGCCTATAATACAATAATGTCGATCATGCCTTGGTACTCCTCCAACAAGGTGATAAGTGTGGCAACCTCTATCTTGAAATTATGGCCCAATATGCCAACTATGTGAAATTCATAAGCTACCTACCAATCCTTGGTCAACTCAAAGACCAAAGTCTTGAGTCTACACTAGTCAGACATGACTTGGTCCCTAATTGCTTAAGTGACCAATTTTTGGGAAGGTGTTCTAGATCATCTTCATAGCTTGATAAAGGCAAGCCTTCAGTTCTACATTCTTTACCTTGGATTGATCCATCTCTAGATCCAAGAAGGAGGCGTTCTACAAAAATGACTCTTAAAATGTGATTGCACCCTCCAATTATTTCTTCATTGGGAGCCTAGAGACGTCCAAAGAAGCCTCATGATTGCAAGGGAGTGTGACCAATGTACTTGTAGGTGTTAAAGGTTCTAGACATGGAATTGTATCTAGTGGGAGTGAAAAAGTGGTATGCTTAGCACCAAATATTAGGATATCCCAAAGCTAAAATCCTACTGGCAACTCTAAGAGCTTAAGAGATGTATGAGTTGTAGTTGATGATTCTTTTTGTGTTGGCTACTATGCTTCTCCCTATGACTGCACTAGTGCCTATTGTTGTTACACTATGGCCACTACTACTAGTTTGAGTTACTATGCATCATCTTCAACCTTCTTTCTTTTTACTTCCTCCTCTTCATGTGCTTTCTTTTTTAGTGCTTCCTACGTGGCTTGTTATTTTACTTGTTCCTCCTTGACCTGTAGCTTCTTCACACATTCTTCTACTACTTTATTCTATTCTATTGGGGTCATAACCTTGGCTTATTCTATTATAGCATGTGCCTATAATTGTGCTTATTATTAGCACAAGGCTTCATCTTCTTCTTCCTTATTTTTCTTTTCATCTTCCTTTACTTGTTGTTATGCACATTTGGCATCTTCCATGGCCTGCTATTCTTGGTCCACTACATTTTGTTTCCATTTTTATTCTTCCTCTACCTTAGCCTTGGTAGTGAGCTTAGTTTCCTTTTCCTTCCTTGATTGATCCACTTGAGCTTCTTGGGCTACATTGATAGCTTATTGGGCCTTCTTAGCCACATCTATGGCCCTATATTGATCAATCTCTATGTCTTTGGTGGCCTTGACTTCTTCATCTTATTGAGTTGCCTATTTTTGGTAAGTTTGGTCCTCCTATCACATATTCTCCTCCTTCCTTACTTGTCATTCTAATATGTGAGATAATTCTTCCCTTGAGGCCTATTTTTATTTTGTAGTGGGTTGCTTGGTTATGAGCTCTTCAACTTCTTAGGCCTACAGTGATGGTGGTGAATAACTTGATCAAACTTATAAGATGGAAAATGTTGCATTTTTACACCTGAGCATGACAAGACTATGTTTAAGTGGTGGTGAATTAGAGGAAGGGGAAGGTTGTTCTTCTTGCATGGTGTTTGGTCAATCAAAGGTATGATCTTCAAGTGTCGAGAGACCCTACCCTCCTACCTAGTTCAGGATTTATGCATGAGTGATTTTGGTGTGATTTTAGGAAGGGGTATAAATATACCCTCAACTACAAAGGTAGGAGTAGGTTGTGGATGGAAAAAGTAGATCTTTTAGTACAACTACTCCACTTCTTCTCATATAGTATCAATAATAATAGATGTTAGGTGAGTTGGGAGGTCCACCCATAGTTTTAGAGGAACCTACTTATGCACTTAGACCATACACACAACCTTCTAGATTAAAAATTCATTTTCCTCCTCTATTTCATAGAAATGTCTAGCCATGTATACAATCAAGACCTGGTAGCTTCTTTTTCATCTATGCCCATTTGTGGAAGGTCACATGAGCTTACATTCTAAGGCACCTTCAAATCATCTAACTAGGTCATCATATTACATGTTTTACACTTCAAAGGAGCAGACATTAAGTGATGTTCTATGGAAATATTGCACTTTCCCTTTTATTTCTATAAATTGGTGGCTTATTTTGGTTGTTATACTATAAGTATAGTTTCACCAGGGGTATGGGTTAAAGTAGAGTCACATGCCTAGCTACAAAGGTTTTTTGTTTGGAAACTTCTGCCTAAGCCATGTCCATGGTGATAAATAATGGAATCAATGTGAAGGGAAACCATGACACCTCATGAATGTGTATGAATACATACTTTGGTATTAAATTGATAGCTACATGCTGGCCCAAATATTACATGATGTCTGATGGTACCCAAGGATATGTTATGATTAGTTCCAAATAGTCCTCCCACCATGCTTTGAACTTGCCCTCATGTTTTAGGGCTTTGTACTCCTATGTCCACATGAGATTAGGAAATTGATACACTAGACAATAATTCATGTTGGGGTGTAATTTTCCCTCTGGGGACTTCCATTATGTGAAGTAGATAAGGAAGATGAGGAACTAGTATTGAAATATCTACTTTAGAGAGGTGTAACACTTATCAATGTTGGTGAGCAGCTCCTAAATGAAGTAATCTGGCTAGTTGAATTGATCATTCTTGTGGATCATCTAGTAGATGATGTCCACAACCCCTTTTGGTATTTGTTTTATAGACATGGTCATCTACCAGAACCTCCTTATGATGTATTCAATAAGGATGCACACTGGTTCATCATGAATTTATTCAATTGGTATTCCTCTCGAGATCCAAACATACAAATATCAGACTTCTTAGAGTATAGGTGGTGTTCTTGTCTTGTATAGAGATAGGGAATCTCCTCCCACAAGCATACCAAAAGCTTGGGCTATAGCTTTTATGTTGATAATAATGGTGACATCTAGGCCAAGATATATATTTCCATCATTGTATTGGTCGAGCAAGACTTGTATAATCTCCCTCAAACCTCCAAAATTTTGCCTTTATAGAAGGTTCTTGACATCTATGTTATGGAAGTGGTGGGGGGTTACGAGAGTGAGTGGTTGTGTAGCATCAATGGGGTCAAGATGAAATAACTTCTATTCTACTATGTGAAGGAAGTTGAATGGCTTTAGATCATTGAATTTGGTCTATGTGAGAGCCATATCAACACCCATTGTTTCTTTTTGTGTATCGATGAGTCCTTTCATGAGTTGTAATGTATCTATATTTGTTGATTGATTAAACTTGAAACTTTGTAGGCTCTTTACGTAAGAAATTTATCTTGGATCTTTAAATTTATAGGTCATGAATATACATGCAATAATGAAATATTGACTTGGTTCTCTAACTTGGATTTTATAGATTTTGAAACTATTGAATTCTACATAAATCTTACACTTAGTTGTCTATTTGACATGAATACCACTATTGATGTGGCAAATATTATCTAATCTAGAAATTAGGACAGTTAGTCATTGGCACATGTGTGGAGATACACCATTATGCTCTTTGTTATCTGTATAGGGGTATGAGTGGATGATGTTGATGAGCCAATAATTTGTTGAAGATTATGTCAATTGAACCTTGGATCTGGCATTTACTTCTAGTATATGACCATTTTATGGTGGAGATCTAGTTGATGTGACATGTTTGTACCTTTCTTGGACTAAATTTATTTTATTTGCTCTCATTGACATCCATGATGGTGCACGTAGATTCTCTTGTCCATGATTGGTGAACGATATGCTTGGTATCTTGGTTCTCAAATGGTAGTGAAGAGATCATCTACAAACACACATAAATATTAAAATAAACACACAAAAAATATGCATAAATGAGAAATCCTAATCTACTCAATGTTACTCAGCACCCACTCAATAATATGAGATCAATTTAAATATTGCTAGTAGGGATTAAGCATACAACCAACCATTCACCCACCCTAGTAAAATGATTCCCTAAAGATATCTTAAAACCATGGTTCCTTGTTGTGATAGTTCATGTATAATATAAGACCCTTTCCATCGAATCTATAATTTTCTCAAAAATACTCTAAAATGGTTGTCATATAATAAGACTGGTTGATCTTTATGAAATTCCTTATGGAATAAATTCCTATCATGCCATACTTTTTGGATCTAATTTTGAACTTCTTACATCGATGATACTTTGCATCTATACTCATCCATCTTATTTAGTTCAAGAAGTTTGTTGGTAAGAGACTTACAATCCCTTAGTCACATAGCTATTGTAATGTGTAGACTGGGTACTAAGTATTCCATTGGCATAACTAGTTCAAGCCCATAGACCAACTAGAATGGATTAAAACCTGTATCTCTCTTATAGTTCATGTGATATGCCCACAAAATCATAGGAATGTGATCTTCCCAATCATCCCTTTTGACATCGTAGATCTTTGTCAACATTTTTCCCAATACTTTGTTAGAAGCTTTAGCTTGGCCATTTGATTATGGATGGTACGTAATGTTTTTATGATGAGAAATCATAAATTACTCAGTAAGAGCCTTAATAGTGTTATTCAATAAGTGTGTCCCTCAATCAATAATGAGCTTGATGAGGCATTTGAACCTTGTAATAATGTTCTCATAGAGAAACTTTTCTACATATTTTTCACCATAGCTAGGTGTCATGATAGCTTCAACCTATTTAGTAAAGTAGTTTGTCATAGTGATAATATACCTATATTTATTGTGTTTACATGGTGGATTGATAGATCTAACAAATTCAATGCCCATTATTCAAAAGGTTTCTCAACTAACAAAGGCTGCAATGGCATTTCATATTTTTATAGAGGTTTACCCATGCATTGAAATACATCACATTGATGTGCTACTCTATGTGCATCCTAAAAAATATTTGGCCACCATAACTCACTCTATAATAGCTTCTTGACAATAACTTCTCTAGCAAAATGTTCTCCTGCTACTCCTTGGTTTCCCTCCTGCAAGAGTTAAGGTCATTTATGTTCTAGAACAACTCTACATAGTACTTCATCCTTTCCCAAGTGATACAAAATCCTATTTTTGATGGTGTATGACAAGGCTCTTGTGACAAACTGCTTCTTATCTCTTTCTTAATAGTACGTAGGGAATACTCCTTGTTTGAAGAAGTTGGAAATTGCTTCAAAATTTTAAAGAATCATAGAAACATGAAAGAGATGAGCATTAAGAGAGTCTTATTGTAATTATTTTGGTTCTTTACCATTTATAAAGTGGCTGAGATGATCTAGCCCCATATTTTATCTTCTTGGATTGACATTAATGCAAAATTAGAACTCTTAAAATAACATTACCCACTTAGAGATGCATCCTCCTAGCATTGGATTATTGATAAGATATTACAGAGTCTAGTGATCAGTGAAAACTTGGAATGGTGTTGTAAGAATATATGTTGAAATTTATATAATGTGAACACTATAGCTAATACTTCTCATTCAGTTATTGTGTAGTTCCTTTTTGCATTAAACAGTTTCTAATTTACAAAATGAATGGGACAGTTGAGTCCACCATCTCTTGGTTGCATAAGTACAACACCAACTATGATACCCAAAGCATAAATGTGTATGTGAAAGGACTTACTCCAATCTAGAAATATGAGGATGGGTATAGTAACCAATCTCTACTTCAGCTCGATAACTACTACTTGGCACTGTAAAGTCCAAACAAACTTCATAATTTTTCAAAGTAAGGATTCCAATGGAGATGAAATGGCTACATATCCTTTGATAAACTTTTGATAGTGTCCTATATGGCCAATAAAATACCACACTTCCATGGAACTGACTAGTGAAGGCATACTTAGAATGATTACAATTTTGGCCTAGTCGACCAAAATGCATTCATTGCAGACTACATGACCTAGTAAGACACCAAAAGGTGTAAATAAAAGGCATTTTTTTAATTTATAGTAATGTTCAAGGATTAACAACATTTTAACATGAGGAAAAATTTAGACAAATATTCTTTAAATAATGAAAATACTACCCAATCATTGAGATAGACTTCTAAGAAGTCATGAATAAAGTCCTTGAATGTAGTCACCACTATGTGATAAAAAATTGTAGGTGCATTCTTAAGGCCAAAATGAATTACCTTGTATGCAAAAGACACCCCATTCCATGGTAAAAGTCATTTTAGATCTATCTTCTTCTATGATAGGTATTTGATGATATCCATTGAAACCATCTATGAAATAATAGACTTCGTGCCCTATGATAGATTCGAAAACTTTGTCTATGAAGGGAATTGGGAATGGATCATTTATACATGAAGTATTCAAAATGTGATAATCCACACATACTTTGATCTTCCATAATTTATTAGGCTACACTACCATGGGACTTACCCAATCTACCTTTTCTATAGGATATATTATACCTGTGTCTTACATTTTATCAAGTTCAGCCTTCACTTTCAACTTCATGTTTGGATTTAGCTTGTATGGTCATTTCTTTGTGGGTCATGCACACTCTTTGAGTTTGATATAAATTTCACCTAGAGATGGATAAACTCCTTAGACCTCAAAAAATTTAGTGGGAAAGACATCTTGATAATCTCACAGGAGTTGGCGTCAGAAACTCCAACTTCTATTTAATAATCACCTATATGTTCCAATTTGGGAACTTCCTCAGTTCTAATGTTTACTACATGATTTTTATTGGGATGTTGGTATATATTGCACTTTTATTCATCAACATCTTCTTGTACAATTCATTGTCCTTCATGTTCTATAATTTGTATTCTACCCAGCTTATCTTCTTATCAGGTTCTACATCAGGGTCCTTTAGTGGTTCTATTGGTCGTTCTAGTTCAAATAAATCAGTCAAGTTGAGATCACCATCAATATCTAAATCTTCAATGTCCTATTCTTCATCTTGTATTCATTATCATGGCTACGTAAGAGATTGTTCTTCTTTCTTGGAAGCTTTATATCTTTTTAAGGTTGTATTGAGATTATAAGCTGCATTTTTTTTTGTAGTGGATTCCATCAGGGTGATTAAATATTCTACGCGCCCATGGAATAGAAAGTGTTTGATTTTTAAAATTGTGTTGTGGACTAGAGGGTTATTGTCTTCAAAAACAAATGTATGTATGAAATCATTTTTCACCTGTGCCAAATGCTTTGTCTACCTCCTGCCTCTTGATGCATATATCATGCAAATGGTAAAGGAGCAAGTGTATAATGAAATATGTGAACCTAATATTTTGAAGCCACATGTTCTTCAGTCCATACTTCAACAAATTTATGAGTATTAATTTTAAAAAAATCATCTTCTTGGAAGAAAGGCTAATTACTTCTGATGATCTATGGTAGTTGGAACCTACTAATCATGAGATTGTAAGCATCATCCCACTCAAGTTGATCATTTCTATGAATTACCCACCATATCACTACAACTCCCTTCAGAGTATAATTTTGATCACTAACCCACTGACTATTGGTAGGTATATAAACTTGTAATCAAAAAATGAATTAATTGATATCCAAAGTCACATAGTACACATGAAGTTATCTCTCATGCTCAAAGACCATTCTCATAAGTCAAAATTCATGATCTCCTCAAACCTAGTTGAGTAGGTGTGTGTCTAAGTCAGCACTAACAGATGAAGCTATTTCCCAAGGCAAAGTGCCTTCTTTGGTTAGATATATATAATCCTACATATGATCATCTACTTGATAGAGGAAGTTAACTTCTGATTGAGTAGGGGATTTTGTAGGCATAGATGCACAATATTTTATGACAATATGGGTTGTCAATGGTTGAATAAATACCAGTTTGGGCCTCCATTATTCATATTTATTAAATTTTTGAGTGATTAAATATTGTACCTATGGTTTAGTATGCTCCTACACAAGAAATTACACTTAGATACACATAGAGATTTTGAGTTTTCCTTAGAGTTTACCTTCATCCAGCTAGTTTCTTGTGGGACATATGGATAATCTAGTTTAATAAAAATGATATAGGGATTATGCGATTTTTTCAAATGAATGATGAAAAATTTATCCCCTTAATGTGCCTCTAGCTAATTGTGTAAAATATTAATAGTCATTTGACCATCATATGCCCATTTCTTTCCAATCAACACATGGTAATGTGTTGTTATTATCTTCATATTAATGAATTCAAATTAACCTCTTAGAGTTATTTATATGACTTTGATCTTAACATCTTCTAATCTACTAATGGGTTCAAATTTTCCATAATTAGCTAGGCTCAGAGTTACTTGGTTGTAGCTTAAAACCATTCGTCCAATAGTCTCCCATGTAGACTTAGGAATCATGTTGACTATGCTACCAAAATCAAAGATAGTATTTGGAATTTTGTAACCCATAAATTAAATATCAATGCATGCATCCACATCCCAATAATTCTTTATTTTGACATACCATACAAGATTTTTTATCTTTTATTTCTCTCACTATGCACATTCCATTAGATTATGCAATAAGTTTTTGATGTTTTGAGAGATGTCTTCATTGTGCAGTGTGCTTAAATTTTTTAGCAAATCTATTAGTTTAGTGATAAATCCATCTTGATATATAATGCACATGATCTAGATATACATTTGGGCATCGATTGTTGCAACATCTCCTTCAGTAGTGTCTTGATGTTGAATGTTTTTCAACATCTATGCAGCTTCATACTTGAGTCCCTTTTCTATAGCGAGGTTCAAGTACTTGTCTTGTTTTGATTTTTAGATTCATTGGTCTTGAGTTATTTCAAGAGGAGGTAGACCCCTTTTTACATGTTGATTTCATGTAACAATATTCAAGAATTCATCTTCCCTAAGTTGTGCATTCACCATATTAACATTCCTGACAACCTTATCCTTTCTTTATTTTTCTAGGATAGGATAATCTTCTATTTTATATTGGTCAAATACTTTTCAATATACATAGTAAGACTATCTTTGAGGATTTAAGGGGCAATTTTGATGTACATGATTTTTACTCTCCACATAGATAGCATTGTAAGTGAGGGTGTTGATAGTTATTTCCCCTACCACCTTAGTACCCTCCTCTTTATCCACCCCTAGAACCTCCTCTGTTGGACTGATAACCTCCTCTATACCCTCCTTATGGTTGCATTGTATTCTAATGTTAATGTTACTAGTTATTATCACCAATTCCAAATTTCTATTGCGTAGTTAGTAGGGTCCAATTAGTTTTTTGTTACTACATCATTGTTGGACTCTAGGGTGTTGCATATTGATATTGTGGGGATGGAGGTGTTTAACTTGATGAAGGATGGGTTCATCTATCCAAACCTTGAGGCTGATACTATGGTGAACTAGGAATACATTGTGGACCTACTTGAGTCACATACCTTTATCGACCTCTGGGCCTGGAATAATTTTTTTTGCTGAGGACACTTATAACATAGTGATGGTGAATACATTTTTGTTGATGTATTCCTTGAGTTCCTATAAATCCCTACAATTCTTCTCATCATGATTATGTGACTTGAAAAAATCACAATATAAATTTTATGGGTTCTTGATATAATGCTAAATAAGGTGGCATTGCATTGTTACATTACCTATTACTTGATAGAGTTCATAAAATTCTTTCTTGATCTTAGGATAATCATTCTGATGATGTCCTTATTTTCCACACTCCATACACCATAGATTCAACTTAGTTTTGTCTACCTCGTGATATTGCTCCATCTTCTTTATAAAGGCTAGAAATGTATTTTCAATTTTAGAATTTATGATAGGAGCTTCTTCATAATTTTTAGTTTAATCTACTCGTAGTGCAATAGCTCTGGCATCTACTTTAGTGGCATATTGGGTTTGTGTAGTAGTAAATCTGATTTTGGAACATAGTCTTTCAACAAACCACATAGATTTATCTTTGTATTTTAAGGCAAATTGCACCTTGTTTATGACATCAGAGAACCTATGATCATATTTGTAAATTGGTTCTCCCAACTTCTACCTTATCTCCTTTAAGTCCTGAATAATCCGACTTATAAATTTCTTTATCTTAAACTCTATGATGAGCCATTCCTTAACTTGTTATAGAGTTTCCCACTGAATTTATCTATGGAATATGAACTCAAGCACTCTACCAATATTTCCCTTACTAACTCACACTTTCGGATAGATTCATCAATAATGCCCTTGTCTTTCCATTCCATTTCATAGGTTAGCAAGTATTGTTCAGGGTCCAGAGACCCATCATAGGTCACAATATTTATAAATACTCCTACATGACTCATTATGTAAATTAGTGTTATGGGGATATACTATATATCTATTAAAAAATGAGACTATGTTCTAGGTGATCCTACCTATGTACTACTAGGATTTATTTGTGTACTAGGAGAGTCAATGTGCACACTTTGTTCTTCTACATTTCCTTGTTTCCTTTGCTTAGTTTTAAAAATCCCTATGGCCTTTAAATCATTTTTACTTGATGATATTTTAATTTTAGCATCCCAACAATGCACTTGTTTTAAAAATGGTCCTTCCCAACTACTATCTTCTTATTTGCTTGGCTAAAAACTTCTATGGGAATATAAAAGATTGGGTTGCGGGGACATGTGTTATTTTGGTGAATAATTCTTTCCTACAAATTTTTCTTATTTTATGCTTAAACCTATTATTAATCTATGAATTTTTTCTACTTATTTATTTAATTCTTCATATACTTATTCTAATGATACCCATTCTTTTAGCTGCGCACTACATCTATCTTCTAACTACTCTACTTATACACTATTCTCACCTTCTTCAAACATCTCTTCTTTGTCTCATTCTTTGTCACTTCATTTTGTCTATCAACATTCATCATCTTCTTTCTTCATATTTCTCATCATGTTTTCTTACTCATTCGTCATCTATTTTACTACTACTCTTACCTCTACTCATAGCTACCTAGGTATTATTTTTTTATTCCATCTATTCTATTGTCATAGATCATGTTTTAAATCTAGACTTTTCTTCTGACTCTTCTTTCTCATGTCTCCATTATAGGTTAAAGTTCAAGCCTTATCTACTCATCTAGTCATCATTAATTATCATGTCACACACACCCCCATATGCTCATAGTGACTACTCCATATTGGCTAGAGTAGGCACCATGGCCTTGTCCACAACTAACATCTTCAGAAGGAGAGGTAGTCATTGCAAAAAATTCCCTCTAATTCCTCAAATAAGTCCTCTATAGATTCAAAATCTATATATCTTTATACCACAAACTTGGTTATGTATCTATCTATAGTGGTATCAACCTAATAGTTTATTGCTCTTATCCAATTAGTTTCTAATTTTTGTAATTAGTCTACTTTTTCTTCAGTCTAGGTGATTGTTTCTTTTGTTCTTAAGTTAAAACAAAAATACTCCAATTGAGCTAACCAGTTAGCTAGAAGTTCAGGTAATTTTCACCAAAAAAATTTGTATATCTCTCCATAGATATGCTTTTAAATGATTTTTTGTATGGTAAGACCAGTCCATTTGGATTTTTCTTCTATGAAATTACATACTTTTTGGTCTAACCATGTCTTAATATCTCTCTACCCTGATAACCAACTTAGCATATTTTCCTCCAAAAGGAGTGTTTCCATGTTCACTACACCATTATTAATAGAGGTTCCTAAAGCATTACAACATGCTAAGGATGAGGATAAATAAGTTTGTACTTTAGTGTGTAGGATAGTGCATATAATTCATACATAAGGTTCAAAAATAGACATATAGTGAAGATGAATGATTGTGCATTAGGTAAGAATTAGGAATAACTAGTATTTCATTAGCATTTATAGAGCATTCAAATTAAATTAGATATAATTAGGCTAAACATTAAACATGAAAATGTACGTAAAGAACAAAGTAAGAAACACAACAAGTAACCATAACTAAAATTGTCTCTATTGATCTCTTCAAAGGTGAAACTCCATTCTTCATACAAACATACATATATAGACATTTACAATCTATGACTATTCACATTCTTCTCTTAATTGGCACCAAAAGTAGAGTCTATTCATATTCTAGCCTATTACAAGTCATGGAGATAGGAAAAAATATACATATATCTAATAAACTGAGTACATAATGCACATATACAAATAAATATCCTATGTAACTTTACTATATTATTTCTTCTCCCAACATAAATTCTAGAAAGAAGATAGTTGTGTGAAGAGGTAATGTTATGGAATCATCCTATTTTGAATATTCAAAATTATTTACAATGCTAGACTCATATAATCGCATGGAGGAGACTAAAGAAAGTAGTTTTGCATAGTTTGAACCACAATAAAAAGCTACACAAAAACAAGAAGATCCATCAAAGGCACAAAAGGAGGTTGAGAGGAAGGAGAAGGAAGATAAGAAGAAAATAAAGAAGAGGCAAATCACAAAGATACCAATGAAGAATAACAATGTAAATAGAAAAATATAGAAGAGGAGCATAGATAAAAAGTTGAGGAAGTTGAGGCTCAAAAGAAAAGAGCTGAAGAAGAAAGAAGTAGTAAGGAAAAAATAAGAAGCACATAATGTAAAATAAAAGGAAGAAGAGGTAGTGACACTTACAAGGGCTTAGGAGGAGCAAAAGGATAGAAAATCTCTATGCATCCAAGAGGAGAAGCTAATCAAGAGGCTGAGGAGAAAGAA
Organism: Torreya grandis; assembly: GCA_037957365.1. Classification (NCBI taxonomy): domain Eukaryota; kingdom Viridiplantae; phylum Streptophyta; class Pinopsida; order Cupressales; family Taxaceae; genus Torreya; species Torreya grandis. Next base: position 298,909 of record JARHVA010004980.1, read on the forward strand.
GCCAAAGATAAAGCCAAGATAGATGAATAGGCCAAGGCCAAGGTTAACATGGATGCCAAAGCCAAGGCTGAGGTAGAAGCTAAGGCTGAGGCTAAGGTGAATGCCAAATCTAAGAATGAGGTAGAAGTTAAGGCTAAGGATAAAGCGAAAGCCAAATATAAATCTAAGATAAAAAAAACCATGGAAAAGCAGATTATGTGATTTAATATGAACTTGAGACATAACAACCAATGGTGCAAGAAACATCAACCAAAACTTCAGGCTCAAAAACTGCTCCACAAGGTGCACAAGAGGAGGCCTCTCAATCAAGACCTTAAAAACTATCCAATGGATATGGGATGTTCCCATATCATCCACCTCATGCACAATATTTTATCTTCTGTTAGTTTAGTTCACAAAGGACCCTATAATGATTGCAATGTCATCTATATATCTAGATATGATAGTACATGAAAAATCTTTGGATGTCTCCCAACTACCACTCACTAAGTATGTTGAAGGTGTAGCTAATTTTTAAGAATCAATAACATAGAAGGATTTGGAATTGGAGAAGGAAGTCTTATAACTATGAGAGGAGAATACAGATTTGAACCTTTAGTTAACTAATGCATGCCAACTCATTGACAACAATTTCCATGCACTGGTCACCCAAGTCCTAGGTGACCAAGTCATATCTAAGGAAAGTAGTTCTTAGCCCTATTGTCATATCTCACAAAATATTATCTCACTATGCATAAGATAAAATCACTTCAAGTTCAAAGGAAAAACATCAAATCAAAAATAGAGGTAATCTATGATCTCTTAGAATAATATAAATAAGTTCTAGACACAATTGCACTTCAAGCCAAATAGATCACACAAGGCATGCTAAATTAGAAGTATCAACTTACCAACTCATTCTTCGTAACTAATATAGAGTTTGGTAGGGAAAATAAATCCAAAGATGTGATGGAATATCATTTAACTACATTTGAATCAATGGATAGTGCACTCAAATAGACACTTGATTCATGAGATAATTACATGCATAAATAATAAACTTAGAAAAATGAGATTTTTTAAAGTTCATTTATTGGCATTTAAATATAAAGGCATACAGATCGGTTGGAGGAGTTATCCCAGAACATCTAGGTTAAAGTTTAATATTATATGGCACTCATTACCATTTTAGAAGATGAGGATATTCAAAATTTAATGGTGATTTAATTCCCACTATGAATATTGCTCACTATGGTACAGGAAGTGCTTACTAATTAGAAAATACTTAATCAAGATTTGTCTGAACTTGATCTCTCCATTGCATAACTTGTTTTCAATACTCAATTCATCCCTCCACAAAAACTATAATGAGTGATCCAATAGAGGAATATTTCCACAATTTCATAGCCAACAATCTAACATAGCATCAACCAGTTGATCCTATAAAATAAAGTGCATTTATAGCTCAAGCAGAACCATCATCATAATAATTTGTTATGTATCCAACTCAGAGTATACCACCACCTTCTCAGTAGGTACTACGTACTTAAAATTTTGTAATTTTTATAATTTTTTTCATAATTATGTAGGATGGTCTTGAGCATTAGGAATGGATCTTGGTTGGTTAAAAACCTGTAAAGGGTAGCCACCTAGTTAGGCTAGTTTATTAAAAACTTGTGAGGGCAGTATGATAGTATGCTACTTAGTTAAAAACATGAAATGTCAGATAGTTAGTTTGTAAAGGGTAAAAATTGATAAATGACACTTGGAGCGATAACCTTAACTCTTGTTTTTGGTTTAGTTCCTTAGCTTTAGATCAAGATACTTTGTTACGACTTTGTCTTGGGATGAGACAATTTTTTAAGTTTGGGAAAGTGTTGAGAGTAGAATAGGACTCACAAAATCATAGAGTATGATTGATGGGAATGTATGCGACTTGCACTATTTTATCTTTTTCATATCTTTTTTTATGTACTTGCCTTTTTTGAGCATATCAATAGACTTCAGAATATGAAGAGTACTTCCTTTTGGGGATAGCAAAAGGCTGGAATATGAAGTGATGACACTTTATAAAACTCTATATATAGTGATCAATTATATTTTTACATGGTTTAGATGTGATAGAGATTAATATATATTGTTATGAAATGGTTTTCTTGTGTCTTTTATCATTGTTATGTGCATAGTAAATACTCTATTTGATTAAATTTGTTAATCATATAGTTTATATCAACTGCTCTAATTCTAATAAGTCTACATTTTTTGGCATAAAAAATCTCTACATTGTCTATTAATGAAGATATTTAGTCTAAATTTCTATCTATTATTTACTTTTATCACTTATTGCACAAGCTATCTCTATATTAGCATGTTTTTTTGTAATGGTTGATTAAAAAAAATTCACCAATTTTTACACTAGAATGATCTATTAGAATTCATACAGGGATCTCAAGGCACCTTACTATCTTGATTTGTGCAATGATGGAGTCAAACACATATTAAGTTCTTAATCACATTATCTTACCAATGAGTATTCGGACATGCAGGGTACAATCCAAGGTTTTCAATGAAGATTATCTCCAAGGGTCCCACCCTCTATAGTCAATAGTTTTGCACTAGAAAACACAATGGTTCATGTACCCAAATTGGTGCTTTCATTCCTTGTTATTTGATCTATAAGTTTTCTATCTTTGCTTTCAGCTTTCCATCCTAAGTAAGGAATAATTTATACATGTTTCATTTTAGGTTTGCATGAATCATAGTTCAACATGTGATCTACATCTAAGCCTACTCAACATAGATAAACTTAGGTATAACTCTCTTTATTTTAATCTAGTACTTTTGCTTTACTATGTCAATAGAATGAAAGGGGCAAAAATGTAGTCTTTAAATTTAAATTTAAATTCTAAAATAATGCACTTGTGACTACCCCTTATTCACACTTAGCATATGCTCATTTCCATGGTTCTAAACCACCATTCTTCCACTTTTATGCAAATGGTCCTTACCCTTAATAAATCATGATACTTGATATTCCTATTCTTCATTCCAAATAGCCTAAGTTCATTCCTTGATTGATTCACACTTAAGGCTTAGTTGTCTATGCTTATCAAATGAGGTCCTTCCTTCAGGACTATGTTACTTTTAATAGTGTTTAAATTCGCCAGTCTCATCTTCCTACCAAATAATGGCTAATTTCTCAAATTTAAATTCACCTAATAGGTCACCCTACATGTTTCATGAGTCCCATCCAAGGAATTCTAAAAACTACCACTATAAAAGCATATCTTCCATTCATGTTTCACTATGGGTAAGAGGCTTATTTATTGAACACACTATATTTATTATAATTACACATTGAGAGGAAAACAACTATTCTTCTTAATTCTTAGTCTACATAGCCCGAGTATCCCTGAGCTAAGTTTGAATATACCTTCAAAGTCACAAGACATTGTTGAAGCACATAATTACACTAGGATTTCACTAACATATAACATTACACTAGTACTTCACACACACTACCATAGCATAGGAGAAACATAGATTTTTATCCCTCTTTGGGGTATTGGTATGTAGGCAACACTCAACCTAGTGGGGTTTTGAGGTCAAACACAATTTCAACCCCTAATCCCTTTTTTCCATTTATTACATTTATTCTTCCTTATCATTGAGATATGGTTGTAAGTGAATAAGAAGGCATATAACAACTCTTTTATAATATTCAAAGCTTCTACACAATTACACATGACCTATAGGCAAAGTCACACTAATCAAAATTCACAAAGAGGGTAAAAACCCAACCAAATGCCAACACACCCTATAGACGTTAGTGTAGGCTGACCTCATCCAAATAGTGTGGCCTTGTCCTAGGAAAATGTAAAGCTTTGTACTTGATTCAAAGTTACCTTACATAGTCTCACAATTAGTTACATAATCTTTGTTGCAGTTTATCAGACCTGAATTCTAGGTAAGTTATTTGTCTTAGTTCTTTCACCCTTTAGTATATTTATATAAATAATAAGTTCCAAATAAATCTCATGTAATTTATTGCATATTTTATACATTTTTATTTTACTCAAAAATTTATCTAAATTAGATTAACATTTGCCTAATTCACTAATTTTGATGAAATACTCCACATGTGTTATCCTTTGTACCATTAGATACTTAATAACCCCTCCTTCATGAAGTTATTTTATTTCCTTCCGACCAATAAGTGATAAAATGTAAATTGGGGCATAGGTGCATATAATGTAATTTAATGGGGCATGGACCCTTTTAAACCATTAGGGGTCCCATAGGATTTTTGGTCTTGTCTTTTCTACTATTACACTCATTTTTTGTCAAATTTCGTGCCAATGGGGTTCTAATTTTAATTAAATAAATCGAGAAATACATAGTTTCATTAGTACATATAGGAAAATCATAAAATAAAGAGTCACAAACATTCATTTTCAAATGAGGGATGATATTTGATGGTCAACTTCACCTATAAATGGAAATATGGAGGATGAGACAACAATTTCAATGACTGTTATATTATAATCACCAAGTATGTTTTAATGTTTAACATGTTTAGTCACATGTTTGTTTACACTAATAATTTACATATTTTATTTATTTTGACATATATAATGTTTTAATAAAACCCAAAAAAAATTAACATACCATCACATCAATGAGGACTACATGATTTTTTATGTGGTATCAAATACATAAATTTTGATGAAAACTACATGGGATAAGGGATAAATCTTAGCTTTGTTTCAAATATATAGAAAATATAAGGAAATATGAATAACATATAACATTTATGGAGGAGATAAAACATGTAAAAATTATTTTTTTTGGCATTAAAATTCATATTAGTGATATACTACATCACACTAGACTACCTAGCTAAAACATTGCATTATACTTGGTGTGTTGTTTTCAATATTGTACACCATTGAAGAGTCTAAAAAATATCAAATAATATTTTATTTTCTCTAGTGCCTTGTAGGCCCCAAAAAAATAAATCATTTTCCGTATCACGTTATAATCTGATTTGCCCTATTAGGTTTTGAAGCTGAAGAGTAATTTCTTAGTGATCGACACCAAGTTTTAGAATAACGGGCAAAGTTTTCAAAGTCCTAGATCAGACAAACAAGGTCATTAAATCAATTTTTTCCTATCTACCATTCATTAGGAATGTTGATTATATGATCCTGGTTACCATGAATATTGAGTGAAAGGTCCTTGTGAGGTTATACATTTTTTTGGGTTCATTTTGTCTTTTAGTTTTCCCCTGGTTTCTAATCACATCTTGATAGTTGTATTTTGATTACTCCCAATATTCAAATAAGAATAAACCATTTTGTCATTTATTATGCTAGATTTTGAATAATTATTTGTCTTAATAATACCTACATGTACTATAGGCCTCAATTGTCTATAAATTTTGAAGAAATATGCTAATTATTATGTAATATACCATAATTTATAAAATTTAGTATAAAGTTTCATACTCTCTCTAATCTTAAGGCCTTATTCTCTACCTATCCCAATGCCATTGAGTTTATTTTTTTGTGTTGGCTTATTCACTCTCAAGGATGACTATTTAAATGTTACCTTTTATTAAGCTTTTCAATGCAAAGACAACATTTTATAAAGTTTTTAACTTTAATTTATTATGATTTTTAAGGTTTTAGTGGTATAAAGGCGTGTTAGTGGTACTATTATCCACAATTTCCATCCAACTCTCTTTAGGCTAAGTTCCTCCATCTACATCCAAACTCAATTTGTAATCTTTATAAAATTGGTATTATGATTCAGTGTGCATAGCATTATTTTTTATATAATAATGACTAACTAGGAGTTTAGGTAACATATTAATTCTTTGTTGGCAAGTCAGATGCATTTGGATTTACTCATATTATAGCTATATTTACTCATCTAGATTTTGAGGAGGCAAACTTATCTATTTAAGAATATGCAAATTGCAAGGAGTTGTTTAAATAATCATGTCAGAGGGATAAGGTTTTTCTACATTATATTTGATGGTGATATTGATATTGTTTGCAGTGTGTGAATTATGTTATAATGGGTGTGGTGTTTTTCTACACCCTTAACCTTTGGCGTGTCTAGGGATATGTGTGGCTAACTTGTGGCTTACATACCTCTTTTTACATTTCTCTATGTTCTAGATAGGTTAGCATATGGAATAACCATGGCTAATTAGACTATATAGAAGATGTAGTGGTTAGTCTTTGATCAACATATTAAGTATTCTAATATTATTGCATTATTGTGAAGGTTTTCCCCTTGAAGTGGCTCTGCTATAGTATCCAGTATTCTACTCTGTTATCAATTACTACTATGTGATCTCTCATATTTGATGATTCTATGCGATCTACATTTAATTTCTTTGAACATCTAAGTAATTTCATTACAAGTGATATCAAAGCTCTAATTTGGGCAAGTTTCCTATGGCATTTTTTTAGATATGGTGAGGTGTGACTTCTGTGAGCAGAAGGAGTGAAAAAACATAAAGTGCAATTTGGGAAGAATTAATCTTTTTGTCAGCGTAGTATTGTTTGAAACATTTTTTTGAAAAAAAAATTAGAAATTTTTTCCCTTTGCACAATTAAAGTCATTGGATTCATCTCGGTGAGAAGATCGCAATGATATATTATACTAGTACACTTTTTTTTGTTCCAAAATTTTTACCCTAGTGCAAAAAGGCAGTCGTTAGATCCATCTTGATGAGGTGATCAAAACGGTACCATCTCTTGTTACACTTTTTTGGGGGTGAAAAACCCTCTTAGGGTTTGTATATGGTAGGTCCTACTAGAGGAAGAAAAGGGGGCAAGAAACTCCTAAGACTCCTTGTAATGATGACATGGGATCTGAAACTTTATATTCAATGCTTTCTCAACTTTAGGATGACATAAAGGGCTTGGTGTGACATGATGACTTTGTTGTAATTCAAAGTAATTTTTTAGGGATGCATGAAGAGATTAATGGGGTTCACTCTTAATTGAATCAAATCAATTTATAATTATCTACCCTTTCATCTAATTTAGAGTCAAACACCCCTTCACTTCATCATTCAGGTCCTCCTCTCAACACTAAAAATTCCAATTCATGTGTGAAACCAATGTTGCCAAAAGTGGACATGCATAAGTTTGATGGTAAGGATCCTCTCACTTAGATTACCCAAATTGAGAATTTATTTGATCTTCATCAAACTCCTACTTCTTAGAAAGTGATAGTGTCATCTCTATATCTAGAACCTAAGTAGCTCATTTGGTATCATTGGTTGTGTACTCAAAAGAAAAATAATGGTGATCATGTTACATGGTCTATTTTCACTGATAGTTATTGGATCATTATCAAAATAGTGTCTCTAAGAACTACTTTAGCCAATTATCCAAACTATGGTAAATAGGAATGATGAAGGATTACATTCATCAATTTTAGAATCTATCCTTACAGGTTGAGGATATCACTAAGGAAAATTTGATTGATATTTTTTTAGGTAGTCTAAAATATAGTATTCAATTCAAGGTTCGGATGTTTGATCCAACATCTATCTCAAAAGCTATCCCAAGGGCATGTATGGAAGAAGAAAAAGAGATGGTCAAATGGAAAAGTTTCACTACTAGTTGTGATCTCACCTTTCCTGCACCATCATTTCCTCATCCCACCAGATTGACACCTAAGCAAATTAAGGAGAAGTGAGCCAAAGGGTTGTGTTATAGTTACAATAGAAAATGGAATAAAGAACATCATTGTGCTAAAAAGGAGTTATTTTACATTGAAGGTGCCAATGAGGATGAAGATGATGAGGAGGCAATTGGTGAGGATGAAGACGGCCCTGAGGAGGAATATAAATACTCTCAACCTACTATTTCCTATCATACCCTTTCAAGTATTAGTACTTCCCAAACTCTTAAGGTGGTGGGTTTTCTTAAGAAATAGAAGGTCACTAATTGATTGATTCTAGGAGCACACACAACTTCATCAACAGTGAGTTTGTTGCTCATTTGAACTATTTCATTTATCTATCTCTAGAATTTTAGGTCATGATTGCAAATGGTGGTACTATCATCTATTCAATAAAATGCCATAGTATTAAGTTGGCCATGAGAGACTACCTATTGGATTCTCCTATGTTTGTTATTCCTATGAGGGGAGCCAACATTGTTCTAGGTGTATAGTGGCTCACCACTTTGGGCACTATTGGGATGAATTTCCAAGAATTATTCATACACTTTCATTCTGAGGGAAGGACATTTGAGCTAAGGGGATTAAAAGCTAAATATCTACAAATTGTTAGCTCCCATCAAATGACAAAGATTATAAAAAAGGGTGTTGAAGGATATGTAACTCATTTGTTTTCCATGAAAGTTCAACCAACTCAGCCATCTAAACCTCTTGATCTGCAACAAGTGATTGATGCCCATTCTATTGTGTTTAGTGACATGACAAAAGGAGTTCCACCCAGCCGCACACATGATCATGCCATCAAACTTATTCTTGGTAGTACACCACCCAACATCAGGCCATATAGGTATATTTATGCCCAAAAAATTGAAATTGAAAATATGGTACAAGAGATGTTGGATGCAAGAATCATTCACCATAGCTAAAGTGAATATTATTCACCAGTTGTCATGGTGAGAAAGAACGATGACACTTGGTGGTGAGAAAGAAAAATGAAAATTGGAAGATGTGCCCTGACTACAAAAAACTTAACAAGTACACTATCAAAGATAAATTTCCTATTCCTATCATTGATGATTTGCTAGATGAATTAAATGGTGCTCTTTATTTTACCAAGTTAGATCTGTGTTCTGGGTATCATGAAATCCATATTCAAGATGAAGACATACCCAAAATAGCTTTCAAAATTCATGAAGGCCATTATGAGTTTTTGGTTATGAATTTTGATCTATAAATGCACCATCCACCTTTCAGAGTTTGATGAATACTATTTTTAGGCCATTTTTGAGGAAATTTGTTTTGGTGTTTTTTGATGATATCCTCATTTATAGTAAAAATTGGGAAGACCATTTGAACCATGTGAACCAATACTCTCAATTTTGAAACAACATCAGTTGTATTCCAAACCTTTCAAATGTGCTTTTAGAGCCTATGAGGTTGAGTATTTGGGTCATCTAATTTCACATGATGGAGTGAAAGTGGATCCTTAAAAAATCCAAGCAATGGTGGACTAGCCAGTTCCTAAGATACTCAAGCAACTAAGGGGATTTCTGGGGCTCACTAATTACTATCATAGGTTTGAAAAAACTTATGGTAACATTACAGCCCCACTCACCTCTTTGTTGAAGAAAGACTCCTTTGAGTGGACTGATACAACTACTAGGGCATTTTAACAATTAAAATTGGCTATGTGCAACACTCTAGTATTAGCCACTCTTGACTTTTCCAATACTCTTATGGTTGAATGTGATGCATCTACGTATGGTATGGGTGTTGTGATCATGTAAGAAGGCAAACCACTTACATTTGAAACTCATCAATTGAAGGGTAAAAATAAGCTCAAGCCCATCTATGAGAAGGAAATGATGGCCATTTTACATGCAGTCAAACAATGGAGACCTTATTTGATGGGTCATCACTTTCAAGAAAAGACTGATCATAATAGTGTCAAATATTTTTTGAAATAATGCTTGTCCTCTAAAGAACAATAGAAATGGCTAACTAAGATGTTAGGCTATGATTTTCAAATAGTCTACAAGAAAGGCAAGGATAATGTGGTGGTAGATGTGTAGACACCGAAATCGTGTCTAACCCTTGTTCATCCTCCCCCTTGGCCCATTCCTAACCCATACAATTACTAATTTAAAATAATAAACTTATTTTGAATTAATAACCCCCCTCCTTTGACACATCACCCATGACACCTCACCTAGGACACCTTGCCTTGGACCATTTCCCACCCTATGACTCACCCAAGACCTATTCTTACTCCTTTCCAATCACCTAACCAACTCTCGTGCATATTTAGCCTAACCTTCGACAATTCTCCAATGGATTGTGCACCTAGCGGATGGAGAATGGGCTAGATGGCCCTTTTACTCATTCTACACCCACTGATGTCAGTCAAATGTCGGCCGACGCCGGCAGGATCGCCGACATCAGTTTACTTAAACCAACTTCTAACCTCTTTCTGGGGCTAATCACAAATTCGAATCAAAAATTTTGAATCTCGAGAGCTAATCACAAATCCTTCAATTTGGAATCTGGAGTCTTGGACCATCCACCACTCTACCAATCAATCTGCCAATCTCTCAGTCAGACCTCTCACTCTCTCTTTCTCAGGTATACACAGCATTAGTCTTCTACACCAACAACAGGTCCTCCACACAGGCTACATCAATAGTAGGTACGGGGATCAGCAACAGTGCTCCTCCAACAGGCACAGGTATGTATATTTTTTGTGTTTTCATTATGTTTTTAATCATTGCTTTCAAGTAATATCTCCCCCCAGACCAGACTATTCCCAGACCCAAATCCTTATTTCCCTGTCTCCCTATTGGTCTCCTCTACCCTTCTATCCATTTGACATTCTATCCATTTGACTCCCCTGTACCTCTGCACAGACCCTCTGACTACCTCAGACCAGACCCAGACCTTCATACTACCTCAAAACCAGACTCCCAGACCTTTAGACAGACCCAAACCATTCTACACGACCAGACCCTGTCCATAGACCACAGACCCGTCCAGACCTTGTCCACAGGGCACAAACCCAACTAGACCCCGTCCAAGCTTACTGCCCCGACCGATGCCGGCCACTTCCCAACTGACGTCAGCAGACTAACCGACGTCGGCAAACATCAACAACCGACGCCGGTAGGACCACCGACACCAGTGACTGTGACCAATCCGACAGCATCTTTCAGGTAAGCCTTTGCTTCCATTTTCCTTTTCAGTCTTTTATCATTTCAGTATTTTAACATTTTGCTATTTATCAGACATCCTTTTTATCGACTAGTGGGTTGATATCCCTTAAGGAAGTCTTCATACTTCTGGGATCAGGCTTTTACTTGGCAACCCACCATCTATCCATCTAACGTCTTCTTTGTCTTAGTCTATTTCTTCTGCAGGTGTCATTCCTCCACAGCCAAAGAGGAGTACCTTCAACGTCTGGATTACAATGCGCACGACTACATCCAGGTACATACAAGCCTTGACCATTTCTTCTCAGTTTCTTAATTCTCTCTTTGAATGTAAAAATTGAAATTAGCATAGAAACATTCTGGCACGCCCGGTGGGACCCTAGGGCCTTCCTTGGGTTCTTTCTTTCTTTCATTAATATAGGTGCATTAGGTTTCTCCCTCCACCTCTTTCTTTTCTTCTAAACGACATCATAAGCAGGAATAAAAAGAACTTTTCTTTTCTTTTCTTGCATTTATAGACTAGTCAAAAATCATATCATTCAACCCTTTCTCAACTTGTTTTCATTCCAACTTAACATTTCGACTTTGGGCTTAAAACACATTGCATTGCATTTCTGCTTGCTTGCATTTCTTAGTCCACACTTAGTAATTAACAAACTACATATTAAATTAATCGTAGTCCACTTGATGTTACACAACCTAAATCGCGTGCACAAAATCAAACATCAAACTTACCTGAGACAAGGCCCGACTGGGATTTCATCCCCCAGCGGATACCTTACCCGTCCCAGCGATCCTACTTGGATTTCATCACCAAGGGGAAAGCCCACTCTCTTCTCTGGCAGAGTCTAATCTCTAGGGAAAGTATATTTTGGCTAAGCGGGCCCAGCTTATCACTGGACTCGTGAAGTGAGGGGAGCTTGCTCCTTAGCACCAGGCCATGTACGGAACCTAACCTAGACTTCTTGAGCGCCTAAACAAAACCTGAAACCATCCATAGACTACCTCTTCTAGGACCCCTCTAACAACCAACCTCCCAAACATCACTTTAAGGTATAAGCCACAAGATTCTAAGAAGTTGATTCTTAGGATTTAACGCTTAGGGCCTGTCTGTCTCCATCTCTATTTTTCTGTTCCTATCTGGTTTTTTGAGCTAGTGAGGACGTTCTTCTTCTTTTTTTCCAAGAATCTTCAAGTTTTCTAAGTTTTTGGAAACCACAGTCACCGGCATCAGCTTTACCACCGATGTCGGCCACCTTCCTCCATCGGCATCGGTTATTTGACCGAAGTCGGCCATCTTTTCTCACCGACATCAGTTTTTCAACTGACGTCGATCACTGTCACAGTCCTTTTTTCCAAAATAGTAGCCTAAAACCTGACCCTTTTTTCTGCCAAAACCTCATTCTAAGTTTTTGAAACTAAAAAACACAGTTTTTGGAACCTGCCCCCCCTCTTGCCTTGAATGGTTTTGACGCACAGTCAAACCAAGGCTCTTCTTGACCATGCTCCCTTGTCCCTAACCAGTCTTATAATGGAGTTCCACTCAGAGACTGAAAGAACTCCTACAGGACCGACCCCGACTCAAACTCCCATCATCCCTAAAGGGGACCAAGATTTTGAAAGATTCTTAGACCTCAACGTCATAGCGCTCCAAAACTATCTCACGAGAAACCCAATGCGAGACCTTTCGGGTGAAGCGGTGGTAACATCGAAACCATTCGCTACCCAATCTTTTATGACCCAACCTTTTGCCTCAACCATTAACCCGACCATGGCCAATATGCAAAGTTTGGCCTCCACATCTATTTTTAGACCAACCTCCATCGGGGTTCCATTACCCCCTCAACCACATGCAATTCAACCAAGTTCTACATCATACCAGAACTTGATTGTCTCGACCCCTCACACTCTTGCCCCCATAAATGTAGGAGTGTCTACCTCCCTTTCTACCAGTGCCATCACGCAACCACCTTTGGTGATATCTAGTCAACTTATGCCTTCTACTTCCATAACCCAACCACACTTGGCCTCTACATCTATCCCTGTGACTAGTCATCCATACGTTACGCCCCTACAACCGCAACTGACTACATCGTATGCCTCTCCTAGCCTCTTTCAAGCACCCTACAACCTAGGGGGTGCCCCATCTACCAATCCGTCAGTAGACATCATTAAAATGCTGATGGATAAAATGTCCAGTCTCAAAACCTCTACTTCTGGTTCACGCAATGCTCTCTCATATGAGCAAATTTGCAATGAACCCATTCATCCTTCCGTCCCTATCCGACCATACCCCAACCAATGGGAGCTTCCTAAATTCACTCGCTTCCAGAGTAAGGATGACCTGCAACAACATCTATGGGCATTCAGACATGCCTGCTATCTTATAGCGCATGACGATGCGTTACTTTTACGCACATTCCCCATGTCGCTTGCTGGCCCTACCCTTGACTAGTATAGCTCTCTTGCCAGACATTATATCTTTTCATTCATTCAACTTGCCCAATTATTTCTCGACCATTTTTCTATCAACATCACCAAACAAGTCTCAATCACAGACCTCTACTCCATCAGGCAATTCGACGACGAATCAATAGTCGATTTTGTCGCCTGTTGGAGAGGCTTGATTAACTAGCTCTCCTTCTCCTTGCCTCAACCTAAGCTCATCGAGCTCTTTTATTGAGCATGTGCAAGGCACATCTCTTCTACCTTGCAGATTCAGACATTCTGCACTTTTGACGAAGCTTTCACCATGGCTCAAAATCTTGAACTCTGTGCCATTGAAGAGGATAAGGTCAAATTGCGTAATACCAATGCAAAAACCAATGACCATTCTTCTTCCAGACCTTCTTCTTCTACCAACTCTAAACCCAAAGGAGTGGCCAACACTATGGTCATTAGATCACCATCCTCGATGACAACTAATTACTCTCAACCTTCTACATCTCCAAGCATCACCAAACAATTCCAACAACAGTACATCCAGCGTTCATACACTCCACTTGGATAATCATACGCTTCCATTTTGGAAAAACTTGTCAAGCAGGGGGTCCTCAATCTCCCTCCCATCCAACCACCTCAATTCGACCCTTCAAAATCCATCCCTACATGGTATAGGGAGGCTGACTTCTGTCACTTTCACCGCATCCACGGCCATGACATCGACAATTGCCAAACTTTTAAGAACATCATCCAAGACATGATCGACAAGGGCGATCTTATTTTAGATAACCCGAATGCCCCACCTAACCAACACATCGACATCTTTAAACAACCATTCTCGAACCATCCTCCTACTCAAAATAATGTCCAAACCATGATCAATGACCCCCAAGACCATAATATTCACACAATCAACACTATCTTGCCTCTTGTCCCTGACCAACCTCCTCCATCACAGGATGAAGAACTTTCTTCTCCTATTAATCCTTCATCTACCTCTCTTATACTGGAGGATGCCTTGACCATGCCAACACCATTAGCCCTACCTTCATCTGAAGACCCTACCTTGCCTACTCTTCAAGCACAAGCAAAAGACACGATCATCCCTACCTCCTGCCCTCTTGAGGAGCCACACTCTCTTATTTCTTCTCCACCAGGAGAAGAACCAGTCTCTCTGCCCATTTTGACCAAGGAAGACCCAGTCACAGTTTCCTCTTGCCTTTTGCCTGAGATTGTTACATCTCACTCACCTCCGTCCACATCTGAACCCAAACCCGCATCTAACCTCGCCTCGTACAAAGGTGGCCCTCAACCCAAACCAAAGAAGGCCACTAAACCACACCGGAGAACTCCTCCCCCACCTTCCTCATTACCTTCAATCTTGGGCCCGCATCCATCCACTTTAATAGGAGTTCTTCCTACTCCCATACTTCACAGAGGCAAGTCGCCTCCATTACTCCCTCAACCCCTCAGACATATATCTCCTATGCCTCTTATGCCTCTCAAACCAAAGTCATCAACTCTCACTGCAACAAAACATCTAGACCTGTTAGCAGGTTCTTATGCCTTGCTGTTACGACAATTGTTGTAGTCCTCTCGCATCAATCTCTCACCTCTTAAAACTTACCAATCTCTTAGACCAAAACCACCCTGGTTTGATGACACTCAGATTTGTGCGTATCATCGCACACCTGGGCACGACACTGAGCATTGTTGTGCCCTCAAGGTTTCCATTCACCAATGTCTGGGGAATGACACCCTTCTTCTCAACCACATCATCAATAAGCCTTCAACACTGCCCCATTCATCAACTCTCAGATCAAGGCCATCTTGGTTCAACAACTCTAAATTTTGCCATTATCATCACACTCTGGGACATGACACTGAGCATTGTTGCGCTCTCAAAGCTGTCATTCGTCAACACCAAAAAAAGGATTCCCTTCTCATCAAGGACCCTCTTGACCACCTCTTCGACAAATCATCAACACCAACCCATGCTTCTCAAACCTCATCGCCTAAATCAGAACCTCCACACTAGACTATGATCCTTTTGCCGCCTTTAACCCCCTTATTTGACATCAACACAGTCCATTTAACCACCAAGCCTCAACCGACCTTGAACAATCTATCTAACATTCTCCCTAAGCAACTGGGGGAATTCAACCTTATCCTGCCTTCAACCAAACATTCAACCAAGCCATCAGCCATGACATCGACCATAACCCCGACCAGCATCAACCAGACCTTGACCACACATAATCCAATCATCAACCAATCTTTTAATCATGACCTTGACCAACATCAACCAAAACTTGACCAAACTTCAATTATCAAACATCAACCAACCAAGCACCTATCACTTCTTCAAATCGTCATCAATCATTGTGACCAATCTCGAAGAGGCAAATGGGGCAAGTTTGCTCCTAATTGACTCAGACCTTTTTTCATAACGCACTAGCATGGCCCAGGGACTTATAGAACTTGAGCCCCTTTTATACCTTGCATCTGTGACAATTCTTCTGTTAGTCGAGTACTCATCCCCTTGACATTTTACTTGAGCTCATCCCTTGAGCAATCCCTGTCCTCTTGATCCTCATTCCTTTCAACCCTATCCCCTTAAACAAGTCCTAGTCAACCCTTTTTGTCAAGCATTAATGCTTTGTCCTAATAAAAGGGAACCCTTAAACCTCTACAAGCTCGTCCATGGCTAAACTTCAGTCAACAATTATATCAAAAATAACATATCATACCAGGTCATAAAACTCTCTAAATGTAGACTGCTCCCTCGAAGGATAGCTACATAATTGTTGTATTGCTAGACTGCTCCCTTAAAGGACAGCTAGGCCAACTTATCAAACATATAAAGCAAATATATAGACCAATCCCTCGAAGGATGGCTATGATTAAATCTTGCTCCAGATAGCACTCTTTCTGAAGCTTCC
This sequence comes from Torreya grandis, assembly GCA_037957365.1. Lineage (NCBI taxonomy): Eukaryota > Viridiplantae > Streptophyta > Pinopsida > Cupressales > Taxaceae > Torreya > Torreya grandis. The sequence continues at coordinate 315,182 of JARHVA010004980.1, forward strand.
CGCATCGATCAGCTTCACATATATGACCACCAAACAAATGACATCTCTATGTGGACTCTCGCATTGATCAGTCCGCTCTTTTTTTTTTTTTTTTTAAATGACTAACAAGTTATAAATTCATGGACATGCCTATGGTCGTTCTTGGGTCACCTATAAAAGGGGCAAGGTTCTTCCTACCACAAAAAGGGTTACCCCATCTTCTCATATCACATATTCATCCCATCACCCCAACATACTCAAGGGACTTCGAGCTCACTTAACGTCAAGTGATTCGATTACTTCTCTAACACAACTATGATCAACGACGTAATGCATGAATGGGGCTCTTTGTTCTAACAACCCCTACCTATGCCATCATTTTGGTCCTTGTCAATGAAAGAGCAATTCGCCTTTCACTTATCTTTCACACTTTGGTCACATTTAACCAAACCCTTTTCTACCCAACCAAACCAACCCAACCATTTTCAGACCAACAACTTGACATCATGACATCATCATCATCATAGTCCATTTCACATAATTTCTATGGAAACCAAATACACATGGGAACTATTGACCCGACACAATTTATGTTAAGCATAAACCAATACTTGCTGAAGCATAAATAGACCTCAATTCATCTTTAGCATACATCCATCACGAATATGGAAAATTGCTAGGGATGAAAGACCACTCACCAATGTTACAGAACACACCATTGGAAAAGGCTGTAACATCTTTTTCTCCTCATCATTTCGACACATGACCAAACCAATCATAGACCAATCTTCTCAACTAGTCCAAACTACATTGGTCTGAGGCCCTTCACACAAGGGCTATGTAGGCAGCACTCAGTCTTCTGAGGTTTTCTCGGCCATTCTTTCATCCATCCATCTACTCGTTCGTCTCTCTCAAGACGATGACCTTTCATCTTTCATCATGACCAATCAACCAGCCCTGCAATGTCAAAGTCATTTCTGACTCCTCATGGGGCAAATTTGAGATCACTTATATCTCAACCCGACCAGCGACCATGGAGATCACACCTATCTCCACAGACCCTGACCACTTCTGAGACAACTCTATCTTGGTTTTGTTTGCACGCATGCTACCTCATGAATAGATAGCAAAATTGTTTGCAGACTATTTTTGACCTTCACAAGTATAGGATCGCAAGCCGGTTGATCCGTACTACTTGTGACATTTTTGTGTTTCTAGGAGCACTTCCTGAGCCCAGGATACCTGAAACACGATGACCATTTGGAGCTACAGCTTAGATTGAATAACCTAATCAGCTATGACTAATGCTGGGGTCTGGTTATTTCAATTTTGGCACTCCTTGACCTTTTGCCTGCGACCATTTGACCTGTCTATCCTGTGAAGTGGTATGCGCGCAATCACAACTATTGCAGCATTTTCACTCACTCTTCATCCTTCTCATCCACCTTTTGTCAAATTGACACCCGACATCAGGTTCCCTTCCCTTGACTCCTGATTTGAGGGGGAATACCTCATCCATACCTCGGGGTAATCCACATCATCCCACACTTGGGGCAACCAACCCCTGTTTTTGTCTTACAGTTCATCTAGAACAACCAACAAGACAAAAAGGGGCAAATGTAGACACCAAAATCGTGTCTAACCCTTGTTCATCCTCCCCCTTGGCCCATTCTTAACCCATACAATTACTAATTTAAAATAATAAACTTATTTTGAATTAATAACCCCCCTCCTTTGACACATCACCCATGACACCTCGCCTAGGACACCTTGCCCTGGACCATTTCCCACCCTATGACTCACCCAAGACCTATTCTTACTCCTTTCCAACTGCCTAACCAACTCTCATGCGTATTTATCCTAACCTTTGACAATTCTCCAACGGATTATGCACCTGGCAGATGGAGAACGGGCTAGATGGCCCTTTTACTCATTTTACACCCACCGACGTTGGTCAAATGTCGGCCGACGCTGGTGGGATCGCTGATGTCAGTTTACTTAAACTGACTTCTAACCTCTTTCTGGGGCTAATCACAAATTCAAATCAAAAATTCTAAATCTCAGGAGCTAATCACGAATCCTTCAATCTGGAATCTGGAGTCTTGGACCATCCGCCACTCTACCAATCAATCTGCCAATCTCTCAGTCAGACCTCTCACTCTCTCTTTCTCAGGTATACACAACATCAGTCTTCTACACTAGCAACAAGTCCTCCACACAGGCTACATCAACAGTAGGTATGAGGATCAACAACAGTGCTCCTCTAATAGGCACAGGTATGTATATTGTCTTTGTTTTCATTATGTTTTCAATCATTGCTTTCAAGTAATATCTCCCCCCAGACCAGACTGTTCCCAAACCCAAATCCTTATTTCCCTGTCTCCCTATTGGCCTCCTCTACCCTTCTATCCATTTGACATTCTATCCATTTGACTCCCTTGTACCTCTGCACAGACCCTCTGACTACCTCAGACCAGACCCAGACCTTCATACTACCTCAAAACTAGACTCCCAGACCTTTAGACAGACCCAGACCATTTTGCATTACCAGACCCTATCCACAGACCATAGACCCATCCAAACCCTGTCCACAGGGCACAGACCTGACCAGACCCCATCCAAGCTTACTGCCCTGACTGACACCGGCCACTTCCCCAACCGACGTTGGCAGACTAACCGACGTCGGCAAACATCAACAACCGACGCTGGTAGGACCACCGACGCTGGCGACTGTGACCAGTCCGATAGCATCTTTCAGGTAAGCCTTTGCTTCCATTTTCCTTTTCAGTCTTTTATCATTTCAGTATTTTAACATTCTGCTATTTATCAGACATCCTTTTTATCGACTAGTGGGTTGATATCCCTTAAGGAAGTCTTCATACTTCTGGGATCAAGATTTTGCTTGGCAACCCACCATCTATCCATCTAACATCTTCTTCATCTTAGTCTATTTCTTCTGCATGTGTCATTCCTCCACAGCCAAAGAGGAGTACCTTCAATGTCTGGATTACGGTGCACACGACTACATCCAGGTACATACAAGCCTTGACCATTTCATCTCTTAGTTTCTTAATTCTCTCTTTGAATGTAGAAAGCAAAATTAGCATAGAAACAAGATGCACTATCGAGGAAGGATGAATTAGTTGAGGCATTTCTATGTGCCATGACCATTTTTCAAGTAGATTGGTTAGAGGAAGCACCATCAAAATGGGAAAATGATAGTGTTATCCATGACTTGATTTAAAATATTTAGTAAGGTTTGGGTGGATTTGAAAAATTTACATGGAAGGGCAATGCATTATGCTATAAAGACATATTATACCTATATAATAATTCTCTTCTTAAACAAAAAATCCTTTAGGAACTTATGCAACTCCACTTGGGGGTCATTCAATATTTTTGAAATCCTATCATAGAATCAAGCAAGATTTTTTTTGGGAAGGCCTCAAGGAGGATGCTAAAAAATATGTGACTGAATGTGTGATCTATCAACAAAATAAAGGAGAAACCATCAAAAACCTAGGTCTTTTATAGCCTTTATCCATCCCTAGCCAGTGTTGGGAAGAGGTGTCTATGGATTTCATTACAACATTACCAAGATATGAGGGTCAAAATGTTATCATGGTTGTTGTGGATTGTCTCAGTAAGTATGATCATTTTTGTTCTTTATCACAACAATTTTTTGCTAGTACAATAGCTTTTTCCTTTCTTAATATAGTTTAGAAACTGCATGGTACCCCTAAGATCATTGTCAGTGATAGAGATCCCATTTTCACTAGTAATTTTTGGACTGAGTTATTTGCATGTTTGGGAACCCAATTGGTTCATAGTTCATCTTATCATCCTCAATCAGATGGACAAACTAAGGTAGTCAAGAAATGTCTAAAAGGTTATCTTCGTTGTTTTTTTTTTGATAAATAGTATAAATGGGTGCATTGGTTGCCACTTATTGAATGGTGGTATAATACTTATGTTCATAGTTCTTCTAAAATGTCTCCCTTTGTGGCACTGTATGGATACCACCCTCCATCCATCACTTTAACCTTGAAGGTTTAGCCTAAGGTTCATGTAGTTGAAGAACATATTCACCATCAACAAGAGGTCTTTGCAAGTTTGTGTGAAAATTCAGCCATGGCCTAGAATCATATAAAATAGTAGGTAGATCAACATAGGAGTGAGAGGCATTTTGAGATTGGTGATTGGGCCTTTGTTCACTTGCATCCATATAAGTAGATGTCCTTGAAGCAACAAAAAAAGGATAACAAGCTAACCCCTAATTATTATGGGCCTTATCATATCTTGAATAAAATTGGTAGTGTGGCCTACAAGTTAGAGTTTCCTTCATCCACTTGCATACATCCAATATTTCATGTATCATGTTTGAAAAAATTCATTGGACACAAAGTTTATACTCAAATAGAATTACCATAATTGGATGAGGAAGGAAGAGTTATTCTTGTTCCTGAAGTGATTCTTTAAAGGTGCACTAAGTAATTACATTCTAGAGTGATTATAGAGTACCTGATCAAATGGAATAATCTACCATATGAATATGCCACTTAGGAGGATGAATCTTTTGTGCAATAACATCTAGATTTGACATAACATTGAGGATAACATTGTTTTGAAGGGGAGGGGCATGCTACACCCTTAACCTTTAGCATGTCTATGGATATGTATGGCTGACTTGTGGCTTACATACCTTTTTTTACATTTATCTATGTTTTTAGGTAGGTTGGCCTATGGAATAACCACGGCTAAGTAGACTATATATAGGAGGTAGTAGTTAGTCTTTGATCATCATATTAATTATTCTACTCTTATTGCATTATTGTGGAGGTTTCCCCATTGAAGTGGCTCTACTATAATATCCAGTATTCTACTCTACTATCAATTATTGTTGTGTGATCTCTCATATTTGTTGATTCTATGCGATCTACATTTAATTTGTGCAAACATCTAAGTAATTTCATTACATATTTTGTGATGTTTAACAAGGGTAAGCTTAACCAACGCTCAAATTATTTGACTTTAGTTAGACAACCAATCAATTTTTTTTAATATTTAGTACTTTTTGGTATGGATTTATGTGATTTGTTGAGAGTGTGGACCCCAATAATTTGTGAGTGTTGGTTAAGATCAGTCATTTGACGATACTACCAAATATTTATTTTCTAGATTCATACAATGATAATTTCCTATATTTTCAAATATATATTCATTGAGGCTGCCATAAACCATGTAATCATAAATTAGAAACCTTTGGCATCCCTCCATGTCTTTGTTGGCAATGTAGAAGGCTCTTAAAATAACCATATTGTTATGCCTAATGTTGTTAATGATCTCCACCTCATTTATGAATTTTGAATCTCCAGTGGATATGAATATTTTAATTCTTTTCACTATGATTTACCTATCATCAAATGAAATCTTTCCCCTATATACCATCACAAATCTACCCTAGCTAGTCACATTGGCCCCATTAAAATTTTCTCTTGTGGCCTTGATTTCTTGCAAGTCAAACCACATTGCATCGGTGTTAAGATTCATGGTTCCCTTTAAAAGGCTCATGTTCCTCCTCATGAAATACCAATTTTTAGTGTCTCCTTGCATCCTCACTCACAAACAATGATATTTCCCTATGATAGTGCCAGTAAAACCGTAGAAGAAAACTCATCCACGATATTTGGTTTTTCATGTAGAAAAGGTATGGAGTAATCACAGACCCAAATTCATTCAGCACATACGCGATATAAGAACATATGAAATAATAACAATTCCTACTCATTTTTCAATAATATTTTTTATCATGTATGTGAATTGAAAAAATAAATAAAATTGGGCTAACAAATAACCTAATTTACTCAAGAAAATGGTCTCATTGGTGTACTTTAGCCAATGAAAAATTAAAAAATATGTATATATATTCTTTAAATAATATATATAGAATAAATATTAATTTTAAAACTTAGAATGGTTTCATTGGTGTACTTTAGCCAATGATTTGTGTGTGTGTGTGTGTGTGTGTGTGTGTGTGTGTGTGTGTGTGTGTGTGTGTGTGTGTGTGTGTGTGTGTGTGTGTGTGTGTGTGTGTGTGTGTGTAATAAATACTAATGTTAAAACTTAAAATGGTCTCATTGGTGCATTTTAGCCAACGATTTTTTTTTAAAGTAATATTTTTCTATTTTTAAAAAATAGTATATATATATATATAGAATAAATACTAATGTTAAAGCTTAAGAAAGAAATTTTAATTATTGTCAATGAAAATCCCAATGCAAATTAATTGGGTGAAGTGAAAACAATAAGTGGTACTCGAGACTGAGTTTCTTGAATCAGTGTTAAGTGCTAAATGCTTGAAACAACCCTTTATTATTTGGAATCTCTTTGTCGATTTGGTCTTATTGTGAAGTTTTTGAGCTCCTTTATAATCATATCAAGTTTGTTGATTTTGTTTAGAGTTTGGCAAGTGTGTCTCTCTGTGATATCCAAAATGTACACCCATAGTGTATGTATTCATTTGCTTGAAACAAAATCCCAAACATGAATTTAAATAAGGCAATGTTTCATTTAGTATTATGCATGAAAGAAATACTTTATTGGGCCCAAGCTCATTCAAACATGTTGGTGGCATTAAGGGAAAGCTCAACTAACTATGTTCTATTGCACATCCCCATCGTGATATCAAGGAAAGAAGATATGACTAAGTCTTAGAGTGAAATAAGAGTTTAAAATAGTTTCATTTAGTTATTATACAAAATCAAACCATAATCTTCTTTCTTGAAAACTAAAAGCTCGATTAGATCCACCTATAGATGATAAAATTTTGGTATTTCTTTAGTGCCATTATTGTACATGTAATGCCAAAGATAGATGTTAAAATGTATATGAGAGATGAAGAGACTTTGGGGGAAATATTAGGAGTGTTTTCTTTCTTGTCCTTAAAAAGGAAAATTGACATCTATTGAGAGGCTCTCATACTGAAGACTTAGAAATTAGACCAAAATGTATTATTTTTATCCTTCTTAGTACATAAGAACTGTTATGATACATTTTTGAAGGTAGAGAGGTATGTTTATGTCTTTTTAGTGTATTTTTATTGATTCCTCATTATTTTTATAATTTTTTAATCTTAATTGTGGAAATGTTTGCATTTATATTCTGTTGATTTAATGTGAAGACCATCCTATTTGGGCCCATTCTAATTTAAGCCAATCTACCTTATTTGGGGCCAAGCCAAGCCAATCCAATTACATTAAGTTAATAAACCATCTTATTTGAAGTAGATATTGAGAGGGGAGGTGAATCAGTTGCATAAAAATAACTATTCAATTCCATTCATCATTCCAAGAAGCATTCATTCACATAAAGATTAATGCATACATAAACAACCACATAAGCATATCACAAGATAACATAAGAGGTATGTGGGAAACCCTCTTTAGGGATAAAAACCATTGAACCAATCATATGGACTAAAATCCTATAATTTCAAGATGCAAATTTTATTGAAGCACCAACTTCATAAGGAGCTCCAACCCCTATCTAGTTGAGCACCCACTCAACTAGTCTTCTACAAGCTCTATCTTGAAAAGAGGCTCCGACCCCATAGGTATATTAACACCAAATAAGTCACATATGATATTTTATCACCTTAAAACACATATTTATAATCTTCAAATTATTATGACCTCTTTGCTTTCACTCTTTCCCCATCAAACTCACTCAAACAGCCTCTTAGGCCTTCTCGCTCAACTAGCCTCTACTAGGCTCATTAGGTCCATTGACCTATGTATTAACATGTATAAAATATGTTATATATACATTATATTATCTCATATTTACTCTAATGGTCCGTAATGACCTGGTTCTACTCCTCCAAGAGCTCCTTTACTCTCTTCACACCACACTTCTCTAACTAGCTCCAATAGGCCAATTAGGCCTTGATTTTATACCAAGCACTTGGTCTCACCCATATTGGTAAAATAAGATACTTAAAATTATTTTATTATGTTTAAAATATTTATTTAAACATGATAAAAAATCATCAATTTTGTCAGCCATTGCCCTTAAGGCCCAAATCTTCCATTAGGCCTAATAGAGACCTAAAGCAATTAGGTCTTCACACCTACACATTACACTTGTGACCTCTTGGATCACATTTATCTTCCATAAAAACTTGAAAAAATTCATATTTAAATTTAATATACCCTTTAAAACATTCACATATTCCCACACCACTTGGAATTCAAACTCACCACTTGATCCATGCTAATAGGCCTACTCACCATTAGCCCTTCTCATTGCCAAAAACTCTGTCAATCATATCTGAAGTATAAATTCAACTTTATCAAATAAATATATGAAAATAAAATATAAATATATCATTAATGACTTATAAAACCTTTCCATGTCCAATATACACCTTCACTCAAGCTCTAAGCACCTAAAAACACCTCTACAATAGGCTCACTCAGTTCTACCAAAATCTACCAAAACACAGTCAAACATATTTGAAATTTCACACTTGATCAATGACAAGCCAATAATTTTAAATAAATATTATGAGACTTATATAAAAACTCCATTATCATTATATCCTTCAAATCTTGGTAAAATATTTTTAACTTACTTTTACAAAATGACCACTCAAAATAGCCTGTAGCTCCAAAAACATAGTCATATAGAAGTTTATATTTTGTACTTGAAATGACACTTTAAACACTTATAATCCACATGAATATTTTATCTTAGTCCTATATATCATTCCCAAATTTATAGATATCAATTTATATTGATAATCATTGGTCTTACATACCAATCTCTCAAGCTTCTATCTCATTATCTTAACACAACTGGATAAGACATTTTGGCTTCTACATATCAACAATTTAACCTATCTATATACATTACATAAAAAATGAATAGGTAAATTAAGTCTCAAAAAACATAAATATTTTCATTATTTTAATTGAATCTTGTCATTAAGTCTCAAACCCTTCACTTATCTTAGCACTCCTAGAATAGTCAATCTGGCTCAAGAACCAGTCAAGATGAACTTGTACTCCAACACCTAAGGGGACACTTTCAAGATATTATAATGAATTAATATGATCCTTAAATAATATTATATCAACTTAAAACATATATACATAAATTTCTAATAACAATTAAGGAATATATAGACCAATATCTAAACTCTACCTTTCATTGTTCATCTCCACTTAGACAAGCCATCTTGAGAGCATTATTTTCTAGTGTATGAGCATCACAAAAACTTAAAAACAAAGGTAAAATGAGGTAAAGGTCTTTAAAAAGACCTAAAATCATTGGATCCATTCCTATTCATCTACACCTCATCCCTAAACACTTTTCACTCTGACTAGTTATTTCTCACTATCATCATTGTTTGGCAGTTTAGAGATAAGTCATCTTCCATGAAAAAAATTATTGAAAAAAAAATATTATTATCCAAAATAACTCCATATACATAAATAAAAATTCTTTACCTTTAACCTCCATCATGTGTTAACTCAGTCAACGCTACCTGTAGCATTAAATTCTTCAAAAATTAGCTTTTTTCTATAGCTTTTACTTATAGCCTTAACAAACCACTACCACCTGGAGGTGATTGGAGGAGTCATATATAACATAAAGTCATCAAACAAGACTTACCAATCCATTCTTTTCACTTTCTATTAATATCTTCACCATCGAGTCAATATGAGGGTTTAGAGAGGGTTTTGAACCAGTTTACACTCTTTACATTTATTCATATAGTATTACCCCTCAAATGATTAAAAAATGCTTATAAATCCTTATTATAACCATTTTACATCTCTCCAAAATATTTTATCTTATAATGCAATGATCAAACATGCTAATGAGCACCTAAACTTCCTTCTTGATCTTGGAAACCTTCAATTTGCATGCACAAGAGACATTATAACATGATTTATTGCCTTCGCCTTCAATCTATAACCTCAAACTTGGTCATAATACTTTAATCAACCTTCAAACCTAATTACATGCTCACATGGTTTATATCACCTTGAAAACTCAACTTCACCCTCCATTTGGACCTCACTAGGTCTCTATGCATGTTAGGTCTAGAACCACCAGTCATACTTGGATATTGAAAATGTCTTAAAACCTCTTTCCATAATCTTAAAACCTCATTCAAATTTAATATACATTAATATCATGGTCACATAATCATTATTACCTTCTAATCTTATCTTCATCCTTAATTTGGCCTCATTAGGTGTCTTGGCACAATAGGCCTTCAGCTATAAGTCACTTTAGGTCTTGAAGTATGACCCTATCACCAATTTATATACTCTCAACACCTCATATACACTCTTAAAAAACCTCTCATTTGATCAAATACTACTTGGAATCCTTCATAAACTTTGGAAACATCTCATAATACTTCATTGGGTTAGGCAGAGTCTAGAGCAAGGTCGAGCTATAGACCTTCAATAAATATTTTCCATTTTATACTCACTTTGGCACTCTGTTAAGTGCATCAACACCTTTTCATGCTAAACCTCCTATATACCATACTTAGATACTACTTGACATCTTCTCATAAGCCATGCCTCTTCTCAAAATCACCTTTGGGACATCAATGACCTTTGACTCCCTTTGACATGAATGACAACCTTAATTCCATAAACACACCAATGGGAACTTACCTCAATAGTCTCCCCCTTTGTCATTGATTAAAAAATATTTAACACAATAGACTACTTTCATCTCTCCAAGCTAGTTCTCCCCTTCAATTCTATCTCCCCCTTTAACATTAATGGTAAAGGTCATATAGACTTCTCACATAGTCATCTACACAATCCATTGATCATAAGACCTGACCACTTACTAAATAATAAAGTTCCCCCTTTATCCATGCATGCTTCTAATCAATCTTCTCAAACAAACTGATTTATCTCCCCCTAAATCCATGCTCCATCTAGATCATGTCACCGAAAACTACACACCATCTTGTTACAATAAACACAACATATTTTCTTACCTTATGAAAGCTCCATAGATATTCAAATAACCTTACTTATTCTCATCATGCTCTTGATATTCACCAAAATACATCCATCTCTTCATACCTTGTTATCTAATCCTTGATGACTACCTGCTTATATATTCCTTGAGGTAACATATGAACTTATTAGACCAACAAAAACATCTCAAATAGGCATGAACAACTCTATATGCTCCTTATAGCATCAAATATTTGGTTTTTATGGTTTATTTGTGTTTCTCAAGCTCTGATCTCTGTGGTATTCAAGAATATCTTCAATCTATCTTCCCATTATCTTCATTGATCATGATTACAAGATGTGGTTACCTTATTGGATCATTACATACTCAGATGCATTATGTAGATAGAAAACTTCATAATCAACTTCATAATCAAAGTAAAATCACCCACTTTCTCTTCTTAGGCCTAGAACATATTCATGTCATGCTATAGGAATGATTATCTTCATAACTTTTTTTTTCTCTTTTAGGGATCAACCAACTTGAAACCTTACTATTAACATCAAATTCAGATGATGGATCATATGATTACTACTTTCTAGATTTAAATGCATTGATCTTATAGACCAATCTTCAATTATCATATACTTACTCAAGATATCTGTGTTAACTCCTTAATTTCATGTTCCACTTGGATCATATCAATCTAAACAAGAATATCTCTTATAAAAACATCATAACTTGATTAAATATATTGGCATTGATGATCAACATACTAACTCTAAACTGAGATCTCTTTTACAAAACTCAAAAATTTGGTCATGTTAATATCACTATTTTGGTAATTGCAACATGTCATCATGCTTATTTTATAAGGTCACCAATATTTCAAGACCATGTTTCTTATTGGTTTGAATAATGTCTCTAAGAAGGCCTAGAAGAGATACCTTACCACTTATAAGTTTAGATCAATTGATCACCCAAATCCTTGTCATAAAATTGAATATTCTTATCAAGAACCCTATTTGGTTTACTATTCTCTTTTGACTCAATGTCCTATACATCTTCCTTCTCCTTATCCTTTATCTGATCTAAAACATAATTCTCTTGAGCAACTTTCTCATCATCCTTTCTTTTGATTTCCACCTTATCTTGACTAGTGTGACTAGCATTGATCACCTTTGGTCTCCATATCCAAGTGAGACCCTTATCATGCATTCTAAGACATAACCTAGCTATATGGCCAATATTATGACAACTATAGTAGGCCACATTATCCATACCTCTTGATAACCAACTACTCTTTCTTCTACAATATTTTGCTTTATGACCACAAATATTACATGCAAAATAATGACCATGAAATGAACTTGAACACCTTATTGCATTGGGATGCTTGATAGGTTTCTTTGTGTTGATATTCATGCTAGTGTACTTTACTTGATATAATTTCATACTTTGCTTCTCAAATTTGTTCATCTCGACTATAAGCTTATCATGCTCGAATTTCATAAAATCTAGCTTTGTCTTGAGCTGCTTGCATTCTTCCTCATTTGAACTCAGATTTATCTTTGTAACCCTTAATTTATCCTTAAGGTCTTGAATATTCATCTTATCTTCTTTGATTATTTCAATCATTTTATCAAACTTGGTTTGAATATGACTCACCTTTCCTTCATATTCCATAAGGGACTTGACTTTTTATCTAAGGTTCTTGATGATATTCTCATATTCATCTTCCTTAGAGCTGGATTTACTCCTCCTTTTCTCAAAATTACTAATCTACTCTTTAAAACTTTTTACCATCAACCTCAATTCCTAATTCTCTTTTTTTAGTTGCTTGGCCATTTTGTGCTTCTAGGATCAACTTAAAGCTATCAAGATTCTTTCAAAGGACCAGATCTAATACCAATTTTTAGAAGTAGCTAATGAGAGGGGGGTGAATTATTTTCATAAAAATAACTATTCAATTCCATTCATCATTCCAAGAAGCATTCATTTACATAAAGATCAAAGCATACATAAAAAACCACATAAGCATATCATAAGATAACACAAGAAGTATGTGGGAAGACCTATTGGGGGATAAAATCCACTAAAATAGGCATATATACTATATTCCTATAATTTCAAGATCCAAATCTTAGTGAATCACCAACTTCACAAGGAGCTCTAACCCCTATCTAGTTGAGCACCCACTCAACTAGTCTTCTACAAGATTTGTCTTACAAGGAGGTTCCACCCCTAGGTATCTTAGAAAAAAATAAGTCACATCTGATTTATAATAACCTTAAAACACATGTTACTAATCTTCAACTAATTATGACCTCTTTTCTTTCACTCTTTCCCCTTTAAACTCACTCAGACAACCTCTTCGGCCTTCTCGCTCAACTAACCTCTACTAGGCTCATTAGGTCCATTGACCTATGTAGTCACCTATATAAAATATGTTATATATAGATTATATAATATTATACTCCCTTTTATGGTCTTAATTACCTAGTTTTTCTCCTCCAAGATCTCCTTTACTCGCTTCACACCACACTTCTCTAACTATCTCAAATAGGCCAATTAGGCCTTACTTTTATACCAAGCACTTGGTCTCACCCATATTGGTTGGACAAGATCCTTACCATGTTTTTATTATCTTTAAAATATTTCCTTACACACGTTACACATGAGAAAAAATCATCAGTTTGGTCAGCCATTTCCCTTAAGGCTCAAATCCTCCAATAGGCCTAATAGAGACCTAAAGTAATTAGGTCTTCACACCCACATGTTACACTTGTGACCTATTAGATCACCTTTATCTTATAATGACACTTGAAACACTTAATATTTCACTTTAATATACCCTTTAATACATTCACATGGGTCCACACAACTTTTTAGTTAAACTCACCACTTGATCCATGCTAATAGGCCTACTCACCATTAGCCCTTCTCACTGCCAAAAACTCTATCAATCATATCTGAAGTATAAAATCAACTTTATCAAACAAAAATATGAAAAAAAACACATAAATATATCATTAATTACTTAAATAACCTCTCCATGTCCATTATAAACCTTCACTCAAGTTGCAAGCACCCAAAAATGCCTCTACAATAGGCTCACTCAGTTCTACCAAAATTTGCCAAAACACAGTCAAACATATTTGACATTTCACACTTGATCAGGGAAAAACCAAGACCTCAAATAATTATTATGAGACTTATATAATAAATACATGATCATTATATCCTTCAACTCTAGGTAAAACATCTCAAAACTTACTTCTACAAAATGGCCACTTAGAACAACCTATAGCTCCAAAAACATAATCATATAGAAGTTCATCTTTTATACTTGAAAGGAAACTTTAAACATATTTAATACACATTAATAGTTTTTATTATTCCTATATATCATTTCCAAATGGATATATATCAATTTATAGTGATAATCATTGGTCTTATAAACCAATCTCTCAGGCTTCTATCTCTTTATCTTAACACAGCTAGACAAGCCATTTTGGCTTTCACATATCAAAAAATTAACCTATCTCTATACCTTCCATAAAACATGAATAGGTAAATTAGGTCTAAAATATATATTTTTTTTTTCATTATGTGAAATTAATCTTGTCATATATTCTTAAACCCTTCACTTCTCTTAACACACCTAGAATAGTCAATCTAGCTCAAAAACTAGTCAAGATGAACTTGCACTCCAACACCTGAGCTGACACTTTCAATATATTATAATTCATTAATCTGATAATTCAAAAATCTTATATTAACTTAAAACATACATACATAAAGGTCTAATAGTAAATAAGGAATGTATAGACCAATATTTGAACTCTACCTTTTACTGTTCATCTCTACTGAGACAAGCCATCTTAAGAGCATTATTTGCTTGTGTATGATCATAATAAACACTTAACAACCAATTTAAAATGAGGTATAGGTCTTGAAAAACACCCAAAACCATTGTATATATTCCTATTCATCTGCACCTCATCCCTAAACACTTTTCACTCTGACTGGTTATTTCTCACTATCATCACTGTTTAGCAATTTAGTGATAGGTCATCTTCAATGAAAAAAATGATTGACATAGAATATTTTATTATAAAAACTAACTCCATATACATAAATTAAAATTATTTACCATTAACCTCCATCAAATTTCATGCATTGACTCCGTCAACCCTACCTATAACATCAAATTCTTCTAAAAATAGTTAGTCCTTTTTATGTAGATTATACTTACAACCTTGAAAAACCACTACCACCTGAAGGTGCCTAGATTAGTTATCTATAAAATAAAATCATCAAAAAACACTTACCAATCCATTCTTAGCACTTTATATCAATATCTTCACCATTGGGTCAATATGAAGGTTTAGAGAGGATTTTGAACCAGTTTACATTGTTAATGTTTGTTCATATAGTAATTCCCCTAAATGAAAAACAAATTATTGAAAATAATTATTATAACCCTTTTTCATCTCTCCAAAATAGATAATCTTCCCATGTAATGATCACACATGCCAATGAGCACCTAAACTTCCTTTTCGAGCTTGGAAACCTTCAATTTGCATATAGGAGACCTTCCAACATGATTTCTTGCCTTCACCTTTAATCCATGACCTCAAAATTGGTCATCATGCTTGAATAAACCTTTAAAAAATCATTCCATGATCACATGTATTATATCACCTTGAAAACTCATCTTGACCCTCCATTTCGACCTCACTAGGTCTTTATGCATGTTAGGTCTAGAACCACCAGTCATACTTGGACCTTAAAAATGCCTTAAAACCTCTTTCACTAATATCAAAACCTCATTCACATGTAATATACATTCATACCATGCTCACATAATCATTATTACCTTAGATTTTGATCTGTATCCTTCATTTGGCCTCGCTAGGTGTCTTGGCATACTAGGCATTCAGTTGTAAGTCACTTTAGATCTTGGAGTATGACCCTATCACCAATTTAGATACTCTCAAAAACTCATATAAACTCTTAGACAACCTCTCATACACTCACACACTACTTTTCATCCTTCATAAACTTTGGCAACATCTTATAGCACTTCATTGGGTTAGGTAGAGTCTAGAGCAAGGTCTAGCTGTAGACCTTTGATAAAGATTTTCCATTTTAGGCTCACTTTAGCACTCCCTTGAGTGCATAAACACCTTCTCATGATAAACCTCCTATATACCATTCTCATATACTACTTCACATCTTCTCACAAGCCATGTCTCTTCTCAAAAGCACCTTTGGGACATCAATGACAACCTTAATTCCATAAACACACCAATGGGAACTTACCTCAACACCTCTTTGGGGACAATTTATTCCAATCCATTACATTTATAGGTATCCTTGATTTTGGGCCATATTTCATGGTTAATATGAGTCATGGCATATCACTATCCTAAACTTATTCTAGCATGTTCATTCATATGGAAAAATGTGATAGATCAACTCACCCATCTTATCTAAAACTTATCTCATTTTGCATCTACTCTTGACATTTATTTTAATAGTCTACAAGCCAATATGATCTTACAACAACAACAAAGCTCACAATCTAGACCTATTATGCCATTTCCCTTCTAAGGGCCCTTATTTATGATGACCCAAGTGTGCCTAAGTCTGATAACTATTTGATCAAGATATGTCATGATCCCCTTCCTAAACATAATTAAATACATCCACTTCCAAAGTAAGATAAAGATATTTAATCCATTCTTGACATTTTTATTGAATCACCCATATTTTACCAAACTCAAACCATTGTTGGTCCACTTCTATTTGACATAGGACCCATATTCAATGGGCCCATCTTTGAAAGGCCCATTACTATTGAGCAACATCCCATTATTCATCTATTGTTAAACATTATTTGTTTTAGAAAATTCTTTTGTCTCAAAACCTTCATTTCCAAGTGAAAGGTGAACAAGATACTTATGGACATTGTAATTAAACAAGCCCTCTTTTTGGCTACCTTTAAATTAAAAGCATGTTTTATTTTTGAACCAATAATACTGTCAAAACCAATATCAGAATCAGGGTTTATTAAATAACTAATATTAGACTTAACATCAGAATTAGAATCAATGTTAGTCTCAACATTGGATTCATATCCCATTTAGTTAGAATGAACTTTAGAATCAATATAAATTAGTGTATATTGTAATATTAGCTATAAACTTCCACTATAAACACTTGAGTTTGAATCAACTTTATAATCATCATAGATTAATAGCTATTCTGACATTGGCTACATACTTTTGGTAAATAGAATTAAACACATTTATGATACTTCTATGGTTATTGAGGATGTTTTAGTCAGCATCGACATAAGTTCTCCTAGTAACTTTTACAAGAGTTTTGTTGGCTTGTACTATTTCATTGATATTACATATGCCTTTCCCATTAACTAGCCTATCCATTATATTGATATTTCATTACCCACACACATTGATTGGTACCAAAAAAATCACACACTGTTGAAATTTTTCCATGGTGACATCTCATTGGAAAATTTTCTTAGCATCCAATAACACATTCAGGCAGAAAAACAATCTCTTAGTGAAATCATATTTAAGGTGTTAAGGGAGAATCAAAATCAAAAATCAAAAACCTTTAGTGAAACCTTAATTAAGGTGTTAAAGGAAAATCAAAATGAATTATCAATGGATCTTAGTGAAATCTTATTCAAGGCATTATTAGACAATCCAAATCAGAATAATCAAGAGGCCTTAGTTGGTGAAAACCTATTTGAGGCACCAATATATGAGAAAAATTTGTCTTCATTATTTGATGAAAACATCATTGAAGTCAATATCAAAACAACCAATCATCTAAATATCATTCAGATTGTAATAACTCTTAGGCTTAAGGAATAAAAAATATTATGGTCCTCTTAAGATAATTTTTAGAGATCTTTGGCCTTGCCACAATCAAAATTATGTCGAATCTAGAATCAACAATAATGAGTGTGATTAAAAATCTCAATCTTCATTTATCTTGCAAAAATGATGCATTCCATTGTGATCCTATTATTCATTCAAGACCTATATTCCATTCTCCAATTAGATAATTATTACAATGCTTATCCTTATCTACCATTCTTGACATCTTATCTAGAGGTTTGGAGGAAGTAGAATCAACAACCAATGAATATCATGACAATAAGAGTATAATTCACATCAGTATCAAGATTTAAATAGAGATATTATCCTGAATAGGTATTGGTTAGATATCAAAGGGTCCACATTATGTATCATATAATCCTCCATTGGGTTGAGATGCTAAAAATTTTATTAAAAAAAATAATTAAAAATACAAAATAAGTAAAAGAAAAAGAGAAATAATTCAGCCAAAAGTGAAAACCATGCTTATGGTGCCTTGGGAAAGTACCATGATGAAAATCAGGTTTATGAGATCTTGCATAAATATTTTGTTATTTGTAAGTACCTTAACACTTAGGTGAAATGTCATCTATATTGACCATACCATTCCATTCTATCCATTTTGGACATTCAGTCATATTTGGCCCAACCCAACTTATAAGGACTATTTCAAATAATTTGGACTTATACCCACTAAAGTGGAGTGGAGAAAAATTTCTCCAATAATAATTTTTATATATTCCAAATAAATTAGAATATTCCAAACCATTTGAGCATAGATCATTTCAAATAAATTGGACTATTTCAAATAATTTAGACTTATACCCACTAAAGTGGAGTGGCAAAAAAATTCTCCAAATTTTTTTTCTATATTCCAAATAAATTGGATTGTTTTAAACCATTTGGGCATAGATCATTTCAAATAAATTAGACTTATACCCCCTACAGTGGAGTGGAGAATATTTTCTCTAGAAATATGTTTTCTATATTCCAAATAAATTGGATTATTTCAAACCATTTGGGCATAGATCATTTCGAATAAATTAGACTATTTTGAATAGTTTGGACTTATACCTACTAAAGTGGAGTGGAGAAAATTTTCTCCAAAAACATGTTTTTTATATTCCAAATAAATTAGACTATTTCAACCCATTTTGGCACAGATCATTTTGAATAAATTAGACTATTTTGAATAATTTGGACTTATACACACTTAAGTGGACTGAAGAAAATTTTCTCCAAGAATAATTTTTGTATATTCCAAATAAATTGGACTATTTCAAACCATTTGGGCATAGAGCATTTTGACTAATTTGAACTATTTTAAATATTTTAGACTTATTATACATTCCAAATAAATTAGACTATTACAAATGATTTGGATAGAGATCATTTTGAATAATTTGGATTATTTTGAATAATTTGGACTATTTCAAATAATTTGGACTTATACCCACTAAAGTAGAGTGGAGAATTTTTTCTCCAAAAATATTTTTTTATACTCCAAATAAATTGGACTATTTCAAGCCATTTGGGCACATATCATTTTGAATAAATTATACTATAAAATATATGATATTATAATGCTAATTATCATCATTATGACCTTGACATCCAAAATGAAAGTCCCAAAAGGGAGACAAACAAAAATTAAGGGATAACCTCAAAGATAAAATAGAAACAAGAAACATACATCACAAAGAGAAATATAGAAAAACATTACATATCAAGGATGAATTTGGATCATGTTACTTTGCATGTAGGTCCATAATTTCTAGTCATTAAGCTATTGCATTTACTGGGTCCATATACACTACAGCCCTGTAATGACCACTACCCTGTGTATTAGTATTTTTTACATCCAAAGCATCCACCACACCCCATCTTGAATAGAAGTTAACCAAATAATGGGCTGATGATATAAGGGCATTTAAGTCAAATTTGTTGATAAAGGGGAGTAGAGATGGTAATAGTTTCAGCTAGGAAATCACAAAATGGGTAGCAGCCTATTCACCCTCCACCATAGCCATGTAATGATCATGAAACTAAACATAATGAGATTCCAACTCTTGAAAGACACTTATAGGAAGTGAACCAAGACAGTGTGAACCAAAAAAGGTAGAGTAGGCCCAGTTACTACCTCAAAGCTACTTAGCTAACCAATGAGGCCACCTTGAAATTCCTTCCATATAAAGGCCTATACCACTTGATCAGCTTCCTCCCTATTTTGGACAACTTGAAGTAGGTTACTAGAAAAACATGATGCCACATACACTTTGGTTTTGTTACATTAGATAGCATGAAGTTAATCCTCACCAATAATAGTTTGAATTGCCTCAAAAACCTCCACATTTAGAATCCAAAAGATCAAACAAAGTATACGATCTGAGGCACTACCTTGAAAATCCATTTCATAATGCTTTACATTGAGTAAAAAAACATGGGTGATAATGACTAATCTTTACATAGCATAATACATCTTCATAGCATAGGAAATCCAATTAGGGGAGAAAATCAAGAATGAGTGAGACAAAGATAGACAAATGTCAGTAGTTAATCACTTTGAGTGAATTATTTCCTGTCATGACAAAACACTTTTTACCCAAGGGATTAGTGTGCAATCATGATGTGAAAATCCATTTACACATGTCAAATATATAATATGCCCAAAATTGAATGCAATAAGTCTAACAAAATTTTATAAAGTCCCATCAATCATAGGTGATGTCATAGGTCCACCAAATCAAGTCTCAACCATCGATCATATACATTATCCATCACTACATCAATCACTTAGTCCACCCCTCAATTCATAAGTAAATCTAATTATTTGTTAGCTTCCCTAAAGTAATGTGACACTAACCAATATTTCATTTCATCCAAGAGAGGCCAAATCAGGTGGAGGATGTTATTGAGTCCATAAGCCTTAGCATGCCAATTATGAATCACCTCCACTATGAGATTGGAATCTCATTCAATTATCAAGTATTTGATTATGCATTGTCTTGCAAGTTGTATGCCTAGGATAGCTTCCTAGGATTTAGCTTCATTGTTGGTTCTATTTGGAGGTTCACTCAAGTGACATGCATGAGAGAACTAGATCAATCTTGAATATTGCATCCCACTCCTGAGGCTACTAGATTTCCCCATGTTACTCCATCAAAATTTAATTTAAAGAAACTAGTAGGGGGGATTCCAAGGATATCTACACATATATGAGATAAACCACTATATACCCTTGACCAATTAACGGGGCATCAACAAACAAATTTAATGAGGGAGAGACTTGAGAATTGTTTGATGTTTATTAGGAAGATCTTCATGAGTAGGTGCCAATATAATAATAGATTAAATTAGGTAATTTCAAGTTAAATTTATGGAGTATCCACTTCCATGGGGATTATCTTTCAAAATTAGACCTAATTCAATACTTTCAAGGTATATCCAACTATAAATCAAATTGCATGAAATGAGACCAAATCATTACTAAATTAAAATCCATAATTTGAAAAAAAATAGATTACATTTGAAATTATTTAAAAAATTTATTTGTATGAAATTGATGCTAATGATACTAAAATTATAGTTTACAATCAATAAATACACTTGAAAAAATCATATGGTGAAGTTACATTCTTCTAAACAATGTTTCACAGATGATGGCATGGATATTTTGATTTCTCCCAAAAATGTGATCATAGATCTCATTTTGATTCTCCAATACTTTTCATCTTTTTAAATTCTATTTCCTATATCTACTTGTTGTAACATATCTCATTTGTAATTTTTATTTTATAACACATTTTTGAGAATTACAATCAATAAACACCATTTTGGCAATTCAAAAATCATCTCCAAAGGTCCCTTTAAAAAAAAATTCAATCAATTTATCTATATTTATATTTAAGGGCTTATAATATTTTTTCTCCCAAACAAACATGAAATTTGAACTTGTGTAATCCATGGCTTGAAAGAATAGCCTAAAATGACTGTCCTCTATCATCGACCAAAGGCCAACGTGAGAAGAAGACTATAGTGCCACCTTCAAAATTTATTTGGAATGATCTTGAATTTAGTATGACATATTTTCTATTATATAATCTTCTTTTCTTCTCATAACATGCATTTTCATATCTTTTATTTTGTGCACAATAAATAATAAACCATCCAACACCCAAATTAATAGTTTTTTAGAAGTCAGTTTTAACTCCTCATTTGAAATGTCTACAATTTATTAAGAAAGAAAGCAATCATTTATTAAAAATATTATATTATAATAAATATAACATACAAATTTTCTAAAAAAATGTTTTACATGTTAGATTGATCATTGATGCACTTTTGATTTGCATTTTATATTATAACATGTAAACATATTGCATTTCATTTGATGTATATTTATTTGCATTTCTTTAAATATTATAAAGATTCATATAAACATATAAAAAAATATATACATGTTCAGGCACATGTAACTATACTCATTATACGTGGATGTACAATTTCTATTGCCAACTTTGTAACATACATATGCATATACATGTTTATAATGAATCCTCATAACTTGATCATAACGGACTCTTCTTATCATTTGTTAAAATAGATGTAACTCATCATATTCTTAAAAAAAATACAATTACTTATGTAATCTATTTATTCCATTTAACATATGCACACATATATTCCATTATATATATGCTCTTTTTTATTCAAATATTCTTAATAAATATCATGTTTACTCTGAAGATAATTTATTGTCTTCAAGACACAATATAGCACATATTGAGTTATTTTAAACATGACAAATTCAACTTTTAAACAACATTTAAATGGGTAAATACAACCATATTCAAGTCGACACAACAATAAAATGAACCCACACTTCTAAATCCTAAGCCAATGCACTCTATTTTATTATTTTCTACACTAACCTATCTATAAATAAAAATTAAATTGTAATGTGTTTAAATAAATAAAGATAATTTATATCTAGTATATGAAATTATATAATTACACATTCATTGAAAGAGGTTTTTCACATTTTTTTTTGTCTTTTTGTCATTTGTACAACTGCACTCTTTTGTTGAACCTTATGTTCTTTATACCCAGCAAGTTATTATATAATCTAGTAACTAAAAATTATCACCAGCATTTGATTTAATTTTTTTTTTTAAAGTGTCTTGTTGTAGAGTTTCACCTTGTGTTGTTTTTTTGGAGGCTTCAATATGTAGAGATGTGTCTTAGGTTATTTTATTGGAGACACAAAGTTGTAGAGTTGTGTTGTAAACTATTTTAATTGAGACAAATAGACAAAAAAATATTTTGTTAGTATTATAAATAATTGATAAATAAAAAATTTATAATTATAAAAATATGCATGATCTTATCTTACCTTCTTTAAATTTGAAATTTTTTATGTTCATTGATAAAATTTTCCCTTATTATTATTTCTTCACTTTCATTCAATGTCATTATTGCTACACACTGAAAGATTGTTAAGTTGTTAGGTTTGAAAAACAAAACATACACACTGAAAGATTGTTAAGATGTTTTATTTGAAAAATAAATCATGATTATGAAATAAATTAAAAAATTTATGCACCTGGTAGTGATCAAAGTGATTGTTCTAGTATTGGTTGTCATGAATCTATCAAAAACTTTTGAAATTGAACATTAATAATTGTTTGTTCTTCAGTTTATGTAATTCAAGATAAATTATTTTGCATTTACATACAAGCATGTACTAATCCATCTCCTGTATATAGCCCTATCACATCACATGTATATGAATTATTGAAAATATGGATAAGTCTCTCCCAAAATAATTATCTAATTCATTTTTTATTGGCCTTTCTATTGTGTGTGAACCAATCATTTGAAGTGTTGGTTCATCTTTACTTATGTCAACACCTTCCTCTAATTTACTTTGTTATGAATGAAGGATGAAATATTCAATCTAAAAATTAGTAAAATATTGAGAAAATTTGATACTTGTAATATGAGTCCAATTGAATCCATCACTATTTGGACCCCAAAGTATGACACCCATATTTTGCATATAATGGAAAGGACCAATACACAACTTTGTAAGAGAGTTTTGAATGCCAGAGAAATGGTCAATTTTGTGAATGATGAATACATTGAAATATCCACCAATAAATTTATCAATCAATACCTAAATAAATATGTGA
This sequence comes from Torreya grandis, assembly GCA_037957365.1. NCBI lineage: Eukaryota > Viridiplantae > Streptophyta > Pinopsida > Cupressales > Taxaceae > Torreya > Torreya grandis. The sequence continues at coordinate 339,264 of JARHVA010004980.1, forward strand.
ATATGTTCTTCCTTAAAATCTTCAATGATATTCAAAAGATAATAATTATCAAATCAACATTCACACCAACAATGAACATTGCACTGAAATCTTCTAAAATAGATGGCCAAAGACATGGAGGGCCGTAATGGGAGCTAAACATTTATGTATCTATCTCAAGAATCTAACCTCCATCACTATCTAAATATTTTCTCAATATACTTATTGAATTTGGAGATAATGCTTCCAAGATTTTTTTTATTTTTTGAAATACTTTCATTTAGGACACACAAATCTTCAAACCTTTTCACAAAAATTCTATAATGCTCCATTACTTCTCCACGTATGATTTTGTTTTATGTTGGAAGTGTCAGATCATGATTGGTGAAATATCTATAATTTTTTATAAGATGTTACTCTCCTACTTCAGTTTTTTGCACCAAGTGTTCATGTTGTTACACCCAAGGGTTTTCAAGAAGGAAATAGACCCTTTTTCTAATAAATCTGATAGTTCTAATAATTTTTTATCAAAAATCCCTTGAATATTTATTAATACTATTATATTGATCATATTTAAATCTTGTTTATCTAAACCAAGTAAAGTATCACTTTCAAATAAATCAAACACCTAATCAAAACAATCCCAAATAGGTTATTCCATGAAAAAAGGCAATTTTTTTCCTATAATTATTATGATGAGTAGTTCATTTATGTGAACAAGTTTTTATCTTGTTCATGTATTTTTTATGTATTATTTTCCTTATTTTAAGTTTCTTCCAACCTCGTAGTTGGATAAGGTCACGTGTAGATCGAACTCTTTATACAAATAAAGCTTTATAAATTACTTCATTTGATTCACTATATTAGTTACATATTTTGTAAACAATATGGAATGGAGTAACTATTTTCAAAAATCTTGCCCTTCTAACAGAACATTTTTTCTCAGTGATGGTGAATTGTATTCCTCATCTAAAAAATTCTCTATTGTGTTGTAATTGTGTGTTGGCCATCTACAATTTTGAATCTTATGGTTATTTTCTTCATCATATCTTCAACGATTTATTTTGATTCGATAATACATTGAGGGTTATTTGGATCAAAATAAATTAACAAAGCATCCTTCATTATAACCTCATTATGTTTTATGAATGAATTAATTATAGCATTCACCCCTATATCATTTATATTTCTTATTTTAATATTAGCATCCCCCTATTCACAGAACTCTATAGGAATATTCAATGTGTAATTACTGGAGGAAATATACCATGTGGAGAATTCACTTTGTGTCTGATCAAAATTTTGTGCCAACAAAATTGTATCAAACTTTTGTTTGATCTTATATTTCTCCATTGGTGTGAGTAATTATATAGCCTTTTTCAAATCTGCATACAAATATGTTGCCTTTGCTTATCTTATTTTCTTCAATGTTTTTATATCTTGATTGCAATGTGTCTTAAATGTATATTTACATGGTGTCAAGTAAAAGATTTGGTGCCCCTTGTTCATATTTTTATTTAAACATATTTTATATTCTAAGGATCAAATTATCTCTATTTATTAACCCAGACATTTCAAGTTTGTCATAGTTATTCAAATGAAACTCAAAAGTTTTACAAGAAGGAGAAAGATTCATTTTTGTTAATTTCATTTTATTGGATGTAAATTTATTGAAATTAGCTATAGCACAATGAATAATTCCCTCTTCTCCATTCCATACTTTCAGTTGAAATTGAATGACATCTTCAAGTTCATCATTATCACAGGCAAGGATTACTCCAATCCAAGAAGATTCCTTTCTAGATATAGTGCTAAATAAATAAATATATGCATGCATATTTATCAGACTAAATAACCTAAAATACCAATCAACAAGAATAATTTTGTCACCACCATAAAATGGAAGATGGCGATGTGGATTTAATTTTAGTTTTGGTATTTTAAATGGTAATATATCCAAATTTTCTTCAATTGAAGCCTTCTTCTACTTTTTAAGTGCGAAAATTTCTTTCTAGTCTGAGGACATTATATAAATCCATTAAAATGATTTAAATATTGATATTTTGTAAAATCTAAGTTACTTGTTGTAGCACTTACAAAATTATTTGTGATTAACTAGTAATTATTTATATATCAACAAATGTGAATTCTAATCTACAATTTATAATACATATTAAATCTTCTTAATATATACATTAACTTGGACATAAACTAAAAATATATGACCAAACTAAAAATAAATTATATATAGAGAAATGTAAAACTCATTTAAAGGGGATTGACTAAAAGTTGAATGTGCATTTCTAACATATCAGGCACTTACTAAGTATATCATAAAATTATAACACCATACTTAGGGTTCTGACTTGGTGAGCTAGATGTACTTTTAAAGAAAATTCACTACTAAGCTATCCATTTCATTGATAAGCATGTTGAAATTATCTCCTAGGAGATACCTTCAACATCCCATTGAATTTGTGAGAAGGCCTGTGAAGTAATATCCTAGCCAAATTAGGACTAACTAGAGGAAAGTTGAGGACATTTTAAATATGTATATTAAATATGTCAAGTATTATAAGTAAATAAAAATACCATCCAATATAAACTGATAGGCAAAGGAATATACAAACATCTATTTTGAAGGAGAAATAAGAAGGGGAAGTATGTTTCAAATATTCAACTTAAGGGGTCTGAGGTGAGATGTTAAAACATTAGAAAAATATGGATGATCTCCTATTTGAGGTTTTATCATTATTTCAAACAGATAATCTATTTACCACATGTGGGATGAGGCATCAACACTCATCATGATTTAGTATATAAATCAACACTAAATTCTTATACACACTACAAACTATGAGAAGCTCCAAGCCATTTCATTCAATACATATTTGAAATTTGAAAACAAGAGCCAAAAGGTTGATTGTATTACAATGTTTGTTTACTTGGCTAAGTTTACAAAAACTATCATAGCCACCGCCAAGACCTAATAACACAAACATCAAGAAAACAAAAAACCTTACAAATATTCATGTGTCATAGTTTCAGAGAATTTGATGTCAACCTTAAGCTTGGAGTAATTGTATTCCACCAAAGTATGTTTAATCAAAGTCATGCCCACTACCATGACATATGAACCACTAAAGTACCTTTAATTCAAACCAAAAAAGGCCCCTTGTATGGAATGGTCTCAATGAGCCACTAAGTGAAGTTCAACGTACCTAGATCAAGTGAAATAAACCTTGGGGAAATTCCATCACCCATTCTTTATTGATTGTTGTGTCAAAATGCCCATCAATATGTACCTTCAAGGTCTCTCCTAAGAGATACCTTTCAAACATGCACAAGAGTGAATTTTTCCTTCAATGTATCTCTTAGGAGATACCTTAAAGTTACCCATGAAGGTATTATAAGGATATTTCAAGGCCCTTGAAGGAATATCCTAGGAAATACCTTGAAAGGCATTGTCAATGATCATACATTCAAGGGGACATTGAATGTATCTCCTAGTAGTTACCTTCAACATGCACATGAGTGGAATTTTCCTTCACCTTGAAGGCACTACTTGAAGGGCCTTGTAATACCTTTAAGGTACCTCCTAGGAGATACCTTCAAGTTACCCATGAATTTATTACAAAGGTTTAAAACATTCTTCAATAAATTTAAAAGGCTTTGCACCCCTATTTTGATTCATCTAGATCCTTAAAAGTATGACACTTGGCATCCCTTCATTAAAATAAGCTCATAGAAGATACCTCAAAGGGCATTGCCATGCATTCTATGGGACATTAAAGGTATCTCCTAGGAAATACCTTCAACATGTACATGAGTGGAATTTTATTTCACTTTGAAGGCACTAATGGGTGACACCTTGAATGGCCTTATAATACCTTCAAGTGTACCTTCAAGGTATCTCCTAGGAGACACCTTTCAAAAATTTGTAATTATGGATTCAAGGTATATCTCCTAAAAGATACCTTAAAGTTACCCATGACGGTATTACAAGAAAGCATAAGTTTTAAGTGTTCCATGATCCTGCATTCCAAGGACCTTCTAGGTGGCACTTAGTGATTTTGTTTGGCAATTTTACTCAATGAATCCCTCTCATACATTTTGGTTTTCATCACTCTGCACTCTACATATCCCATAGGAATTTAGTTATTTAGTGTTTTAATTTTGAGGATTGATTCAAAATAGATTATTTAGGAATTTAGGGTACAAGACTCAAAGATTCATTTGTCAGGTATAAAAACTATTCAAAACTTACTTTTCATCCACTATTCTTCAAGAACTAGGTCTCAAGTTTTACACTTTGATTTATATGGGTCTTCAAAAGGATTTATTTGATAGTTTTTCTAGGTAGGTCCCTATAATAAATTTAGGTCTTTGGTAATTTTACATGGTGAAGGAGTTCTACATATTTTGTTGTTTAACAAAAATGTTTGGAACTTTTGTTCGAGATGCTCACAAACAGTGTTATACCCTAACTCCCAACTTCTAACTACCAAAAGATTCATTACTCAATAAAATAAATCCAAAGAAGCAATAAAATAACACTTGGTAGAGGGAAATGATGTGGTACTCCTACTAAATGCCAATAGTGCCTATGTGGCATACCTTCCAAATGAGGTGGCAAAGTTCATATTAAAAAAACAAAATAAAGTTATAGTTATTGGACATTAATGACACACAAACTATAAATTAATGATGAAGCTATATCAAATCAATTTAAATGATGGCATGCCCATTCTATCTTGATCTAACTTATGAATTCACTTACTCTTTTGCGATAAATCCCTAGCCACCAGTGCCTTCGACTTAACAACATACTTAGGAGAGCTGAGTGATTGAATTGTAAACCACCAGCTTAACTATAGAATAATGACATCCTCATCCAGGGCATTCTAGGAAACACTTCCTCCTTTAAGATTCTCCATTAAGGATTCTATTGATTCAATGGATACACTCTTTTAACATATTATATTTAACAACAACTATAGCAACTATTTGGTGTGATTGGATGCCATAAACTAGGTTGATGTGCACACACATGAAGAGAACCTAACTCTATCCTAAATTCAATTGGCTATAGACCTCCTCTCACTAAAAATACAAGGGATACACTTTGTAACTATGAATCTAGAAGTCATGACCTACATTGACCTCCTATAAAACATATTATTCATAGGGAAGATAATGGGAGGAGTGTACCTAGATCACCTCAATCATAAGATGGTCACAAAAATAATCTTTGATAATGCATTTCCAATCCACCTCTCTCTTTATATCACAAATGCCACCTATGATCTACATGGAGTAGTGGCATGGAAGAAAGAGAAGTTTGTCAAGAAGGTGCTTAACCATTGGATGTTCCCTAGAGAGACAATCAACTTGAAATACAAATATCCCACCCCAATAACAAAATTTATAATGGGAATTTAGACTGGGATGCCCCTATTAAATAGGCTATTTGGACACCCTACCATTGAATTCGTCCAACTGGAATGGGTTCTGCTATTATATTTTCTTAGGATGTCAAAATTGACCTTTTCTCTAGGAGAAGTGATTGGAGCAAGGTTACGAGAACAAATTTTTCATAAAGATAAGAGGCCTCCAATAGGCCACTTTTACATGATGTCTACTTGCTCGACATAGTTTTTTGGATGGTCTACATCATCAATGGCTCATTCTATAACCCCCTCCAAATTGTATAAAGAACATGATATGTGACTCTTATTCTTTCATGCATATATATGCATACACTCTTAATATTGTGCACATTACTGAGGATGTTTACCTAAAGGTATGAATGGCCATCCATGAGTCCCTTTTACCTAGGATATCATAGAGTATCACAAATACACTACTGATCAGGGGAGACTACTAGTTATACATTGACAACATATTCATCATGGTGATTGGGCATAAGTTTACACCTTTGTGACTCCCTAAGTATGTCACAGATAAGCTAACAAAGCAAAAAATAGCCTATTGATTTAATAGTCTTAGGAATATTAGAGTATTATTCCTAATTTAGTTAAAGGGTCTAGATTAATAAATCAATAAAATCTATTAAAATTATTATGATACTAATTTATGTAATTTATCTTTTCTAAAAATAGTAAGTAAATAGGGAGAAATAAATACTTAATTTAAATTGGATTGAGATGGCTGAGATAGAGTTTGATACTAGAGGAGTAAGCTTGGGATAGTGTCACAAACTAGGATCTGACTTTCATTTTATGATTGGATAGGAGCACTAAAATAGGATAGTAGTGACACCAGTGCTATAGTCCTCCTCTACTGCTATTGTCTAGGTGATATGAGCTTTTTGGGTTTTGTTTGATATCCCTATGTAAGCCTTCCTATGAAATTTCAAGTTTTGGATGTCTTCGAAGCTTGATTTTCCATTATGCTTTGATCAATGGAATTTGAATCACTTTGTAAAAAAGGGGTTAGTATGTGTAAGATGAACTAAACATGTTTCCACACCCCTTATGTGGGCACGTTGCATACATACCAATACTCTAAAGAGGGATCAAGGCTTATGTAGTTCTCCCACTTGATGTGTTATGTGTGATTGTGTGATGCAAATGTAAAAATTCTAAACTAACTATTCTTGAGGTGGATAGGGACTGGGATGAAAACTTGGATGTGATTATGACTATATTGGATGGTTGTATGTAGAGAATAGGGAAGTGTACTTCAATAGTCTTGTTTGTATTCTTACTTTCTTTGTAATATTTTCCAACCCTTTCTAAATAAACTTTGAATGTGCTTTTATAGGGATCTATTGGTCATGGGTCGAATGAATTTGTGTTAGGCTGACAAGGTTAAAGATAAGGATTGGAGTGGAAATGACCATTAGATCCAAAAAGACACTTGGATAGGAGTGGTAAAAGTGGACACCATATGGTCTAGCACTATAGTCCAAGTTGGGTGTTATTGTCCTAAGGGTTTAGAACCTAGGGGGATGGATCTGTCATAGAAAAAGTAGTATATCTGAGCTTATATTAGGTCTGGAAGGCTACAAATGACTAGGAATTAGTGAAAAAGGTTACTAGAGAGGTCATGAGATCAAGCAAGAGAGACCTAGGGATTAAGTGTCATAAGCCATATTCAAGCTACCAGTTTTAACATTTTATATGACTACATTTGACCCCCACTTTATTCTAGTGATGTAGAAAATCAAAATACTAGGATAAAGGAAAATTAGGAAGCATACCTAAACTTATCTATAAGAGTGAAGTTTATGAAGCTATGTGATGTTGAGTGTGTGTAGAGATAGCACATTATGAAGCTCAAATTTGTAAAATAGAAAAAAGATGGAGTAGATCAGTTCTTACTAGATATCTTATATCTAAAATAAGAACGTACAAGTATTGGGTAAAAGAGAGAGGAAGAGAAAAGAAAGAATACACCCCACCAAGTACATGAACCAATACAAAACCTATTGTGATGTTGAGTGATGTTATGTACTTGTTGAACCAAGAGTAATATCTTGAACTGAGCTGAGTGCTTAATTCCCTTAGAGTGGCTTAAGAATGCAAAAGTAGGCCCTTTGAATCCATCATCATCCACTAAGTGAATCTATGTGATCATACATATTTTAATCGATGTTTAGACTATGTTTTTGATCCCTATAAGTAGGTGGCTCAAGAATACAAAGGCTAACTAGTATTTTGGGTCCATCATTATCATGCCAAGTGTAAAACTATGAACTGATACTGGTATGAAAGCATGTCATATATGATGGCTCATGAAGCCCATGAATGCTTTGTAATATAACAATATGTCATGGATAGTTCAATGTGTGCTAAGAACTAGGCCAATCTTGGCCACTCCAAAAGGTGGAGATTAGGCTTGTATGAAAGCCCTCTAAAACTAGGAACAAGGCTTATGTGGAAGCCACTTGATAACTTGGGTACTCAGGTATGTGGAGGTTAGGATTGTATGAAATCCACTCCAAAATGATGTCAACCACTTGTATATGGAATAAGGCATGCAACTGCTAAGAATTCTTGGGTAACATAATGAACTTGAAAAGAAAAAAAGGGCAATGTGTCGTGCACATTACCCCAAATCACTAGTGTCTGGAACATAGATTTTGATCTAGAAGTTATATCAACTTCCTACTCTAAAATTTAAATTTAAATCCATCATATCATGTGTGATTCCCCCTAAGTTTGGATTCTCTGAGAAAAACTATATTAAAACTATTGATTCTGACCTATGATATAGCTGACAAAATTGTGACTGAACTCACTTTTCTATTTGTTTCAAGAAAATTTGATTTTTGTGTTGTTTGGATATGAGCACCAAAAATGGACACTAGTGGCATCAGTGTTGTAGTCTAATCTTGGCACTATTGTCCAAGGCTGAATCTAGTAACTATTATGGATTCTTCATTGTCTACCTAGTTTGTTATTTGGTTGTTGTTTTGGGTGTTCTAAAAATTGGATTTTTGACTATTAAGAGATTTTATCTCTGTGACAAAACCCCTATTTTTTCCCACTCTTTTGAGGGTGGGAATGAATACTGTGAAATGACTACCCTCAAAAGAAAGAGCCCTATAAGTGTGTTATGCTATAAAAATACATGATATAACAATGATAATTGACAAGATATCTCAAGATATAGCATGGTTTGTATTGATATATTGTTAGATCAACAGGGGTATGCCTAGATAGATATAATAATGTAATCATATGTGAAATGTAGAGAACTAAAATTGAAATTCTGGTTAGTTGTTAGTTGTTAGTTGTTAGTTGTTAGTTGTTAGTTGTTAGTTGTTAGTTGTTAGTTTTTAGTTGTTAGTTGTTAGTTGTCAAGGAGGGATAGAGCATGATGTCCATCATGGAATCTAATAAATCAAGATAATGAATGATGTGGATCATGGCATTACAAATAGTTGAGAAGTAAATAAACAAACAAGCACACAAGGCCAAAATCAAGAAGCATACAAAAGAAGCCAAGGGGCCACACAAACAAGATACATGGGCACATGTCACTCAAACTATTAAATCAAGCACACAAATGCATGTTCAAATGCCCACATACACATACAATGTAGTGAAGCAAGATTGGCATGAGGGCCAAAGGCACATAGAAGAATACAAGCAAAGGACATTGGTAAATGTCCTAAGGTACATACAAAAATAAAAGTAAAGGACATTGGAAAAATTCATAAGGAACATATAAGAATAGAAGCAAAGGACATTGGAAAATTTCCTAAGGCACATACAAGATAAAAAAATAGGGACTGAATCAATGTAATCACATCTAGCTACAGAAAGCAAGAAAGGAAGGCATGCAAATACATGTACTATAAGACTAGGTGGATGCTAATAAATACATAAGTGGTATATAACTAGTGAGTCTCGATATGATAATCTATGTAAGCTAGTAAGTAATGTAAATCAACATGATAAATATAGTATTAGTTTAAGAATGACATAACATGGATGGTCTAGTCATGTATAAAATGTCCCCAGTGGGTAGATGTGTTGATGTATGTCTCGAATGTAGAAGTAGGATTCCCCCTTAATGGGTAGAGTGAGGCAATCAAGGATCTAGTTATCACTACACACACTCAAAGAAGATCAAGTGAAACATGGTAATGTAGATAAATCGACAAACAATAGCATAAAATAGCAAAATATAAATCTAACATGGTAGTAGAAATGTAAAACATGGATAAAGCATGTAATTGAAAGATTTGTAGTGTTTTTGAGTTATTTGACTATTTTTGTATTTTGACATATTATATTATTTTTGGTATTTGTGAAATAATCTATGTACAAGTAATTAGAAAATAAACTATGTACAAGAAAAAATGAGAAATAATGATACTAATCGATGAGTCTTGAAAGAGACTCCCTGTCATGGTGTCTTGTATCAAATAAAGGAATCATGCATGAAGGAAGGGCTATGAATATGACTCTAAATACTCATGATCATTTATGATATCTTGGAAGTCATAATACCCTATATTGTTCCATTCATCATTATCATCTTGATTTTGAACCACTAGAATGTTAGTGTTGACTTTTATTGTATCCAAATCTTTTCTTTTAATAAAATATGTGAATGATTTACCTTAGGATGTTCAATAAATCCCAAACCATGGTGACAAACATGATCAAATTTTAAAATAGCAGTAGTTATTCCTTGAGCATGCTTGCCCAACCCTTGACCTTGATAATAAAATTGTTGTAGATATTTTTGACCAAACCCATACTGCTTTGAAAGTGAAGCCTCATTTTGGAGGGGTAGATTTGCATCTTTTATGTGATTTACCTATGCTTGTTGTATTATTTCTTTCTCTAATGTTGCTTTTTGAACCTTTTTTTATTTTGAGTTATGCTTTGGTAACCACTTTTGTATCATTTCTAAATTTGACCCTTCGTGAATGTGTTCCTATGTTACTATTGATTTCTTGACTGATTTACCTTGTATAGGGTCCTTAGTAGAAATTATTTGTTATATATGTGTTTTTAATTCCAAACATGAATCTATGTAATGCCCATGAATTATATGATATGCATAATAATATCTAGATATTCTCATTGGATGTAGAGGAGGTAGTTTGATCAACTTAGATTTAATCATTTCCCTTAGTACCTCACTTGAACTCTTATTTGACCTTTGAATTATTTTTGAATCACTTATTTTAGAGTTAATTTATTGTTATTTCATGTTTTTTATGTAACATTTCTTGCAACCAATTGACTAGGTGAAAGTGCATATGCATGATTGACACTAGGGTGCCTTTGAGGCTTTTACATTATAATCTGATTTTCCAATGTTGTAATATTTTCATGTAATAGCCAATTCTATCTTTGTAAATTTGAGATTAACTTGTTTATACTAGTTATTTGATCCTTTAGAGTCCTACAAGTGCAAAGCCTAGTTTCTTCTGATTGAAAATGTAAGCACATATGTTGAGAGGGTTTGAAAAAACTATAGGCTAAATGTATGTATTAAGAATAATAGTATAGGCTTTCTCACATTTGGTAGAGGTGATATCATGGACCTAGTTAGAGATAAAGTAGATATCACCCTCTTGGGGGATAGGAGGAATAAGTGTTATTGTATTAGGGGTGGCTTAAGAGATTCATTGCTATCTTTAGTATTTATTGAATCACATTAAAATTGAATAGAAGATGTGATGTTATCATTGGCATGTACATCATTTGAAATGGAATCATGCATATAAGTATAAGCAATATTTTGTAATGTATTATGTTTGAGAGAAGAGTTAGAAGCATGAGATGAATTTTATTATTTTGCAATATGAGAAGTAAGAGTAAGAGATTTATCATTTAGACATTCTTTTATCATTGTTTGAGATGACAAAGTAGAGTTAGGAACATGAGATGGATCATTTGAACTAGGCATTAAAAATTTGATTCTATTGCATTTATATTGTTGTAATTTAAACAAAGAAGTAGAAAGAGAGTTATATGCATCTAGGTAGAAATCATGTATGTGAGATGAAATGCATGTAATTTGAGGTATAAGTTGTATAGTAAGATGATTCTAAAGAACATTGCACATGAGAGATAGCAAAGAAGGGTTAGAAAGCATGGAACTTTGCACAAATGCATAAAATACTTTAACTTGTAACATGACATTCTTACCATTTTGATCAAGATAGAGTTGAAAATTATTTCTCATGAGAGAGAGAGAGAGAGAGTATGTAATGAGACCTTGTATTAAAGAAGAGTAAACATTTCTTTGAAGGAAAGTATTCTTAACATGTTTAGAAATAAGTATCTTGATATCATCCTACATTATGAAAAGTAAGCATGAAAGGGAAAGAATCAAGCTTTGATTTAACATATGGTATACTTCATCATTCATGTACATGATAGGACTGAGTATGGACTCCTTATTATTTACAAGAAATGTTTTGAAAGAAGTGAGATCCATTTGTAATTTTTATGTGAAATTTGATTTAGATGTAAGGTGATACCTCAAGAAGAAAAGGACCAATTAGATACAACTAGGGTTTAAAACCAATTATTTTCAAATTTTAAAATGAAAATTTAGAATTTTTATTTAAATATTCAATAAAAAAACCAAAAAATATTTCTAAAATTAGCATGGAATTTTCCCTAGGGTTTCTAGGGTTTTGCATGCAAAAGGACCTAGTAAGATGCAACTAGGGTTTGAATGAAATTAATTTAAATTTACTAAGGAAATTTTAGAATTAATTTATAGAATTTTGATTTTAAAATTTATGAAAATATTGGGAAAATATTGGAAAAAATCAAAAATATCTTACCCTAGGGTTTTTAGAGTTTTTATGCACAAAGGGACCTAGTATATGCAACTAGGGTTTGATTGAAATTAATTTACTTTGGAAATTTTAGAATTAATTTGTAGAATTATAATTTTAAAATTTAGGAAAAATCAAAAAATTATTGGAAAAAATTATAAATATTTTACCCTAGGGTTTTTAGGTTTTTTATGTACAAACAAAATAAGTCGAGTTCACCAAATGATTTAACAGTTTTGGTAATATTGGAGTATTATTCCTAATTTAGTTAAAGGGTCTAGATTAATAAATCATACAAATATATTTTAATTATTATGATACCAATTTGTGTAATTTATATTTTCTAAAAATAGTAATTAAATAGGGATAAATAAAGACTTAGCATAAACTGGACTAAGATGATTGAGATAAAGTCTGATACTAGAGGAGCAGGCCTGGGATAGTGTCACAAACCAGGATCTAACTTTCATTTTATGATTAGACAAGAGCATTGAAACAAGATAGTAGTGGAATCATTGATATATTCTTCCTCTATCACTATTGTCTAAGTGATCTTAGCTTTTTGGGTTTTGTTCATTATCCCTGTGTGAGCCTACCTATGAAATTTCAAGTGCTATATGTCACTAGAGCTCACTATGGATCAGTTTTAGTATTCAAACCCTAGAATCCATTATTTTTTTATCAAAAAAATTCAAATTACTTTGGGAAAAATGGGTTAGTGTGCGCAAGATGCACTGAACGTGTTTCCACACCCCTTGTGTGGGCACGTTGCCTACATACCAATACTCTAAAGAGGGATCAAGGCTTATGTATTTCTCCCACTTGATGTGCTTTGTGCGATTGTGTGATGTGAATGAAAAAATGCCAAACTAAGTATCCTTAATGTGGCTAGGGATTGGTATGAAAACTTGGATGTGTTTATGACTGTATTGGATGGTTGTATGTAGATAATAGGGAAGTGTGCTTCAATAGTCTTGATTATATTCTTGCTTGATTTATAAGATTTTCCAGCTCTTTCTAAATGAAATTTGAATATGCTTTTATAGGGATCTATTGGTCATGAGTTTAATGAATTCATTTTAGGATGACAAGGATAAGGATCAGAGTGGAAATGACTATTAGAACTAAAAATGCACTTAGACAGAAGCCTTGAAAGTGGACACCCTAGGGTCCAACACTTTAGTCCAAGTTGGGTGCTATTGTCTTGAGGGTCTAAGACCTGGGGGATGGATATTTCATGGAAAAAGTAGTCTATCTAAGCTTGGATCAGGTCTAGAAGGCTATGGATGATTTGGAATGAGTGAAAAAGGTGCCTAGAGATGTCATGAGAGCAAGCAAGAGGGACCTAGGGATTACGTGTCACAAGCCACACTCAAGCTACCAATGTTGTCATTTTATATGACTACACCTACCAGCTATGGTGGAGCATACATGAGGGTATACATAAAAAGAAGAAATCTTACCTTCATGGCTCATACTTAATGATTAGAAAAATGTGTTACATTAATAGGAATCACTTCTATGAGGTTGGAATATATAGAGAATACTACTCCTTGGTTTTACTACTACATAAGGACTGAGATCCCCATAAACAAGTGTAAAACCACATTAAGGGGTTAGTCATTGAATATAAAAATGAGCCTTATGATCATGACTTCCTATTCCTCAATGCTTAGAATTATGATCAAGTATTGGAAAGGAAATGATCAGTTTAGATGAAGGAGGACCTTCTAAAGCTCATTTAAAGGGAGCCTTACCTTTCCATAAAAGAGGCACAAAATAGACTCACATTAGATGAAGGATGGGACACATCTAATTTTTGGACTAGCAGACTTGCTTAACTAGCAAGGGAATAGAGCTAATATTCTCATACACCCCCTAAAACATTTAACAAAGTGAATAAGGAACCAGGGGTGCTAGATACCTCATTGAGAGGAAAGCAAGATGAGCCCATCTACCTATATTCCTCATATTATAAGGGACATGACCAAGGTGAATTTTCATCACCTCTATACATTCCTTTTGTGGTTACCTCAACCACATAATTGACTACTTCTAGATCTAAAGACCACTCTTTGTTATATAAGGAAGCCAAGGGCTTAGTCCCTTTCATAGATCCCAACCATGGAGGGACATTCAATGGAGCTAGCTACACAAGAGGCAATTGGAGAGGATATTTTTGATGAGGAAGTAAAATTACAAATAGAAAAAGTCTTGAGCCTCTAAGACTCAAAGGGAAAGGCACCATTGCATCAACAAACATCAGGTGATCCAACACCCTCTCCAATTTCTATCATCCTATTATTTCCCATGTTTCTATTCCTATAATAAGTTCATTTTTTCCAATTTCATTCACCCCTCCTAGTCCACCTCCTCTCTTGGTTCCCAAGGTGGAGTTTGATCCCTCCTCTACCCTTACAAGCTCTACATCCTCAATTGTTATTCCTCTAATTGATCTTCCCACATCTACTCCTATTATTCCTCCCATAGTCCCTTCCACTACTACTCCACCCCTTAAAAATAAAGAGAAAAGCCACAAATAAGGTGAAAGGAGTAGTAGAAACTCCCCAGTTACATGTTACTTTTACATAGTTAATTTTTCCAGTTCCACCTCCTAGTCCTCTTTAAGAGGCAACTATGATAACCACTTAGAAGGCTGAGAAGAAGAGAAGGCCAGTATAGATAGTCCATCCACTACCATAGTATGGTGGAGTGGACTAGTCCAAGATCATTTGGACTTCACTCCTTGATCCCCTCCTATAAAAAACTTTTAAGCAAACATCAGGTGAGATAATGGTTAAGATTATAGCCTTAAACACTCAACCCATTAACCCAACCTAGCTAGTCCTCCCACAGTGGGCAATAGACATGCAGTCGAGGGCCTATGAAAGACCTAATCTTATGATTACCAAATTTCCCATAGTGAGTAAAATTTTAAAAAACTCCATATAGAGTGTACAGAGGATGAGGAAGAGGAAACTAGAAGATGACACTGGTAGATTATTCATTCTATAAGAAAGATAAGAAATGTTCACTTTGACCAAGAGGAAAGATATAAAAATGGGGAAATCCCCTACATATAAGATTTCAAATTATACATGTAAACACACAAAGATGTTCTTTTATGAATACATGAAGGTACATAAATGTAAAAAATAAAACAAGAACAAGAACTAGAGCATGTTGAGCATTATCATTGATTATTGAGTTTTGGCATTGATGTTGTCATTGATGTCAAAGGTTATTGTGATGGTATGATGACAAGTAGGTTTACAAAGAGTGTTGGAGAAATAAAGGTATAGGTTATGGATATATTTGAAGACAACTAATGTCTACATATAAATCTAGGTGACAAGATACATTTGAAGTCAACTAATGTTCTTTTGTTTCATGAAGGTATAAGTCAAGGTATCAAGGTGTCTTGTAAAGTCTAGTCTAGACCTTGAGAGAAGGTATGTGTAAGTAGCATGGTGAAGTGAGTGAGATTAGGCAAGTGAGAAGTTGTTTGGAATTTTATGGGATTTTGATTTAAGTGTATAATCCTTCATAAGTATTGTAAGTCAAATCATTGAGGTCAAGTGCTCAAGTAGCCTAAGCCTAGTCATGGCATGAATAAACCTTATGAGAAGATTTGAGCATCATGGTTGGGTGAGATGAGTGCACACAGGCATGAGTGTTTGTATGAGGTTATTTGAGAAGGTATGTGAGTCATTGGAACACTCATGATAGTTTTAGGTGATCCTAAAGAGGTATGACCTTCATTATAAGTCTATAACTAGACCAATCCATGACCCTGCCTGGCCTAATGAGATATCATGATATGTTATCAAGGCATGTGAAGAATGTATGTAAATGTTTAAGCATGAGATAGGTTTTATGGCATGAGATTGATATTTTAAGCATGTTACTAAGGTATTTAGATCAATTTCAAGAGTTATGAAGGTCATTTTCAAGTCTTAGTATGTTTTATAGATAAAGGTCCAGAGAGTAAAGAGAAAGAGCATGTCCTAATGAGGTATCAAAATCAGTTTCCAAGGAAAGTGTGACTAGGTGAGCATTGACAAATGTGATTCAATTTTTTTAATCTTATTCATGCAGTTTGAGGTCAAATATCGAAGGATAAGGCATGAAAATGTGTTCTAAAGTCTCTCAAGTGCATAGAATGAAGGGTTCTCTACCCGAGAAGGTTTTTCTTGTGCTCATTAGCTTATCAAACCTAATGGTATATGAGGAAGGTTCCTATCTAAAAATTCTAGGTATTAGTTTTTGGATTGAGGGGCTATGCTTTATGAATGATTGTTAAGAGTGAAAATAGGTTTAAACCCTCCTAGAACCCTAATAAGGACCTGATGTTGAAGGTGTTGATAAAAAGTGCCTAGAATGGATTGATATGCTCAAGTAAGCCATTGGATCTTGTATTGGACTCTCCCAGGTACCTCCAAGTGGTATTAGTTCTAGTGTGACTATGAGAAGAGAGGTATAGAGATTTATTTGTATGTCTAATATTTGCCATTAAACCTTATTATTTCTACGATTTAAGATGTTATTAAGGTCTCTTAGGATAATTTTCATGAATCAGGAGTGTCTTTGAAATTATTCATATAGGTTTTAAAGGTCAATATTTCATGACTGTGTTTTTGACGGTCTTGGCAGTTTTGAGTAAGCAAGTTACAGTGATGAGTTTGAGGATCTATGTCTTGAGTTAAATTATCCAATGGATATGGTGATATTTTTGAGGTCATGAAGGTTCTATATATGTGATTTATTTCCATGTTTTTTTGTCTAATTTGTGTTTAATATTTAGTAGTTCAAGATAGACCTTTCTGTGTGTGTGAAGCCCTAATATAAACAATACTAATGGTGTGATTTAAGTGGTGGTTGGATATAAAAAGTATCATGGACCTAAGATGAGATTAGTGGAGGTATATTTTAGTGGTATATTAAGTGTTCCTTTTGTGTGTGGATTTTTAAAGTGTTCTAAGGAGATCAAAGGGCAACGTGTCCTATAGAAGACCTAATGGAATTAGGTCTCCATGAGACCTAAAGAAGGATTTGGTCTATTTGAGCTATGTCCAACCTAATGTAATGATTGATTCATGTTTTTGGCATGTATAAGGCCTATTGTGTGAAAAATATAATTTTTCAATTGTGTATGTCTGATTAAGAGGTGTATGAGCAAGAGCCTAGTATAAGAATAAAGCTAATTAGGCTTATTTGGTTGAGTTAAAGGTATGGATAAATGAGTCATTGAAATAAAAGATCCTTGAGTGGAATGAGGTCTTATAAACCATCAAAAGAGAGTAGATGTATTTTCATTAATATCTAACATGAGGTCTTAGTATGAATATCAAGGTCATATGACCTAATCAGTCTTGAAGAGACCTAGTTGAGTGAAGAAGCTTAGAAGGCAGTTTGAGAGGGATAAGAGTGTGAAGAGCTTAAAAGGTGGTCATCATGTATTGTGTGAGAAACATAATGTTCTAAAGTTGATCAAATAAATTAGGTGGTTGAGTTTGTGTTGAGTCATCTAGGGAGTTGGTGCCTCATTTCAAGTGGGTGTTTGCTAAAGCCTAGTCAAGTGAGTGTTTGGCTAGTTGGGGTTGGTGCTCCATGTGGAGTTGGTTCTTCATTAAATCTTGGTTTTTATATTATAGGAATATATTCCAATTGAAAATATATTTTTTTTTTTTTACCCTTGAGGTTTTCCCACATATATGATGTATTATCTTGTTTCATGCTCTTTTATGGTTGCTTATGCTTGTTATATCTATGTACTTGTATGAATGGCTCATGAATGTTAAGTTGAATTAAATGAATGTTTTTAAGATTGATTCAAGCCACCTCGTAGTTATTTTGCTTCCAATATTTGGTATCAAATTTTGGTCCTTTAAATCAGGCCTAACATCTTTAAGGTGATCCTAAGAAACACAAGATGTCTAGTGATCAAGAAGACATGTATTATGAAGAATTATAATATGACAGTGAAGAAGGAGAAGCTGAAGTAGACCTTGAATTTAAGCTCATAAGTTCCCTAGATGATTTGAAGAATCAAAAGAAGAGTAAACATGAGTTGAGATCTATGGTCAAGGATCTGAAGTAACAAATATGTACTTTGAAGAGTGATTAGGTCAAATAAACCAAAAGGGATGAGAAGACCATCAATGATCTCAAGAATCAATTAGAATGTGTCAATAGAAAGTTTAGATAAAAATAAGTTGAGTATGATCATTTGAAGACAAAGCTTGATTCTTTGAAGGCTGAGCATGATCATCTCATAGATAAGACAAAGACCTATGAGAAGTTTGAAAAGAGTATTGAGGCTCTAAATGACATTGCAAGTAGTCAAAAGTCTACCAATGATAAGGTAGGTATTGGTTTCAAAGTAGATAAAAAGGAGAACAAGGAGAATGATAATGTGAACAAGAAGGTAAACCTCAAGAACAATATGAATAAAAATTATGTTAGATATCCTAATGCCATAAGGTATGAAAATTCATTCAATGTTTACTATTTCTCATGTAGTTAGTTTGGTCATAGAGCAAGAGAGTGTAAAAGATCATCCAAGAATGAGTTGTCATGGGAGCATGGGAGAAGGAATGATCAATCAAGAGGTAAGAATAGTAATTTTGTTTGCTAAAATTAT
The DNA here is from genome assembly GCA_037957365.1 of Torreya grandis. NCBI lineage: Eukaryota > Viridiplantae > Streptophyta > Pinopsida > Cupressales > Taxaceae > Torreya > Torreya grandis. Next base: position 358,169 of record JARHVA010004980.1, read on the forward strand.
CATAATGTGGGACACATTGAAATATTTTGTACTAATAGAGTTAGAAGGCCCTAAAGACATAACAAGGTATATGGAGTTCCTAAAGTGCATGAGAAGGGTCAAACATTTGTATGGAAACCAAAGATAGTCAAGATGAGTCATGATCAGTATACTAGTCAAAATGGACTATTTGCTAAGATAGAGCAAGGATCAGATGTAATGAAATGTCAAGAACATGTGTTATCTACATATATTGGTAAGGCAGTAAAAGAGAAGAAGGATGACAAGGTGGATGATTCAAATACTTCAGTCAAGTCTAAGTAGATTATAAAGAGGGACTATCAGCCTCATGATTGCAAGATGGTTGAGAAGAGTGGATTGGAGATCTAGGAATCTCCTAAGTTCATGGTGTTTCAGTTCCATATGAAAAGGGATGACTCCATTAAGTTTTATGGAGACACTCATCTATTAATAGAAGCATGAGGTTTGAAGTATAGTAGGCAGCATGATGAGAGATATAAGGTTAACATTAGGTATCTAAGGTTAAAATTACAGTCAATTGGTCTATGAGAGGTAAGATTTTGGTATATATTTATGTGAATAATTGAGCTTGATCTATGCTAAAAATGGGTATTGGTGTCAAGATTATTAAAGGAAGATGAGTATGGTTTAAGAGTCCTATTGACTCATATGTTTAGATGTGAAGACAAAGGGGGAGTCCCTAATTTTATAGTTGGTGTCAAGAGTGTGGTATCCTAGTGTGTGATCAAAAGTTTGATCTTCTTCAATTATGTCAAGGAAGGTAAGTGATCTTGAGTTCCTAGTTCATTTAAAGGAGGTATGTTTGGTCAAAGGGGGAGCTTGGTAGCTCTGAGTTATTTTTCAAGAGAGTGGTTGCTTTTGATATCATAATAGAGCTAGGAGAATGATCTACAAAGGGAAGATAGTTTAGAATGAGGAAGAAGTGACCTGATTGAGAGAAGTTTTTGAGGGTGGCTATCATAGTTTCTAAAGATTATGTGCCATCTAGTGTCTTTGAGAGGTAGTATCATCTTAGGGGGAGAAAGTGTGATTCCAATAGTTACAGGTGACCCTTTGTCATTAATGTCAAAGGGGGAGAAAGATCAAAAAGGGCAAGAAAAGGCAAGAGTTAGATCTGGGAGATGGTTGTCATCAAGAGTGGTTTCCATAATTTTTTGAGTGTGTTTGCCATCAATGATAAAGGGGGAGATTGTTAAGAATTGTCATTTATTTTTGAGTTTTGGCATTGATGTTATCATTGATGTTAAAGGTTTTTGTGAAGGTATGATGACAAGTAGGTCTGCAAGAGTGTTAGAGAAATAAAGGTACAAGTCATGGAAGATGTTTGAATACAAATAATGTCTGCATAGGAAGCCATGTGACAATATGAATTTGAAGGCAACTAATGTTTTTTCATTGCATAAAGGTACCAGTCAAGGCATCAAGGTATCTTCTAAAGCATAGTATAGACCTTATGAGAAGGTATGTGCAAGTAGCATGGTGAAGTGAGTGAACTCAAACAAGTGAGAAGTTATTTGGCATTGTATGGTATTGTGAGTTAGGTGTAAAATCCTTTAGAATTATTGTAAGGTAGATTGTTAAGATCAAGTGCTCAAGTATCTTAAGCCTAGTCATGGCATGAAGAAACCTTGTGAGAAAATTTGAGCATGGTGTCTTGGTGAGATGAGTGCACACAGGAATGACTAGTTGTATGAGGTTTTTTGAGTAGGTATGTGAGGTATTTTAACACTCATGAGATTTTCAAGGTGATCCTACAAATGTGGGACCTAATGTCTATAACTAGACCAGTCCTAGACCTTGTTTGGCCTAATGAGATATCATGATCTGTTATCAAGGCATGTGAAGAATGTATAGAAGCATTTAAGGATGAGAGAGGTTTTATGGAATGAGAGTTATATGTTGATCATGTGATTAAGGCATTGATATCAAGGTAAAAAGGTATTAAGGTTCATTTTAAGTCCTAGTATGGTTTATAGATCAAGGTCTAAAGATCAAAAAGAGAGAGCATGGCCTAATGAGGTATCAAGATCAATTTCCAAGGCAAGTGTGAGTAGGTGAGCATTGAAAAAGGTGATTAAAGTTTTTTAAAGCTTATTCATGTAGTATGAGGTTAAATATTTAAGGATAAGGCATGAAAATGTGTTCTAAGGTCTTTTAAGTGCACATAATGAAGGGTTCTCTACCTGAGAAGATTTTTCATGTGTTAATTAGCTTGTAAAACCTTTATATGGTAACCTAAGATACTCATGATATATGGGGAAGGGTCCTAAATCAAAATTATAGGCATTAGTTTTTTGATTGAGGGGTTATGCTTTATGAATGATCATTAAGAGTGGAAATAGGTTTAAACCCTACTAGAACCCTAATAAGGACCCAATGTTGAAGATGTTGATCAATTGACCAGAATGGATTGATATTCTCAATTAATCTATTGAATATTATAGTGGAATATCCCAGGTACATTTAGGTGGCATTGGTTAGAGAAAAGAGAGAGAAAATTTTGAGTTACATGCTTGTTTCTAAATAAGTTATTGTAGAAGTCAAAACTTGCATTGGACATAGTAAGCAAAAGGATGGAGGAAGAAGGTAGAGACTCATGTTTCTTTTCAATGAATTTTTATGGAAAGGTTATAGTCCTTAATTTTTTTAAGTTTGTGATCCAAGTAGGCTAGTTGCTAACAGTCCTAATAATGAAGACAGTGTGAAACCCAAGCAGAAGTGAAGAGAGAAATTTGAAGGTCTGAGCATGGTATTTTGATGCAAAAAATTACATGGAGTTGTTATTAATGAATTTTAAGTCATGATAGTTCTTAGTATAAATTTTTTAGGTTATTTTAAGTGAAGAAAATGTGTTGACAAAATGGCTTTTTTGTTTAGGATTAGATTGTGAAACTGTAAGTCAAGGTATTGGTCAGTAAGACCAATATTTACCATTAGACCTTGTGATTTTTTCATTTGATAATTATATAAATATTTCATAGGATAATTATCATGCATCAATATTCAATAATTTTTCTACACAGGTGGATGAATTCTAAGTCACCATGACTGTGTTTTGAGGTAAACTATCAATTTTATGTGATTGAGTTACAGAGGTGTTCTTGAAGTCTTATCTCCTGAGTGGAAGAGTATAATGAATTTTTTGATGACATTAAGGTAATTTATACTCTATATATATACCTATTTTTCATATTTTATCTCTTAATTATGTTTGAGCTTCATTTGTAAAAGACTAGTTTTTGAGGCACACATTGTTGAGTTGTGGAGCTAAAAGCTTCATGAATGAGCTAATGTGGAGGTTGTTAGGCTTACACAGTAACCGACATCAGTCAAAACCAACCGACATTGGTTAGGGGTGGACCGGCATTAGTTAGGGGTCGACCGACATTGGTCATCTTCAGACCGACACTGACTTCTGTGCGTTTCCAGCTTTTCTATTTTTAGGAGAACAGATTTGAGCCTTTGATTTAAGAGGTGGATCTAAGGGTGGAAAATGCATGACTCATGAACCCTAGTGTTGTAGTATACTATATAGTAGGGTTAGATCCTCATAGCATGTAAACAATTTAGTAATTGAGTTGATTGTAATTGATTGAGAGAGAGAGAGAGAACTCTTGAGGAAGAATTACTGTACATCTGCGAGGTGTGAGGAGAGAGAGATTTCTTCATTGTATTTCCTTCTAGAAGAGTTTAATATAGATTGGTTGTTTCTTGTATCTCTTATTATTTGTTGTTTCTGATTTCTAGTTACTTATTACTTCTGGTTTCAATTCCATGTTTAGTTGCTTATACAAAAGTAATCAATTGTACTCTAAGATCCTAACAACTGGTATCAGAGCATGTTAGTGTTTGTTGATTATAGAATTCACTCACAGGGGTTTCTAATTGAGTGGGAGCAAAGCAATGGTAGAAGAAAGTAAACTAAGAATGTAGAAATTGAATGGCAAGAATTATCAATTATGGAAGATGCAGATTGAAGATTATCTGTATCAAAAAGATCTGTATTTACCGTTGGGTGGGGTTTCAAGGAAACCCATAGATATGGAAGATGAAGAATGGAATGTTCTTGATATAAAGGCTCTTGGATCTATAAGGTTGAGCTTGGCAGCTTTTGTGGTTTCCAACTTATCATAGGCAAAGACAACGGTAGAGTTAATGGATACTTTGGCAAATTTATATGAAAAACCCTCAGCTTCGAATAAGGTATATCTTATGAAGCAATTATTTAATTTGAAAATGCAGGAAGGTGGATCTATATCTAGTCATCTTAATTATTTCCATACAATAGTAAATCAATTAAATTCAGTCAAAATACTTTTTGATGATGAAATTAAGGCTCTCTTAATCTTATGCTCTTTACCTAAAAGTTGGCATAGTTTGGTAATGGCAGTTAGTAATACTGCATCTGCTTCAAATATCTTGAAAGTTGATGATGTTGTTAGAGTAATCTTGAATGAATAAATTCACAGGAAAAGCACAGGGGAAACATTAGGTAATGCTTTAAGTTTTGAAAGCAAGGGAAGGCAAAGAGAGAAGGGCAAGCAAGAGAAATCAAGGTCAAAGATGAGAAGTAGATCCAAATCCAGAAATGGAAGAATAACCTGCTAGAATTGTGGAAAGAAAGGGCATGCAAAGAAAGATTGTTGGTTGAAGGATAACAAAGAAAATTAGCATGAAGGTAATAAAGAAGCAAAAGTTATAGGTATTGTTGCACAAGATGCTCTTATATTTTCTTTGGATAATAAAGTAGAATCATGGGTTTTAGATTATGGTGCCTCTTTCCATACAACCCCAAATAGAGAATTTTTCAATGATTATGTCCATGGAGATTTTGGAAAAGTTTATTTAGGGGATGATGAGCCTTGTAAAATTGTTGGCAAAGGAAAAGTGCAGCTGAAATTGCAGAATGGCAACACATGGGTGTTGAAGGATGTCATGCATGTACCCATCCTAAAGGGGAATATCATTTCTATAGGAAAGTTGGGTGATGAGGGTTGCACAGTAACTCTCATAGTTGAATCTTGGAAAGTTTCCAAGGGTGCACTTGTATTAGCAAAAATTAAGAGAGTAGGTACACTTTATCTATCTACTTTTATTACTGATTATCCTCCTATTTTATCTACTTCAGATGTAGATGCAAAGTTGTGGCACTGTAGGCTTGGCCACATAAGTGAGAAGGGAATGAATGTTCTTAAGTCAAAAGGTAAGATTTCAGATTTAAAAATCATAAATCTAGATTTTTGTGAGCATTGTATTTTTGGGAAACAGAAGAAAGTGAGGTTTCTCAAAATTGGGTCAACAAAGAAGAAGCACGAGTTGGAGCTTGTCCACACAGATGTGTGGGGACCAGCTCAGGTAGCTTCTATTAGAGAATCACAGTATTATGTTTCTTTCATTGATGATGCTACAAGAAAGGTATGGGTTTATTGCATAAAAAGGAAATTTGATGTTTTTGACACATTTAAGAAATGGAAAGCTTTGGTTGAGAATGAAACAGGTTTGAGATTGAAGTGCCTTAGATCTAACAATGGTGGTGAGTACTGTAGCAATAAATTCAATAGTTACTATTTTATGAGTGGAATATGTAGGGAAACGATGGTTCCAAGGACACCTCAATAAAATGGAGTTGCTAAAAGGATGAATGGAATAATAATGGAGCATACACAGAGTATGAGGTTGCATGTTGGTTTGCCCTTACAGTTTTGGGTAGAAGTTGTAGTTATTGCAATTTACCTGATTAACAGAGGACCTTCTACTACACTGGATGGTGGAATTCTAGAAGAGGCTTGGACAAGTTAAAAGGTAGATCTTTCATTTCTCAATTTTTTTGGTTCTAAAGCTTTTGTGCACATTGATAAAGAAAATAGAAAGAAGTTGGATGTTAAATCTATGCGGTGCACTTTCATTGGTTATGGTTTTGGAGATTTCGGATTTCAGTTGTGGAATTTAGAAAATAACAAAATTATTAGAAGCCGTGATGTAGTTTTCAATGAGAAGGTGATGTACAGTGATCAGCTCAAGAGGCTGAATAATTTTGAGTAGGGCAATCTTGATTTGGAAGAGGTTATGATCCAAAATGAGCTCATAGGTAAAAATCATCACTCATAGAAAAACACAGAAACTGACGTCAATCAGGTGGAAACTGATGTCAGTCAGGTGAAAATCGATGTCGATCAAGAGGAATCAACATTGGTTGGGTGTAGACTAGCATCGATTAGAGATGACCAGGATCGATCACTGTCAGAAGGAAATTTGGGCAGACATCAAGCTATAAATGAGTCTCAAACGCCCATAAGGAGGTCTGAAGGGTAAGTAAACCTCCAATTCGTTATTCCCCTTTTTTATACTAGTTTTTGCTCACTGATGGTGGAGAACTAGAAATTTTTGATGAGGCAATGCAGGTAGAATTCAGGAAACAGTGGGAGCATGGCATGAATAAGGAAATTGATTCCTTGGAAGAGAACCATACGTGGGATTTAGTTGAGTTTCCAGTCGAAAAGAAAGCACTAAAAAACAAATGGGTATATAGGTTAAAGGAAGGAGAGAATGGACAAATGAGACATAAGGCCAAGTTGGTAGTAAATGGATTTACATAGAAACTAGGCATTGATTTTGGTGAAATTTTTTTCCCTGTAGTAAAGATGACTTCTATTCGGATTGTATTGTCTTTAGTTGCTATTGAGGATTTACATCTTGAGTAGCTTGATGTTAAGACAGAATTTCTTCATGGAGATTTGGATGAAGAGATATATATGGATCAACTAGAAGGTTTTGAGGTCAAAGGTAAGGAGAAACTTGTGTGCAAGCTGAAGAAAAGCTTATATGGTCTTAATCAAGCTCTAAGACAATGGTATTTGAGGTTTGACAGGTTTATGACAGAGCATGGCTTTAGTAAATGTCAATCTAACCATTGTGTTTATTTTAATAGACTAGATAATGGTAGTTATATTATCCTATTACTGTATGTAGATGATATGCTTGTTGCAGGTTCACACATGCAGGATATTACTGAGCTTAAGGTAAAATTAGCTCACACATTTGCCATGAAGGATTTAGGAGCAGAAAAGAAAATCCTTGGCATGAGTATTAAGAGATATAGGAAAAATCATAGTTTGATTTTGTCTCAAGAGGATTATGTGAATAAGGTGTTGGAGAGGTTCAATATGCAGGATGCAAAACTGGTAAGCACACCTATGGCTAGACACTTCAAGTTGAGCAAAGAATAGTGTCCTAAATCACATTATGAGGTTGAGTACATGAGTAGAGTTCCATATGCTTCAGCAGTTGGGAGCTTGATGTATGCAATGGTATGTACTAGACCAGATATTACCCAAGCAGTGGGAGTTGTCAGCAAGTTTATGGCCAATCCAGTAAAGGAACACTGGAAAGCAGTTCAGTGGATTCTTAGATATCTGAGAGGGACCAGCAGTAGGCATTTATGCTATGGAGGGTCAAACACTTCTCTACATGGGTATGTAGATTTAGATATGGCAGGTGACTTGGATGGTAGGAGAAGCACCATAGGATATGTGTTCACTATTGGTGGAACGGTGGTTAGCTAGATTTCAAAGTTGCAGAAGGTTGTTGCCTTGTCTACTATAGAGGCAGAATACATTGTAGTCACAAAGGCTAGCAAGGAAATGATTTAGATGACTCGATTCATGGAAGAGTTGGAAAAGGATCAAGAGAGTTGTAAATTATACAGTGATGATCAAAGTACAATTCATTTGGCAAAGAATTCAGCCTTTCATTCAAGAACCAAACATATACAACTTAGGTACCACTTTATTAGATAGGTATTGGAGGATGGACAGTTGAAGTTGGAAAAGATCCATACAGATAAGAACCCTGTTGATACGTTAACAAAGCCGATAATAAAGGAGAAGTTGAATCTTCATCAAAATTTTGTTGGTCTTCAAGATTGAACTTGATGAGGGAGAAACAAGCCAGAGATGTTTAGAGGATGTTGTTGTATAGGTACAGGTGTAGTTGTTTATCTCCAAGTGGGAGATTGTTGAGTTGTGGAGCTAAAAGCTTCACTAATGAGCTAATGTGGAGGTTGTTAGGATTACACAATAACTAGCATTGGTTAGAACCAATCGACATCGGTTAGGGGTTGACTGGCATCAGTTAGGGGTCGATCGACATCGGTCATCTTCAGACTGACACCGACTTCTGTGCATTTCTAGCTTTTCTATTTTTAGGAGAACAGATTTGAGCCTTTGATTTAAGAGGTGGATCTAAGGGTGGTGAATGCATGGCTCATGAACCCTAGTGTTGTAGTATACTATATAGTAGGGTTAGATCCTCATAGCATGTAAACAATTTAGTAATTGAGTTGATTGCATTTGATTGAGAGAGAGAGAGAGAACTCTTGAGGGAGAATTATTGTACATCTACGAGGTGTGAGGAGAGAGAGATTTCTTCATTGTATTTCCTTCTGGAAGAGTTTAATACAGATTGATTGTTTCTTGTATCTCTTATTATTTTTTGTTTATGATTTCTAGTTACTTATTATTTTTGGTTTCAATTCCAAGTTTAGTTGCTTATACAAAATTAATCAATTGTACTCTAAGATTCTAACACACATGCCTAACATAGTAAATTCTGCAAAACCCAGGCAGTGTGAGAGGTTGGTTTTTGGTGTGTTTTATGGGTAGAATGATGGATCAATGTGCATAAATATTTTTTTTGGGATAGTTATTACAATCAATTCTTGTTAGATATCTTGTAATTTAGGTATAGTGGTGAAAACATTGAAGCCAAAATGACTTATCTAGTTTTGGTGTGACTATGAGAAGAGAGGTCTAGAGATTGATTTGTATGTCTTATATTTGCCATTAGACTTTATTTTTTATATTATTGAACATGTTATGAATGTCATTGAGGATCATTTTCATTCTTCAATATTCTTTGAAAGTATTCATACAGATGTTCAAGGTCAATGTTTCATGACTATGTTTTTGATAGTCTTGGCAGTTTTGAGTAAGCAAGTTACAATGATGATTTTGAGGCTCTATGCCATGAGTTTAAGTGTCTAATGCATATGGTGATATTATTTAATTAATTAATGTTTTGTATATGTGATTTATTTCCATGGTTGTTTGGCTAATTTGTGTTTAATATTTATTATTTCAAGACAGACCTTTCTGTGTGTGTGAAGGCCTAATATGAATAGTACTAATGGTGTACTTTAAGTGGTGGTTAGATTTAAAACATATCATGGACCTAATATGAGATTATTATAGGTCCATTTGAGTGGTATCTAAAGTTTTTCTTCTATGTGTGTATTTTTAAAGTGTTTCAAGGAGATTAAAGGGCAACATGTCCTAAAGAAGGCCTAATGGAATTAGGTCTCCATGAGACCTAAAGAAGATTTTGGTCTATTTGAGTTATGGAAGACCTAATTTTTGACAAAATTTTGGCCTTTTAGGCCAAAATTAGGCACCTCTATTTTAAAATAAGTGTATGAGTCTATACCTTTGTTCATTTCTAGTACATAGATTTCATGTCCAGTATGCAAGAAATGTTCTTATACAAGTTGAAGTCTATTACATGTAAAAAACCAAGTGTTTTCCTTTTGATAGCTTTGTTTTTTAGTCTTTTGGATAATTCCTCACCAATTAATTCTGTTGAAAAAATTATTTTGGTCCTTTTCTAAGTATATTTCGTTCAGGGTTTTGTTTTAAAGTCCTTATCAAATTCTTTCAAACTTTTTATCTGAAGCCTTTTACTTAGGTGAATTATTTAGGACTTTTTGTTTGAATTAATTTTCATAAAGGGTAGGTGACAACTTTTTGAAGGATTATTTCAATCCAAAAAGGACCTTTTAATATTTTTGAAGGGTATGCTCATCTTTTTGAAGGGTACATTGGCAACTTTCCCAAAGGGCATTTTTTTCCTTAGAAAGTGGACACTTGCCTTTTCAGAGGGCACTTAGCAAAAAAACTGAAGGAAAGAATTGTTTTGGACATTTTGTTCAAAAAAAAAATTTGAAGGTCCAAACACTTCTTCCAAAAGGTCACTTCCATTTCCAAAGGGTACTTCACAGAAAGTTCGAAGGATTGTTTCAGAGAAAAGGTGGACCATTTCATTTTTTTGAAGGACCTATTCCAAAAGCCCAAAGGACCATTTCAAAATCCTAAAGGGTGTGTTGATTTTTCTAAAGGGTATCCACAAGAACACTGAAGAGAAAGAGACCATTTTGAGAAAATGAAGGGTTCTTTTCAAAAATCTCAAAAGGTAATTTGCAAAGGAAAGAATTCCTTAGGACTTTTTGTCTAAAGAAATTTTACGAAGAGCTCGAAAGATCAAATTTCTTTGGACATTTTGTCTGAAGAAATGGTCTGAGAGGAATATTCTAAAGGAAATGGACCAATTAGGAAATCCAAAATATAATAAAGAAATAGAAGGCCCAAAACAAATGAATTATTTTAGATAAATTATCTGAATGAAGGAGTCCATAGAAAAACTAAGAATAAAGGAAGAAGAGTTCAAATGAATTCTTTCAAACAAATTATCTATAAAAATGTCAAATACAATAAGTCTAAATAAATTTCCAAGGGGTGACGGCCTACAGAACATCAATTTCAAGTTTTAAGGAATAGTCATTAGAGTTTAAAACAAAGTGTTGGAACTAGAAGGCAAAGATAAAGAAGATAAATGGCAAGATCTTGAATAGCTATGCACAGCAAGTAGAAATAGGTAGTTGATAGTTCAAGTTGTTATGTCATTTCACAACTTGGCAAGCCAATAAGGTATAGCTAGCATAAAAATGAATTTTCAACCAATAGACCCATCTATAGCAAAAGGCAATTCGAGATATCTTCATTCTTCTAGTATAACCATTGGAAGCTTCTTACAAAATGTAATGTAACTATTTCTTTTCTCAGATTAACACATGTCCAGGTGCCTCATGAACTCCCTTGGCTTGACCTCCCTCTAAAAAGGCTATATATATGGCTGCTCTTGGCTCATTTTGAGGCTCCACCTAAGTATGTCAAATCTCTACTCAATTGTACACCTTTTAATCAATAAAATGACTAAGTATTTACCTCTTCCATGACTGTTCATAGTGTGATCTACTTGAATGTTGAATTTACTTAGTGAAGCTATGGATTCCTTAGCATTGTACTTCATTCTTTCACCTATTTTTAGCTTCTTTTTATAGGACACATGAAGTTTTCTAGGTTATGTCCATGTCTAAGTGATTTTTATTTTCATTAGTGTCATTCAAGGCTTCTTGTCTAGTCCTCCTAGCATAAGACAATCTTTCATAATCTCACAATGTAATATTGATGCAAGAAGATAAAGACTAGGAAAGTGTATGGTAGTCATTTTTTTGGTCATAAGTGTCATATGCATGTGGTTGGAATCCATCATCTATTTTGGTGTATCATCTCCATTATTTTAAGTTTAGTTTCCCTCATTCCCTTTTCACCCCCAAAAGTTAGCAGTAATAGAAGCAACAGTCAAGTGGTACATCAAGGGGAGATACCCCCTAATCTAGAGATTCATCTCAATGAAATTATCACCCATAGCATGAGAAATGATTCCATTATGTTTCTTGGATGAGGATAATTGAGCATCTTCTCAAGGGTACAATCTAAGCATCAACAATTTTTGGCACGCCTGATGGGATAATTTATCCAAGTAGTTGAAGAATTTTTGGTGTGTTCTTCAATCAATTAGTCTTTTAGAGGCATTTCAATCAACACCAATGGTGACTCTGAGTTGAATCAACTGATCAAATAGTCCTAGTTTATTAAGATATCATATCTGGTATGTATAATCCTATTATTGAGTAGTATGGATATTGTGTTCCTTCATATAGTTTTGATCAAGCTCATCATGTTCATGTAATTACCTCAAGTAGCCCTCTTAATTGTCATTCTCCTATTGAATCTAAGAGTGTTAGGGAAATAACATTGGATTTTGTGAAGTAAATGTTGGAAATAGACAATTTGAATGAGTGAAATAGATATCAATAAGAGCTTATGTAAAAGGAGGAATGCTTGTTTAAGCAATCTCAAGTCATGCAATCTATAGAGGAGAAACTAGTAAGGTGGAGAAGTCAATCCACTCAAGGTAGTTATCCCTGTATCCCTTTTTCCATCCCAAAATAGCCTCCTCCTATAAAAAAATAAACCCTCCCCCTATGCACCAAATCCTTTTTATCAAATAGCACTTGCTCATGAAAATAAAATGAGTCAATCTTCTAACCCATCTAATACATTAATTACTCATATTGTTAATCCTTTGCACCTAGAAATTAAACATCAAGGACATTAGAATATCCTTCTATGAAAACTAATGTTTTCAATTCCTTAGATTGTGAGCCCTCCTTTAAATAAAATCATCCTACTTCTGTTGGAAAACAACAGGTCCATCTTCAAGAAATTCTTCCTATACATGTGCAAACTCTTCCTAGTCTCCCTCAACCTCCTCAAGTCCCACAGCATGATGTCAAGATTCCAAGTTGGATAAATATCTATCATGAACCAGCTCAAGACTTTGAGAATGATGAAGTTGTTACCTACCCTCAGGAAGAGAGTTCCAATCTTAAGATCATGAGTTGGAATGAAATAGTTGAATCATGGGCTAAGGAAGAAGAGAAGAGTATTATTCAAGAGTATGAAGTGAAAAATGAAGCTACTCCTCCTCATCATGATGATTCACATGACTCCAAGAAAGACTCTTCTAAATAATAAATTGAAGAATTAGAGTCAAGAATCAGGTTCCTTAATCAAGGTGTAATGGATGGTTTAGACCTAATAAAAGATCATATGTCTAAGCACACCCCATGTACACCCCTTAAATAAAGTTATCAAGATATATATGATGTATATGAAGTGTTGTTTAAGTGGAAAGAGGAGAACTAATTAATTTTATCCCAAGGATTACCTCCTCTTCTTCATGAGCCCATTAAAGAAAACCTCACTTCTCATTTTGAATCTGATCTTGAGCTCACTAGTGCTTGCCTCTATTCAAAGTCCATTCATAAGTCCTCTCTTTCATCCCATACTCCATTTTCACTCCCTTCACCTTCTATTATCTTCCATACTCCAATTCTTGCATTTTAGATTCATAAACCTATCCATTTAACTTTTTTTTTTTTCATCCTAAAGAACTTACTTTAAGGGAGGCAAGTGAGGAAGAGAAAATATAATTATTGGCTAATCAAGAGACTATCATGAGTGAGAATGAAGATGAGATCATCATAGATACTCCATATGAACATAATCATGGTGACCATAATCATGAACATGAGGTAGAATGCATTATCAAAGATGAACAATGTAGTCAAATCATATCTCAAGAAGTGGTTGTTCTAGGAGATTTTCCTAAAAATAAGGTTGAGCAAGTGACTCTTAAAGGTGACATGATTCACAGAGAAGATATAAGTCACACATATATGCAAATTTTCCAGTAATATGAGGATGATATTGACAAGATTCACTTTTCAACATTGGATGAAGAATTTAAGCATGGTGAGCTTTCTTTCCCTTTGTTTGATGAGCTTTCTTGTTGATTTGATGCAGTTAATGACCGGTCCAAGGGACTTGAGTTAAATGAGGTTCAATAGCATGTTTTTGAGTAGCTGGAGACCTTTGTTACCAAATAATTGGAGATTTTAGTTTTTGAGCAGGAAGGAGAGAGGTCTGATTATTTTGATAAGGGTTTTGAAGGAGTTCTTGATCAATAAAATGATGGTTTCTCGAATGAGCTAGAAAAATTTTGCTTCAGCTCAAACATCACACCAGCCACCCTTCTTTAAGAGGGCCATGATAAAGTGAGAGATCATTTTGAAAAGATTATCAAAGAGATAGAAATGAATGAGTTGGTCAATATTACATACCAAGAGGGTCATGAATCAAATGAACCCTATGATGATGAATTAGCATCCATTGATCCATTGATGGACTACACTAGCATGAAGGAATAGCATGAGACATTTTTTAAATAACAAGATTAGTACATGGATGTTGGAGACATGTTTAAACCTAATTCACTTGGGTACATGTTAATCAAGGTGGTAAGCAAGAAGGATGAGTCACCAAGATCCTACTTCAACCAACTACCTGTCTGGCATCATGAAGTTTCTTGCCATGGAAGGGACCTAAGAAGTTTTCCCTTTGATCTAGGAGGGCAAAGAACATATTTGATTAGTTGTACATAATTAGTTTCCTTTATATTGTGTCTTGTCTTTTCCTAAGTGCAAAGTAGCACATATGTGTTTGTTTTGGTCTTTATTGTGTGCCTTTTTCCTTTGTGTGTTGGAAGTAATCAATGGTTGTCTTGTTGATCAAGTTCTAAATCATGGTCAAGGTTTCTAGTTTATTTTAGTCCTTAATTGACTCCATTCCTAATGGACTATTTTAGGATACCAGTCTAGTTAATATAGCAGGCATGCTACCCCTATGAGTCACCAATTTATTAACCAAATTTTGGCCTTTCTAGCCAAAATTGGGCATCCCTATTTACAAAAAAGTGTCTAAGTCTATACCTCTGTTCATGTCTAGTACGTAAATTTCATGTCCAGTATGCAATAAATGTTCTTATACAAAATTAAATTCTATTACATTTGAAAACCCAAGTGTTTTCCTTTTCATAGCTTTGTTCTTTAGTCTTTTGGCTAAGTCTTTTCCAATGAATTTTTTTGAAAGGTTTGTTTTGGTCCTTCGCTAAGTATATTTCTTTCAAGATTTTGTTCTAAAGTCCTTATCAAATTCTTTTAGAATTTTTGTTTGAAGCCTTCACTTAGGTGAATTCTTTCAAACTTTTTTTCCAAAGTAATTTTCCCAAATGGTAGGTGACAACTTTTTGAAGGACTCTTTCAAGCCAAAAAGGACCTTTTAATCTTTTCAAAGGGTATGTTCATCTTTCTGAAGGGTACATTGGTAACTTTATTGAAGGGCATTTTTTTTCTTTAGAAAGTGGAAACTTGCCTTTTTCGAGGGCACTTAGCAAAAATATTGAAGGAAAGAATTGTTTCAGACATTTTATTTGAAACAACTTTTCCTAAGGTCCAAATAATTCTTCTTAAAGGTCACTTCCATTTCCAAAGGGAACTTCATATAAAGTTTGAAGGATTGTTTTAGAGAAAATGTGGACCATTTAATTTTTATGAAGGACCTATTCCAAAATCCTGAAGGGTATGTTGATTTTTTTGAAGGGTATCTGTAGGAAGGTCGAAGAGAAAGAGACCATTTTGAGATGTTGAATGGTTCTTTTCAAAAATCCTGAAGGGTAATTTTTAAAGGAAATAATTCCTTCAAACTTTTATCCAAAGGAAGTTTACGAGGAGCTCGAAAGACTAAATTCGTTCAAAAAAAATTTGAAGAAATGGTCTGAGATGAAGATTCTAAAGGAAATGGACCAATCAGGGAAAGCTAAAAGAAAAGAAAGAAATAGAAGGCCCAAAACAAATGAATTCTTTTGGATAAATTGTCCGAATGAAGGAGTCCACAAAAAAACTAAGAAGAAAGAAGAGTTCAAATAAATTATTTCAAACAAATTATCCAAAAAATGTTGAAGACAAGAAGTTTGAATAAATGCTCAAGGGGTGACAGCCTATAGAACGTCAATTTCAAGCTGCAAGGAATAGCCGTTGGAGTTTAAAATAAAGTGTTGGAACCAAAAGGTAGAGATAAAGAAGATAAATGGTGAGATCTTGAATAGCTATACATAGCAAGCAAAAATAGGCAGTTGACATTTTGAGTTGTTATGTTATTTCACAACTCAGTAAGCCAATAAGGTATAGCTAACATCCAAACAAATTTCCAAACAATAGACCCATCTATAGTAAAAGGCAATTCAAGATATCTTCATTTTACTGGTATAACTATTGGAAGCTTCTTACAAAATGTAATGTAATTACTTATTTTCTCAGATTGACACATGTCTATGTGACTCATGAACTCCCTTTGCTTGACCTCCCTCTAAAAAGGCTATATATATGGCTACTCTTGGCTCATTTTGAGGCTCCACCTAAGTATGGTGAAGCTCTACTCAATTATACACCTTTTGATCAATAAAATGACTAAGTGTTTACCTCTTCTATGACTATTCATAGTGTGCTCTACTTGAATGTTAAATTTTCTTAGTGAAGCTATGGATTCCTTAGCATTGTAATTCATTATTTCACCTATTTGTAGCTTATTTTTGTAGGGCATGTGAAGTGTTATAGGAGATGTCCATGTCTAAGATGAGTTAGGTGGACTTCCCCTTGTTTATCCCTCCTTATGGTGACATCCACAAAATCAACCAATTGAGCTATAATCTCTTACTCTACCACCTTATTTGGGACCAATTAAAGAAGATACATGGGAAGGGCTCTAGTGCCTTCTATCCTCATGATTGTTTACTATGGGTAAAGCTAGATGTTACCAATATTCTCAATAGTTCTTCTAATATGATTAGACACTCTAGGCATATCCTTACCATAAATGGCTTAGTACACCATAGGGTATAAAGTCTCTATCAGCCTAGTCATGTTTTTCCTAAACCTATAGATGTGAAGAATGTTGAATCCATCATAAATTGTGTTCTTTGAATAATCAGAAGATGGTTCTCTAGGTTATTTAAATGATGAGAGGACTATCCCAATTATTGCATCCACTAGATAAGACATCATATAAAATTTACCATCCAGCCTATTGTCCGAGCTACTAACTTGGTAAATCAAGTTATCACTAATGATTTTCCCTATGGAAAAAATATTGGTGGAGGTAAGGATGGTGTCTAGTAGGGGAATCCAAACCTTGTTAACATGGGTTATGCTTGAGAATCCATAAATTTTATTCAACAAGGCCATGGAAATCTTGATTCTAGAATTGAAAGTAGTAATTGGGATAGTAAAGATGGATCCCCTAAATGTGAAGGTGGTTGGGTCGCTAGCCCACTCTCGTAACTTATTAGTTACATTGTTTTAAGACATCCACTGATTCATTAGGGTTGATTTTAACATATTTTGAGGGGAGTGAGGATATAGTACATCTCAAAGGCTTGTCCACTAACATAGGCTACTAGTGAATTGCACTAAAAGTGCAAAATCTTGCCATAAAATTGGCCATTTACAAATAAATCAAAAACTAAGTCAATGCAGGGCATTACCTTAGGTTTTGACACTACATCATGTAGGCCCATCTTCTTTATTGCCACCAAGTCCTATTTATATTGACACATTAAGGTAGAAATTTTCTCTATAAAAACACACAGTTCTATTGCTTTAACTTCTTACCATATATTATAATAGTGATTAAAGTCATTATTAAGGACAACCTCATCAAACCTTGTCTCAGTGTATAAACCTGACCTTGTAATGGATTACATAGAGGAGGGAGGTGGAAGATGTGAGTTAAAGGCCATTGTTTTTGAATTCAAGTTTTGGTTCTCTAAAATTATAAAAAAAATCAACTTGGTTAGGATAGAGCTCAAATTTGTTAGGCAATAGCTAACTCAATGATAGTTTAATTACAATTGACTTAGAGGATTGCCTATACTACCTTTTGGATTCACAAATCCTATTGATTTGATTGCATTTATTTTTCCAATCTGTGTGGATTAATGACTATAATGGCCCTTTGCCTTTTTGTTCTTTACCTAATTCATATTTTGAATTTGGCCAATAAAGTTCTACCTTTTATGAGCCCCACCACCATGTGGCTTCTCCTCCCTCTACCTCTATGAATTTTGTCATCATTACATGACATTTTTTTCATGGTTAGATCCTTTAAAGAGTTTCATACTAGTATTACCCAACCGATGTGTCATTTCAGAGACATGTAAAAAAATTCACTAGTCCACTTTTTCTAAAGACTTTTCTTTTTTATCCTTTACTTTATTGCCCTGGCTAGTAGGATTGTAATACATGACATAATCTAGGCAATCTACTCACTCGAGAGCATCATACACCTTTCTATCTTAGAGGATTTGAAGACTTCTCGGAATTCACTCGCATTAGCAGGATAGTAGGATCATGACATGTGGATGGCTATCACTATTTCATTACCCTAGAATTTTAGTACAAATTAAGTTTAACCTTGTTAGTCATTGGTTGAATGGGATCTGAACATGTTACCAAATCCTGGTGATCCACTCACCTAAGATTTTTTTAGGATTTTATAAGTGTTCTAATGTCTGTGGGAATATGGGTAGACACCACATGGTAGAGTGAGATGACCTAGAAATTCTTTGGGAAAAATAGATTAAAAAATCCAAGTAAATATCAACCTGCTTGAGGCAATAAAAACACTCCAAAAAACTAGTTAACTGGTTAGCTTGAAAGAAATAAAACCTGGAAGTAGGAAGTTTCATAGAAGTTCAAAAAAATCAAAATGTTGAAGATCAATGGGGTAATTATATTCCATGCAACTTTGAAAACTTACGTACATAAGAGTCTTTCAACAACCATTACTAAGTTATCTTAAAAAACAAACTATTAAATATTGAGATATCTAGGAAAATATTAATTGTAATAAAGCTTAGATAATTGCATAATAACAAGATATTATTAGTCAATAAATGATAACTTCAAAGACCTTGTCTTTTTAATCATGCATTCAAATGTCAATAAGAACTCTCATAGTACCTTGAAGGTATCTCCTAGGAGATACCTTTCAAACATGAAACCTCTTTGATGCTCTTGATACCAATAGGTATCACCCAATAGTGCCTTCAAGGATATGTTCTTGAAATGGGCATGTGGGGGTCTAAAAGGGATCTCCTATGAGGTACCTTGAAGGTATTACAAATACCTTCAAGGTATCACCTAGTAGTGCCTTCAAAGAGATACCTTGAAGGGAATTATAGTACCTTCAAGGGTACCTTGAAGGTGTCTCTTAGAAGATACCTTTCATATATGCATAAGGGTATGCTTGAAGTTATTACAAGGCCCTTCAAGGTATCACCAAATACTACTTTCAAACATACCTTGAAGGGCCTTGTAATACCTTTAAGGGTACCCTTATGCATGTTTGATAGGTATCTCCTAGGATATACATTCAAACTCTTGGGTTCACCACAGAGGTTCAAGTCACATACAAGATCCCAAAATATATATCGCTAATCGTTTCCATGATTTTGGTCAAAACTCCCATTGCTCAATATCATTTTGTATACTATTAAAATACATAGTTGAATGATGGTTTAATTAACTATTTTTCTCTACTCAGCTATTCCATTCTTATGCATGTTAAAAAGGTATCTCTTAGGAGATACCTTGAAATTAGGATGAAATGAGGATTGAAGTATGCAATATATGATATTAAAAGCTAATATTTTTTGGGATTGATATAAAAAATGTCATTAAAAAAATGTGTTATACATTACCTTTTTAACATTTTTAGGTTTTAACATATCTCTAAGTTTGTGTCATGGTATAAATAAAGCTTTATCACTAACATATAGGTATAAATTGGATTAATTTTATAAATACATTGATTAACAAATCTTATGTCTTTTTAAAATGTCTAGGCTAAAAAATTATACATCAATGACTTTTTAATGTGTAAATTATGTTTCTCTCATAAATAATGGTAATTTCATTGGTGAAGGAAGAATCCACAAAGTTTCAAGACCACATGCTGACTCTTTGGAATCCATAAATCTCACTTCCACATGCCACAATGAGAAAATACATATTGAATGTGTAAGTGTTAATGTGACAAAAGATTTTGATATAACTCTACCACTTCCATTTCCTAGAGCTTTTGTGGATAATTTTGGAGATGTAGTTAATAGTTTTACTATATGGAGCACAAGAATGAAGAAACACGTCACAAAAAAAAAATCTATAAAGGATGACATGGAAGAAGGACACAATAGTTTTAGTTTAGTTATACATATATAACCAATTCAATAAACAAACCCTTGATTGGATTAATTGGTTTGATATATCTATGATCCTACCACATTTTAGATCCTAAGAAATTATTTTATTGGGAAAAGGGTACATTTATTGCACAAATGTACAACTCTTGCAAATGATGAAAAAATTGCCTTTGGTTATGTTGAATTTGCACAACTAGGGGAGATTTTTGGTTGTAATCTTGTCCCAATGATGGAAAACAAAATATAAATTTACATAAGGCATGTTATACAATAATGTGAGACTTTCAATATAGAGGTAACTAAAACATCTATCTTTAGATGGCCTTCCAAAAAGATAGTGGACATTGAATGTAGAGCAATTAATTTACCATAAATAATACCAAAGGAGAAAGAAATGGAAATGTTTGATAAGTAGTGGATACTAAAGTCATTCCTTGCATGACATTCCTAGAACAAATGCATCCAAAAAAATTATCTCATTCCTATAACTACTCAAGCCAAAAAATAATTTAGTCAAACACTTCACTCAACTAAGTAGAGTTTGATGCAAGCATAGATAGTGAGATTACAAAAGTGTATGCTGATAAATGTTGTACCAAAAAATGTTTTTAATCAGTATTGTCATTTGAGATGCTAAAACCTTCAAGGATAAAGTTGTTTGATTCTACCACAATAGATAAGAGGCAACATGTCTTGGATGCCCACTCTATCGATTTATTTAAGAAAATTAAAAATAAAATTACCATAAATTTTAGGGTACTAAGATCTATTTGGAATCTTGGATTTAAATATATGTATTGAAGAGGAGTAGTTTTTTGACATTCAAAATTGTCATAAAAATGGAGAATGAAATGCATTCCATGCAGAGAGGTTTCGACAAAAGCCATAAAAGAAGATAGTGGTAGATAAAGACTTGTTAGACTAATTGGTGGATGATTTTTCAAATGTTTCTCCAAGACTTACATGTCATGTATATATAGATGACACATGAAATAATATTTGACATCTTTTAGTAACTTTCACTCAAGAACTTATGAGACACCACATCAATGCAAAACTAGCAGATATGGAATATGAGCCAATATCCCAACCAAAATTCAATATCATGTGAAAAAAATATTTTCTTGATGTGACCATTGCCAAGTTTGATGACTTCGCTAGGTGAAAAACATGTATCTTTTTGACTCGACAAAAATTATCTAGGTCCGTATTTAGAGATCAGGAAGATTGTATCTATCAAAATTTTTGATGCGCTCAAATAAGATACTTTCTTCAAGACAAATGTATTACATAAATAAATGTATGTCAGATCAATAACCTAAAGAATAACTTGGTGTCATTCATAATGAGGTGTAATGTCAAAAAATATTTGTGCCAAGGACTGTGACAAAAAGCAAAGTAGTTACCGATAGAATAGTAGATTTGTCAATGGCAGGGATTATCACACATGGTCATGGTGCAAGTGGATATGGATAATTTTTTATCATATGTTATCATAGGTTCTAACTTTACTATCACTCAATTAATAAGTTTTTGAAGGATATAGAAACAACAATATTAGATACTTATGGATATTTACTATATAAACTTGGATCTTCAAAATATCGATTGTACGATGCACTTTTGTCTAATAATTGCTACCATGAATGCAATAAATACATAGAAGAAGCATAACCAATTGGTGCTTTCAATAAACTTCCTTCTAGGCTATACCTTCAACTAGAAAATTGTTTTGGGATAATAAGAATAGGTATTTATTTCAATCCATTATCATATTTAAAAAATGTCTAACCTCATATGGAACTAAATTTAATTCTATTACATTTACAAATTTACAAAATCAAGTTTTTTCTATAGGTTTGTATTTTAATATTTATCTCTCCTTGTCTACAAAGGTATTTTTCTTGATGTCGAGGTTGGATTTATTCCTATAAGATATACCCATGAGGACATCAGTGACACATTTGGAAACCTGTCTGAATGTATAAAGAGGAAAGATGTATGTAGTGTAGAAGAGATGATAGATAATTATATGACATGTGAAAATACAATAATATTCACACCATATTTGATTGAAGAAGTATTATATTTCAAAGACTATGTTAATAGTTGCCAGTTGAAGGGATGAAATTAAATAGAAGGCTTGACAAAAGGTCAATATTTTATTCTACGCATGGAGTAAGGTCAGGCCATTATGCATTTTAAAAACTATATAAGAGATATAAATTAGTCCCCCCCTGATTAAATTATGGGTAACAAAAGAAAATGGTGATCCAAATGTTACAGAAGGTAATCCGATGAAAATAATTTTCAAAGACTTGAAAAATAGAGAAAAGTCACAAACTCCATTGTTGTAAAAGTCTCAGATAGAAGTAGAAAAAAGAGTGAAAAAGAAATTAAAGATAACTTGATTAATTATGTAAATCAATTCAATGAATTTGGTTTGACCAAAAATAGTAAGTGGAAGGATATAGCATATTACTTCCAAAATATCCATGACACAATGAAAGAAGATATGTTCACTTATGAAGTTGAATATACAAGATATTTTTGGCCTAGAACTTACCACGACATACCCATGCATAGAGATCTACACAAAATGGTCCATGATAAGGCCCTTGATTTTGAAGTGGCATCTATAAATACATATATTGGTCCAAGAAGCAAAAGAAAAAAATATTCATTTGATCTAGTTCAAGATGTTAAAAAAAGAGATATGTTATTTTTTAGACCTGATGATTCTATAGGAGTGTACTACATAATATGGGTTGCTAGAGCTGAAATAAATATTGAGATACTACAAATAAATGGAGATATAGAACAAAGTGTCAAAATAGCTTGGTTCATCCCAATTCATGTAGGAAAAAAAGATGTAGAAGAAGCCTAAATTTATTCAATTTGTTTGGATAATAAATGGAACCCAAACCTAATGAACACCTCTTTATCATCCATTCTTATGTATAGTATCATCTACACTAGGAAACCAAATAAAAATTGGAGAGGTCATACACTTATTCTTACTAATTTTTTGAAAGGCATTGTAACAGACTATTCAAATGCATCATCAAATTAAGAACTTTAAAAATAGTGATAAAGGATTGGGATCTATTGATTTCTTTTGTGACATTGGCAATCTGAAATGGTGTTTCCTTAATTTTTGAATGAGAAGTATGAATTATTTTTTTCAAAATTTAGTAAATATTTTTGGCATGTAAAATGTTTAATTGGCCATGTAAAACATTTTAATGGATTCACTTAGGAGATTCTTTATTATTTTATTTATTTTTGGAGAGTTTATCAAGTGGTAATTAGTATTTTGTGTATTCCAAATTAGGTATTCACATTTTGGGTATTAAAATAAACACTACAGCATTTGCATTTTATATTTTCTACTACAACATTTCAGTCTTTGACAATTATGCATCAACAAAAGTTATTCAACATTTATGAATTGGAACATGTACTTCACATTTTGAGTATTTCAAAATGGTCTTTGGCTTTTGTGTATTTGAAATAGTAAGTTCAAATTCAATGGACTACAAAAGGGTCTTCGGAAAATGGTCTTTACAATTTAAACATTAAGATTTACTCATCAACTTTTGTGCATTGCAAAATACACTTTGGCATTGTTGTGTTTATGAAATGGTCCTTGGGGTTTATGCCTTGAAATGTCCCACTTCAACATTTGTGTCCTGGGTTTTTCCACTTTGTAATTAAAGTTTTACAAAAAAGCCTTCATCTTTTTTACATTCATATTCTGCACTTCGGTAATCAAAATTATGTATTTTCTATTTACACATCAAGAAAAAAATTCCTTGACATTTACATATCAAAAAATGGTCTTTGGATTTTCAATTTTTTTAAATTACACTTCATTCAAGTCTCACAAAATGGTCTTCCATAACTCAGCACTCACAAATCCTATCTACTGCAAACTCAAAGTGTAAAAGCCTAAGCACCTGAGATCATGTCACATGGTATAATCTTGATGACTCGACTATGTGGAAGTGTGAATAGTCACAATAAAAGTCTTGAATATCATGAGAACCTAAGATTATGTTTCATGGCATAATCTTGGTGACTCAGTTGTGTGAAAGGATAAATATTCAAAACAAAAATCCCAAGCATTGAGAGTAACCAAAATTGTGACATGCATCATAATTTTGATAATGCAGCTGTGCAAGAGACTATATAAATATTTGGGGGGTGCCGAGCGACCCAAGAACCTGTGATCATGCCATTTAGCACCATCTCGAGGACTCTCTCATTAAGACCAAAGTCAACATGGGTGAACTTCTAAGTTTATGAGTGATCAACATGTGTCCTATGTAAAATAAAATTTGACAGTCATGGGAACATCTCCTGAAGATTAAATAAATAATTCACGATCTAATAAACTGATGGCACATGGCATCCCAATCATCTTATATGGTCTAATCACATATCCATACATGGCATTAGGAGTCTATACATGACATAATCATACTAGTTAATCAAAACCCAAGATCAAAACTTGACTGCATTAAATGTCTCTTTTACTGTGCTTGACCTGATTGATGTCTGGATTATCTTTATTTATGAAATAAACTTCATATGTTTATTATATATAAATTCATAGTTTGTGAACCAATTTGAATGACCGTATAAATTTGATTGAATATAGAAAGACCACGTTCCTTCTAATGATGTGATGTGACTATTTTGCACACTTAAATGTGATTTATTTGTCATAAGTCCAATTAATTATTGGTAAGTCCAATTAATTCTTGATAAAGCCTAATTTATTTTTGGTAGTTTTCAAAAATTGGACTATAAATTATTTTTGGTCATTTTAAATAATTTGGACTTATTAAAAATACATTAAATAGATGTGATTTATTTGTAATAAGTCCAATTAATTCTTGATAAAGTCTAATTTATTTCTAAGCTTTTTCAAAAATTAGACTACTAATTATTTTTTATCATTATAAATAATTTGGACTTATTACAAATTCATTAGATAGATGTAATTTATTTGTAATAAGTCCAACTAAATCTTGATACAGTCCAATTTATTTATAATAGTTTTTAAAAATATGACTACTAATTATTTATAATTATTTTAAATAATTTGGACTTATTACAAATATATTAGATAGATGTGATTTATTTGTAATAATTCAAACTAATTCTTTAAAAAATTAATTAATTATTGATGAAGCCCAATTTATTTTAGATAGTTTTCAAAAATTGGACTACTAATTATTTCCGATCATTTTAAATAATATGGACTTATTACAAATATATTAGATAGATGTGATTTATTTGTAATAAATCTAACTAAATCTTGATACAGTCCAATTTATTTCTAATATTTTTCAAAAATTTGACTACTAATTGTTTTTTATTATTTTAAATAATTTGGACTTATTACAAATACATTAGATAGATGTGATTTATTTATAATAAGTCAAACTAATTCTTAAAAAGTCTAATTAATTCTTGATAAAGCCCAATTTATTTCAGATAGTTTTCAAACATTAGATTACTAATTATTTCTGATCATTTTAAATAATGTAGACTTATTATAAATTCATTAGATAGATGTGATTTATTTATAATAAGTCCAACTAAATCTTGATACAGTTCAATTTATCTTTGATAGTTTTTAAAAAATTGGACTGTTAATAAATCCATATTATCTAAAATATTACTTTTATTATGATCATCAGTCTTCCCTTCTTCACCTTGTTATGTAAGTAGAAGGTATATTGAAGCCTACTTGGGAAACATTTTGGCATATAATCCACATGATACTTTGATGACTGGACACATTTGGTTCTCATGTGATATAGTCCTTAGAGATTCCTAGTCCCTTCCCTCATTGTCATCCATTATTATCTAACATTATATATTTTTCCTTCATTCATTATTATCTCCCATTCTAGTTAAACTACAATGGCCTGAAGTCCATTTGGACTATGTAGGTAATGCTCAGTTTTTTAGGTCAACTTGATCACCCGTATTCCATGCTCTCTTTGTGAGTATTTTAAGCCATACTCTCATCATTTTGTGAGAATTATAAGCCACACTCTCATTATTTTTAAATCATTCTAAGCCATGTTAACACCTTTTTACAAGCATTCTAAGCCACGCTCTCACCTTTTTGTAAGCATTCTAAGCCACACTCTCACTTTTTTATGAGCTAAAACATTCTACATCTTGTAATCCTCCATTGAGTTGAAATGTGAAAAGCCCAAAAGCATTTCAAAACATTCCAAAAATATTAAAAATTAAAAAAGGGCTCAAAATATTCATGAAAGATATAAAGCCATAGAATCCTAAACATTTGAAAAGGGCTCAAAATCTCCACAAAAGATATAAATCCATAAAACTCAAAAATATTTTTCTTATTCTAAATCCAATAATTATCCTTGATTTTCATTGAGTCACTTATTTTAGTAACCATTCAGATGTGTCCTTCCCAAATTTGTCCTACTAGGGTAGATTCATTATTGGTGTAGACACCTAAATTTCACCATTTAGTGTCAAAATTTACTTTGACACACTAACCCATCACCTTCCCTAATTTAAATTCAAATAAAGATCATTTCTCTTTGCTTTCAAATAATTGATTAATTATTAATTAATCAATTATAATCATGCACATCATTTTCTTCAAATACTAATTAAAAATCTATATTTTTCACCTCACCTAGACATCTTATACATTTTTCTCAATTGTATGTTGACTCATCCAACCAATCCCTCAACATTTTCAACCACCTTATGAGTCATCTTAGAAAATTTCAACCTCTTAGATGACTCAACCAAAAAACTTGATCCATTCTTGGTGAGTCACTCAACCACCTCCCCTTTTGCCTCAACACATGTAATTAGTCATCATCTTCATGGATAAAGACTCAATTTTGGCCATCGAATATTTATATAATTTGAAAAATCCAAATAATCCTCAATTATTCATCTCATCTCTTGTAAGCCTATAAATTGACTTGAAACCCATCACTTTCAATCATCCACCTTCTAGCTAACAAAGTGATATCGAATTTCCATTATGAATCAAAGTGAATTAAAGCCATCAAAATCAATTTGCATCTCAAAAAAAATTCCAAATCTCTTTGCTTTATAAAAGATTTGAGCACCCACATTTAGCATTCAAGATAAAATCCTTGTTTGATCATAATGGAAAAGGTGATGAATACTTCATAGTTATAAGTATGATTTTATTTATTAATTTCTTTCAGTTTTTGCTCTATCTTGAAGGTTAATTTTTAATTTAGATTATATTTCATTATTTGATTTCTTAGCTAGCTTGCATTCTAAAACTAATGCTTACAATTAGTTCCAATCATTTTAGCCACCTGGAGATGTGTTCTTCCCTTGCATGTATCCTTGTTTAAGGATGCCACAAGGTAAATTTTAGTGGAATTTTTTTGTTAATTCCTGAATATTTTAGTTTTAGAAATTTATGTTTAGTGAATTTAAGGGGTGATGAAAAATGTGGATTTGCCTAAATTATCTAGGTGCAAGTTAGTTTTTCATGTTGGCTCACCTACTATTTAAAATAAATTTCATACATATAAATATAATTTGTCACTATATCAAAATTCAATATGAAATTATTCATAATTATATGTAATATATAATCATTCAAGGATCGATTACCAAACTTCTAAAGCATATCAGCATAGCTACCATCTAGAGGTGCTTGTGTTGGTTGTCAGCATAGTTATCACCTACTTATAATAGTGCAACCTACCACAGCCTATATTAACCACCAGTAATCTTATTACACAGCATCATCTATGTCATTAAATAGTGTTTGTGTCACACATCAACATTAGTGTTTCCTAATAGCATTGGCATCACCCAAAAATAATTTCATTGCCTAATAGCATTGGTGTCACCCGACAATATTGGTGCCACCTACTAAATTTAATGTCACTTTCCAATGGCATCACTTGTATACATTATAATCGACCTACTACATGGCATCTACTATAAATTTTAAGGGGGTGGGATAATCAGCCAATAAAAAATCCCTATTATCTTATTTTAGCCAGCCAAAAAAATCCCCAAACAACTGATATCCACATCAAATACAAGAACTTTACTAAAAGATGAAATATATTTTTGTTTATTTTTAATTTCATATATATATATATATATATATATATATATATATATATATATATATATATAATTTTAGGGGTAAAAATAGTATTAATAAGTAAAGAAAAGCATTACAAGAACGGGGGGCAAAAACCCCTAGAAGAAAGTAGCAAAAACTAAAAAACTAGGCATACGCCCAACTAGACAATATTATAAACCTCCCTATCAGCCTCCAAAATTCTTTCCAAATCAGAATGCAACGTCAGGGAGAGAGACCCCCAATCCTCAATGTTTCCACCATCTAAATGGTCTGACACCCATTTAGCCAAAAAATCTGCTTCCCTATTCCATTCACGTAGAATTTGAGTAAAAGTAATATTATCCATAAGCGAGCAAATCCACAAAATTTGTTGCACAATCAGAGATAGTTGCCAATTGACGTCCACCACTTTCCTCTTAATGAGCAGGTTAATCAAGACTTGAGAGTCTAATTCATAGATAATCCTATGCTAACCTAATACCTGGGCCTTCTCAAGGGCATAAATAATGGCTTGTCCTTCTATCATGTTAATGGTTTGCAGCCCTTCAGGAACTACAAAAAGAAAAATCACCGTACCTTTAGAATCCCTCCAGTACCCGCGGGTCACAGATTACCTCTAGAGGAACCATCCGTATTGATCTTGAGAATCCCACTAGGGGGCATTGCCATTGACCAATCCTAAGAATTTACTCCTTACCTGCTTGCTCCTCCTGACACATGTTGACTTACCAGTTAACTACTAGAATCCAAATCACACCACCACCTGAGCGTCTTATTTAGTCAAAGGAAGGTAGATCACGCTCTTTACTTAGATGGCTTCCTAGATCATCTCCACCACTTTTTGCCATACTTGCTACACCATGACCCTCACCCCCTAGAAAATTCACCTATTTCTCTCAAGCCAAATCTGCCAGAATAGAAAAATGGGGCCGCCCAGCCATATGTCCTATAGGAAGGGCATCCTTGAGGGGGGTTCTCCCATTCCATTCTAGAAATTGACCATAGATTGACCATGAAAACATGGACACTACCAAACATCCCACCAATAATGCCAAAGTTGCAAGGCAAAGGGGCATCTCAAAAAAAGGTGTGTTGAATCCTCCTCGGCCGCTCCACACATAACACATACTGAAGGGCCTTGGAAACCTCTCTTCTAGAGATTGTCCTAGGTCAAGCACCTATTCCAAGCTAGCATCCAAGAAAAATAGTTACATTTAGGCCATGTGAATTTATTCCAGACCTGTCTCCACCAATGCACTTCCCCCCTGCCTAATCTCTGAAGAAGTAAAGCCTAATATCCAGATGAAACTGTGTAAGCTCCCTTGGGATTGGGAGACCAAGCTAGCTCATCCTCCTCTTGAATAGGAATACAGTGATGCTTGGAAAGGATGCTCAATAGCTCCTCATTCTCTTCCTGCATCCCATTAATAGGCCAAGTTTTGGGAGCTTTCCAGCGAGCTACCTCCACCTGTCCTTGAGTAATGTAAACTTTGAAGTCCCTTACCTGAGACCAGCCAGCATCAAGGAATCTCTGACAAAGGTTCAACAAATTTAGAAACTGAGAAATTATGGGAGGATAACCATCCCAAGACTCAGACCAAAAGAGAGCCTTGGATCCCTGTTTACAAATCTAGAATAAGTCATCCTTGATGAGAGCAGCCCCTTTTTTTAGAGTACCCCATATTTCTGAACCTGTCCCAATAAGTAGGTAGTGAGGAATGTCCCTCTGAATGGTTCCAGAGTAGTAATTCTGTGAGAGAATTTTGGCCCAACCTTTGTCTTGTTTGGTGCACCATCACCAATAAAGTTTGGCCGCCAAAGCAATACCATTTAAGTCTGTATGCCTCAGACTGAGCCCGCCATATTTTTTGGGGCTGCAGACAATCTCCCATCTAATAAGGCTCCATTTAGTGGAGTTCAGACTACCAACCCATAAGAATTGTCTGGTAACCGAATCAAACTCCTTAATGATTCCCATCAGGGCAACCTGGAGCATACACCTATAAATAGGTAAAGCCTGCACCACATATTGGATAAGTTGAACCCGACCCGTAAAGGATAACCACCTGTGTGTCTAATGATTCACTTTCACCCAAAATTTCTCCAAAATAGTCTGCCAAGATTCTTTGGATGTACGGCCAGCTGAGATAGGGATACCCAAGTAAATCAAGGGGGGAGTCCCAATCTAAAAATGCAGAGTCCTCACTATCTGCTGCTGAATAGGGCCCAGAGTGTTGAAAAAGAAGATGGATGACTTATCTGCATTAACCTTTTGTCCTGAGGCCATTAGATAAACATCTAACACCCTATGTAAATTAGCAACTTTAGTCATTATGGCCATGCCCATAAGGGCAGTGTCATCAACAAATTACAGGTGTGATTGCATCGGTAATTCCCCTCCCCATTGCCATCCTTGGATATGTCCTTCCTCTCTATTCCTACTGATCAACCTCCCCAAACCTTTAGCAAGGAGAAGAAAAAGGTACTGAGACAGAGGATCACCTTGTCGCAGCCCTCTTGTAGCACCAAAAAGCTCCGTGTGTTCTCCATTGATAAGCACTGAGAAAGAAGCCAAAGAAATGTAGCTCATGACCCATTGAGTCCATTCATCTACAAAGCCAAAAGCACTAAGAACCTTTTGCAGGAATGACCATCTAACCCTATCAAAGGCTTTGGCCATGTCCAATTTAATGAACATCGCCTTATCTTTTGAGTTGGCCATGGAGTGAATGGACTTAGTAGCAATAACAATACCATCCAAGATTTGTCTGCCTTCCACAAAACCACTCTGTTATTCTGAGATCACAGCACTCAGCCCTCTTTTTAACCTATCTATAATTATTTTATATATAATTTTGTAAACAACATTGCAAAGGGATATAGGGTGGAATTGACTTATCCTATCAGCACCTTTGCATTTGGGTATGAGAGCAAGATAGGTCACATTTGTAGCCTTAAGCATTTGCTAATTCCACTGAGATTTTGGGCAACACTAAAAGGCCAATTTTGATGATATCCCAAAATTCTTGGTAGAATTCAGCTGGGAAGCTGTCAGGTCTAGCCATTTTCCCTTTTTTTATCTGAACAATGGTTTCCTCAAGCTCTCCAAGTGTGATTGGTTTCATTAAATTTTCATTCATTTCATGCGTCACCAATGATGGAATGCAAAAGATAACCTAAGCTTCTTCTGGTGATTCACCATTAGTATCTTCCCTAAAGAGAGTAGAGAAGTACTGCACTACCTCCTCTAAAATTGTTGAAAAGGAGTTAAGCCACTCACCTCTTTCATTGACCAGGGCTGAAATAGAATTGCCATGTCTCCTGGCTTTGGATGAATTGAAGAGAAAGGATGTATTTTTGTCCCCCTCCTGGAGCCATTTGACCTGAGCTTTCTGCTTCCAAAAAATTTCCTCTCGTAGCTCGTATTCCTCCAGGTCTTTCACAACCTGTGTTTCTTCTTGAAGTAAGT
The DNA here is from genome assembly GCA_037957365.1 of Torreya grandis. Classification (NCBI taxonomy): domain Eukaryota; kingdom Viridiplantae; phylum Streptophyta; class Pinopsida; order Cupressales; family Taxaceae; genus Torreya; species Torreya grandis. Next base: position 389,644 of record JARHVA010004980.1, read on the forward strand.
CTTCAGTCAGTCCTTCTTCCCTTATTATTCTCATGATACCATCAAGCTTGGTTTGTGAAGCAGTCTTAGCATGGAAAATGTTCCCAAAGCTTTGGTGATTCCACCGCTTGAGCTTGTACTTCACATATTATAGTGTTTTGGCAAAAATGTACATCACCGTACCATGGGCAGGCCTACCCCAATGCCACCAATTGGAAACACACTCATGTAGAGATTGATCTCATAGCCACATGAGTTAAAATCTGAAGGAAGGAGAGCACGGGTGATATTATGAGACACTATTAAGCTTGATGGGCCAATGGTTTGATCCTCTCCAGTCCAAAATTTTAGACCTCATAGACCACATACCTCCAACCCAAAAAGCTAAGACCAAAAAATGGTCAAGTCTCTTAGCTATGCAATGTTTCCCACTCCTATGGTTGTTTTAGGTAAACTATCCATTATTGGGCCTGACGTCAACTAAATTCAAAATTTCAATGTGTTTACGCATTAGCAAAGCAGATGGGTCCAACCTTGATGTGCCACCACTCTTTTCAGTCAAATCAAGAATAGCATTAAAATCACCTGCCATAATCCAAGGGTGGAAGGGGGCCAGGCTACAGACAAAACTTATGTGGCTCCATAAGGAGTTTTTACCCCGCCAATCATTGGGAGCATAGCTATTGGAGAAGAGAATGACTTCCCCCATCTCAAAGCTAGAAGTAGTCATAGTCATGGAGTACTTAGAAGTCAGCCAACCTATGAGGCCAATCTTTCATGGATTCCATAGACAAGCTAGTCCTCCTGAGTATCTAGTAGTGCCAATGCATTGACATTCTCCTTGCCTCCACAACTTGGGCACTAGTCTGGACATGTCTTCAACTAAAATCTTAGTCTCCTACAAAAATAGGACATCCAGCCTATGACTTTTAATCAGGTTGTGAACATAATTTTGTCTAGGGCTATTATTCAAACCCCTTACATTCCAATAATCATTTTAGAGGGTTTAAAAAGTGTGCATCCAAAGTCTTTATTGACCCTGACTCCACCAAAGTCTCTCCCATTAGCTTGATCTTTTCCAGGTCCTTTTTTTTGCCAAGCTTGCAAGATTTCTCTCCCCCTCCTTTGTTATGGTCTTTTTGCAAAAGTCTGAGATGAGGAGAAGATTTACTGCTTCTTTCTACCCCTGAGTCCCCAATTTTCCTGGTAAGGGGCATATTTTTGTCTTCTTTAAGGGGAGCAACTGAGGAAGTCATTCCTTCTAAATTTATCAGCTACTGATCCATATCCATATGACAATTTCTAGCATCCTATGTTTCAATTAAAGCCCCTGAAGCATTGGTCTCCTAAGTTGGTCCCTCAATCCCCTGGTCCAAAATCATCAACTCAGGATTCACCTCTTGCTAATTAAGGTCATCCAATATTTCAAATCTATTGAGTGAGTCATCTAATTATCTTTCCTTCAAGGACCATTTTTGGCCTCTATTTCTATATCAACCTTTAACTAGCATAAAACCATCAGTTTTAGGCACCTCACCTGGAATCAGACCCCTTTCCTTGTCAGTACCAGAAGGAGTGTGAGTAGATTGAGCTAGCTGAGGTGCAGTGGATTTTGAGGTGGGACACCATCACTGTAAATGCCCATAAGCATGACATAGACGATAGCAGAAAGGGAGAGTTTCATAATCCAGCTATTATACCCATGAAAAAGGGCCCACACTCATTTCAACAGCATCTGGTAATGGCTTACTAAGATCAATTTCAACACAAATGCGGGCATAAGTCATTACCTTTTACCCTAGGAGTGACAATGAGGAACTGACTGGCCTTCCCAGCAAGGATGCAAGCAATTAAAGAGTGTCTTCTCAGTAGCATTCCACCAAAAAGTAGGGAAACACACCCACACCGGGACACAGTTTGGTAGTTCCTCTGAAGGAATGAAACTAGCATGTCAGGGCTTGATAAATAGTCCCACCTGATTATGGAAGTAAGGACCTTCAATAAAAACTCTTTGACAATCTATTATATAGGTAAAAGTGACCATGAAATAGCTATTGGCCAGCAATGTAATATCCATTTCTCCTTCTAGTGCCCACATCCTCTAAGCCCATGCTTCTAGTAATAATAGTGACATCCTAAGCCCCAAAAACTTGCAGTACAGGGAGTGATTAGAATAGTACTCAATGTCTTCAGCAATCATTTCCATTGGTATAACTAGCTTGGGCCTCTCCTTACACATTTTTAGATAGCCATTGACTTTGGGGATGTGCATACTTGGTTGCTCAAGAGTAGCAAAAGAACCTAAACCTTGCAAAAGTGGAGCCTTCCAACTGTTTTGTGCTCCCTGGGATGCCTGTTGCAGTCCAAGCACTTCCCTGTAGCTACGCCCTACTTTATGCGTTGTCATGCCCTCCTACTCACCTTCATCCATCACCTTCATTCCTTTAATTTCATATTAACATTCAATAAAAATTCAAATTTAAACCCTCTTAAATATATAACCCATAGATAATGGTATTCTAGCTGAACAAATTAATCACATGTCACCATTTGAATATATTATTGATGATGGCATGTCAGCACTAAAATAAATTCTTGAGTATGAATATGCAATGCATAAAGTGGAGGATAATTAAAAATAATATGACTTGGATGAGGTATAGATACAAAAATAGACTTCTACATCTCATGAAATACTAACTTTGTTAAAGATTCAACTCATAATTGTATGCAAAGGAAGAGGAAACTAGTTAGCATTCCTGATAATGAGATCCAAATACCATATGAGATTTGTACTCATCAAACACAAACTTTAATTGAATACAACACTAAGAAATCTATGGAAAATAATAAAAGTACATGGATATTTAGAAGGTCCTTTAAGTTTAACTAGGTAGATAAATATCCATTATTTGAACTAGTGGAACCATAAAATGTTAATGATACTCCAAAATAGTGTAGATGTACAATATGTAGTTGTAAATTAGGAAAGAACCAAAAAATTCAACTTCAATTAGAAATAATAGAGAAACATTATGGAAAAATATCTCTATAAAATAAAAATATGGACCAACCCAAAAAATCCAAAGATAAAAATATGTAAAAGAATGCATGCATGTAAGGTACACATTAGAGTATGAAGATCATCATAAACATCTTTGAAATCTCATTGATAAAGGAGGAATAATAATAGCTCAGTTAGGAAAATTTACTCAAGGTAATCTATATGCCATAAATATACAATTCTCTACCATATATCACATTCTAAAAAAAAAAATACCTATATCAGAATTTTTAGATTATAAAATTTTACTCCAACATAATGTATCTCATAACATTCTACAATCCCATTGGTCAAATCAAATTTATTTATAAATGACCAAATGTATCACCATGATTGAGAAGGGGGATCTGAAAGAAAATCTAAAAAATGCATGATTTATCTCACTGTCAATTGATGAGGTCACAATAGTTGACAATACATCATGGGTTTGCATTCATGTTTATACTTTTCAAAACCATTTAATTCAAACTCATCTCTTAGTTGTACATAAAATGACCAAAAATTATAATGTCAAAAACCTTTATAGATTAATTATTTCTAATTTGAAGGATATAACTAGATTGGATGAATATGCTATAGCTACCAAGTTAGTCTGTTTTGGTGTTGATGGTGAATCTGTGATGTAAGGGCACAGAACTAGTCTTTATGTTTGAATGTAAATAATAATTTCCCTATATATGATTCTAATTGATTGCATGGCTCATAGAATTAATCTTTCTTACAATATTTGGTATTCTAGCTGAACAAATTAATCACATGTCACCATTTGAATATATTATTGATGATGGCATGTCAGCACTAAAATAAATTCTTGAGTATGAATATGCAATGCATAAAGTGGAGGATAATTAAAAATAATATGACTTGGATGAGGTATAGATACAAAAATAGACTTCTACATCTCATGAAATACTAACTTTGTTAAAGATTCAACTCATAATTGTATGCAAAGAAAGAGGAAACTAGTTAGCATTCCTGATAATGAGATCCAAATACCATATGAGATTTGTACTCATCAAACACAAACTTTAATTGAATACAACACTAAGAAATCTATGGAAAATAATAAAAGTACATGGATATTTAGAAGGTCCTTTAAGTTTAACTAGGTAGATAAATATCCATTATTTGAACTAGTGGAACCATAAAACGTTAATGATACTCCAAAATAGTGTAGATGTACAATATGTAGTTGTAAATTAGGAAAGAACCAAAAAATTCAACTTCAATTAGAAATAATAGAGAAACATTATGGAAAAATATCTCTATAAAATAAAAATATGGACCAACCCAAAAAATCCAAAGATAAAAATATGTAAAAGAATGCATGCATGTAAGGTACACATTAGAGTATGAAGATCATCATAAACATCTTTGAAATCTCATTGAGAAAGGAGGAATAATAATAGCTCAGTTAGGAAAATTTACTCAAGGTAATCTATATGCCATAAATATACAATTCTCTACCATATATCACATTCTAAAAATATATATATATATACCTATATCAGATATTTTAGATTATAAAATTTTACTCCAACATAATGTATCTCATAACATTCCACAATCCCATTGGTCAAATAGAAGTTATTTATAAATGACCAAATGTATCACCATGATTGAGAAGGGGGATCTAAAAGATAATCTAAAAAATGCATGATTTATCTCACTGTCAATTGATGAGGTCACAATAGTTGACAATACATCATGGGTTTGCATTCATGTTTATACTTTTCAAAACCATTTAATTCAAACTCATCTCTTAGTTGTACATAAAATGACCAAAAATTATAATGTCAAAAACCTTTATAGATTAATTATTTCTAATTTGAAGGATATAACTAGATTGGATGAATATGCTATAGCTACCAAGTTAGTCTGTTTTGGTGTTGATGGTGAATCTATGATGTAAGGGCACAGAACTAGTCTTTATGTTTGAATGTAAATAATAATTTCCCTATATATGATTCTAATTGATTGCATGGCTCATAGAATTAATCTTTCTTACAATATTTGGTATTCTAGCTGAACAAATTAATCACATGTCACCATTTGAATATATTATTGATGATGGCATGTCAGCACTAAAATAAATTCTTGAGTATGAATATGCAATGCATAAAGTGGAGGATAATTAAAAATAATATGACTTGGATGAGGTATAGATACAAAAATAGACTTCTACATCTCATGAAATACTAACTTTGTTAAAGATTCAACTCATAATTGTATGCAAAGGAAGAGGAAACTAGTTAGCATTCCTGATAATGAGATCCAAATACCATATGAGATTTGTACTCATCAAACACAAACTTTAATTGAATACAACACTAAGAAATCTATGGAAAATAATAAAAGTACATGGATATTTAGAAGGTCCTTTAAGTTTAACTAGGTAGATAAATATCCATTATTTGAACTAGTGGAACCATAAAATGTTAATGATACTCCAAAATAGTTTAGATGTACAATATGTAGTTGTAAATTAGGAAAGAACCAAAAAATTCAAATTCAATTAGAAATAATAGAGAAATATTATGGAAAAATATCTCTATAAAATAAAAATATGGACCAACCCAAAAAATCCAAAGATAAAAATATGTAAAAGAATGCATGCATGTAAGGTACACATTAGAGTATGAAGATCATCATAAACATCTTTGAAATCTCATTGAGAATGGAGGAATAATAATAGCTCAGTTAGGAAAATTTACTCAAGGTAATCTATATGCCATAAATATACAATTCTCTACCATATATCACATTCTAAAAAAAAAAAAAAAATACCTATATCAGATTTTTTAGATTATAAAATTTTACTCCAACATAATGTATCTCATAACATTCCACAATCCTATTGGTCAAATAGAAGTTATTTATAAATGACCAAATGTATCACCATGATTGAGAAGGGGGATCTGAAAGAAAATCTAAAAAATGCATGATTTATCTCACTGTCAATTGATGAGGTCACAATAGTTGACAATACATCATGGGTTTGCATTCATGTTTATACTTTTCAAAACCATTTAATTCAAACTCATCTCTTAGTTGTACATAAAATGACCAAAAATTATAATGTCAAAAAACTTTATAGATTAATTATTTCTAATTTGAAGGATATAACTAGATTGGATTAGTCTGTTTTGGTGTTGATGGTGAATCTGTGATGTAAGGGCACACAACTAGTCTCTATGTTTGAATGTAAATAATAATTCCCTATATATGATTCTAATTGATTGTATGGCTCATAGAATGAATCTTTCTTACAATATTTTTAGCACATTTGAAAATATTGCAAAAGTGGAGGAGATTATCCATGACTTGTATGTATACATGTTAAGTAGTCCAAAAATATGTTTAGAGTTTCAAAAATTTATGATTAGAATAACTAATGGTAAAAATCTTTTGAGATATGTTGATACAATATGGATTTATATGTATGAGCCATCATGTATAATTTTCAAAGAATATCCATCATTAACAGGTTTTATATTTAAATACCAGATGGAAATTGACAATGCATGAGATTTGTTGTATCGTTTAATAGATTTATAAACTTTGATGACATTATGTAGTATTTTATCTATGTTGAGATAAATTCAATGTTTGACGAAACATGCACAAGAGATATTTATATATATTGTTGAGTTCATTTAGTTGATAAAACATGTTTGTCAATCTCTAGATATATTATACTTCTCATAAGACTATTTTAAAGTCCATGTATTTAGCATCTGGAAAATTTTAATAGATATTAATGACCCTAGTATCTATTTGAAGTTCAATATTAATGATCATCTTTGTATCATTGTTTATGGAAAGGAGTTACCAATGCACACATTCCAAAGACATCTCGATTTAGTAGGAGTATAAATTGAATAAGTCCCTACAATATGAGTACTATATGATACTTTTAGTTATGAGATGCAGTTGAAATTAAGAAATATTTTAGAAAGCTTATATACTAAAATTTGAGATCATTTTAAAATGGATGACTTGTTTGAAGCCATGGGAGTGATGAATTCAATATTTCAGAACACTATAAATGGTGAAGAACTAATGAGTAATTTATTTGTCAAATACATGGGTGGTCTCATTAAGTATTTTAGCATGTTTGTGGAGATCAATGGAGTTGAATTAAAGGTATTTTGTAAAATTATTTACTGAAATTTCAGTCAACACATTTTATACTTACAATGATTGATCAATATTAGTTTATAAATGAATTAGTATAAAGTGGTGTTATGGAGAAATATTTACCCTAGTAGCATCCTAAAATAAAATATTAACGAATATTTTTTATTATATAAACTCTATCAAACAATGATTTTTGGACTTGTGGAATATGAAAGCGTATTCAATGCATTATATTTTTTTAAATCTAAACATTGAAATAGTTTGGACAAAAATTTAGAGAATTGTTTAAGGCTACATGTTTCCCATTATCCTGTGGAGGGTTTCCTTATGAAAGAGTGCTTGTAATTTGGATTTCACTAACTGAAAGAATAGGTGTCACAAATACAGCACCAATAGAGATGATGTTAGTGTTGATAGTCAAAATGACTCTAAGAATGTATATACAAATTCCAGGTTTAAAGAACAAGTTACAAAAGGAGTGTTTCATCTCCCTGAGTTTTAGTCCTATATGTATTTTAAACTGAAACATTGTAGTCTAATTCATTACCAATTGTGATATTTTTTGTGTATATTATAAACTATTATCTATGATAATTCAAGTATTATAAAATTTATCACATTACAATATTAGAAGCATAATATTAGTTATTCATAATCAAATTGTTTATTATGAAAGATAAAATAAATAATAATTATAAATCAACTTTATCATAGGTACCATATTGATATAGTAATTTATTACTAAATCTTTGCCACTTGTCATGTGGTTGATATTTAAATGTTATCTCATGTTAATCACACTTATAAGAGATTAATATAGGATTATTGATTAACAAGAATGAAAATAAAAACACAAGAATAATTTGATGTTCAACAACAATGCTTATTAAAAAACTCCACAAAGACAACTTTACAAGAACCCTTTCTCTACCTTCAAGGTCAATCTTAATAATATAACAGTTGGCCATTTCTCTTATTAATCAAATGATAAGCTTGAGATGTGAGAAGACTAGTTTCATCCCTTAACAACTTTAATCATTATCCATTTTCTTTCAATTAAAGAACTATAGTGACTATACTAATAAAATTAAATTATTTTTCTAAAAATCCAATCATAAAAAATATTTACTACAAATCAACAATGTTATAATTGGAATTGAAAATTGACACTCACATTTAAAAACATATATCATATATATAGAGTATTTAAATTAATTACAAAAAAAACATTACATTTTAAGACAATATCTAACACATCAACAGCTAAAATCCATCAAATAATCCAATGCATCTTTGAAAATCCATAAATATAATATATATTTCAGTTTGAAATTGATTGTCTTTTAATATTATAAAATTTACACGATAAATACATGTTACAACTAATTGATTCATTATTTTTTAATTTCAAGTGGAGTGTCTATCTGCTTTTGTATTGTAGAATACACTCCCTCTCTATGGATTGTATCATTTTTTAGGATTCATAATTAGAGAATATCCTTAGTTGCAACATTAATATTGGCAAGATTTGTCCTTTCATCCTTTGTCGCATCTCTCATCGAAAGCAATGAGGGATCCACATCATATTTCTACTTGAACAAAAAAATTGGATCCAATCCATGCTCTTTGATGATTTTAGTCAATGTATTATTTTTCTTATTCAACAAAATAGATTTGTTATTTCAAGGAAATCACTGAATTTAAATTTTTCCATGTTTTTTGGATATGTACTTCAAGTACCTTCACTTGATTATTCAATTTTTCATAATTTGACTGCAATTAAATGATGAATATTATTTATCTAAAAATTATAATAATTAAAATAAAAATGACAAACAACTTAGAATGACTATAACTTATCACAACTTTCACCTTTTTTACATTAGCAATAACCACAAGGATTTTGTCTTTTGCCCATTTGTTGTAGAACACATGGGCCTCAACATTTAAATTCTCAATCATGTTCAACATAATATCTAAAACTTTATCATTATAATCATTACCAATAGTTATTGCTCTAGAAACAACTTGATTTAATAAAATATCAATTTTTGTTGGTTGATTTGCAACCAATTTAAATAATTGGTTACATTTAGGGTGATTGTGAAAATAGGCATTTATTTCCTGAATCAAAACTTTATCCCTTAACTACCATATTCTCAAACACTCAAGTTCAGTAAGAACAATTTCTTTTACATATGCAATGATATTATCTACCAATAAATTATCTAAAAGAAAATATGTAAGCTCATCATTAGTCTTAATAATATGATCAAGAGGGGGAGGGGTGAGTTAGACCACAAAGAGCTAGGTGCCGACAGTTATTGGGTACCCACCTCTAGCCCCTTGACTACGATCCCTGAATGATAGCATGGGGGTTGAAAAAAGTATATTGGTACCCACTTTCCATCCCCAAAAACTCATCATCAAGATCTATTTATTGTAAAATAGAAGTTCTTGATCTAGGAAAACCACCAAGAAAAAGGTTTGAAGACTCTGACATTGTCAAATACACAGTGCTATTGCTTGGGGCCAGAAACAATAAATGTTTTCCCTTGATTACAACTTAGTGAGATGGTGGTGGTGGTGGAAAATATTTCTTTTGAGAAGGGGTCCCTATAAATTGAAAAAGAGATTAGCTAACTACTAAATGAGAATAAAGTTAATATTTAATAATTATATTATAAAAAACATTGATAAGTGCATACTTTGTTGTTGAAGATGCCCTAAAGATCTTTATTGTAATTAAATACTTGGATTTATTTTTGGGAAGATTAAGGGGAATATTATAAGGATGCTATAAAAATAATATGAATCAAATAAAACATGACAACTACAACGTATAATGAAATTATTAATAATGTGAACAAGATAATGGTATTACCACCAACATAAGAGTAGGTTTGAGTTTGTGTTGGTGCAACTAGATTGAGTGGATGCATAATATAACTTTGCATCCTTTTTTTGTTGGTTAATGGATGAGGGGATGATTCTACATCCATGTTTTATTCTCTAGAGACCTTGGGGGGTTTTCGACCTCTTACCATTACCTATCTTCTTGAAACTAGTTATAGAATTTTTTTTTAGGAGGATACTATTAGTTCAATCAAATGTAGTACATTAAATAATTTTTTAATAATTTAAAATGTAGTTTCAAACATTAATTTACCTCTTATTTTACAATTGAAAGAGAGTTGAACTTCATTTTTTAATGAAGAGTAGTTGGAATATTCATACTCTCCATTTATAATTGATGAAATGCCTCATTGTATAAAGCCATAATATAATTGGTACATGTAAAAATGTAATTATCAATGGTAAAAGCAAAATTTAAATAATTGATAATCTTGTTTGACAAACAAGAAAACCATTCAAATTTTTGGCCACTCAGAGTACATAGGATTTAGACCATAGCTCAGATTTGAATGTATGATGCTCTTCCTTGTAGCACAATTTTACCTTGAAATAATTTTATCATGGCCAGAAGAAAAGGATTTCTCATAGATTATATAGTGAGGCCCTTGGATTTACAATTCTAGCCACCTGTAATCAAATCAAATATGTTATTAAGGATGTTTAGTAAAGGTATAAATTTTTAAAAAAATGAAAATAATATTAATTTAATTAAATGGTATGAATCTTCGATCGATAGATCAAAGTGAGACCCTAGATACTTCTTGTCCTGGCCTGTTAATGAGGCATGGGTGGTCACAGGGTTAATATTTATGTGCAGGAGCCCTATTAAGTGATGGATGTCTTTGGGGTTGATCTCAAATTTGAAAACCCATGATTTTTCCTTTACAATGAATATGCACTTTATACGATCATAGTTCTTGAGCAAATAATTGAGTAAAATGGTGTCTATGTCATATTAGGGAATCTTGACAAGCCCATCCAAACCATATTTCTCAACCTAGTTTTTGTATGTGTCTTATTATTCTAGTAGTCAAAGTATCTCTAAGCACATGATGTTCTTGTACAATATTTTTGATGAGGATGATGTTGGGATAGCCATTATGTTACAGGTGGTCTCTAGGAGGTCTAAGGTTGTAATTTTCTTTGTATGTAATTAGGTCTCTAAGAGGTCAAAGTGAATCTTACAAGTTACAAGAGTGAAAAATGAAGTGATCCAATAGTATCTATAGAAAACATGTTGGTGATAGTATCTTATTGGCAGGGGTTAGCAATCTAGTGGCAGATGATAACTCTTATATCATCTAGTTGTAACTATTGGTGGTTGACATCAACTGCTCATAACCGACAATAATTATAAGTGGCTTCTATTAACACTATCACTTATCCACATATGCTACCATTTGATAGGATAATTGATGTCTATCAAGAGACCATTATTGGTCAACAATAGATTCATCACCCTATAGTAGATTTATTGCTCGATAGTGGAATTATTGAATGATAGTAGTGTTATCATCCAATAACAATGTTGTCATTTGACAATATTTCTATCATTAGACAACATTATTATTTTTTGAAAACATTATTATCATTCAACAACATGTCTATCATTTAACAACATTATTTTTGTTCAACATCATTTATACCATTCAACAATATTAATGTCATTTGAAGGTGTTGATGCCATTCAAAAATAGTGTTATCATTGGATAGCATTACTATTATTCAACAATATTATTGTCATTCGATATTAAAAAAAAATTGTGCAATCGCATGGTATCAAGTCTTCCATGCCCCACCACATTTCACTTGTCAATTCACCTGTTCACCTAAACACTAACCGTTAACTTTTGCTAGACTTTTTAAACACATACTTAGAGTTTCACCAAAAAATCCCAACTTTATTTCTACAAGGGTCACTAAAATTTACCTTGGGGCACCATGCAATTTATCATTTCATTGAGCCTTCACACATGGATTTTGACTTTGTTAAATAAATAGATGTTTTATATTGATTTTATTTTCAATTTTGTGTTTGTGTGTTTACTTGTTTGCTTATTTGTTTTCTTTTATTATTTGTTGCCTTGACTCAATCCATTATTACAACAAGGTCATCATCATGGTGCTTCTTGTCACGTAATCATACTTGAGTCCATTCATTGGCATACATCATATTACCATCATGGTTTTTATCATTTGTGTGTTGTTTTCAATTATCTATTAGATTAGGGGTCAGTCCTTATGCACATTCTAGCTAGGCCATTATTATGTTTTATATCACAGTGCATATTGTCATGTGCTACATCAAAAACCAAGTACTGGAGGTTTAATACATGATGTCGTAGCAAAATTCTCTTCATCTACAAATTTAAATACAAACAACTAAATAATATGGATAATCCATATGCTACTAATGACACATCTACAAATGAGAATATACAAAAATCTAACCATTTATTTATCACTTTTTCCCCACTTCTTAGGAGAACTACATTATCTTGAGGTCTATTTGGACTATGTAAGCAGTTCTTAATTACGTTCAATTTCTATGGTCAACTCAGCCACCATTATATCATTTTTATTCAACCATTAATGTGTTCTTCCAATCATTTCTTTCATTGCTTTTGATCATTCTTATGTGCCTAGTTTTTTTTACCTTCTTCATTATTTGAACAGTCACATACCATCACACCTACATTTACATCATTCATTTCATCTTTAATATGTGTAATAGGTTAAATCATTGAGATATGATTTATAATCAATCAATTGCCTAATCATCATTTCAAAACAATCAAATTTTCCCTACTGGGGAAAATTAATTTAATTGATGATCAAATATGCCCTACTAGGGAAAAATAATTTGATCAATGATCAAATATGCCTTGTTGGGGAAAATATTTTAATCAGCAATCAAATTTTCCATGTTGGGGCAAATCCTTTAAGCAATGATAAAATTTTCCCTACTGAGGCAAACCATGAGTAAATCAATTCTCCCCTCTTTAAGGCATTTCAATTATTTAGTCTTTCTTCTATTTCCAAGCTTGCATCTTTCACCCTGTTTGGGGCAATTCAAAATGTGTCACTTATCTTGGGATATATTCTTCCAAATTCTAGCCCCCTTTATGGAAAATCATTTTTATACTCTATTCACATTAGAAAACAAATTTTCTCATTTGTATTAATCTCACCCATGGGTTAATCTCCCTCGTCTTCTTACTTCTTCCTCTCTTTTTTGACATCCCACCCATGTCTTTTATTCTTGAATGCCCTTACGAGGGGGCATCATGGGTCACTAATTATTTCTTCATCTAATTTTTCAACTTTTTCTTAATGGCTTTTTCATTCTTTTAAAACACATTACTTCAACTATGTCTCACAACACCTTCTAAAATAGGGGAAAATATTGAAACTTCATTTTCATCACTTCCATGTCAAAATTACAATCAGAACAACTTTCTACAATAACACACAAATCTATTCAAAAAAATTAATTAAGAAAATTATTCATATAATCACTGATTTAATCTAAAATTAAAATGATGTATCCCTAATTAGGGAAATGCATCTTATTTTAATATTTAATTTGACATCAACATCCTAAATCAAATTGGTCCTTTGTAAGTGTTATTATAAGACAATTAAATGAATATTTTATTGGCAAAATAACATTGCAAAAGACCATTATTCTTCTAATTAAGTATTAATCCTACTTAATTAATTTAATATTCTTCTAATGAAAAATTCCATGGATTTATAATTATTTATTTTTTAAATGTACAAATTGAATTATTATCTCACCCAAGGTGACATCATCATACCAAGTGTGCAAGTAAGAGTTCTTATAATCTATTACATACCACTTCCACACTCTTCCTCTTACACTCCTCTTACATATTCATGTAAGGGTTATGATTTGAATCTCTTACATTTTTATGACATACTCCATCCCTTTTCTTATACAACCCATCTCTTTCATTTATGAGAATGGAGAACTGATAATAGACCCTTGATCTTCATCTCAAGATGGATGGTCCACAATCATTTTCCAACTCTATCAATGAAAGGGTCTTCACACTCTTTCATAATGACCAATTAGTCCAATGAAGCTTTACAAATATTAATTCCATCACTCAATAATTCTTCAACATTGCCAAGTTAATTCAATTGTAGACAAGGGGAAATGTTACCCATGCATGGAGTCAACATTGCCAAAAACATCTAGATCAAAAATTTGAGCACAAGCCTCTTCAAACTGATAAGTAAAAGAGTCTTCAAGGAAGGTATAACATGTTTGATTTCTACTTGATTCACCTTTTGTTTGATATTACTCAATCCTAGTGGATAGGCTTAGAGTGTCATGTTCATTCAATTATTTTAATGTTTTATTCACTAATAATGAAGTGACCCTGTTTGGATTCTTGATCTACATAAGGTATATAGAGGACACCCATAGATAAGCTTATAAAACCTAGCATGAAAACCTTCAGTTGTAATTAAGTAGTGGTGTTAGGAAAACATCATTCCCCAAGATCACCCACCATGTACATTTTAAGGTATTATAGGTATGCCACTACTTGGTTACACAACTAATTGAATAGCATAGGCTTGTGTTGTTTAAGTGTACTTATTTTCCCACTTATGTAAAACCTGTCTCAAACCAAATTCTCACCAAAATTAATAAAAATTATAACCATGTCCTTCAAAACAAAATATCAAAATGCATTTGACCAATATCTTAGCAAACCTTATTATCAAAATTCATTCCTTGATGATAATAATACTAGACTCACCAACCAAATAAATCCTTCATCCACTAGTTTCCACCCCAATCATGATATTCCCCATGTCAACTCTGAAAGGAAACTAATTCTAGCATCCCCACTCAAAAATCAAATCCTCTTGACCAACTTCAATAGCTTAGCCAATAGGTGGAAAACCTAACATCATATATTAGTTCTTCAACATCAAGACCTCCATCCCCCAATCAGTCCCATAACAATAAACTACGGCATCATAAATCCAATACCTATCAATGTCTTGAGTTGATCAAATCCCACTTTATCTTACCCTTATATAAATAATCTAATAACCAAAATTCCATCAATTCATGATCACCCCATCAAAACTCCAATCCCAATCAGGCTGTTGAACTATCAATCAAACTCCTACAATTTTCTTGACTTTGGCAAAATTTTGACAAGAAATAATCCTAGAATCAATAATCATCTAAACAATCTCAAAATCAATCATCACAATAATCCAATAATCAAAATCAATCATCCAATCCTAATCTAACCCCTGGGCCATATAAATCCCAAATTATCCTACCCTTATTACACCAATACAACTATCATAGATCCACCAATCAATCATCCAATCAAAAATCCAATGTAAATCAGGACCCTAAGTCATACTAACCCAAAATTATCCTACCTCTATCAAAAATCTAATCCAATCACAAATCCAACAATCAAAAATCCATCAACCAACATAATCAACTAGTCAACCATTAATCATCCCATACCAATCAAGCTCTTGAGCTAAAAAAACTATATTAATTCAACCCCATCAACACTTCAATACCAAACAAGCTCTTACCTCTAAGAAAGATAAAAATGAAAAATCACACTTTATCCAATCAAAAAATATTCACTTTTACAAATTTATAAAAAATTCAATGTTCAACAAGCACAAAATTGACAAAATAAAGAATTGCACAATCTATAACATAATCAATAAACTAATCAAAAATTACCCAATCAATATCCCACTAATCATGCCCCTAAGCCACACCAATCAAACTATCCACAATCCAACATCAATCTACCCACTAAGCTGTAACAACCAAATCTCAATCTAGCCCCTGAGCTGTAACAATCCAATCCTAATTCAGCCCCTAAGCCATAACAATCAAATCGTCCATAATCCAATCTCAATCTATCCCATGAGCCATAACAAAATAATCATAATCTGGCACTTAAACTACAACAATCAGGCCCTTAAGCCAAAAAAATTGAACTCTTTCCTACCATCACCAATCAAGGGAATGTCGTCTACTCAAGAACAAAGTGCATTTGTGTCTAAAAATAAACAATTAAGGATATGCCAAGCTCACTTTTCAAAGCATGATTAAACTCTTTCATGCCCAAATCAAGGTCAAACCACCCAATCTAATCATATCAATCATAAATCAACCTCGTAATCCAAAACACCTGTTGGACACCTACCTTCAAGTCAATAACCCATATTTGACCAAAATAGCCTAACATCTATTAGCCCATCGTATAATATCCCCTTGTAAACTGAATCCTCCATCACCCAACATGACACACCTCAATTGAATATGGTACTTATAGACATCAAAAACCAAAATGCCTTTCATATGGATAGGCCCATCATGAGCAAGCAATCAGAACCAACATCATATCAGTTTGGCACCACACCTTTTATCAAATTTAGCCTTTTCACAAACAAGAAAATCAAAACCTATAATGACTCCTTGTTATACAACAATGGGTTGGTCTCTTGTTTCCAAAGCAAAAACTATCCTTTAGAAAATATAATTTGTAAAATCATGAACTATAAAGACATATGACTCAACCTTCATGAATAAGGAATCATGAAGCCTATCCACATACTTTCAAAAAAAGGATCTGATGACATTGGCTACAAACCACTTGTAAATCAATGTGAATATGTCAATGATACTTCCATGATTTTTGAGGAAGTTTTATCCAATATCAAGACAGGTTCCACTTATAGATTCTATGAGGATCTTGCTACCACTAATCCTTTCAATAACATTATTATCAGGACCATCCACCTTAACTTTCAATATCCTAAACCCATCAATTGGTACCAACAAAATCACAAACCACTTGACCTCTTTTAAAATAAGGAAATTATTACAAAACTCATAAAACTTAAGGAAGACATCCTACCAAAATATCAATAACAGGGATTTGAAACCAATCTTGACACATCAGCTTATTTTGAGGAGCAATATCTCCTCGATCAAAATCAATCTAAAAATCATGAAAGTCAAAATTAAAAATCAAGTCCCATAGTGAAAACCTCCTTGAGGCGCTAATGTACGACAAACATCAACGTCAAGAAAACCAAGCAGAATCTATTGGTGATTACCTTTCTAAGGTGTTAATGGATGCAGAACACAACCTTCCCTCTATGTTGTGCCAAAAATATCATCAAAATAGAATAAAATCTTAATATCATCCAACTTGTGTCTACTTTCAGTCTTACAGAACGTGAAATTGTTGGTCCCAATTCCCCTTACATATTTTCTTAACTCCATAATCCCATCTTCCTTCTAAATCCTTCACACAATTAACATAATAAATATTTTATCCAAAATACTTCTCATTCACCCTCCTTTTCATCACCCTCTATCTTAGGGATTATGACAAAACCTTGTCGAGATGCTCAGATGAAACCAAATCAACAATCAAATAAGTTCACAATGACATTTTTAGAGCACATACTAGTGGCATGCTCCTTGAAAATAAGTTGATTAGAACATGATACTATTGGATCTTGTTGAATACATGAATTTTCTAATGTTTCTATCAAAAATAAATGAAAAAGAGAGAAAAAAATATGTCCAAAATTGAAAACCATTCTTATGGCTCCTTGGAAAAGTACCATGATAAAAAAACTACTTTCTGGCATCATGTGTAAAATTAGTTATCTACAAGTACCTTAAACTTTGGGGAAAACCCATTACATCTCTACCATGTGCATCTTAAATCTTCCCTCCATCTAAATTTAATCTTCCTATCTTTACCATCCTTACCATCCTTATCCATTCAATCATAAACCATCCTTACCCATCTTAAAAATATCCTAAACTATCCTTACCTATCCTAAACTATCCTTACCATCCTTATCCATTCAATCCTAAACCATCTTAAATATCCATTCCATCCCAAACTTACCCATCCTAAAACACCCTTACCATCCTTATCCATTCAATTCTTGTCATCATACCCATCCTCCTTCCCACTTTTGACCTTGACAAGGAAGTGGAAAATATATTAAAACATGTTTTAGAATAATCATGGCATATATGTGCTTCTTCAAAGCATAACATCAACATATCATGAATTTAAGTGGGTACATGATTCTTACATGACATGGTCCTTGGTGATCCCATCATGAGCTATCCTATATGGAACTATCACATCCTAAACTATCCCATCCTGAACTATATGTATGCACCTAAATTCACTCACTTTATTTAACACCACTAATATTCCTATTAGTCGACACTAATTTCACGTATTCCATCTAATATTATTTATCCCCTCTAATTTTATCTTAATATCACCCTTTTATAATCATTTATCTAATATCCCCCTTCATATTTCTTCATTCACTAACTTTATATCATCTCCACTAATCCATTAATTCCTCTAATCATCTCCATTATCCCATCCTAATCCCACTTACCCATTATTTGAAAATTTTAAATTACCAAAGCCCACCTACCTACCTACTCCTAGGCTTTCCTACAAGCCTACCCCCCCCCCACTATATTCTATATAAATCCCCTAATCACCTATCTAATCTATCCCTAATCATACTTAACCCTCAGAAAGTGATTCTATAGGTTTATACCTTTAGAACCTTCCATCCTCTAGAATCTTCCAAGGAATTTTAAATTCCTTGGATAATCCTCTACCATATATTTCCATAAGCCAACTTTGAATTCTAACCATTGATCCTTCCCTCCACATTCTATATAAATAGGCTATTCCTCAATGGCCAAATAAATCTAATAAATCTACTAAATCCATTCCAATATAATCCTTGAATCCATCACCAACATCCATGATCAAGTAATCATAATGTCAAAAATTTGAGTCTAAGGTAATATCAATCCTATTCTCTTATTTTTCATCTATTTAATCTTGGTTTGGAGCAGTTAGATTAAGGATTAGAGTGTTGGTTTGAATTATGCATTCATCTACTTGCATTTGATCCTAATGGCTCTAGATCTTACTTAGGTAGTTGGATATTTTGGGTTTTTGATGTAATTTTGCAATCAAATCCTTTGTGCTCAAAATTTCTTACTACATTTTGGTGACCATGGTGGGATAAATACTCCCAATTGAATAATTTTGCATCTTATAAGTATTTTTGGTAGCTTGTAGGACTTATTGGATAATAACAGGAGCTAAATTTTATAGAAATTTTCACTTACAGGTGACATTCATGACATTACTCTACAACTTGAATTTTATAGTTGCAATTTTGCTACAAAAGTTGTCATTTTATACTAGTTGCCAAGTCTTAACCACTAAAAATATCTATTTTTGATAGGTTGTCACTATTGTGTAATACCACTACTTCAAAAGTAATGACATTGCACTACTAATAGCGATATCAATTATCTAGTCATGATTTTATGCTAACTATTAGGTTAACCGCTAATTGTATTTTTTGACAGGTAATTATTCATTTGTACTATCATAACTTTTTGGATCACATTATTATACTAGATCTAGGTGGAAAATTTGAATTAGGTCAGACATCTAGCAGGTGATCCCTAAACCACAATATCATCATTTTCAAAATTGTAGTTTTGACCTACGAATCGTGGTATTATAATGAGAGTCACGATATTGTAAACTTTGACAAAATTACTGACAATTGTCCATTATCTTCTAACTTATAGGTTTAATCTTGACATTTTCTATTTTTTAGGGGGCTAGTAATCACATAATCTGACATAAAACCCTTTTTTATTTCTACATATTATTCAAGTGGTTATAGAACTTCAAACATATATCTTTGCTAACCACATTTTGTAAGGAATTTTTATCTATGTAAACCTATTATGTGATTGACTGATTGATATGGTCAATAAGAAAGAACAAAGTCAAGGAGGTTCGTCTGAGCATCAAAACATCAGGCCCTCATAAAACTACTAATCACAAAGTCATAATTTTATTTTGAGAATAGTGATATTACATCCACATTAGCGATTTCATAATTTTTCCATTTTTAATTAATTCTATTTTTTGGTTTAACATCTCTAAATTCAGAAGGTAGATTTAGGACTAGTCTAATTGAAAACATCTTTTATGTTACTATAAATTGCATACGATTTGTCCATTTTTGGTAAAAAAATATTGTCTTAATCAATATCCTAAAACATCAAAATAAGACTAGTTTGTCATAGTTGTAAATATTTCTTAGGCATTTTTATATCATAAAACACCTAGTTTAATCTGATCATCTCAACATTTTCATCTTTAGTCAAAATCAAAAAAATTAGCTTTCTAAACTTTCCTGCAAAATTGTTAATCACTCAATCATGATATCACCCTGTGAGTCACGATATGGTATAAATAGCTATGGTTTTATAGGATAACCATCATGTTTAACTGTCTATGGTAAAATTTTAACTCATGAATTGTAATATTGCATTGGTAGTTGTGATATTGTAGTTTGAAGTTGTGATTTTTCACTGAATTTTGCATTCAATTTTATCCTTTTTTAGTGTATTTTTTGGTGTCATTTTTAGTGATTTTTGAGTCATTATGATCCCCTTGACCCCACTATGGGATACCACCCTAGACCCCCACGTTGTATCCTACTCATCCAAATAAGTTATAAATCCAAATCATGATTTTTTAGGGTGTTTTTCTTAAGGTCTATTATACTAACATTTTATTTCTTCCAGGGATGAATATAGAGGCTATTTTGTCTTGCTAACATCATTTTTTTTAGTTCATATTTTGGTCTAATATATTGTCTCATAGGTTTCCCCTCAAGATTATCAGTCAAACTACTAATCACTTTCTTGTAGGTTGCCTCTTTAAAAGTGCTACTTGAAACTACTAATCATTTTCTTGCAGGCCACCTGTTAAAGACTAGTTTTGGAATTTTGAAAATTGTTTTTGAATCAATTTAATCACTTTGTCTTACATCTTGTGTATATCTATTTAATCATTTCATCTTGTATATTCTTGTATCTTATATAAATCTCACATCTTAATTAAATTGGTTAATTAATCCCCTTTTTTGGTTTGCTTGTTTGTCACTCGAGGGCTATAGTGGTGTATGCTCTCCTCCTTACATCCTTTCAATCATTATTAGAGGATAAAAAACCACCAATAAACCCTCCCTATTTTTATTTTTAAGGGGATAGTGACTGTGTATTTAACCACCATGCACTAGACCAAACTCTATGTTCCAATAGAGTATAAACATCAAGAGATTTATCATTAGGTGCTAAAAGTAGAATTTCCCATAAAGGGTTCTATAGAGTGAGGGGAATTTTATCTCTAATAGGAAAAGTGGTTAGATAGAATCCTATACATATTTTAGCCCCATCATAACTTCATGTATATTGGGGATGCCCTTAAAGAGCCTGTTCACCCTAGCATAAGACCTTGCAGTCGTAACAAGCAACTTGTTTTCAGAGTCAGTATCAGCTCCCAAGTGACCATCATGTGTAGATAGGGTTGAGATAGTTTGATCTATTATATAATGGGTCACCATCCTACATACTCACCCACAAATCCATTAGATGGTGTGGTTGTTGGGTTATACACCCGTCAATTTACTAATCTTAAGATTGTGGTCTGCTTGCTTGGGTGTGTGTCGTGTTAGACTAGTGTTATTTATGAAATGAGTCAGCCTTTCACCCCAAACCTATACATAGTTATTTGGGCTCTCTATTATCATCTTGTATATTCTTACCTCTATCTTGTACATCCTTAATCTTATACATATCCTAATCTTATTTTGTCTTGACTTTTTTGTCACCCAATCAAACATTATCATCCCCCATCTAGCGTAACCTCATCCTGTCTTATCCCACAACATCCCTAGTTGACTCTTTAGGTCACACATATGTCCAAAATAACCCCATCCCATTTACATTACCCCTTATTATTTCATCGTCACCTATATATACTTGTCTTTATCCCATTATCATATCACCTTCATCCTAAAAATAAATCATCTTAAGGCTTGAGCTAGTCTTTTTGTCCTTTCATATCATCCTGTCATTCTAGTCTACTATCACTCATCACTTGGATAGATCTCATACCTAGTCAATATCTTGCTAGCATCCTACCACTTTGTCATTTTCAATCTAGCATTCAATCATCATCAATATAGTCTTTATCATCCAGTCATCTTGCCTATTCATAACTAGCACCCATCCAACCATCATCTTGCTATTTTGAATCTAGGCACCCATTAAATCCCTAATCCTTTTTCCTAGCTTGAAAACTAGGCATTGTTGATAAATCATTAGCACTTATTAAACTATCAGTCTAAAATTTGAACCTAGTCCTACATCATCTCAATCACATCATCACCTTTTATACTAGCTCAATCATTTAAACCTACTTTATTTAATAAAACATATCTAATTCTTAGTCTACCTCTACATCGGCCCCCTTTACCATCCATCTTTTATCATCCATCCACATGGATCTGGACCCAATTCTCATACACCAATATATCTTGGCTAATAGGGATGAAGTCCTTTTATGAGAAATTAAAATGGGTGCTCACCTACCTTCTAACCTTGATCCCATTCAGCCCAAGCCAACATCCTGCATCCTTCCCCATCCACAATCCCCTAGCTCATTAAGGTAGACCCCATCATCCATCCATAATCATAGTAATATAGTCACCCTATTCAATCAATACATCACTACTAATAAAGAGAAATTCCTCTTATGGATATTGGATATGGGTGCCCACCTTCCCAATGATTTTGAGCCTAAAATACTAAATTCACCTTCCATGCAAGTCCCCATAAACCCTCATCCCAATGCCATTTCATTCCACAATCCACTAGTCATAGTCCTAAACATGACCTTCCTAGTCTAATAATTTCCCTATTTAATAAGTATATTGATAAAAACCTATGAGAAATCCTCATGCATCTCCTTAAGATGGGTGTCCAACTTCTTGAAGGCTTTGACCCCATTCAACTCATCTTACCCCTAGTATGTACCCATCCACAATCAAATCCTCCATCCACTCATCATATCCAATCATCTACCCTTTCTTACAATATAAAAGGGAATCCTATCTCAGCCACCTCATCTACAACTAGTCCATCCACCCAGTCATGTCAATAACCATCTAATAAAAAGTACCATGCTTATATATCCAAGTCAAAAAGTGAATTGGGTCCTTATGATCCTCTTCCTATATCCTTTGGATCCCTCTTCTATCACCTTGTTACCACTAAAATGATGGTCTATCCACCCATACGACATCTTGATCCCACCAAGCCTAAGCCCTCTTAGTATAAAGCTAATCAATACTATGTATATCACCAAACTTGGGGGAATACCATTAATCAATGTCATAATTTCCAAGACTATGTTCAAGACCTCATTGACCGGGGTGACATAGAAATTGAGGATGAACCAGATGAGTCTATACCCCTAGGTGAACAAGAAGAGGAGTGCCAAGATTTCATTCTTGACCATGATCAAGCCCTTCTCCTTCTAAGATAAGGCTAAGACATCCCATCCCTCTTCCATAATCCTCCCATATTTGACAAATCATCCATCAAAAATGAGTCTATTTCCCATGCACCAAATCCTCCCATATCTCATGAGACCTTCCATGGGCCCATATTCATTTAATCCATTCCTCCTCCATCACCCCCCCCATGTTGAGGGGTCACTTATATACAATAATTCTTCTAATAATAGCAT
The DNA here is from genome assembly GCA_037957365.1 of Torreya grandis. NCBI lineage: Eukaryota > Viridiplantae > Streptophyta > Pinopsida > Cupressales > Taxaceae > Torreya > Torreya grandis. The sequence continues at coordinate 413,461 of JARHVA010004980.1, forward strand.
AACATCAACATTGAACCCAAAACAAGTTTTATATACATTTATATCATGTTTAGCACCAATATCTGAATCAGATTCCTCATTAGAAACATCATCCCTCATAGATATTGTAGTAGATGATGATAATACTTGCTCTTTTAATGATACTCATAATTCGGATGATAACTATTCACCAGATAGATATTTTGATCCCAATCAAGATGATGAAGTCATAACTAAGTTTTTACACGCTCTATCTATTGAGTATTTTTAGAGTAGATCTGATCTTACCTTGGATGCATGTCTTTCATCAAGTCTTAGTGATCCTTTTGATATTATTATGGACACTTTCTCTGATGTTGAGGTTAGGGCTCCTAGTGACATTTATGATTACTATGTTTCCCATTATCCCCTTAATCCATCACGCAACATTAATCATCCACCTCACCTCCATAATCCTTATACCCCACTCTATAAAGGGAATGAACAAGAACATGCATCATTAGATTCCTCTCTATAGTCAACATTATGTGCCACCAATACAAAGGTCCAGGACCATATTCCAAAAGTCATAAATCAGGATCAAATCATCTTTAATCCCATAATTCAAAGTTGAGAAAAGTCAAATCATTATCCTAATCAAAAAATATCTTCTCCTAGTGAGTCCCAAAATTAGGCACTAGTAGAATGTCAAAGTCAAAATAATCATCATCTATCAAGACAAAAATAAATTTCCTCTAAAGCCCAAAATCAGGCACCAAGAGGAAGTCAAATTCAAACCCAAACATCAAATAAAAAGAATGTCTAAAATAATAATCATGTGGTTGACCATCCTCTTAATGTTTGGATAAAAGAAGCATAAAATCAAAAGGTCTTGAATCCCTTAATCTCATGGCACCAATCTAAATAATCCCATCCACCATATCTAATGATGTATGTAACTGTCAAACCACATTCACCTCCCATATCCCATCATCATAATCACCACATGCTCCCATCCATACTATATCTCAAATCCCTGAGTAGCATTGTCCCTCATAGGGGTTATAAAGACACCTAGTTAAAACATCTGGATGATGTTAAATAAAGAGTCAATAAAGGCCACCAAGACATTAATAGTGACACGATCCTAGCATCATACATCTCCAAAATAGGTGTTGATTGAATATCTAAATAGTATCAACATTCCTACATCTCACCTTTGTCCAATATATTGAGATGTACAAAAAAAAGTAAAAAATAAAATAAAATAAAAATCATTCATCCAATGGTGAAAACCAGTCTTCTGGCACCTTGAGAAACTACCATGATTAAAACTGGTTTCTAACATCATGGTAGAATAATTTATTGTCCACATTTTACCTCAACACTTGGGGGAAAAATCCATCCTTTGTCAATCCCATTTGTATCGTATCCCTATGTCCATATCATGCATCCTATTATGTCATTCTTTTCTAGTCTTGACCTTTGTAAGGATGAGGAAGGTGTCTTGAGAAATTTTTTAGAATCATCTTAGTATATCCTCTAATGGACACTCAGCCAACTAAACATTTGGTTCCTTCATGATCTGGTCATTGGAAATCCCTAGTCCATTCTTCCTTGGTCCTCATCCCCCTTTTTAGCATCACCCTCATCCTGTTGTCATCCCATCAATTATTTTCTCCATCCATACTTATCTTGGTTGCTAGGTTTTGTATTCCCTTTGCTAGTAACCCCATTTGTACATTGTACACACAAATTTCAAAAAGCCCTAAAAATTGAAATATTCCAAAAATCATAAAAATCATAAAATTTGAAAAATCCAAAAATAGTCCATCATGTCTTGTCTTATGCCTAAACCCCTCATGGCATTCATATCCATTCCTTTTATCTCTCACCATCACTTTATCCATCCTCCTATTCTAAACTAGGGGTAAATCTAGTCTATATCGATCTAGTATTGACCTAGTCTCACTTTCACCTGCTCAATCTTATGTCTCTCATATCAATATCAAAATCCTTATCCTAATACTAATCCAAGTCCATTTATCCAAATACTCATCCAAGTTCCTTGTCTAGTTCAAAATCCATATCCACATTCATATCCCTAACTAAGTATTAACCATAATTTTCATCATTAGTTTGTTCCAAATCCAAGACTATCCTAACTCCATAATCGCATCATCATCATAACCAACTTAGTCTAACCCATCACCTAATCACTCATCCCATCCTTAGACAAGACATTATGACATTGCAGGTAGGTACTTGTGTGTGTTACTTGTCTACTCTTTATTTGTTTAGTTTGTAAATATGTCTTTTGTCATCTATATGATTGTCTTATGTTTTATTTTTTTATCAATATTCTTACATCATGTCTCTTTTTATCTATTGGGAAATGAATGAGGATGCTATTAGGTGCCAAAATCTACAATAATTCTTTTAGGTGCCCTTGAGGATGTAGAGTTCACTACTTGCCCATTTTATGCACTTTGTCACCATGTCCTCTTGGTCATACTTATATTATGGGGTATACTACCAAGTGCCATATTTAATGGATTACTTAAACTCTAATGAACCTTATGATAGTTTTGATGGCTTCATCACCTACACCTTCATCATTTATCTAATTGTCTAATCATCCTTATTTCCATCACTAATCTAATCCTCTCGACCCATTTGACTAATATCAATTATTTTATCCTCTAATCACTAATCATCATCATCATCTTCTACTCCATCAATTGTCATTTATCCCTGAGTTAGAACTATATTGACCTGAGGTTTCTTAAGACTATGTATATAGCACTTGGCCATTGCCCAATTTTCAATTCCTCAAGATATCTCAGTCATTCTCACCTCTCTCCTCATCATTTGTCATATCTTGTCTTTCATTATCTTCTCATCTTGTATTAGTCAAAATCCTTGAGCCATAATATCCATCATTCATCAATTGGTCTATTGATCAATCAACCTCCTCATAATCATCTCCTTAATATTTTTGTCAATCTCTTATACTTATTGATTAGGCCCAATAAGTCACAACATTTGTATTTTTTCCATCTTTCATCCATTATCATTGATTGTTTAATTAATCATTTAAAATTTATTTTTCCCTCCCTCAATATGGGAATGACATGAATCATAACTCTATCATCATATTATGGCTAATTAATTTGATGTAATGCAGTCTTTTGGTCACTTGATCATATCATTTATTCTCTCTCTTCCTCTTCATCATATTACTTAACTTTTACACCCATCATTAATCTTATCAAATCATCATCTTATCCTAGCCTATATCTCTCCCTTACATGTGTTTTTGCTTACGATTTATCAAAATCTTGTAGCCTTTTAATCCCATCATCATCATGTTATAGTTGATCCCCCTTGAGATGTGTCAACAATCATAATGCAATCATTTTCACTCCCTGTGCATATGTATTTGTCAGGGGCATCATCAATTTGTATCACAATGATTATGTCTATTTTATTCTTCATCATCTATCTCACATCTCGCATCCCATCCCCTTATCTATTCATCATATTCCACCCATATTTTCTTCTTTCGAGTGGCCATCCATCTCATTTTTCCCTCGAGGGGGAATCATACCCACTAACATCATTCACTAACATTCATCCATGAAAAGATTTTTATTTTAAAAACCATTACTCCTACTATGTTTCACGCACAATGCCCTTTCAAAGAGGGGGAAAATGCATGCACCTAAATTCACTTGCTTCATTTAACGTCACTAATATTCCTATTATTCAACACTAATTTCACCTATCTTGTCTAATATTATTTATCCCCTCTAAATTTTTTCTAATATCATCCCTTTATAATCATTTATCTAATATACCCCTTCATATTTCTTCATTCACTAACTTTATATCATCCCCACCAATCCATTAATTCCTCTAATCATCTTCATTATCCCATCCTAATCCCACTTACCCATTATTTAAGAATTTTAAATTCCCAAATCCCACCTACCTACCTACTCTTAAGCTTTCATATAAGCCTACCCCCAAATAGATTCTCTAGAATCCCATAATTACCTATCTAATCTATCCTTAATCATGCTTAACCCTCCCAAAGATATTATATAGGTTTATACCTCTAGAACCTTCCATCCTCTAGAATCCTCCAAGGAATTTTAAATTCCTTGGATAATCCTCTACCATAGATTTCCATAAGCCAACTTTGAATTCTAACCATTGATCCTTCCCTCCACATTATATATAAATAGAAAATTCCTTCATGGCTAACTAAATCTAAGCAATCTATTAAATCCATGCCAATATAATCTTTGAATCTATCACCAACATCCATGATCAAGCAATCATAATGTCAAAAATCTGAGTCTAAGGTAATCTCAATCCAATTCTCTTATTTTTGATCTATTTAATCTTGGTTTGGAGTAGTTAGCTTTAGGATTAGAGTGTTGGTTTGAATTATTCATTCATCTAGTTGAATTTGATCTTAATAGCTCTAGATCTTACTTATGTAGTTGGAAATTTTGGGTTTTGGATGTAATTGTGAAATCAAATCCTTTGTGCTCAAAATTTCCTACTACACTATCCTCTCTTGAACTATCCCATCATGAATCCCTTGACCTTTCCATCCCATTCTAAATCTCTCAAACATTCCATCCACCATCACCTCCATCCTTGACACTATAACTAGTTTTCCATTTTTATTATAGCTTAGTTATTTGTCAAAAAAAACCAAAAATCCAAAAATAGTATAAAATCACAAAATCTAAAAAAATATATCTTAAAAAACCCTAAAACATTAAAAAATCTTGAAAATGTCAAAAATCTAAAAAAGGTTAAAATATCCAAATTCATGCCCTCAAAATTCATTTTGTCTTGTCCTCGATCTTGTTAAAATCCTTGGTCAACTTTAAACAAATAATCACATCTTCATCAAGATATATCATTCCCACATCAAAGCCTATAACTTTTTTAGGATATATCATTCCCAAATCCAACCCCCTTGTATATATCATTTCTTGGGGAAAATCAAAGCTTATTGCTTTATTGGGATATATCTTTCCCAATCATATAAGTACCATCCATCACTAAATCTTAAGGGTTTTAACTTGATAAATGGCAAATCATAGCTTGTTTTTGAGTGTTTTTGTTACCTTTTTATTATTGCTTGTTTATTCATAGTTTGTGTGTTTTCTTATTTGTTGTGTTTATATCAGTCTTATTGAATCTAGAAACAATGTCACCATGGTTTCTTATAACATGGTACATATTGTCATATGTTATATCAAACACCAGGTTGCTCAAATAGTTGGAAATATGTGCAAGAATAGTAGCATGTACCATCACATTATCAACATCCATTTTCTAAATAGGCATTCATCAACAATCATTCACCAATTAACATATCTTCTAACTAACTATCCATTATTATCATCCATTTCCACTAACCAAGTGTGCATCATAAATAATATATTAAGAGTGTTAATCCTTCCATCACATCATCACATACATCTACAAGAACATATAAAATCCATGATATCCATAAACATGAGCCTTCATCATCACATCATCAATCCATGTAATTAGTTGAATCCTTAATTTATGCTTTCTTATCCAAACAATCAATCCAATCCAAATCATCAGGATATATCATTATCAAATCAAAGTTTGCAATTTTCACAAGGTGTATCCTTCCCAAATCCAACCCCCTCACATATATCCTTATTTTAGGCACATCAAAGCTCATAATTTTTTTGAGATGTATCCTTCACAATCCAAACCCCTCACATATATCATTGTGTGGGGAAAATATAAACAAATCAAAACATTCAAGTCTTAGATCAAATGCATTAATCACATTCATCCATAACGTCCACCAAGCCATATACATCCATAATCATCATACTATCACATGCGACCCAAACCCTATATTTTCTCTTAATTCATCCATGCTAACATTTCTTCTCATTTTGAGAGCCTATTCATATTTTTCATCCCCACACGCCCTCTTGAGGGGGAATCATTCATAATCATCATGCCACTAGGGGCATCCTAGTGTACCCCACTTTCTTCTTCTACAATCTTTGAAAATTCATTGCTTCTTCTAGTCACAATGCCCTTTCAAAGAATGGAAAATATAGACACCTAAATTCCACCACTTTAATGTCGTCACTAATTTTCTATCACTAGCATTCATCATCTATCGCTTATTCTAACTAATCTTCTCATCTTCACAAATATGGATTTATATCACCCTAATTATGACATGACCCCTCATATAGTCCCACTAATAGCACACTTCAATTAATTATCTAATTAATCAATATTAATTAGTTAATTAGTCACCAACTAAGCCATGCACACATAATTATAAATTAAAAAATAAAAATAATAATAAAACTAGCCAAGACACCTCATCATCCCACTCAACCAACCTCATTTAATTATTTTAACCTCCTCACTAACCATCAACAAACTCATTCAAAATTCAAACACCCTCATTTAAGACACTCAACTCCCTAAAAAAATTAAGGCATTCAACCCATTCAATACCTAATTAACAAACTCATTAATCATTTGACCACTTCCTCAAACTAATTCATAAAATATCAACCAATCTATTGAAAGCATTTGACCCATATACCAAATATCCACCATCCAAATTTAAAAATACTAAATAAATAAAGATTAAATATGATCATCCTTTCTATTAACACAAAAATAGGACAGTGCCTGATAGATTTTATTAATTTTTAAAATCAAGTGTTATAAACAAAGGAAAGAGCTATGATGTATATAAGCATCGTACAACTTCTATCCAAACCACATAAAGTGGAAAAAATAACCTAAAATTGAAAAATATGCATGAATAGCATATTTCCCATAATTATTACATTCAGGAAACAATATTCCCTCAATAGAACATCATCCCACAAACATAGAGATTGATTATTATCACCTAGACAACTATGAGCTAGAAAATAAAATAAAAATATATATTTATTTATTACTCACCCACATGGTGAATTAAGCTAGGTTAATCATAACATTTACCCCCTTAATTCAACATGCTCTAAAGTGAACAAGAGATAAATTCTATGAATGCCTCAAATTTAGGATGTACAAGAGACTGTGAATATATTTGCATTGATGTTCTATTAGGCAATGATGGAGTTAGATGTTGTTTTCGACATGTTTGTGTATGAAATGTAATTTTACCTCAATGTGTTTTATGTACTCATGAAAAACTATATTTAAAATAAGTTCCACCATTCTGTTTTCAACATATAATATTATTGGATGAACCTATGGTATTCCCAATCCTTTAAGTATCCATTAGAGCCAAATTGTTTCATAGATATCTCCTCCTATTACATGATATTTTGATTCTATGGAGGACCTTCAATCACAATTATGATTCTTACTCCCCATGATATAGGTCAAGATCCCAAAAATAATACAAATCCTTAAGTAGGTTTCTTTTCATCAATGTTCCCTGCATGATTTGAATGTGTATATCATGTAAATAAGAAGTTATCATTTTTCTTGTATTCTAGGCCAAAAAACATGGTTCCTCTGATATATCTATTGACTTTTTAAGTCACCTCTTGGTCGGTGCAAGGCTTTCATGAAACTTATAACAAAATAACACACTTTTGATGTCTCAAGTGCTCAAGCTAAAAGAGTGCAGATGCTTTGCACCTATTCTCAAGCTAGAAAAAGAGGTGCAGGTCTATGTAGGAGTAAGGTGATGTTTTGAGCTAACACAAGATTAATGATGTGTGCCCACATGTAGGATTCCATAACATATAAGTTCAAGAGTGCATGAGTTTAAATAATGCAAGGTCCTAGGTTCTAAAATGGCAAAGTAAGAAGAAGGTGTAGGAATGAATCATAAAATGTGTGCCTTGGATCTTTAGCCTTCATGTGCACGCTTATTCTAAATCTTCCTCACACCCAGCTAGCATAGCTCTGTACTTGCATGTAGGATCACACATCTGCACCAATGAGTTATATAGGATGCAACCCTCCTTTTTCCACTACCATGTGGTAGTACCATGCTCAATCAAGCAAAAGAGGCTCCCAATTGCCCATAAAAAGCGTCAGCATTCCACATGTCATGGCCGCTCTCCTTCTTCCTAGTAACTTTAAGTTATCCCTTTGAGATCCCATTGAGATGATGCATTTTATCTTACAATATGCCTAATGATAAATCAAGAAGTTCCACATACCAAAAGGGTAGTAGGATTTAAAGAGGGTAGTTGGAGGGAAGTTGAGAGAAAATAAAGGCACGATCAGAGGGAGTAAATGCCAAGTGGTTACCAGTCATTAAAATGCAAATTCACACCACCTTTTGACCCTATCAAGAAGATCTTTTGTTCCCCTGTGCACACGTATGCCCAGAAGTGATCCTACCACCAACTCCAAGTTCAATCAACCTACCAATTTCTAGAATTAGTGACGCTACACTGTAGGAGAATTAAAGGCTACATTTTCTCACCCAAGTGGCATATTTATTATAATAATAGGCTTTCTCTCTATAGAATCCTAGTTTTCCATTGTAAAATGGTTGACACATTTTATCAACCTTATGCTACTAAAATTTCCCTCCATGAGCACTTATATTGGTTGGACCCTTATATATTAATGATAATTAATTTCACCTCTTTTGGTTATTCTAATTATGTGTGTTCTTTGTGTTTGATTGATTTTTGTATGTGGGTGCTCTTCACCCCTTTCATTCATCATTTTTCCCCTACACCTCCTCATCAAACTTAGAGCTTACTTATTGGTCGTATCCTATGCACACTAGGGTCTACATAGGTCTAATTTATGGATAATATTCATCTCTATCCATGTTGAATTATGTTCTCATGCCTCTATATGAAGTATTCATGCATGTATAATAACTTGGAAGAAACTATGTGATATTATCTCATTCTTAGGCATTGCATTATGTTTTGGGTAGTAGGAGTGCTCACTCTATTTTAGGCACATCAACTCCTTTTATTTTTAGCACTCTATTACCTTCTCCCTACCCTTTTCCCTCAAAGATATTATGATTATACTAGTGATATATTTCATTTCTACTCTTTAGGTCTGTATGTTGGTCTTAAACTAGTTACACCCAGAATAGAAGGAATCTGACCTACTCCAAAGACTCATCCCAAGGAGTGAAAGGGTACCACACATTGGGAACATTTCCATAACTATGGTGAAATAAACAGTGTTCACATGCACAAATGTGTAATAATACTTTTGTGTTTGGTGCCTTAGCCTCTCATACCCTATGCAAGATCCTCACACCCAACACTCCATAGAAAAACTCCCCCTTTGCCATAGAGAATCCATGGGTGCACATTTCAAAAGACAATAGTTTTTGGTATACCCAATGGGACCAAGTTGAAGAAAGATAAGGTTTGGTGCTACCCTTATCTATCAAGTGTTGAAAACACTCTAAAAAGCACCTAGTGACTTTGAATGTCAAATATATTGGTTTAAGCAAGCTGAGCACCTAAAAATATGTCTTTCTACCCCCTATTCCATGAAAATGTTACATTAATGGCTCCCCATTCCTCATATCAAACTCATACAAGTACCTATAACTTTCCTCAGTTCAACCCCTCTGAAAACCTACTTACACTTCTAACTAGCCTTATGCCAGCTAACTTGTTCCTTATCAGTGTTATTATCCTCCTAATCTACTTCAAAAGAGCATCAAAGACATACATCCTAATTTCTAGAGGTAGCTAAGGGAGATGAAAATTAAGTAGGGGTATGGTAGGCAATGGGAAGAGTTGGATCATCAAGCTCACATCTGACAACAGGAGATGATGGAGCAACATAGATTTGAAGAAGACTTGGCTAGGTAGATCACTGCAAAGGAAGAGCAAATACATGAATTACTTATGTAAATGCAAAAAGTTAAATCATATTTGACCACTTTCATTCCTTATTTTCCTAGTTTTAGGTAGACTCTATTGGCACCCTCAAACCAACCTGTGGGACATAAGGCTTCCATGCCCAAGATCCCTATCTTTAGGCAGAATAACTCCTTTACACCTTCAAGCAAGCTTCCCAACTTAAAATTGATAGGCTTCATAAAGCCTATCCTTGTCTCAGTTCAAGAGCCCATCCTTCCTAAATAATATCAAGGATTATCATGGCAGCCTTCTTGGACCATGCATCTTGAATTCACCATGCCTAACCTTGTAAAACCCCCTTCTCCTATGCCAATTGAATCTTCTTACCCTCCCACCATCTCCCTTTTCAAAGGATGACTAGTTATATGGAAGGCAAGTGTAAACCATTCAGATGAGGAGGATACTTTGAGTGAATATGATGAGGAGAGAATCATTGGTAGTCCCCCCTATGTGACCACACCATAAGAATCAACCCTGCTATGCAAAGAAGATTAGTGTAGCTAGATGGAGTAGCAATTTGATGAGCAAATGATCAAAGTGAAGGTAGAAGATGAATATCTTGATGAGAAAGAGATGATCTATGCCACTCTAGATTGCATCCAAAATCCTAAGACAAACCTTTATTGGGTCAATGAACTACCATTTGATGTTGTGAAAGAAGAACTTGAAGAATAAGTGAGCCGTCAAGAGGAGTGTGTGCCTAAGGAGAGTGACTATGATCACCCCGAAGTGAAGCCATAGGCACAATCATAGGTGTAAGAAGAAGACTCTTTCAAGGATGAGCTAGAGGAATTTTATGTAGGCCTAAAAGATAAGATAGCACCTCCCCAAGAGTATAAATATGACCAATCCTATGTCGATGACCATGTCTAATCATGCATCATAAAATAAGAGGAGGCACATGAGGAATAGGTTGTAACCTCATAGGTGGATGAGGTTCTCAAGGAGTAACTCACACCTCTAGGTATGGATGAGCCATCACAAAGCACATTCACACCAAGTGTGCAATATCAATTGGTTAAGCTCGAGGAGCAGTTACAAAATGAGGAAGGAGAGCCCGCTAAACCCATGTACTTCCCCATTATCGAGCATAATTCTCTTGAGTCCCAAGGGACACAGTTTGAGAAAAGAGCATAGCTAAACACCAAGAAATGTGGGTAGAACTAGTTTGAATTTGAATTCCTCAACCATCTAAATGTAAATTTTATGTATAACATGGTGGAGACATTCATCAAGAGGAATCTTAGTCAAACAAACTCCCTTGAGCACTCTTTAGAGATCACAAGATCATGCCTCCCTCATAATGAATAGACATCACTACGCCTTTGCCGATCATATATCAATAATAGGGAGGCGTATAAAGCAAATGACCTAAGAGGATTTTGTTTTGATCTAGGAGGACAAAGGCCCATGGTTTTAGTTTGTATATAGTAGATTAGAGTAGTTTGCATTTTCATTTCCTTAAGTGCCTATGTGCACATTGTATAGTCTTAGTTTTGCTTTCTCCAAGTGTATTTTTCACATCTATTATTTGTCCTTTTTTTATTTGCTTTATTGGAGGCCAAACTTGGTTCAATCTATTTAGGCATAGGCTAAGTAGGTTGTAGTTAGAATGACTTTGTGCCTAATAGATCACTTTAAAGGCCACTAGATTCCTACTTAGTAGGCAAGTGTCCCATAGAGGTCACCAGAAGTGTTAACTTTTTAAGTCACCCCTTGGTTAGTATGAGGCCTCCTTGAGACTTATAGCAAAAGAATGCACCTACGAGGTCCTAGGTACTCAATCCAAAAGAGCATAGACACTTTATGCCTATGCTTGAGCTCAAGAAAGAGGCATAGGTCTACATAAGAATAAGGTGATGTTTCATGCCAGCACAAGGTTCTTGATGCATGCTCATGCATAATATTTCATAATGCACAAGTCTAAGAGTGCATGAGTTCAAAGAATGCAGGTTCTTGGGTTTTGAAATGGCAAAGTAAGAGGAAGGTGCAAGAGCAGCTATGAATCATGAAGTGTATGCCTTGGATCTTTGATCTTCATGTGTGCCCTTATTCTAAGTCTTCTTCATGCCCAAATATCACATCTCTACACTCATATGTAGGATCACACATCTATGTCAGTGAGTTGTGTAGGATGCAACCCTCCTTTTGCCACTACCACATGGTGACACTATGCTCAATCAAACAAAGGAGGTTCCTAATTGCCCAAAAAAGTGCCAATCTTCCACATGTCATGCTCATGTTCCTCCTACCCAGTTACTTTAAGTTCCCCCTCTGAGATCCTATCGAGATGATGCATATCATCATATAGTTACACCTAATGAGCAATGAGGAAGTGTCATTTGCCAATAGGGTAGCAGGATTTAAAGAGGGTAGTTGGAGGGTAGTTGAGAGAAGATAGAGGCATGGTCAGAGAGAGTAAATGCCAAGCAGCTACCAATCATCAAGATGTGGAAGTATTTCACCTTTTGACCCTATCAAGAAGATCTTTTTTTCCCCATACACATGTACACCCAGAAGTGATTCTACCACCAACTCCAGGTTTAATTAACCTGCTCATTTCCAAAATTAGTGACAGCATGCCATAGGATAATTAAATGCTACATCTGCTCACCCCAAGTGGTCCATTTATTATAAGAATAGGCTTGTTATCTATAAAATCATAGTTTTCCATTGTAAAATGATTGACACATTTTAGAAACCTTATGTTATTAAAATTGCCCTCGATGAGCACTTGTATTGGTTAGACCCTTGTATATTAATGAGAATTGAGTTCACCTCTTTTGATTATTTTGATGATATATGTTCTCTTTGTATTCTATTTATTTTTATCTATGGGTGATCTTCCCCCCTCTCATTCATCATTCATCCCTTGAACCTCCTCTTTGAACTTGAAGCTTACTTTTTGGTCATATCCTATGCACACCAGGGTCTACATAGGTCTGGTCTATGGGTAATCTTCATCCCTCTCCACATTGTATTACATTCTCTCACCTTTATATAAAGTATTCATGCATGAAGACTTACTTGGTAGAAACTATGTGATATTGTCTCAGTCTCAAGCGTTGCATTATGTTTTGGGTAGTACGAGTGCTCAATTTATTTTAGGTGCATCACCCCCTTTTAGATTCATCACTCTCTTACCTTCTCCATACCCTTTTCCCTCAAATATATTAGGTTTAAACTAGTGGTAGATTTCATTTCTAGTATTTAGGCTTGTGCATAAATCTTAAACCAATTGTGCCTAGAATAAAAGGAATTTGGCCTACTCTAGAGACTCATCCCAAGGAGCACAAGGGTCCATGCCTTGGGTACTTTTCCATCATTACATTAAAACAACTGATACTCATTTGCATAGCTATGTATTAATACTTTCATGCCTGGTACCTTGGCCTCTCACACCCTAAACAAGGTCCTTACACCCAATGCCCCATAGTAAAACTCCCCCTATGCCATAGAGCATCCATGAGTGCATGTTTTGAATGAAAATAATATCTTAGTATCTTATTTATTTCTTTCTAGTGAAAAACCCTAAGTTCTTGCATGAACCATGAAAGATAATTGAATGCATAGTTGATATCCAGCCTAGTGTAAGTCAAGAAGATGAGACTCCCAATCAACTATCAATAGAGAGTTACATTTACTTGTTGTTATGAATCTATGTGAGATAATTGTAGTCTTATCTGCATAGGTGTAGCCATTGGTGTATAACCCATCATTTAAAACTTATCGATCCTTAACTTGGTATATTTTAACTAAAAAATAAAGATATGCTTCTCTCTTTGCCAAACTTCAAGTGTTGGAAATATTGTCATTGATGTCAAAGGTCTAGCATTATTGGTGATAAAGGCCCCATTACATTTAATATTGTTTATAATAGATATATCTTGGCTAATGTGAGTTAATATTTATTTAATATTAATGAATATATTTTTGGTTGCATATGAGACAAAAGAAGGGCCCATGGAGAAGTCAAAGAGCCATGGGGTAAAGACAAAAGAAGGATGGGACGCATTTTCCTATGAAAAGTCATCTTGGGGAATTTCAAGAGTCACCAAGTGAAGAAAAAATAGGAAGGGTGCAATTTCTCATGAAGGGACACTTTGAGGAATACGAAAAGTCACCAAGATAAGGACAAAAGTGGGAAGGACATTTTTGGTCATGAAGGGTCACCACATGACTTTTCAAAGGCAAGAATATGAAGGGTCATACAAGTTTGGCACCATTTTCCATAAGGATTGAAGGGTCACAAAGGGAGAAGGCCAAAGTTCATTTGGAAATCTATAAATAAAGGCTTGAGAAACCATTTGTAATATGTGTAAGAGAGGTTGATTTGATATTGTAATATCTAGCTTAGAAGAGTAATTGTGAGAGAAGAATATGATTTGTATTTGTTATATCTAGCTTAGAAGAGCAAAGGTGAGAGAGAGAAAAGAGATGTTGTAATGAAATATCATTTTTTGAGATATCAACATTGAGAGATAGGTGTGTGGTATACACAAAGGGGTTGGTGCTCCTGTGGGTTGGTGCTCACAAATTTTTGTTGGGTTGGTGCTCGGCAAAGGGGTTGGTGCTCCTATGGGTTGGTGCTCGGTAAAGGGGTTGGTGCTCATGTGGGTTGGTGCTCATGAATTGTTGTTAGGTTGGTGCTTGCAAAGGGGTTGGTGCTCCCGTGGGTTGGTGCTCACAAATTTTTGTTGGTTTAGTGCTCGGCAAAGGGGGTGGTGCTCTTATGGGTTGGTGCTCATGAATAGTTGTTGGGTTGGTGCTCAACAAAGGGGTTGGTGCTCCTGCAAGTTGGTGCTTGAAAATATTATTTGGGTTGGTACTCATTCATATACTTGAGATTATTTTACATGGTTTTCCCTACATTGGGTTTCCACGTTATATCTGGTGTCTCTCTCTATCTTGTGTGGTGTTTATTGTTTGAGTTTTATTACATATCTTGAATATTTAATTAAGTGGATTTTGGTTAAGGGAAAGTTTTATAAGATATATGATATACTGATTCACCCCCCCTCTCAGTGTATCCCATGCTTAACAATTGGTATTAGAGCAAGTTTTTTTAGAAAGGGTTTAATAGCTTGAAGGTAGATCAAACAAAAACACAAGATGGCCAAGCAGCTAAAGAAGGAAAATCAAGAGTTGAAATATATGGTTGAAGCTCTTAAAGAATAGGTGTGTATCTTGGATTCTAAGTTGGCTATAGAAGTAAAAGAAAATAATATATTTATTCAGGATCTTAAGAATCAGTTAGAGGTTTCAAATTCAAGTTTGATATCCAGAGAAGAAGAGTGTAATCAGTTGAAGGTTGAGTTAGGTTCTTTAAAGGATAATCATGAGAAGCTTATAATCAAGGTTGAGAAAGATCATGAAATATTAGTCCAAGGAAAGAAGGATGCAGGTTTTGAAGGAAAATTAAAGAAGCCAATCAGGCAGCCCAATTCTTTCAAGTTTTCAAATTCTTTTCATGGTCGTTGTTTTGTTGGTCATAGGGCAAGAGACTATATGAGGAGAAGCAATCAGTCAAAGGGAGATCTCAGTCACATTCAAGAAAAAGGTATGAGAAATATTGTTTACTTTTGTTGTCATGAGGTTGGCCATATTGCTAAATTATGTCAAAATAAAGTAAAGAGATATTCAAAGTATGTCAAAGGATATAGAGCCCCTAGAAAATATGAGAAAAGACAAATTCAGGTTTGGAGACCTAAAATAGTAAAGGTTGATCAAGTTGAGTTTAAGAGTGATAATGAATTACTTGTTATAGTAGAAAAAGAATCAGATAGGAAGGATTGTGAAGAATCTCTTGTTACAGTTGAGCATGAGCTTTGTCAAGATAAGATAGTTGCAAAATTTGATAAAATGAAAAACATCATAAATGATAAGGTTAGTAAGTCAAAAAGGTTAGACATGCTTAAATGGATTCTAAAAGAAAAACACAAGAAGATCAAGGAAGAAATAGAGGAGATGCGGGAATCTTCTGAGATTTATTTCTAGAACCCTATTGTGTGGGGTGTCTCTTCTAGGCTTCAAGGAGACAATTTTAAGAAAAATTGAAGCATGGTGGATGCTATTGGGTCTTGGATATGTTGCATGACAAGAAGGTGAGTTGACAGATTAATTTGTATATCTTTTGAGTGAATAATTTTTTGAAGAAAATTTTGCACCGGTGTTAAGGTTGAGGCTATTAAAATGATTCTTGCATATGCAATGTTTAAAAGTTTTAAAGTGTTTCAAATGATTATGGTCACAAGAAATTAGAATGTTGAAAAAGAGCTAACAATTTTAGAAAGAAGGAAAAGGATACTCGTGCAGATTCAATCAAGGAGGATCAGAGTTTCAAAGCCCCATTCATTAAGAACAAGGTTCAGAGTTTCAAAGCTCCATTCATCAAGAAGAAGGATCAAAGTTTCAAAGCTCCATTCATCAAGAAGAAGGTTCAGAGATGTTCATGGTAGAAGAAACAACCTGAAGATTCTATGTTGGTGTAAACAGCTTTGCATGTAAGAAATAAAGATCAGCCATGGTTCGTTGATAGCGGATGTTCGAGGCATATGATAGGAGATAAGAGTAAAGAAGATCAATGGTGGCATAGTGAAATTCGAAGATAAAACCACTGCCAGGATAGTCAGAAAAGGTATTTAAATTTTGGGTATTAATAGAACCAAAGATAAGAATGTTTTGTAAGCATAATCTATTGAGTGTAAGTCAAATATGTGTTCAAGGATACACCTTAGAGTTTCATGTAGAAGGTTGTGAGATTAGAATAAAATATTCAAATGAGTTGATTGCATATTCTCAAAGGACAGGAAATGATTTATCAAATATCTTCTCAAAGGCACGATCAAAGGATACATTCAAAGATCTGCAAGAGGAGTTGGGAGTAATTTTTTTTACTTCCTGCCATTGATGTTCAGCATCAGTTGAGGAGGAGCTAAGTGTTAGCTCCAGGTAAGCCCTTTGCCATTGATGTCAAAGGGGAGAATAAAAGGTATAGGTACATGTGTAGAAATAGGTATAGGGAACAGATATAGGTTGCTACAGTAAGGGGGAGTTACTGTATGTTTTTAGATGACAGTATGTGCAGGTGACAAGATGTGCTAGTTTCAAGATCGAGGTTGCCATCAATGACAAAGGGGGAGATTTTTATAAATATTGTCATTGATGTCATAGGTATAGCATTATTGGTGATAAAGGCCCCATTGCATTTAATATTGTTTCTAATAGATATATCTTGGCTAATGTGAGTTAATATTTATTTAATATTAATGAATATATTTTTGGTTGCATATGAGACAAAAGAAGGGCCCATGGAGAAGTCAAAGAGCCATGGGGTAAAGACAAAAGAAGGATGGGATGCATTTTCCCATGAAGAGTCATCTTGGGGAATTCCAAGAGTCACCAAGTGAAGACAAAAGAGGAAGGGTGCAATTTCTCATGAAGGGACACTTTGAGGAATATGAAAAGTCACCAAGATAAGGACAAAAGTGGGAAGGACATTTTTGGTCATGAAGGGTCACCACATGACTTTTCAAAGGCAAGAATATGAAGGGTCATACAATTTTGGCACCATTTTCCATGAGGATTGAAGGGTCACAAAGGGGGAAGGCCAAAGGTCATTTGGAAAGCTATAAATAAAGGCTTGAGAAGCCATTTGTAATATATGTGAGAGAGGTTGATTTGATATTGTAATATCTAGCTTAGAAGAGTAATTGTTAGAGAAGAATATGATTTGTATTTGTTATATCTAGCTTAGAAGAGCAAAGGTGAGAGAGAGGAAAGAGATGTTGTAATGAACTATCATTTGTTGAGATAGAAACATTGAGAGATAGGTGTGTGGTATACACAAAGGGGTTAGTGCTCCTATGGGTTGGTGCTCATGAATTGTTGTTGGGTTGGTGCTCCTGTGTGTTGGTGCTCACGAATTGTTTCTAGGTTGGTGCTCGACAAAGGGGTTGGTGCTCCTGTGGGTTGGTGCTCATGAATTGTTGCTGGGTTGGTGCTTGGCAAAGGGGTTGGTGCTCCTATGGGTTGGTGCTCATGAATTGTTTTTGGGTTGGTGCTCGCCAAAGGGGTTGGTGTTCCTATGGGTTGGTGCTCACGAATAGTTGTTGGGTTGGTGCTCAGCAAAGGGGTTGGTGCTCTTACAATTTGGTGCTTGTGAATATTGTTTGGGTTAGTGCTCATTCATATACTTGAAATTGTTCTCTGTGGTTTTTCCCACATTGGGTTTCCATGTTATATCTGGTGTCTCTCTCTATCTTGTGTGGTGTTTATTGTTTGAGTTTTATTGTATATCTTGAATGTTTGATTAAGTGGATTTTGGTTAAGGGAAAGTTTTATAAGATATATGATATACTAATTCACCCCCCCCCCTCAGTATATCCCATGCTTAACATCAAGTCCAAGAAAATAATGTAAAAGCTCAAGATCTATCATGTTGAATGATTAGTTTAGATCTTTCTTTGTTGACTCAATCATCCACATAAACCTCTAGTCATGATTAGATCATAGACATATACTAAAATGATCACTATCTCCCCTCTTAATTTTTGGGATATATATTAGGATTGTATGGACTCCTTTTGAATCCATGATATGAGAGATGATCATAAATTTTTATATACCATGCCTTGGGAGCTTGTTTGAGACTGTATAGTGATTTTATGAGTCTACATACTTTTTCCTTTTTTTTAGGTATGATAAAACCTTCTAGTTGAGTCATGTAGACTTCTTCCTATAAATTCACATTAATAAAGTCACCTTTTATATCCATTTTGTGGACTTTTTAACCAATAGTTAGAGTAATATTTTATATGATAGTTTTGATCTTAGTTATGGGAGCAAAAGTCTCCTCATAGACAATGCCTTACTTATAAGTGTAGAATATAATTTCAAAACAAGTTAGTTAATATGTTAGTACATAAAATAATGAAAAGGATAAATAAACTAATGTATTAAGCCTACTCCCTCGATGGGAGTGGATCAATGGACTTTAAAAACTAGATAAGAAAACATAATGCAATGCCTTCCCCAAGTGACTCTCCCCTCTAAGATCGATCCATTAATTGTATTTGTGCCCAGATTTGGTACTTTAAGTCTTTCTCAATGCAATAGGATAGGCTCTTCCAACATCTCGTCTTACACCAATAGGTCTTAGATCTTGATTGGGTGAAAATAAAATAAGGTTTGAATTTTTCTAGTGATGTTTTGGCATAGTTTGTTTTCACCTAAAAAAGCTTAATGATTATGGTCATGGCCCTTGTATTTATATACCTCTTGGAATGATATGGACAACACATCTCAAGGCCAATATGTGTGGTTCATAATGAATTCAATTTTGGAGGGACAAGCAATTAATTTTTTGGGAGAATGGGGCATTAATAAGGCATGACTAACCTTAATCATGATATTTACCTCCATTAATGCTTGGTGCACGACACATTTGTGATGATGTCATGGATGATGTCATGGTCTAGATATTTTGAATTATGAATTTCCAATATTAAATATTCAATAAGTTTTCATGGATTTTTCACTTGAGCTCTTAATTTGTTTTTTTCTTTGTTTAATGATTTTGCTTAGTCTTTTTACAATTCTTGGAAATTTGTCACTTGTTTAATCAAAATGGTCAAAAACATCAATTTGTTTGGTCTTATTTTGGTTGGAGTGGAATTAGAATAAGGTGACAATTGCATACAGTGTACCACCCTAATTAGGGAGGTATAAACATGAATCGACACATGCATGTGATATGTACAAATGAATCAAAGGATTTCAGTGGTCTAGCACATCATTTTACTAAGTTGTAATTTGACCCAAGATAAATTAGAAGAAGATAATGATTGCATATAGGGTAATGCCTCATTTAAGGACATATTGACATGATTTGATATTTGCACCTAATATGTGCAGCTAAAATTGGGATGTTCATATAATTTTTGGTCTAGTTTATGCATTATTGTAAAAAGTTGTTTAGATTTGTAATTTTGGCATGATAGTGCTAGAAATTGGATGTTTATTTTTTTACCCTATCTGAGAAGCTATGGTGAGACATTTGATCAAAACAACACCTTTTCAAGGAATAAAAATGGTCATTTAGAATGATTATAATTAGAAGAAATAAAATTTGTTCCCACTTTCTAATAGAATCTTCATAAGTTGTAGAAAAATGGGGTTAAAAATATGCCCTAAACATCATTTGGGTGACCCATGATGCCCACTTAATGGGAGAAAAAAAATTGACAATTGGCCCTCAACTAGAAGAAAGGAACATGTAATTCAATAAAAGAGGCTAAAATGGAGAAATTAGAAGAAAATGGCTTAAATTTTGGATAAACGAGACTAAAATGAGCTTCCTATGAAGTAGTGGGGTAAAAATAGGTCCAAAGGAAATTCAAAAATTTACTATAAATTTATCCCTGGGGATGAAAATAATTCATTTTCACCCTCCAAAATTTGAGATTTGAGCTATGACTTCTACATGCAAGAGAGATTGACAAAATGGCCAATATCACTTACCCTTGACACCTTGGAGAGTGGGTTAGAGAGTACCAGTGACCATTGAGGAGCAGAGCATCGGTAGGTACCATTTTTTGTATTTAATTTTTCCTTATGTTGTATTTTTATCCTTAAAAGTAGGTGAAAATTCAACTTTGTTGATCTCATAGAGCTTTAAAAGACAAGGTCAACAGCAAAAAAGGTACAACCACTAGAAAATGATGATCACACTAGGAAATCAATGATATCATTAAAATGGATAGAAATCACACAACAAAAAAATCATCAAAACTATGGAAAACTGATAAAACAGTGAAATTGTTAGTCAAATAGTGAGGTCATCTTTTTAAATGGTGGGATCGACCTATCCATCGACAAAATCATGTACCCAAGGAAGGAAATGATGAAGTTGTCCTATAGAATGGTGAAGTCACTCTACAAAATGGAAAATTTACCAAAAAAATGGTGAGGTTGCCAAAAAAGGCAAATGATATAGAAGAAGTGACATTTAGGACAAGGGGATAACTTGATTATTTTTAGTTGTGTTGCACCATAGCACATTATCATTATTATGGTAGGAGAGTGATGATTGTGGATCTTATTTCAACCTAGGATTATGACTGACAAGATTTCAGGACTATTAGAGGCAATATATTTGTGGCATATAACTAGTATCCCAATGATTCAAGTGGATTGTGCTTACTTATTAGTGCTAGCATAATATTGGAATTTAGATACCTCCACCTTCCATCTACCAAATGGAGAGGTGACTATGATGCTTGAAGATGTTCAATAGATTTTGAGGGTGATGGATCTATTGGTTGTCGATGGGATGGATTGTTATTTTGGAGGACCTAATTGGAGTTACAAACTTGGTGATTCATGAGGGGTCTATATATATTAACACATTGGAAGAACTGGCTTGGCCTCTTATAGTTTTTTTAGGGGTATCACCACCTCCACCATAGGGCACATTTCCATAGGAGGCACTAATTTTGATGGCTCTTGTTAGTGGCCTCCTACTACCTGACAAGTGTGACTAATATTTATAGATTGGGTTGATAGGCATAGTGCATGACATGTTATATCATACTATGTTTTTCATGGGGCCTAATTATATTGGCATAGTTGTACATAGATATTCAAATGATTTCATACTGAAGGGGGTGCAGTATTGGACATAGCACACTCCTCCAAGTCTAGGCTTGGCATTATATTGCTATAGAGTGACCTATTGGGTATTTGTTTCAGTTGATACCAAAGGATATATTGGCTTATTATTGGGTTTATATATGTGCAGGGGTATGAGGCCACCACAAAGATTTATACTTTTATAGGTGTGTCATTGCTGATATGGTGGATGGATATTTTATTTAGTGACCATACCTAAGCATGCACTTTAGATAGATAGATGGTGGATTCATGTTATAGTAAATGTTAACACCTTGTTATATTATATGCCACCATGACTTATCATGGAGAGATATAAGCCAAATCATGTGCATTGATAGTTTAGCCTTCAGTAAGATGTGCTATATGGACCCCACTTTTTCACACACATGACATGAAAAATTCAAGCTTGGGGGATACCAATGCCTAGGTCCCAAGCCATCACATATTTTGACATGGTATAGCCCATATAAAGGGCCTATACATGATCTATTCAAATTTTTTGCATCATTGAGTTCACTCTTCATTTGCTTTTCTACACAATGCATATACATATCACCTAATCTTACACACTCCTTTGCACAAAGTTGGATAACAACATTTTTCACAAGTCCCATGCCAACCCATAGACTTTCACATAAGTATCATGTTAAGTCCTATTCTTACTCAATAACTTTCACACCATTTCATGCCTTATGTCTTCACACTAACTTCTACTCTTGTTTGTTAACTCCCATACACTTCGTAGCTCACAGATACATGTGACTTGATATTACATGCCCTATAGTCTCAAGACTCTATGACTTCTTGGATTCCATAACACATCTACATGATGAATCACCCTATTCACATGCCTTAGGAGGTTCCTTAATTATCATCCAACCTATAAGATGAATTACCACACCATAACCATCTTCTTGGTAACTAATAGTAGTTGTAACTTCTCTTGTATTCTAATTATATAAATATGTAACAAATGCATCTATGAAATATGCATGCTTTTTACATAGTCATGACACAGATAGCATGTTCCATGTATCTACTCTATAATACATGCACTGTAGCACATTATACCAGTTTTCCCTATTCACCCTTAATGAATAGAAGTTGCATTTATTGAAAATAAGACTTATACTCCTTTAAATGTATTTGGTTACTTTTGTCTAAATTATCTTTACTCATTCACTCTACAAAACCAAACTTAGTTTTCCCTTATGTAGTTGGTGTTAGTTTTAAAAAAGCTTACATGGCATGGTGGGTAGGTTTCTAACCTCTCTGTCTAACTAAAACATGGCCCTAACAACTAGGGTAGTATCAGAGGAGGGTATGGCAGAGGAAGGAAAAAGGTGAGGATCTAGTACAAGTGCAAGTCCTTCACAATAAGTGATTTCATAGGCCCTTCCATTATTAATAGTGAAGGCTCAGGTGGTTTAATAACCTATACATCTATCCATACATGTCCTTATATAATAGTTGATGTAATATGCTTTACCACAAGAAAGTGGCCATGATGGAGATGGGGGATAGGGAGATATAGATATGGATAAGGCAATGGGTAGGTGTTTGGGCCATGGTTTAAAGATAAGAGAGGTACGGCCCTATGGTATAGCTATGGAGGTGGATAAAAGTACAAGGGAGGTTGAGAACTCCAACTTAGGGATAGGTATAGGTATAGGGGAGGTTAGGCCCTCCAACACAAGGATTTTCATTGAGTATCAGGTTCTTATTGATAAGCTATAACATGATCTATTGGCATGATTATCAAAGATTATAGTGTTAGGTTATGGAGCTAAAAGCTTCACAAGTATGCAAACAGAGGAGTTGCTGAGTTGCAAAGAAACTGACGTCGACAGGCCAATCGACGTTGGTCATATCTAGTGTACAGAGCAATTGGCATCAGTCAGAGATCAGCTAATGTTGATCATCTCTAGATAGATAGGGACTGACATCGATCACCTGTGCAGTTCCAGAACTGCTTGTTGATGAACAGTTAGTTAACGAACCTGTTGTTTGCATGTAAAGGCTAATTTTAGTCTTGAGCTATGGTTTCTAATTATTGTAATTGGATGTCTAATTATTGTTTGGCATGGGATCTATATAATAGACTCATGGGCTATATTGTAAAGTGTGCTAGATAAAGAGATCAAGGTTAGCTCCTTCAGAGGGAAGAGAGCATGGTTAGCTCCTCATAGTGCCACAGTGCCAAGTGTGTTTGATCAGGTAGATCTACAGGAGAGCAAGATCTTGTAGAAGATCCATAAGGGTGCTGGTTTGGAGAATCAGAAGGGTTCTTCATGTGTGTATGATCTCGGTTGGCAGGTTGTGCAAGGCCAAGTTGATCTACAGTATAGAAAGATCAGGTGAGATCTACATGTGTAAGTAAGATCCGAGATTTGTAGGTTGTTGCAAGATCAAGGAGATCTACTTGGAGTACATGGTGTACTCAGACCTAGAGTACTTTTAGTACTTAGTTATACTGGTAGTATTGTTACTGACTGGTTGAAGGTGAACAACAGCTCTGTGCTTGAGTTGTTTGTTGTGACCATGATTGAGAGAGAGAACTCTTGAAGAGATTTACTGTTTGTATGCCCTAGAGGTGTGGGAGCCCTAGAGGAGTCTGAAGAATATTGTGGCATCTTCTTTGTTGTATTTCCTTCTGGAAGAGTATTAATACAATTGGGTATTGTCTCTCATATTCTGTGTTATTTCTGGTTTCTAGTTACTTATTACTTCTAGTTAATTTCGCATTTAGTTGCTTGTACATGGTAATCAATTGTGCTTCCTTGATCTTGACAAGTGGTATTAGAGCAGTTTGTTGTTCTAGATTTTTGACAAGTGGTATCAGAGCCAGGTTGTAGGGAGCAGGTTTGTGTTTGATTACAGGTCACTCTCAGGGGTTTGTAATTGAGTGGGAGTATAACAATGGTAAAAGAAAATACACTAAGAATGGAGGAATTCAAAGGCACGAATGATCAATTACGGAGTTATGGAAAGAAAGAGCAGGTAAAGAAAAATTGTTGGTTGGTAGAAGATCAAAAAAAAGGAAATAAAGAAGCAGGTATTGTTGCATGGATTGTTGCACTGGTTGCTCTTATATGTTCCTTGGATAAAGTAGAATCTTGGTTTATAGATTATGTTGCCTCTTTCCATGCAGCCCCAAATAGAGTATTTTTCCATGTTAAGGTCCATGGAGACTTTGGAAAGATTTATTTAGGGGTTGGTGAGCCTTGTCAAAGTATTGGCAAAGGGGAAGTGCGGCTGAAATTGTAGATGGCCAACACATGGGTGTTGAAGGATGTCATGCAGGTCCCAGTTTGGAAGATGAGGCTAATTTCTTCAGGAAAGTTGGGTGATGAGAGATGAACAGGAACTCTCATAGTGGATGCACTTGAATTATCATGTGGTAAGAAAGTAGGTACTCTTTATCTACCTGCTTATATTTCTAATTCTTTTTCTATTGCGAAGACGTGGCTTTGTAGGCTTGGTCACAGGAGCAAGAAGGAGATACATGTTCTTGAGAGGAAGTCAGATGTCTTTGACAAACTTAAGAACTGGAAAGCCTTGGTGTTCATGGAGGAGATGATGGATAGAGATCAGCGGATGGGATTGAATAACTCTGAGCAAGGCAGTTTGGATAGGGTTTTGATCCAAGGTGAGCTCGCGGGTAAAAAGTCATCACTCACAGGAAAACATAGGTACCGACGTTGGTCAGGGGTAACCGACATCGAATAGGTAGCCATCGATGTCAGTCATGTGCAGACTAAAGAAGTTAGTGGTGTCAGGTAGGTAGATGCCAATGTCGGTCAGGGAACCATCATCGGCAGTCAGGTCAGTCACATGGAACTGATGTCAGTTGGATGCAAACTGGGTGGTGACTGACATCGGTCATTAGAATAGATTTTGAGCAGACAGCAAGCTGTCAAGGAGTCTCAAAGACCCATGTGGAGGATTGAAAGGGTAAGTAAGCATCAAATTCATTATTCCCCTTCTTTATACTTGTTACTCACTACAGAGCAGGCAGGATCTAGGAAATAGTGGGAGCATGGCATGAATTCTTTGGAAAAGAACCAACTAAGAGATTTGGTAGAGTTTCTAGCTGGGATGAAAGTACTGAGAAATGAATGGATTCTTTGGTTAAAGAAGAGAGGGAATGGACATGTGAGATGGAAAGCCAAGGTATATGGTCTTGAGGAAGCTGTAGGATAGTGGTACATGTTTGACAGGTGTATGATAAAGCATGGATTTAGTCAGTGTCATTATAACCATTGTGTTTTCTTTACCAAATTGGATGATGATTACAACATTATCTTGTTATTGTATGTTGTGTGTATGCTTGTTGCAGGGTCACACATGCAAGGTTTTGTTGAGCTAAAGGTAAAGTTAGTTCAGTGGTGTGTCATGAAGAATCTGGCAGCAGCAAGATTTTTTGGCATGAGTAATCCTAGAGACAGGGAAGATCACAAGTTGATGTTGTCACAAGATGATTGTGTGAATAAGGTAGTGGCAAGGTTCAGGATGTAGGATGCAAAATTGGTTAGCACACCTATGGATGGACAGTTCAAAGGATAGGGTCCCCAATCACATGATGAGGTTGAGTACATGTGTACTCCCTAATATTGCCCCAGAAGTGGGTGTTGTCAGCAAGTTCATAGCCAATCTAGGGAAAGAAGCACTGGAGAGTAGTTCAGTGGATTCTCAGGTATCTAAGAGGGACCAGCAGCAGGTTGACATGCTATGCAGGGTCAAGTTCTTTTCTACATGGGTTTGTAGATGTAGATACGGTAGGTTACTTGGATGATAGGTGTTGCACCACAGGATATGTGGTGGTTAGTCTTTAAGATTGAGCTTGAAGAGGGATACAATCTAGGAAACAAATTAGATGATGTACAGGTATAGGTACAGGTGTAACTATTTATCTCCAAGTGGGAGATTGTTAGGTTGTGGAGCTAAAAGCTTCACAGGTATGTAAATGGAGGAGTTGCTGAGTTGCAGAGCAACCAACATCGGTAGGCCAACCGATGTTGGTCATATCTAGTATACAGAGCAACTGGCATCGGTCAGAGATTGGCTGACGTCGGTCATCTCCAGATAGACAGGGACCGACGTCGGTCACCTGTGCGGTTACAAAACTGCTTGTTGATGAATAGTTACTTAATGAACCAGTTGTTTGCATGTAAAGGCTAATTTTAGTCTTGAGCTATGGTTTCTAATTATTGTAATTAGATATATAATTATTGTTTGGTATGGGATCTATATAATAGGCTCATGGGCTATATTGTAAAGTGTTCTAGATAGAGAGAGCAAGGTTAGCTCCTTCAAAGGGAAGAGAGCATGGTTAGCTCCTCATAGTGCCACAGTGCCAAGTGTGTTTGATCAGGTAGATCTGTGCGAGAGCAAGATCTTGCAGAAGATCCATAGGGGTGCTAGTTTGGAGAATCAAAAGGGTTCTTCTTGTGTGTATGATCTCGGTCGGTAGGTTGTGTAAGGCCAGGTTGATCTATGGTATAGCAAGATCAGGCGAGATCTACATGTGTAAGTAAGATCCGAGATTTGCAGGTTGTTGTAAGATCAAGGAGATCTACTTAGAGTACGTGGTGTACTCAGACTTGGAGTACTTCGAGTACTCAGTTGTACTGGTAGTATTGATACTGACTAGTTGGAGGTGAACAACAGCTCTGTGCTTGAGTTGTTTGTTGTGACCGTGATTGAGAGAGAGAACTCTTGAAGAGATTTACTATTTGTACGCCCTAGAGGTGTGGGAT
This sequence comes from Torreya grandis, assembly GCA_037957365.1. Classification (NCBI taxonomy): domain Eukaryota; kingdom Viridiplantae; phylum Streptophyta; class Pinopsida; order Cupressales; family Taxaceae; genus Torreya; species Torreya grandis. Next base: position 440,771 of record JARHVA010004980.1, read on the forward strand.
CCCTAGAGGAGTGTGAAGAAGATTGTGGAACCTTCCTTGTTGTATTTCCTTCTAGAAGAGTATTAATACAATTAGGTATTGTCTCTCATATTATGTGTTGTTTTTGGTTTCTAGTTACTTATTACTTCTGGTTAATTCCATGTTTAGTTACTTGTACATGGTAATCAATTGTGTTTCCTTGATCCTGACAAGTGGTATCAAAATAGTTTGTTGTTCCAGATACCTGACATATAGGCCTATAAAATGAGGTAGATAGGCTACAATCATAGGTAGCCATAACTCAAGGTGAGACCACTAGGCTACAAGGTTTGATCATAGCTAGATATTTAGAGATTATTACATTAAGGGGGAAGGTGGCTCAGTTGATAGTGTTTCAAGCTTAGTTGACATGGGTTGAAGCTCAATTGATAGTGTGGGATGTAGAGCTACTATCAATGGTCAATGAGTGAGATAGAGCCTAGGTAGAGGCTCCATGGGGATCTAGATGAGGCTCAACATCTTATATCTAATGGTGACATGTCTAGAAAACTAGCTAACATGATCACAGATAAGGATGATGCCTTATGCATAAATGATCATATCTTACATATTATGGAGGAGATCACTTATTATCATGATTTGTATGAGCTGTAAATATTAGTGGACCATAGGTCACCCACTTATAGGGAGTATTCTTAGAGTTAATAAACTAGCAAGACCTCCATGTGTCAGTATACAACCACTTCAAATTATATAGTGGCATTTCTAGCTCATCAGTAGGTAGTGATACGGCCTCCACCACCAAAACCACCACCATCACCTAGTATAAGGAGAGAAATGGGATGAGACAGAGTTGATTTTTTACCTTATATCTTTGATATTTTGACCACACACTATGAGACATATATGTATTCTATCGATGTATAAAACATGATTTTTGAGATATATATTTGACATTAATTTTTGGTTCATGGTTATTTGTATAGAAACTCTTAATATTATTTGTAGGATTCTCTTTTCCTTTATGTATTACTGTGATGTTAGATATATATATTGGATCAAAATATGGATTTAGATGTGTATGTGTTGACCTTGATTATGTTATCTTCCATATTGATCATTGGTAGTTGGTCTTGTTAGATATAATAGTGTATGTTACTGTTAAGAGATGCACGTTCTATAGCCATATGTGTTGTGTAAATTATTGGGTAACATGACTTGATGTGTAAAATAGGAGATGCACTTCCTGTAGTAACAAAAAGAATCATGTTTGTTTCCAATGTTTGGTTCATGATTGGATTATGATATCCTAGTTAGGTAGAAGATATGTAAGATGGTTCTTTTAGAGATGTTTGATGCCACCTTTTTTAAAGTTTGGATCACTTGGTGTTTAATGTGGTAAATTAAATTATACATCATAAGTATGAACAACTTATAATAACATTAGATTTCAATTTGCAAATGGACCGACTCAAATGTGAATGTTTACAACTCAAAATGATGATATAAAATACCAAAACCTAAGCTGAAAACATTTATGTTTGAACATAAAAAGAAAGAACCAAAATTAAATATAAAATGTAACCAACTTAATAACAAGATATGAATTATCAAGACTTAAGTGGAAATAAACATATACTAAAACATGAACAAACAACAATAAAAAGCAATGGACAAATTGTAAACAACTTAGAATTCAGATAATAATAATCAAAACTTAAGTAGGAACAAGATGTACAAGATATAAATAAGAAATAAGAGAATCTAAAACCAAATGTAAATAACTCAATCCCACATTAAGGCAAGACTCAAGTAGTTTTCAAAATGTATTTAGACACAACACTCAAAGCAAACAAGCAAAAAAAACCAATAAATAAAAGACACGAAACATAATGCAATTAAGATAAAGAATTCAATGTAAGCAATCAACAATTGTGCATGTGTAATGAATAAGGTGTTATGCTTAGACCATGAATAGGTTTCAAAATTAAGGGGAATGGAATGATAACAAAGGGATGGCTGAGCTGACTCCAAATGTATTAGGTAAATGGATGTTCCCTATATAGTCCCAAGGACATCAGATCCAACATAAACTTCAGGCCAAACGTAGTTCTCCCATGCATATGGGATAGAATAAATGTGATGGTAAATAAAAAAATTATCAATAGAGTAAAATAGGAATGGGCTCATAAAATGGCAAGAGCGTAAAAGGTAAAGATGACTTGTAAAATGATGAGAGTGTAAAGTTTAAAAATTGCTCACAAAACAATGAGAGCATAAAGATCCAGAATTATTTGTAAAATAATGAAAGCATAAAGTTATATAATTTCTCATAAAATGGAGAGACCATAAAAGTATATAATGATATGGTGAGATGGAAATAAGAGTGGCCGAGTTGACCCGAGATGCCCCATGCATCCAAGCACTACCTACATAGTCTATGCAGACCTCAGGCTAATGTATTTCTCCCAGAAATGGGAGTGTAATGAAAGAATGACAAAGATGAATAGAATAAAGGGGAATCCCACCCAAAAGATGACATGACTTTAAAACTCTCATGGAGATCTTAATCCCATCTTCCCTAACTAGGAATGTTTGTGGTATTTTGTCTAGAATTTTTTAATGTTTTTGTGTTTTTAGAATCAATAAAAGTAAGGTAATATGTTCAAATGTATAATGAACCATCTATTAAAGGACACTAGTCCTTAGGTAGGGGCTCAAACAATAGCTAAATTGACTACAATAGTGTTCCTCTACAAACCAATGACAAAACCTGAAGTAAAGGGGAATACCACGCAATAGTACATAGGAATGGAACATCACTCAATGGGGAAATAATAAGAAGAGTAATTAGAAGAAGTCTCAAAGAACCATCAAATAGATAAACCATATGTTGACATGACTTGAGATATTGGTCCAGAAAAGGATTAGCTGATGTCAATTTTGATGTTGATGATGATGTTGATGTTGATGTTGATGTTGATGTTGATGTTGATGTTGATGTTGATGTTGATGTTGATGTTGATGTTGATGTTGATGTTGATGTTGATGTTGATGTTGATGTTGATGTCGATGTTAATGCTGATGCTTATCAATTTGAACTACCTCTAAAATATTCATTGAATTTTGTATACATACTTGTTGGTCTTAATCAAGATCATGATTGGTAATAGGACTAGAATAGTCTAGGGAAAAATACAGTAGGAGAAATAAAAATGCTTTTTCTAATAAAAATAAAATAGCTTAGGGGAAATAAAAAGGTCCAGATAGGTGAGTATGAATGGTCCAAGTAACAATACTCAAATGGTCTAGGTAATACAATGGAAGGATTAAGAATGGTCTAGGTAATAATATACAAATGGGTTCTCCTGATCATAGGTTCTTATAGATAATGGATCAGAATAAGAAGTCAAGTATGGAAATGCTTGAGGTGCACTATGTTCATGGTTTATTCAAGTTCTTGCTCATCTGGAGTAGCCAACTTGTATGCCCTAAAACCATAATTTAAAGTGGCCACAAATGGCCCCAACCAATTGGATTCAAACTTGCCTTCATTTTTGCATTCATTGTTGACATTTTTTTATTTTATTTCAGGGCCAAGTCACCAACTTCAAACTCCCTAGGTAGAATGTGTTTGTCATAGCTACAGCATAGTCGGTTCTGATAAGCTCATAAATGGTCTAAGGTGGCCCAATGTTTGTCATCTAGAAGTTTTGACTCTTGAAATATGACAACTCTGTAGTCTTCATCATCAATAGTGTCTTGTAGTGAGATGCACAATGAGGGTAACTTGATCTCGACAAGAATAATGGATTTTAAACCAAAGACTAAGGAGTAAGGTGTAACTCCTATAGGGGTTCGATGACTAGTGCATTATGCCTAGAGGGAAGGGAAAGTATGTAAGTGTCAATCATGACTATCATCATTGACAATATTTTTAAGGATGGCCATAATGGTTTTATTAGATGCATCTACTTGTATGTTGTCTTGCAGGTTATATGGTGTGGAAATTTTATGTTTGATCTTGAACTAGGTACAGAGGGCTTTGACATCCTTGTTTTTTTTTAAACCACCATTATTAGAGATTATTTTGGCATGGATGCCATAGCAGCATATAATATATAAGTAAATGAACTTGTCTATCTACTTTTTGGTTATGTAAGTGAGGGGTATGGCCTCTATCTAATTGGTAAAATACTCTGTGGGAGTAAGGATGTCTTTATGGCCATCAGAAGAAGTAGAGTTTATTTTTTTGATAAGATCGAGTACCCATGTTGAAAACAGCCATGATGTAGTAATTAGTTAGAGTAGTAATGAAGGTGTGTTTATCAAATTGCCATGCTTTTGACAAGAAACACACCTCTTGACATAGTTATAGGCATCTATCTCCATATTTGGCCAATAGTATCATGTTCAAAGAAATTTCTTAGCCAAGACCATGCCACTAGTGTCAGACCCACAAATTCCTTTGTGGACCTCTTTAAGTGCCAACTTAGATTATCTTGAAGATAAATATTGAAGCAACATTCCATCATATCCTCTATGATAGAGCATGTTTCCTAATATGGTGTAATGGGATGTTCAATAGAGGAAGAGTTTTATTTGGTTCTTTGAGAGGTTCAAAGGAAGGGTTTGATCTTATAGATAAATATATAGGTCTTGGTACTAAGGGGGATTTAGACTGGCAACATTACATACTCTCTCTAAATCTAGTAGTACATGAGCTAGTTTTTAAAGGATCTCGATGAGGAATTGATACTTTCAAATACCATTGACAATTTGTATTAGGGACCCAATGGTTGACATTACATATACCACATGGTTATTAGCCTATGGTATCTACTCAAAATGAAGAAACTAAAATTTTTGCTTAAGATTGTCCACTATATGCTTGTAAGGTACAAGCTTGTCATCTCTAGTTTGGTACTAGTCTATGTCCTGATTCATGATTAGCTAAGAATCTATGTATACCATCAATTGCTTAATATCTCATTTATTTCAAGACAAATTCCAAAAACCAGGGATTCATATTCAACCATGTTTTTGGTACAATGGAAGATAATGTGAAATGCCTTGGGAATAAAATACCCTTACAGTATGACCAATAAAATATCATCTCCAAATCCATTGGAGGCGAATGAACCATCAAAGTATAGTGTCGATTATTTGGACTCAATGGTTACTTCATCTAGGGTCAAAATTGACTTGTCTGGAAAATCAAATGAAAGAGGCTTGGTGTCGATCAAAGGATCTTCAGCAAGCTGATCTACCAAATTCAACCCCTTGATGGCCTTCTAATTATGGTACTCCATATCAAATTCACTCAGCAACATAAGTAGATCATCCATTTGGCCATGCATCATGTAAGAGTGGTCTTGGATAATAGGTACTTAAGTAGATCAATCTTGGCTATAACAATGGTTTTGTTATTCAGTATGTAATGTAATAATTTTTTAAGAAGTAAACACCATTACAAGACAAGCCTTTTCCATGGGTGAATAGTTATGTTCATAAGTTACCAATGTCTAACTAAGATAGTATATTGTATGATCCCATATCTATTTATCATGTTGGGCCAAACGTTCCCCTAGTGTATTTTCTATTATTGATATGTACAAGAGCAATGGTTTGTTTGGTGTAGGCAGAGTCAATACTAGCAGATTAGCCAAGTATTTCTTCAATTCATTAAATACTTGCTCATAATTTGTATCCCATTGAAATGTGACACCTTTTTTCAAAAGGTGTGTAAAAGGATGACACTTGTTGGGCAACTATGAAATGAAGTAGTGAATAGACTAAATCTTACCCTACAAGTTGTGGAGCTATTGCAAATTGGATGGAGGAGGCATTTCAACAATAGCATTAAATTTAGAAGGGTCAACCTCAATACCTATTTGTGACACAATGAACCCTAACAATTTGTCTGAAGTGATGGCAAAGATGCACTTTTTAGAATTGAGACACGCCTTGTATTCATGAATCATCTCAAAGATTCTTTGTAGAATGTTTGGGTGGCCTATATGCATTCTTGATTTAGTTAAGGCTTCATCAACATAGTCCTCAAGAATTTCATGCATTATGTCATGAAAGATGATAGTCATGGCATGCTAGTAGGTTTCACCTACATTTTTCAAGCTAAAGGGCATGACTTGATAACAAAACATTACCCATAGAGTGTTGAACATGTTCTTGTGTTGGTCCTTTGGTGCAATCTCAATTTGGTTATACCCCAAAAAGCAATTTGTGAGGGACAACATTGTGTATCATGTTGTTGAATTAACTATCATGTTGATGTTAGGTAGAGGGAAATCATCTTTAAGACATGCCTTATTAATATCTCTAAAATCAATACATAGGTGAATGACCTGTGGCTTTTTGCTGACTGGGATGATATTAGATATCTACTCAGAGTTTTCAAGTGGTTGAATGAACCCTACCCCTAGTAAATTTTCTAGCTCCTTTATTACTAGGATGGCTATGCGTGGATGCATGTTTTATTATTTTTGTTTAATCAATTTGGCATTTGGGTGGATAAATAGGTGATGTACCACCAATGAAGTGTTAATACCAGGCATGCCTAAATAGTACCATGTAAATATATCAATAAAATCTTTTAAAATGGTAATAATGAATTTGCACTCTTTATTAGTGAGGGATGCACCTAAGTAAACAATCTTGGGATCATCATATGTACTAATATTGACCTCAGCAGTGTTTTTAACTAGTAATGTTGAGCCATATTCAAGTAGGCAAGGAAGAGAATGGCTCCTCTTCAGTTGTCTATTGATCACAACCTTCACCCATATATGAGGAATCTAAATCAACTATGCTAGGCAATGGCCAGTTGGCAAATGCTTCAAGAAAATACTGAGTAAGATATTCGAAAACTTATTGTTCATGCCTGAACCAATGGAAATACTTGGACTAGGTGGACATTACCCTTCTTGAGGAGATAGGTGAACTTATCCAACCAAAAGTGCCTAAAACAAGTTTTCACTTAAAGACTCCTCTTTACTCTTTCGCTAACCCAAGGGCACCTCAAAGAGGTTTTCATCTAAGGATCTCGATGTTTTACTTTTTTCATGACCAAAGAAGTTTGCTTTCTCTCTAAAATACGTAGTAGTGTCCAAATGGAAGTCAAAACCTAGTTTATGATCACCCACTAGCAATTCATCTTAAAGGCCCATGAACTTGACAAGAGATTCCTCATTTTTAAATTCATCTAGTAATATGATAGAATCTTTTTGGTCTGAATCGACTAGGTTAGGATGATGAAAGGTAAGCAGATAATGGGTTGTAATGGTCATGTTGGCATTGGAATTGAATAAATTGGTATATGCTAGCTCATCATAGGCACTATAATGGGATGCTACATCACTATTGGGAGTTTCATTTTTAGTCGATGAAGTGGTGTCAATTTCAAAATCTATTGGGTCACCCTTAGGCGGTATAAATCCAAGACCTTGATTCATCATATGTTTAGTAGCTAAAATAGGCTCAATAATACCTTATTCATTGGGTCCCAATATTTTTCTTGTATAGTCTAGTCTATCTATATTCCAATTGGAATGGGGTACATAGTGCTCTAAAATCAATTAGCAAAACTATCACCATACAACCAACCTTCCTCAGTGCTTGTGGCTCGATCTTGATCAAGTGATATATCAAGTATGAACAAAAGTGGCTCATATAGAGTGGATTTAGATTTATTTGGGCCTACTAGGATTTTTAGAAGGTTTAGGGTGGTCATAGGACTTAAGAGATTAAGGAAACTTATCAATGTGGAATGCATCGTGAATATTATAAGTGGTAATACCATCATCCTAAACAATGAAATGAGTGGACATGGTGATGGGAAATGGATCGGCAAAGGTGGAAATGAGTTCACTAGGATTAAGATAATTAGAATTGAGAGGTTCAAAAATTACCCTCTTACCTTTCTTGCCAACCAATTTAGTGCTAGGATAATAGTTGTAATTACCATACTCATCTTCTAAATGTTTGAAACATTGGTATGGTTGTAAGTCACCATAGATAGTGACCTCTAGACCAAAATTGGGAACTTGATGCATTGATGTAAGGTGGAAGGGACTACCCTTACTTCATGGATCCATGGACAACCAAAAAGCTTATTATAAGGCAACTCTATATCAAGTACATGACATAATGTATCATGGTTGACAGGCCAAACAATGATTTGTAGACAAATGGCCCCTACAAATTCTCTCTTTGTGTTATCATAGACCTTAATGGTGATGATATTTAATCACATATATGTTTTTATATACCCCAATGTTTGGACCAGTTTCAACAATGCTATATTCAATCCAAAACCATTTTTTGTAAGAACCCATTTGATTTTATGATGGGAAATAATGGCTTCAATGTATAGAGGATTGTTATGCAGGGAACCAAGGGATGATATATCTTGTTTGTTGAATGTAAGCTATTATATTGGGGACAAATTTCCCATAAGTGCTTGGAATTGGTCAGGATTAATGTCATTATAAATAGTGTATCATTGAATTAAATCATTAAATATAGTCTTATGAACTTATAATGTACACAAGAGATCCATAATGGAGATCTATGTAAGTGTTATGCTAAGTTATTCACTTATATTGTATGTTTTATCAACAATAGAATGAAAAGGTTTGGATTTAGCCAGTATAGGGTTTGGTTTGGTCTTGTATTGGTTTTGTAAGGTACAAGGTTTGGCTCAAAATCAGGTTTGGAAGAAGGCAAAGGGCCATGAAGGATAACTTTTAGTCATATAGTTGTGACTGTACAACTTCGAGTCCAGAGGGAGTTACCATAATTAGAGGAATGAGGAGGAGGTCTAGGAATGGTAACCCATGAAAATCGATGTGTAATAAAAGTGATAGAACTTGGTGTAGAATTACCTAAAGAAGGGGATGGTGTTTTTAAAATAGAGGGACCAACATTCTAAACAATGCTGGATGGTGCACAAGACTTGATCTTAGTGGTAACAACATGATTACTAGTAATACATCCTATGGTATTATTATAATCATATGGCATGGTAAAATATTCAATTTGATTGGTTAAGGTGACATAATTTTGATTACAGTTATTTTTTAGATTTTGATTCTAATCATGACCTTGATTATTCTATTAGGTGTGCTCTTAGCCCTAGCTCTAATTTCTATTTTGTTGTTGGTTGTTATTTGGAAAGGGATCTTTGTAGATACCCATATCCTAGTTGGTGTTAGGATTTCTTTTGTCTATCTCGATCTCTCCATTCTCTAGTAAGTATTCAATAATGTGCCTTAGATGCACACATCATTAAATGGCATGGCTGATAACATGATGAAAGTCATAAAATTCATCTTTGCAATACCAATCAGGTTAGGTTGATCTTCATGAAATGGTTTTGGTAGGGTCAAACAATCATGATGGTTGCAACTAATGTCTAAAATACTGATTCAATAAGCTCTCTTAGGTTTTTGAATGACCTACATCTACCATACCCTTTGTGTGGAGGGGCTCCTTATAAGGTGAGCAGTAGACTGGATGACCTAATTTGTGTAGGTAGTGCTTGCACTATTATCACATGTCATGATTCGGTCACTCCAATTCCCACCATGTTCTTATTCTTGTTAAAAACCTTAGGATTTTAAAATGCAATTACCAAAATAGGTGGTGACATTTGGTTTGATGTTTGAGCTTGGGGAAAAAAAATCACTAAGCCCCTATTAAAAATTTCTTTCTCAATTTGTACACACTTATCAATGATTTCTTCAAATGTGTTGACATAAGCAAGTCTCATATTCTGAGCAACTTTGGGGTGTAAGTTATGTGTGAAGATATTAGCTAGTTGTTTATCTAGCAGATTGTGTTGGAAGTAGTTGGCAAGTACCCTCCACCATTGTAAATATGTTGTGAAGCTTTCCCTTTCTCTGTGCTTGGATTTACATAAGTCAACCACTGTCAACTCATGTTTAATGTTGTAGGAAAAGTGGTTAATAAAAAAATTTGATAAATCATTGAAATTTATTGATCCTTTAGGAAAATTGAGAAACAACTCTTGTCAGGATTAGGAGCACAATTGATTACTTTGTATAAGCAACTAAACATGGAATTAAACCAGAAGTAACAAGTAACAAAAATTTAGAAATAACACAAAATATGAGAGACAATACCAATTGTATTAATACTCTTCCAAAAGGAAATATACAATAAATAAGATGCCACACTCTTCTTCCCACACCTCTAGGGCATACAATAATCTCCCTCAAGAGTTCACTCTCGAAATTACGGTCACAACAAACAACTCAAACATAGAGTTTTTGTTCACCTCCACCAGTCAGTAACAATACTGTCAGTCCACCAGTCAGTAACAATATTTCCAGTCCACCAAGTACTCAATGTACTCCAAGTCTGATCTCACCTGATCTTGCTCCCTGTTGTGTTGCTGATCTCTCTGATCTTGCTGCCACTTACAAATCAACCTAGTTTTGCACACCTACAAACCTAGATCTTGCACACACACCTATAGATCAACTGACCTTACTTACCATGTAGATCTCACCTAATATTTCTATACCGTAGATCAACCTGGCCTTGCACACCTATCGACCTAGATCATACACACATGAAGAACCCTTGTCCTTGCCTCACCAAGTCCTTATGATTCTCCAAACCAGCACCCCTGTGGATCTTCTACCAGATCTTGCTCTCCCACAGATCTACCTAATCATACACACTTGGCACTATGGCACTATGAGGAGCTAACCTTGCTCTCTTCCCTCTGAAAGAGCTAACCTTGCTCTCTCTATCTAGCACACTTTACAATACAGCCCATGAGTCTATTAAATAGATCCCATACAAAAAATAATTAGACATCTAATTAAAATAATTAGAACCACAACTCAAGACTAAAATTAGTCTTTTACATGCAAATAAATGGTTCGTTAAATGAACTATTCATGAACTAACAGTTCTGGAACCGCACAGGTGACCGACATTGGTCTCTATCTGTCTAGAGATGACCAACGTCAGCTGACTCCTTACCGATGTCGGTAGCTTTGCAACTGGATATGACCGACATCAATTGATCATGTCGACATCAATTACTTTAAATCTTAACAACCTCCTCCTGTTTGCATCTTGGTGAAGCTTTTAGCTCCACAACCTAACAATCTCCCACTTGGAGATAAACAGTTACACCTATACCTGTACCTGTACATCATCTAATTTGTTTCCTAACTTGTATCCATCTTTAAGCTTAATCCTAAAGACCAACCACCACACATACTGTGATGCTCCACATGTCATCCAAGTAACCTACCACATCTGAATCTACATACCCATGTAGAGAAGTCCCTGACCCTGCATAGCATGAATCCCTACTGTTGGTCCCTCTTAGATACCTGAGAATCCACTGAACTTCTCTCCAGTGCTTCTTTCTTGATATGGCTATGAACTTACTAAAAACACCCACTTCTAGGGCAATAATAGGTCTAGTACACATGTACTTAACCTCATCATGTGAATTGGGACACTATTCTATGAACTATCCATCCATAGGTGTGTTAACCAGTTATGCATCCTGCATCTCAAACCTCGCCACTACCTTATTCACACAATCATCCTGAGACAACATCAACCTGTGATCTTCCTTGTCTCTAGGAATACTCATGCCAAAGAATTTCACTGCTCCCAAATTCTTCATGACATACCACTGAACTAACTTTACCTTTAGTTCAGCAACTCCCTACATGTGTGACCCTGCAACAAGCATACACACAACATACAGTAACAGGATAATGTAGCTAATATTATCCAATCTGGTAAAGGAAACACAATGGTTACACTGACATTGACTAAATCCCTACTTTATCATACACTTGTCAAACATGTACCACTGTCCTGTAGCTTGCTCAAGACCATATGACCTGGCCTTCTATCTCACATGTCCATTCTCTCTCTTGTTTAACCAAAAAATCCATTCATCTTTCAGTGCTTTCATTCCAGCTGGCAACTCTACCAAATCTCCCATTTGGTTCTCATCCAAGGAATCAAATTCCTCATTCATGCCATGTTCCCACTATTTCCTGGATCCTACCTGCTCTGTAGTGAGCAACAAGTATAAAGAAGGGGAATAATGAATTTGAGGCTTACTTACCCTTTCAATCCTCTATATGGGCATTTGAGACTCCTTGATAGCTTGTTTTCTGCCCAAAATCCATTCCAATGACCGATGTCAATCACCACCCAGTCTGCATCCGATCGATGCCAGTTCCATGCGACTGACCTAGCTGCCAATGCCGATTCCCTGACCGACGTCGGTGTCCACTTGGTCACCGACGTTAGTTTCCTAACTGACGTTTGTATCCACCTACCCAACACCACCCACTTTGCCTGTCTACACATGACCGACGTCAGTGCCTACTTGTTTGACATCGATTCCCCCTGACCGACATCGGTAACTGTGTTTTTCTGTGAGTGATGAATTTTTACCTGTGAGCTCTCTTTGGATCATAACCCTGTCTAAATTGCCATGCTTAGAAATATCCAACCCCTTCTGTTGATCTCTATCCATCATCTCCTCCATAAAAACCAAGGCTTTCTAATTCTTAAGTTTGTCAAAGACATCTGAATTCCTCTTAAGAACATGCATCTCCTTCTTACTCATGTGACCAAGCCTACAAAGCCACATCTTCGCAACAGAAGAAGAATCAATAATACAAGTAGGTAGATAAAGAGTACCTACTTTCTTACCACATGCTAATTCAAGTGCATCCACTGTGAGACTTATTGTGCATCTCTCATCACCCAAATTTCCTAAAGAAATTAGCCTCATCTTCAAGATTGGGACCTGCATGACATCCTTCAACACCCATGTGTTGGTTGTCTGCAATTTTAGCTGCACTTCCCCTTTGCCAATACTTTGACAAGGCTCACCAACCCCTAAATAAATCTTTCCAAAGTCTCCATGGACCTTAACATGGAAAAATACTCTATTTGGGGCTGCATGGAAAGAGGCAACAGAATCTATAAACCAAGATTCTACTTTATCCAAGGAACATATAAGAACAACCAGTGCAATAATACCTGCAACACATGCTTCTTTATTTCCTTCATGCTGATCTTCTACCGACCAGCAATCTTTCTTTACCTGCTCTTTCTTTTCATAACTCCGTAATTGATCATTCTTGCTTTTGAGTTCTTCCATTCTTAGCTTACTTTCTTCTGCCATTGCTATACTCCCACTCAATCAGAAACCCCTGAGAGTGACCTATAATCAAACACTAACCTGCTCTGAACCAAGCTCTGATGAACTTGAAACCTCACTCTGAGAAATTTTAACCCTAGCTCTGATACCACTTTGTCAGGATTAGGAGCACAATTGATTACCTTGTATAAGTAACTAAACACAAAATTAAACCAAAAGTAACAAGTAACTAGAATTTAGAAATAACATAGAATATGAGAGACAATACCCAATTGTATTAATACTCTTCTAGAAGGAAATATACAATAAAAAAGATGCCACACTCTTCTTCCCACACCTCTAGGGCTCCCACACCTCTAGGGCATACAATAATCTCCCTCAAGATTTCACTCTCTCATTACGGTCACAACAAACAACTCAAACACAGAGTTGTTGTTCACCTCCACCAGTCAGTAACAATACTGCCAGTCCACCAATCAGTAACAATATTGCCAGTCCACCAAGTACTCAACATACTCCAAGTCTAATCTCACCTGATCTTGCTCCCTGTTGTGTTGTTGATCTCTCTGATCTTGCTGCCACCTATAGATCAACCTAATTTTGCACACCTACAAACCTAGATCTCGCACACACACACACTTGCAGATCAACTGACCTTACTTGCCATGTAGATCTCACCTGATCTTGCTATACCGCAGATCAACCTGGCCTTGCACACCTACTGACCTAAATCATACACACATGAAGAACCCTTGTCCTTACCTCACTAAGTCCTTATGATTCTCCAAACCAGCACCCATGTGGATCTTCTACCAGATCTTTCTCTCCTACAAATCTACCTGATCATACACACTTGGCACTATGGCACTATGAGGAGCTAACCTTGCTCTCTTCCCTCTGAAGGAGCTAACCTTGCTCTCTCTATCTAGCACACTTTACAATACAATCCATGATTATATTAAATAGATCCCATATAAACAATAATTAGACATCTAATTACAATAATTAGAACTGCAATTCAAGACTAAAATTAGTCTTTTACATGCAAACAACTGGTTCGTTAAATGAACTATTCATGAACTAATACTTCTAAAACCGCACAGTGACTGACATCAGTCTCTGTCTGTATAGAGATGACCGATGTCGGCTGACTCTTGACTGATGTCGACAGCTTTTTAACTAGACATGACCGACGTCAATTGATCATGCTAACGTCAGTTTTTTTAGCTCTCAACAACCTCCTCCTGTTTGCATCTTGGTGAAGCTTTTAGCTCCATAACCTAACAATCTCCCACTCAGAGATAAATAGCTGCACATGTACCTGTATCTGTACATCATCTAATTTTTTTCTTGGCTTGTACCCCTCTTCAAGCATAATCCTGATGACCAACCACCACATATATTGTGATGCTCTGCATGTCATCCAAGTAACTTGCCACATTCAAATCTACATACCCATGTAGAGAAGTCCCTGACCCTGCATAGCATGAGTCCCTGCTACTGGTCCCTCTCAGATACCTGAGAATCCACTGAACTTCTCTCCAGTGCTTCTTTCACAAATTGGCTATGAACTTGCTGACAACACCCACTACTGGGGAAACAACAGGTCTAGTACACATGTACTTAATCTCATCATGTGAATTGGGACATTGTTCTATGAACTATCCATCCATAGGTGTGCTAACCAGTTTTGTATCCTGCATCTCAAATCTCACCACTACCTTATTCACACAATCATCCTGAGACAACATCAACTTGTGATTTTCTTTGTCTCTAGGAATACTCATGCCAAAGAATTTTGTTGCTCCCAAATTCTTCATGACATACCACTAAACTAACTTTACCTTTAGTTCAGCAACTCCCTGCATGTGTGACCCTGCAACAAGCATACACACAACATACAATAACAGGATAACGTAGCTAATATTATCCAACCTAGTAAAGGAAACACAATGGTTACACTGACATTGACTAAAGCCTTACTTTGTCATACACCTATCAAACTTGTACCACTATCTTACAACTTGCTCAAGACCATATGACCTGGCCTTCTATCTCACGTGTCTATTCTCTCTCTTCTTTAACCAAAAAATCCATTTGTCTTTCAGTGCTTTCATTTCGGCTAGCAACTCTACCAAATCTCCCATTTGGTTCTCATCCAAAGAATCAAATTCCTCATTCATGCCATGCTCCCACTGTTTCATGGATCCTACCTACTCTGTAGTGAGCAAAAAGTATAAATAAGGGGAATAACGAATTTGAGGCTTACTTACTCTTTCAATCCTCCATATGAGTGTTTGAGACTCCTTGACAGCTTGCTGTCTGTCCAAAATCCATTCCAGTGACCGATGTCGGTCACCACACAGTCTACATCCAATCGATGTCGGTTCCATGTGACTAACCTGACTGTCAACGCTGATTCCTTGACCGACATCGGAGTCCACCTAATTGCCAACATCATTTCTCCCTGAACGACATTGATAACTGTGTTTTCCTGTGAGTGATGACTTTTTACCCGCGAGCTCTCTTTGGATCATAACCCTGTCCAAACTGCCCTACTCAGAAATATCCAGCCCCTTTCACTGATCTCTGTCCATCATCTCCTCCATAAACACCAAGGCTTTCTAGTTCTTAAGTTTTTCAAAGACATCTGACTTCCTCTTAAGAACATGCATCTCCTTTTTACTCATGTGACCAAGCCTACAAAGCCATGTCTTTGCAACAGAAGAAGAATCAGTAATACAAGTAGGTAGATAAAGAGTACCTACTTTATTACCACATGCTAATTCAAGTGCATCCACTATGAGAGTTACTATGCATCTCTCATCACCCAACTTTCTTGAATAAATTAGCCTCATCTTCAAGATTGGGACCTGCATGACATCCTTCAACACCCATATGTTGGCTGTCTACAATTTCAGCCGCACTTCCCCTTTGCCAATACTTTAACAAGGCTCACTAACCCCTAAATAAATCTTTCTAAAGTCTCCATGGAACTTAACATGGAAAAATACTCTATTTGGGGCTACATGGAAAGAGGCAACAGAATCTATAAACCAAGATTCTACTTTATCCAAGGAACATATAAGAACAACCAGTGCAATAATACCTGCAACACATGCTTCTTTATTTCCTTCATGCTGATCTTCTACCGACCAGCAATCTTTCTTTACCTGCTCTTTCTTTCCATAACTCCATAATTGATCATTCTTTCTTTTGAGTTCCTCCATTCTTAGCTTACTTTATTCTGCCATTGCTATACTCCCACTCAATTAGAAACCCCTAAGAGTGACCTGTAATCAAACACTAACCTACTTCGAACCAAGATCTGATGAACTTGCAACCTCACTCTGAAAACCTTCAACCCTAGCTCTGATACCGCTTTGTTAGGATTAGGAGCACAATTGATTACCTTGTATAAGCAACTAAACATGGAATTAAACCAGAAGTAACAAGTTACTAGAATTCAGAAATAACACAGAATATGAGAGACAATACCCAATTGTATTAATACTCTTCTAGAAGGAAATATACAATAAAGAAGATGCCACACTCTTCTTCCCACACCTCTAGGGCTCCCACACCTCTAGGGCATACAATAATCTCTCTCAAGATTTCACTCTCTCAATTACAGTCACAACAAACAACTCAAACACAAAGTTATTATTCACCTCCACCAGTCAATAATAATATTGCCAGTCCACCAAGTACTCAACGTACTCCAAGTCTGATATCACCTGATCTTGCTGCCACCTACAGATCAACCTAATTTTGCACACCTACAAACCTAGATCTCGCACACACACACCTGCAGATCAACCGACCTTACTTACCATGTAGATCTCACCTGATCTTTCTATACCATAGATCAACCTAGCCTTGCACACCTACCAACCTAAATCATACACACATGAAGAACCCTTATCCTTGCCTCACCAAGCCCTTATGATTCTCCAAACTAGCACCCCTGTGGATCTTCTACCAGATCTTGCTCTCCTGTAGATCTACCTAATCATACACACTTGGCATTGTGGCACTATGAGGAGCTAACCTTGCTCTCTTCCCTCTGAAGGAGCTAACCTTGCTCTCTCTATCTAGCACACTTTACAACACAGCCCATGAGTCTATTAAATATATCCCATACAAACAATAATTAGACATCTAATTACAATAATTAGAACTACAACTCAAGACTAAAATTAGTTTTTTACATGCAAATAACCAGTTCGTTAAATGAACTATTCGTGAACTAACAATTTTGGAACCGCACAGGCGATCGATGTTGGTCTTTGTATATCTGGAGATGATTGACATCGGCTGACTCCTGACCAATGTTGGTAGCTTCGTAACTGGATATGACCAACGTCGGTTGATCATGTCAACGTCGGTTGCTTTAGCTCTCAGCAACCTCCTCCTGTTTGCATCCTGGTGAATCTTTTAGCTCCACAACCTAACAAATCTATGGCTTGTCCACATAAGCTACATGGAAAAAAGTGTAACAAGTACACACTATTGTAGGTTATATTTTGGCATGCAATAAATAAGGCTTGTAGATAATCTTTAGGGTCACCTTTCCCTTTATATTTGTCAAATTTGGGTACCACAAAATGAGGTGGGAAGGGTGATTGAAGAATACTTATGTCAAATGAATAAGGGTATATCTCATCAAATTTGTGTTTCTTGGTCTGGTTAGTTATTTGAATCCTTCAGGTTACCTCTTTCATTGTGTTTCATTCTTGGATAGTTGGAGCAGTTTGTGGTGGAAGGAGATGGTTATGTTGATTATTCATAAATTGATAGGTTTGGTCAAGGTTGAAATAGCTAGAAATGGATTCTCCTTGCACGGTCATATTGGGAGTCAACACCCTATGTCCTAAGTTTTACTTAATTAGGTCTTTGTTGTTAGTTTTGATGCACATAAGAATAGGTATGATTCTATTTCAGAGGGTTTTATTGATGACCTATAGGTAGTTAATGTTGATTCTAAAGAATCTATTGTTGTGAGCTATAGGGAATTTCTTAGTTTTGAGGAATCTGGTGTTGGTTTAGAATTAGACATTATCATCATTGGTTTATAAAAGGAAATTGTTGTGAATTAGAAGAGGTTGGTTCCAAATTCTATAAATTATCCACTACCTATTGAGGTGGTGGATTGTTAGATATCTATTGTTGGGAATGGTCTGACACTTGTTGTGGATCATTAGATGCATTCCTTGCATTGGAAATGGTTTCATGATGGTTAAATAGCATGAGCTACGTATCAAGTGGAACTTGGTGTGAATCATTCATTGGCATGACTTTTTCATGGGGAGCTAATGGATCCTCCTCAAGTGGAGGATTAGCTTGGTCTTGTTGCATTTGTTCAGGTAATCAATTTTGTTCTAATAATGTGATATTATTAAATGAGGTGGCAGCCAAAGAAGTCTTTAAGTCAATAACAAGCTAATTTACATAGCGTTGAATAATTTGTTATGGTGGATGCAATAACATGACTAGTTTGGGAAGGATCTACTAGTGGACCTTTCCCCTTGCTAGAATAAGCAATGGGTGGTTTTGGTACTTGAGTGTGTGGTAGTTTCTGGTCAACAACTGATTCATATTATTGTTCCTTTATGTGAACAGGGGTTTGTATTTGTTCTCTCTAAAATTCTAGTGGAAGCCTAACTCTAAATTCTATTAACCTAAAGAGGGACTCATCTTGGTCTTTAATTGGTTGAGTGTCATTGTATTGACCTTGGTTTGATCCTACCATAGGAGGGATATATTTGTACATGACTAGATGTTCTTCTCCATCATAAAAATTTTCTTCCTTGTAACTAGGTCCATAAGAGACCCCATGTCAAGTGTACCTCTACATTGTTGGAGTAGCACTCAGTTTTTGACAAGTGTTTTAAATGTACTCTTGGTTCAAGGTGGAAATCAGAAACATTATCAATGGTCTTCAAAAATCTTGTAATAGGTTCATAATTAGAAGGGAACATAGAATGTATCGGCATAAAATTATTTTTGGCAAAGAAGAAGAAAGTGAAGTCTTTGGAAACCCTGACCTTGGTTGGTCAAAATCAAAAAATTTAGAAGAGGGTAAAACAATCTTAGTACTTAGAGCATAGGCTAACATAAGAAAAACTAAGTCCAAAATGTGTTAGTACTATATGAAAGGTTATTGAGACCATGATATGTCTTGATTGTCAAATGTAAAATAAATTTGAATGGTATAGGAACTTAGAGAGTAGGCTAACACAAGAAAATCTAAGTCTAAAATGTGTTAGTACTGTATAAAAGGACAATGAAACCATGATGGGTCTTGATTTTAAAATATAAAATAAATTCAATTGGTCCAAGAACTTATATCGAAGGCAAACATAAGAAAACCTATGTCCAAAATTTGTTAGTACCATATAAAAGGATAATGAGACCGTGATGGGTCTAGATTATCAAATCTAGAAGAAATTGAATGGTTTTAGGAACTTAGAGCATAGGCTAATGCAAGAAAATCTAAGTCCAAAATCAAAATTAAATGGGTAGCATAATGGTACTAAGTGAGACAAAGGGTATTGTCTCAAATGATAAGTATGACATTGTGATAATTAGTTAGGTATGAAATGGTAGTGTTAATAGCATAACACCTCAATGTGAGAATAAGTGACAATGTGTAAAGTGTGGGTACTTAAAGTTTCACTTTAGGTAAGTATCTTAAATTAAATTAAAATCAAAATCAAGTAACACAATATAAACATAAAGAGTAGACCACTCAAGCCCAAGTGATAAGCAAGACTCAAATGCCAACTAAGTATCCCTAGATCAAATACTTGAAAGTGAGCTTTGATTCTATTTTGCGAGGCTCTAATATTTTGTCTATTTGTTTTTGTGTAAAGCAATTTTAGAGTCAAAAATGTAAGTAAAGAATAAGCACCAAAGTTCACACTCCTATGTTAATAACTGACTCAAGGTTTGCATATTATTCACTAAACTTCTGCTAATATATCAGTTCTTGAGAGGATTAATTTTATAATCCAATAAATAAATAGAACATGAAGGTAGAGTGATTGGTCCCACTTTGTCTCTCAATAACATGTATGTGGCATGGAACTTAGAGTGCAAAGGTACCTCTACATTGGTATAATAATTCACTTCAAGTGGGGTAAATAAATCTAAAATTTTTGGTAGCTTTTCCAAATGGTCGATAAGTGCCTAAAAATACTTGGGAATAATAATATATCTGTCAATTGGATTCAAATTGTCTAGCTTGTTATGAAAGGGTATAATCCCTTTCACAAACACTCTAGCCATTAATTGATCAGTAGAGTGTGATGTCTAGACTGTTGCATGATCTGAGACCCTATTTGATTGGTCAAGTTAATCGCTCAACCATTATCCTAAAAAATAGTATGCTCAATTTGTATACACCATCAAATAAGTGGGGTTGGTATGATGTTGAGAGATGAAACCCTAGGTCAGTGCCTACCTAAATAACTTGTGAAGAGGTGATGAACTCCCACTCACAAGCCAAAAATAAAATAAAATAATAAAGTGGTCATTTTTTAGTCATCCAAATCCTTAGGAACAAGGAGAGAGCATACACAACATTTCTTCATGTAGACACCAACAAATAAGTAAAATAATACATTTTTTATCACTCAAGCTCCATAAAGGGGGCAAGGGGAGAGCATAGGCAAAATTTTTATGAACAAGAAATGAAATGAACAATTGTTTTACAATAAAGAACAAAAATAAAGTGCTATTAAGATCTCTAAATCTAAGTGTGAATGTTATTATTAAGCACTAATATGTAAATGTGATTGAAATTTGCCTTGAGTTGTTTTAAAAGTAAGTTAGTGAGATGTCAAAACCTAAAAAATAGAGTCTTAGTAGTCAATCAAGGGTTCAAAACATAGTTTGGAAATTTAAACTTGCTTTCTTAAGCTCTCAGTAAATTTGTAATAGGGCAATTTTATCATTTGACAAGTCAACCTCATTGTTTTTCTCACAAGTTTTTTATTTCCCTAGAACACTGACATAGTTTTTGTGACTTCATCGATTATAAGGATGACCTCACCAATTATAGGCTGAGTTTGTTGTTTCCAACAAACCCAAAAAACACAGTAAAATTACCTTTTATGAGTTGGTTGTTTACCAGGTCGAATTCACTATTTGCAAGACAACTTCATTGTTACCAATTCAAATTTGTTGATAAGATAGAAATGCAAGGTGAATTCACCATTTTAAATTCAAACTCGTCAATCTATCAAAAAAATAGAGAATAAAAAAGTGGTAAAATATAAATTCACTGTTTGCATATGCAACTTCGTTGTTAAGCATGGTGACTCCACTGATGTCCAGGGTGAGTTCACTGATGTTTAGGGTGACCTCACCATTTTGAAAAAAATAGAAACACGTGAAAATTAGAGGAAAAAGAGGTTAAATATAGCCAAAAAGGGTTTTATTAACTAATTATAAGGTAGAGAAGGTCCCCAAATCAATTTGTGAGATGCACAGTCCCACCGAGCATGCCAAATGTAGAATAGGATTACAAAACAAGTTCATTCATGCATTAGTACATAAAACAATGACAAGCATAAATAAACTAACGTATTAATCTTAACCCCTTAAGGGTCATGGATCAATGGACTCAAGAAACTAGATAAGAAAACACAATGCAATGTCTTCTCTAAGTGACTCTATCCTCTAAGATCAATCCATTAATCATGTTTGTGCTTGGATTTGATACTCCAAGATTTTGTCTATGTAGTAGGATGAGCTCCTCCAACATCTCTTCTTACACCAATAGGTATTGGCTCTTGATTGGGTGAAAATAGAATAAGTTTTGAAGCTTTTTAGTGATATTTTGGCAAAGTTTATTTGCACCTAAAAAAGCTTAATGGTTATGCTCATGGCCCTTGTATTTATATACCTCTTGGAATGATTGGACAACACATTTTGACAAATATGTGTGGTTCATAATGAATTCAATTTTATAGGGACAAGTGATTAATGTTTTGGGAGAATGGGGCATTAATAAGGCATGGCTAGCCTTAATCTTGATATTTACCTCTATTAATGTTTGTGCATGACACCTTTGTGATGATGTCATGGGAAATGTCATGGCCCAGATATTTTGAATTATGAATTTATAATATTAGATATTCATCAAGTTTCCATGGATTTTTCACTTAAGCTCTTAATCTATTTTTTTTCTTTTCTTAATGATGTTGCTTAGTATTTTTGTAATTTTTGGAAATTGGTCATTTGTTTAATCAAAATGGTTGAAAATGTCAATTTCATTGATCGCATTTTCAATGGATTAAATTATATGAAGGTGACAATTACATACTGGTACCACCCTAATTAGGGAGATATAGATGTGAATCATCACATGCAAGTGACATGTGCAAATGAATCAGAGGATTTCAATGGTCTAGCACGTCATTTTGCTAAGTCATAATTTCACATGAGACAAATTAGAAGAAGATAATTATTGCATACATGGTAATTATATAATTAGAGACATATCTATGTGGTTCGGTACTTTCATGTAATATGTGTAGATGAAATCGGTATGTTCAAGTGATTTTGGTCTAGTTTGTGCATTATTATGGAAATTTGTTCAGATTTGCATTTTCAGCATGGCAATGGTAGAAATTAGATGTTTACACTAAACATATCCCTTAGATACTAGTCTATCCTTATGCTTATCAATATTTTCATCTACTTTATACCTTATTTTTAAAATCCACTTGCAACTGATTGACTTCTTCCCTAATGGAAGGTATAAAATTTGTCATGTATTCTTTTTCACTAATGACATATACTCTACATTCATTGCATATTTATAAGTTTTTGAATGTAATGCATCCTAAACTATTAAATTATCTATATATTTAATTACTATACTCATTAAGACCAAATTGACCTCATTTCTAACCATATTGTAAGTCCTAGATCCAGAAGTGGATGTGTATGGAACACCATCCAATTTTACATTTCTTAACATACTTGTATAACATTTTAGAATATGTTGAGTTGTTATTGTTATTGGTGTCTCTTCACCATGTTCCCCCTCATCATTGTCCTCATCAAAATTATTACCATATTTTGTTTTCACAACAGGATTGATTTGTTCATTAGGTGAGTGTGTGGAAGGAGCATTTACGTCTTTCTTCTCAAAAAATTGAACATCCATGCTTGTGTAAAATTTTATGGTTTTTGGATCCATTAGTCTGTATCCAAGTTCCCCATCATTATATTCTAAGAATATATATTTGTTTGCTTTCATATCCAGTTTAGTTCTCTTTTTCTTAGGAATGTGCATACTAGCTTTACATCCAAAAAGTCTAAGATGTGCAATTGATGTCTTTCACCATGGCCATGATTCATGTGGTGTTACCTCATCAAGATCTATAGTGGGAACCCTATTTAGTATATATACAATTGTTTTTGTTACTTTTTTGCAATATGTTTTAGCTAAGCCTGAATCATCAATCATACATCACACCATTTCCATGATAGTACGATTTCTCCTTTAAACAACATCATTCTATTGTGGCGTATGAGGAGGTGCCATTTGATGATGAATGTCATGTGTTTCTAAAAATGATTTCAACTCATTACTAGTGTATTCACCCCCTTGATCTGAGTGAAGTGTCTTTATTTTTTTACTAGACTTTATTTCAACAATAACTTTGCCCTTTTTGAAGTTTTCAAAGGCTTGGTCTTTGGTGTAAAGACAGTAAATTCACATTTTTTTTAGAAATCATAAACAAAGAGCAAAAAGTATTGAAACCCAACATGACTAGGTCTCATGGGTCTACAAAGATCAATATGAACTAGATCAGGTTTTTTAGGATCCCAACATGTACTTATTTTAAATGGATCTTGATGTTTTTTTCCTACCAAATAATTTTGATAGTTATCTATACCATTTTTGAGAGGTGGAAATCCTCTCACCATATCAAGTCTACAAAGTATGTTAAGATAGGCAAAACTCATGTGACCAAATATAATATGCCATAACCATGTTCAATCTGTATCTTTTGCATTAAAGCTTAATTATCTCTTTGAAAAAAATTAAGTTGAAACATATGAGCCACATTAGAAGTGCGTGCAATAATTTTGGAGCTTTTTGACTTATCTCGAATCAAGAAAACTATTCTTCCACCTTCGATATCAAAAATAATCTTTAGATTGATCTAAGAGTTGACTGACTGATAACGAGTTCTTAGTTAAACCAGGGACATAATACATCATAAATTTTGCATGTATGTGTGTCAAGGGGTAAACTAATGTTTCCAACTACTTGAACACAATAATAAATAAATGATTAAATGAGCAATAAAATAGAAAGAGAAAGAAAGAAGACTTAAATGAACACACATGGGCATTGTAGCTTAAATTTGGAATTGGGAAAAAAATTTAGAATTGGCACAGAATATTTATTGAGAATCTAAATATGATCTAGAAAAAGGTTAGAATTGACTGAGCGTCGATTGTGTGTAATTCAAAATCAATCGAGATACAATTATGTGTCGATGCACCAATTACTTCCTTTATTTTTTTTTAGCTTTTTAGTTTTTTAAATTATTATGTACATTGATGATGATTTAGATTTTGGCTTCACTTCATTGAATTGATGGGAAATTTTCTCTTATTTGCTTCTCCTTTGATCTTGACCTGATCCCTAATATTTTAAGCATAAAAGAGTGTATAATTTGTTTGGCATGAGCAACCTCTTGAGGAATTACAAATACATATCCTACACACTTAAATCATTATTTAGTGTAGTTATAATGCTTGTGAGTGAATCCCAACCAAATGAGATAAAATACTTCACCTCCTCTCCTTCGATAATCAAATACAACAATATGATTTTCTCTAACTTTAAATTGGTATAAGATGTGTTGGAACAAGACTTGGAATGATGGTGATGCAATATAGGCTCAATGTGAAGACTTTTTGGTTGAATGTGTTAAACTCTTGATAAGGTTTGATGATTGTGCATGAGAGACTTGGCTTGTAAGATATCTAGAGGATAATATACTTAATCAATGTGCAATGACTAAGGATATATTTCTATATATGGGATCCCTAGGATAATTCAAACATAGGTTGATCCTAGAGAATAGTGATAAGTGACAATCAAGAAATAGGGATGTAGACACCTAAATAGTGTCTAACCCTTGGTCACTTTCCCCCTTAGTCCATTCCTAACCCATTCTTAAAAATTACTAATTTAAAATAATAAACTTATTTTGAATTAACCCCCCTCCTTGGACACATCACCCATGACACCTCACCTAGGACACCTCGCCTTGGACTAATTCCCATCCTATGACTCACCCAAGACCTATTCCTACTTCTCTCTAACCGCCTAACAAACTCTCGTGCGTATTTATCCCAACCCTCGACATTATCTAACGGATAGGGCACTTGGCGGATGAAAAATGGGCTTAGTGGCTCTTTTTGCCCGTTCTAACCCCGCCGACGTCGATCAAATGTCGGCCAATGCCGGTGGAATCACTGACGTCAGTTATACTTAACCAATTTTTTAGACTCTTTCACGGATCCCAATCAGAAATCAGCTAATCTCTGGAAGCGAATCATGAATCCTTCAATCTTCAGTCTTCGACCATCTGTTAAACTGCCAAATCTCTCAGTCAAGCCTCTCACTCTCTCCCTCAGGTGCAGCAATAGCTTCAGGTTCTCCATCAGCAACAAGTTCTCCACACAGGCTACATCAACAGCAGGTATGGGAATCATCAGTAGCACACCTTCCACAAGGCACAGGTAAGTATACTGTTTGTGTTTTTATTCTCTTTTCAGTTATTGCTTTCAAACAATATCTCCCTAGACCAGACTGTTAACCAAGCCCGACTTGAATCTTGACTTATCCACCTCCTTATTTCCTCCGTCCTCTATCGGACCATATACTCTGCCCATTCAACCAGACTCTCAGACCTAGACCCCAGACCATTCAACCAAGCCCAAAACTTTGTCTCAAGACTGTTAACAAACCTAGACCTTTCCTTGGCCTTGTCCACAGACCAAAACCCTGACCAGACTCTGTCCACAGACCACAGACCTGCCCAGACCCCGTCCAAGCTAACTGCCCCGACCGACGCCGGTCACTACCCCAACCGACGTCAGCATATTAACCGACGTTGGCACCTTTACCAACTGACGCCGGTAGAACCACCGACGCTGGCGATTGTGACCAGTTCGACAGCTTCTTTCAAGTAAGACTTTGCTTCCCTTTTTCATTCCATATTTTATCATTTCAATTCTTTATCATTCTGTTGTTTATCAGACACTTATTTTTATTGATTAGTGGGTTTATATCCCTTAAGGAAGTTTTCATACTTCTGGGATCAAGCTTTCACTTGACAACCCACCATCTGTCCATTTAATGCCTTCTTTTGTCCAAGTTTCTTTTCTTTGCAGGTGTCATTCCTCCACAGCCAAAGAGGAGTACTCACAGCGTCTGGATTACAGTGCACAGACTTTATCCAGGTACATCAAGCCTTGACCATTCCTTCTTAAGTTTCTCATTTTTCTCTTCTTTGAAATTGAAAGTAAAATTTGAATAGAAACATTCTGGCACGCCCGGTGGGACCCCTTTAGGGCCTTCCTTGGGTTCCCTTTTCTTCTTTGTTCATTTAGGTGCATTAGGCTTCTTCCTCTTCACCTCTCTTTCTTCTTTTCTAAAAAAAAAAAAACATCATAAGCAGGAAATAAAAAGAACTCTTTCTTTCTTTTCTTGCATTTCTAGTCTAGTCAAAAAAAATCATTTTCTTCAACCCTTTCTCGAATTTGTTTTCATTCCAATTTAATATTTCGATTTGGGGATTTAAAATATACTGCATTCCATTTATTGCTTTCTTGCATCTTTTTAGTCCACACTTAGTAATTAGTAAAACGCATATTGAATAAATCGTAGATCACTTGATGTTACACAACCAGACCACGTGCACTCAATTAAACATAAAACTCACTTGAGACAAGGCCCGACTGGGATTTCATCACCCAGCGGATACCTTACCCATCCCGGCAATCCTACTTGGATTTCACCACCAAGGGGAAAGCCAACTCTGTTCTCTTGCAGAGTCTAAACTATAGCGAAAGTATATTTTGGCTAAGCGAGACCAGCTAACAACTGGAATCGTGAAGTGAGGGGAGCTTGCTCCTTAGCACCATGCCTATATGGAAGCTAATACAGAATTTTGAGCGCCTAAACATACCTAAAACCATCTTCAGATTACCTATTCTAGGATCCTTCTTACAGCCAACTTCCTCAAACATCACATTAAGGCATAAGCCACACGATCTTAATAAAATTGTTTCTAGGCATTTAATGCTAGGATCTGTCTGTCATTATCTTATTTTCTATTTTTATCTATCTTTTTTGAGCTGGTAAGGACGTCTTCTTCATTTCCATAAACTTTTTTTTCTGAGTTTCTGGAAAACACAGTAACCGACATCGATTCTGTAACCGATGTCGGCAACTTTTCTGTACCGGCATCGGTCATCTGACTGACATCGGCAGTCTTCTTCATTGACATCAGTTTTTATACCAACGTCGGTCTCTATCTATTTTCTTTTTTCCAAAAATAGCAAGCTTAAAATCCAACTTTCTGGCTGTCTAAACATCCATTCTGGTTTTCTGAGACTGACAGAACACAGTTTTTTGAAACATGATCCTTTCTTGCCTTGAATGGTTTTGACACGCAGTCAAACCAAGGCCCTTCTTGACCACGCTAGTCAACAACCACTTCCACCTTCACCATCTATAACCAGTCCTATAATGGAGTTCAACTCAGAGACTGAAAGAACTCCTACTCGCCCAACCCCACCTCAAACTCCTATCGTCCCAGAAGGGGACCAAGATTTTGCACGATTCTTGGACCTTAACGTCAAAGCCTTACAACACTATCTCGCAAATAGCCAAACGCGAGACTCCCTAGGCAACCCAATCTATGGGATGCTGACTTTCTTAGTTGACACAAGAATCACATCAACCGCACCTACAATTCAACCACTAGACAACACCTCTACCAATAACCCAACCGTGTCTTACCTTCAAAATGTAACCACTCCATCTAAACCTACCTCCATGGGGGTTCCGGTACTCCCTCAACCTCAAATCACTCAACCAAACCCCACACCTTTCCAAAACCTACTAGTCTCTATCCCCCCTACTCTTGCACCTATTAACACAAGAGTAACCGTTTACCCGTCAACAAGCGTAGCCACTCCTCAACCATCTTTGACGGCCCCTATCCAACTTGTGCCAACCAACCCCATAACACAAGTGCCCTTGGCCCCAAATTTTGCTCCAATAACCAGCTACCCATATGTTGCGTCTACGCAACCAACCACGTCATACGCCCCTCCCAATATCTTTCAAGCGCCTTATAATCTAGGAGGCGCTCCACCCACCAATCCGTCAGTAGATATCATCAAAATGCTGATGGATAAGATGTCTAGCTTAGAGACTTCCATTTCAGGCTCACACAATGCTCTCTTATATGATCAAATTTGCAATGAGCCTATTCATCCTTTCGTTCCAATTAGACCATACCTCAACCAGTGGGAGCTTCCCAAATTTTCTCGCTTTCAAAGCAAGGAAGACCCATAGCAACACTTACGGGCATTCAGACATGCCTGTTACCTTATTTCCCATGACGATGCATTACTCTTGCGCACATTTCCTATGTCTCTTTCTGGCACTACGCTCGACTGGTACAGCTCCATTGCTAGCCATTCCCTCTTCACATTTACACAACTAGCCCAGCTCTTTCTTGACCACTTCTCCATTAACATCACCAAGAAGGTCTCGATCACGAACCTTTACACTATCTGCCAATTCGAGGATGAATCAATAGCTGACTTCGTTGCTCATTGGAGAGGTCTCATCAATCAACTCTCCTTTTCCTTACCTCAACCTGAACTTATTGAACTATTCTCTCGAGCTTGCGCCAAACATATTTCTTCCACTTTAAGGGTTCAGACCTTCTGTACCTTTGATGAAGCCTTCACGATGGCCCGTAAACTTGAATTACGTGCCATCGAGGAGAATAAAGTCAAGTTGTAGAGAAAGAACCCCAACTCTAAGACTAATGACTCTTCTTCTTCTAAACCTTCATCATCAAATCCTAAGTCTAAAGCTTCAGCTAACGCTGTGGTCGTTAGACCTTCATCCTCTTCATCCAATCAGCCTGAGCCATCCACATCTCAAAGCGCCACCTGTCAATTCTAGCAGAGATATGTACAAAGACAATATACTCCTCTTGGAGAATCTTACGCGTCTATACTGGAAAAACTTGTTAAACAGGGGATTCTCAACCTCCCCCAGATTCAACCACCACCACAATTTGATCCCTCACGCGCCATCCCTGCGTGGTATAGGAAAAATGACTTCTGCAATTTCCACCGTGTCAAAGGTCATGACACAGAAAACTGTAAAACCTTTAAAAACATAATCCAGGACATGCTTGAAAAGGGAGAGCTTGTTTTAGATAATCCCAATGCACCTCCAAACCAGGGCATCGACATATTCAAGCAACCATTCCCCAATCATCCACCGACCCAAAATAATGTCCAGACCTTGATTGACAACACGCATGAACACAACATTCAAACGGTCAATACGGTCTCGCCCTTCATCCCCAACCAACCTCAAGAGGTTAACCCACCTACCAGTCCATCACGTGTGGATGAACCTCTTTCCCCAGTTAGTTCTCCATCAATCTCTCTCATCTTGGAGGATGCCTCAACCTTACCGGCACCACCGGACTCTCCATCCTCCTTTCTTCTACCTATGGAGGACTTGACCTTACCCACTCCTCGACCGTAAGTGGAGGGCACCATAATCCCTACCCTTTACCCGCTTGAGGAGTCACACTCTCCAGTTCCTTCTCCACCAAGAGAAGAACTTGACTCTCCATCTTCCTCGACCAACGACAATCCAGCTATAACTCCCACACACCTTGGGTCCGAAACTACTGCCACACCTAACACATCTTCTCAAGAATCCAAACCTCATCCAACATCCTCCCAACCATTTTCCTGACTAGTGGAGAAATTTGAACTTCTCCCTTCAAGAAAAGTGGAGCATCAGGGATTGTGGGAACATCTTAAAGTTCTTCAACATTCCCATGCCCTCTCATCTCATGCTGCCAATCCTCCCAAGGCAGAATTGCCCCAGACTCCCAACAAAGACCAAACCCCCACTTCTAAATCTGCATCTACCCAATCTAAATCGATCAAGTCACTCGGCATTCGTCATGTTTCTACCCTCACTCACCCACAAGTGAAGGTGGACTTAGACCAGACCTCGACCAAAAGTAGTCTTCCAACCAAGTCGAAGAAGACTGCCAGACCACAGAAGCGAACCCCTCCTCCACCATCAACTTTGCCCTCCATCTTAGGTCCTCATCCTTCTACCCTAATCGGTGTCCTTCCTACTCCGACCATTAACCAACACAAATTACCTCCATTACTTCCTTTGCCAATCACAAGTCAATCCCCTCTCAAAAATTCAGCACCTCTCACGAAGAAAGTGTCGTCTTCACCTGTCACCACACCACCAACCCAAAAGGTGGTACGAAAACCTTCTTCAACATCCCCCAAGCAAAATTCACCAGCGCGTCATGCATCAACAAACACGGACCCCTTAGTAGGTTCATATGCTTTAATATTACGCCAACTTTTGCAGACTTCTAGCATTACCCTTCCTTCCATCAAGCCATTCCAACCTCTCGGGTCAAAACCATCTTGGTTCGATGATACGAAGATTTATTTATACCATCGCATGCCAGGACACGATACCGAGACTTGTTATGCCCTCAAGGCAGTCATTCGCCGCTATATGGAGAAAGATACTCTTCTCCTTGAGGACACTCTTGACCAATCCTCGACACCTTCCCATCCAACCTCTTTAACCACATCAACATCTCACCAACAGACCATAACCCCTTCTTCACCTACTATATTTGAAATCAATGCTATCCATATAACCACTAGGTCACTAAAGGACAAGGTGAAAAAAAAAATCGCTATTCTTTGGACCTATCCTTTTGTCTAGGCACCTCAACCACCGAAACCCAAGATTTCTATCTTAGGTGCGTCTCAACCCACTTCTTTAGAGGCAATCAAAGAATCTATGATAAAACAACTTCACCAAACGCCTGTGAAGATGACCCTATATGACCTTATCCAAAGTTTCCCCCAGCATCGCCAGGCTCTAATCAAAGCCCTACAGTCAGCAGAAGTCCAACCTGAAGACCCTCAGCCACTAGCTGCCCTAGTCCATTCTTTATCCCCCGTCACCTCCATTACTTTCAGTGATTCTGAGATTCCTACCTCTACCGTGGAAGATCAGGATGTTGCCCTTTTCATCACAGCCTACGTTGATCAAACCCGTATTAAATGAGTTATGATTGATGGGGGCACCAGCATTAATATCATTTCCTCCCACGCCTTTGATCAATTAGCCCTTCCCAAGAATTGCGTATCGAAAACTGACGCAATCCTTAGATCCTTTAATGACACCACCGCTAATACTATTGGCACTGTTGTCCTACATATCCGCGTTGGTCCACGCACAATCCCAGAGCTCTTCTACATCATTGAGGGAAAATTCCAATACAACATGCTCTTAGAGCGACCCTAGATCCGTGCCATGGCTTGCATCCCTTCAACACTTCACCATTGTGTCAAATTTGAACACAAAAAATAAGTCCATGTCATTCCCGCTGACCCATCCCCTTTTAAGACTTGTAACACAACCTATCGCCCCAACAACGTTCTTATCCTACTCAAGGCATCAACCCAAACATCATCTCCATCCGCAGAAGCATCAACTAGTACACAAACAGCGGTGGCCACCACATCATCTTCTCAATTAACAACCAAGGACCCCATGGACGACATTTTCCAAAGACTTTCACTGGGGGAATATCGCCTCCTTACTCTAGACATGTTCCAGACTCCTCAAGAGTATGGACAGCTTAAT
This sequence comes from Torreya grandis, assembly GCA_037957365.1. Lineage (NCBI taxonomy): Eukaryota > Viridiplantae > Streptophyta > Pinopsida > Cupressales > Taxaceae > Torreya > Torreya grandis. Next base: position 472,954 of record JARHVA010004980.1, read on the forward strand.
CAAAACCCAAATTATGACTGTCGAATTGGAATGGTCATTCCTTATGGTCCTCCTAGCCTTCGAACCAATCTCGTCTATGGGGGGCTGGATCAAGCTCCTACTAAATCAAATCCTTCCTCCTCGCCTCAAATATTCACATCTGATTTCTCCTTTCTTGGCAACCCCACCTTTGCACATACCTACCTTTATAGGTGTGCATGGAAGGGTTTTGGCTTTGGACGTTATGAACAAGGCTCCCATCAGCCTATCGAAACACCCAATAACGATAATGCCAAGAAACGGTATGGACTAGGTTTCCAAGAACCCACTGAGGCTTCCACAAACCTTTGCCCTGAACCAACCATCGACCAATTTCTTCTAGACTCGCCTATTCTTCCATCCTCACCTACGGAGTCGGTGGTTTCCATCCCTCCTAGTTTTTTTTTTGCATAAACACCATCCGCTTGGAACCCCTAACCTATCAGCTCAGCGGGGTTCCCAAGTCTCTCCCTATCATTTATCCTAGCATGATAGACGATGAATCGGCAACCATTAACACAGTCCACTGCATAGACGATGATGTCACTCTTGCCTATATGGGTGCTAATGATTCTTTCATTTAGCGCTCCCTCCCTTCTGAAACATAGGTTATGTTAAATGAATCAACCATTGACATTAACCTTTCATCTTCTGATGTTCCTCAAGTCTTAAAGATTGGTCAGTCTTTAGACACCCAGGAGCAGATCAACTATACCACATTTCTCTCAGACAATCACCAAGCCTTTACCTGGACCTATGCCGACATGCCTGGCATCGACCCTAACATTGCCACTCATAACATTGTCACAAACCCAGAGGCTAAGCCTGTCAAGCAGAAGCTTCACAAAATGCATCCTCATGTTGCACTTCTTGTTAAAGAACAGCTTTAGCACCTTCTTTCAGTCTCCTTCATCCAACCCATCGATTATCCGTAGTGGGTCTCTAACATCGTTCCTGTCACCAAGGCAACTGGGGGGATCTGGATCTGCACAGACTATCGTGACCTTAACCTAGCTTGTCCCAAAGACGACTTTCCTCTTCCAAACATTGACCAACTTGTTGATCTTACGGCTGGCCATGAGATGTTATCACTCATGGATGGATTTTCAGGATACAACCAAATCCTGATTGCACCGAAAGATCAGCACAAAACCACCTTCATCACACCATGGGGAACTTTTTGCTATCGATTCATGTCTTTTGGTCTGAAAAACGTAGGTGCCACATATTAGCGTGCCATGACTTACATCTTTCACGATCTCCTCCATAAAATCATGGAGGACTATGTCGATGACCTGCTTGGCAAGTCTAAGCTTCATCGCGACCATTTGACTATCCTCAAAATCATCTTCTCTCGCCTTCTTTAATACCAGGTCTGTCTTAACCCCAAAAAATGTGTTTTTGGGGTCCTCTCAGGAAAGCTCCTGGGATTCATTGTCTCTTTTCATGGCATCGAGATAGATCCTACCAAAATCTGTGCTATCCTCGAAATGCCACCTCCAACTAATCTCAAGAAACTTCACAGTTTACAAGGAAAGCTCCAATCCATCCGCCGTTTCATTTTGCAGCTTTCTGACCGTTGCCAACCCTTTCATCACCTCCTCAAGAAGGACGTCTCCTTTAAATAGGATAAATATTGCCAAGAGGATTTTAACGCCCTCAAATGCTATTTAGTCTCTCCACCAGTCCTTATTCCACCAAAAGATGACCAACCCTTCTACCTCTACATCTCAACAACCAATCATTCGTTAGGTGCCATGATCGCGCATCGAGACGAGCAACACCATGAGCAAGCAGTCTATTACATAAGCTGAACACTTGTCGACTATGAAACTCGGTATACTCATACCGAGAAACTCTGTTTGGCATTAGTCTTTACCACTACCAAGCTCCGTCACTATCTTCTCAATCACAAAACCTTTGTCATCACCCACACTGATCCCCTCAAATACATGCATTCCAAACCATATCAAAACCAGCGTATGGCTCGTTGGCTCATGCTTCTTGCTAAATTTGACTTAGAATTTGTCCAGCAAAAATATATAAAAGGGCAAACAATTGCTGCCCAACTAGCAGATGCCCCTCTTCCCAACAATCAACCTTCACAGTGCGAGTTTCCCGATGAATCTATCGCTACTCTCTCGACTGATGACACATTCTACCAAATGACGATGTTCTTTGATGGCTCTAAATGTCAACTCGGTGGGGGTGCGGGTGTCATCCTCATTCCATATGAAGGTGAACCCATGCCTCTGTCTTTTAAACTTGACTTTGAATGTACCAATAATACGGCCGAATATGAAGCCTTAATTTTGGGACTTCAAACTGCCCTTTCTTTAAACATCAAGTCCATCAACATCTTCGGTGACTCACAACTTGTCATCAATCAAATCAATGGTTCATATCTTTGTAAAAATAAAATTTTACAAAGGTACAAGCACCGTGTTGACACTCTTCTAGCATCTTTCGACCATCACTTATTGCAGACTGTTCCTCGATCGACGAATAAGTTTGCTGACACCATGGCTTCCCTTGCCTTGCATATTCCTTCTTCATCATCATCCTCATCAAGAATTTATGTCATGGTACATCGTGTGTCATTGCCTTCATACATTTCCACTGACATCAATCTCGTCCACACCATAAACTCTAGTTCACAAGATGTATGGTATAAACAACTTGAGGACTACTTGGCTCATTCTCTCATTCCTCCCAACCTCTCTAGCAAAGCGCGACAGGCTTTCATCAAGCGCACCGCTCGCTATACCATGCTAGGGGGCCTTCTCTATAAAAAAGGTTTTGATGGCCTTCTTCTTCATTGTTTAAACTCCACTGAAGCTTCTCATACTGTTAAACAAGCCCATGACGGGATTTGTGGTGGACACTTCAGTGGTAACTCGGTTGCCAAGCGCATCCTTCGCCTGGGTTATTATTGGCCCACTCTTCATCAAGACTGTAGTGATTATGTTCGGCGTTGTATCAAATGTCAGCAGCATGCTAACTTGCTTCATCTCCCTAGTCACGCCTTACAAGTCGCTCAGGATTTCTGGCCTTTTTCACAATGGGGCTTAGATCTCATCGGTGAGATTAACCCTCATTCGTCTCTTCGTCATCAGTCCATCATCACTGCCACTGAGTATTTCACTAAATGGGTGGAAGCTATTCCTCTTGTCTCCACAAAAGCTGACAAGATTATCGACTTCATCAATACCCACATCATCTGTCGTTTCGATGTACCTCACAAAATCATCACCGATAATGGCAAGTCCTTTAAAAACAAGACCGTCCAAAAACTCTGCGATTCATTTGGCATCAAACTCAGCTTTTCTTCGCCTTACTACCCACAAGCAAATGGGCAGGCCGAGGCTTCTAACAAAATCCTAACTAAAATTCTCATGAAGGTGGTCAACGACACTGGAAGGGATTGGCACGTTCAAATACCCTTCGCTTTGTGGGCCTATCGCACTAGCATCTGAACCTCTATGGGTGCTACCCCTTTCTCTCTAGTGTACGGATCAGAGGCTGTCTTACCTCTCAAAGTAAAAATCCTGTCTCTTCGCATTTCACTCTATGACATTCTTTCTAATGATGACTTTCGTCAAGATCAATTGGCTCAACTTGAGTTACTTGACGAACGTCGTCTTGCTGCCCTCAATCATCTCCATGTCTATCAAAATCGCATCAAACGCGCCTATAATAAAACTCTGAGAGAACGAGATTTCAATATCGAAGACCTCATCCTCAAAGAGAACCAACATGTGACCAATATGAAACAGAGTAAATGAGGTAAATTCTCTCCTAATTGGCTCAGACCTTATATCATAACGCACAAGTATGGAGCAGGGACTTATCGTCTGTCTTCTCTTGAAGGCCGACCAGAACCTGAGCCTCTTAATGCTTTGCATCTATGACCATTCTACTGTTAGTCGAGTACTCATCTACTTGGAATTTAACTTGAGCTTGTCCCTTGAGCAATCCTTGTCCTTTTAATCCTTAATCCATTTCACCCTTTTTCCCTTAACAAAATCCTCTACAACCCTTTTATGATGTATGGATGCTTCGTCCTAATAAAAGGGAGACCTTAACCTTCTATAAGATTTAGTCAGAGATACAGTCTATGGTGGACCCATCTGCCCTGCTGTTGTGCCCTGTCCTGACCCCTATGGCTGTGGCTGACCTAGGTGCACTGATGCCGACGGTCCTGCCCCCTGTGAAAATGCCGGCTACTGAGATGGCTGCTGCAATGGGCCCTACCCTCCAAAGCTCTGACCTACCACTGCCTGTGCCTGGGCTGCAGCCAGCTGTCCCTATAATAGTGTGACATGTCCTATCAATGCCACCACCCGACTTGTCATCTCTGTCAGCTGCCCTGTAATTCTTGTCAGCTATCCCTGCAAAACTGAGACCTAGACCTGAGCCGCATCTCTCTCCTGCCATGCAGTGTCTCTCTCCTTGCGGGTTATATCCTACTCCCTCGTGACCGCCTATAAATTCGGCTGAGGACCCACCTATATGCCTGTGTACTACCCTTCCCACCACACCGTGTAGGCCTCTGTACACCCTGGGTCAGCTATCCCAGGTCCTGCTGGCAACTCCTTAAAATCGAGCTCCTCTGTCTCATCTGGCAGTGGGAGCGATGCCTCTATATCATCCCGCCTGTACTATGGGAACGTGGGAGGTACATCCTGTAGCAGCCCGTACTTGCGCCGCACTCTCTCTGTTGGGATCCTCTTGAGCTCATCGGCTTGTCTGCCTTTGACCCATCGCATGATCTGAGTCCCGACCATCTGCTCACCCTGGTCTTGAAATGCTAGATACACCAAATATGGTCTCCAGATGATATCTGCTGGAATCAAGGCCTCCAGTACCCCTCAGTAGTGATCAATATCCCTGACCACTCTGGCCACCCGCGTCTGCACCATCATCTTGTGCCATTGCCTGAACTCGACCCTAAAGCCAGCCTGGATCGCCACTGGGAGGCCGAGAGGTCAGGTAACCATAATGTGCTCATATGCCCAGCAGTGCAGAAGGTGGCCTACACACAGGTTGTACCATCATCGCCGACTGATGCCCCATAGCTCTCTTTATACCTAGGCCAAAAAGATGGGCACCCAAGCGAACACTGTCTGTTGTTCTAGCATGTCCATTAAAACCCCAGTCATGGCCACCAGGAACCTGCCTCCCTCTGCATTTGACAATGCATATACTGTGATGCCGATCATCATCAAAATTGCCAGCCGATGTGCATCCTCATCCACCGCATACAAAGGCTCATATGAAAAGCTGGCTGAATGATAACTCATCTCCGTGACGTGCTCCCCAAATAGCGTGACCATGTGGATATCATGTGCCTCTCTCAAGCACGCATAGATGTCAGCTCCGTGTACCGACAGCCACAAAATCCGATACACATCCTCGACCGTGACCGTCATCTCGCCTGTTGGCAGGTGGAAGGTGTTGGTGGCATGGTCCCACTGCTCGATCAATGCCACCATAAGGCTCACATCTCTCGCTACTCTATAGTAGCGTCTCAGACTACCTAGCCTCACTGCACTCATTTACACCCACTCCTCGACTGACACGCCTCCGCGCATCCGCGTCAGCAAGGTCGGGAGGCGATCTCGCAGCATAAGAGTCTGCCTCGCCTGCATCCATCCACAGACAATCTCATGTTAATATTGTTCCTACTTTTCCTATTTTACCAACCATTCTGACCATCTATGCCTAACTCAACACCCGAGAAGCCCTTGGCGTAGCTTTGACCTTTCGACTTGACCATTTTTCACCACTCATTCTGACCAGGCAGCCATCGACATCGGTTAACGTGTCGGAGATGGCATTCATCTAACTGACATCGGTCACTTAGTGACCAACGTCGGTAGGTAAGTGATCGACGCCGGTCGCCTATCGACTGATGCCAGCAGAATCGCCGACGTCGGTGACTGGTTCGGCCCTAGGGCCGAACGGGGCGAGCCCTAAAAATTAGGGCTTCCTCTTTACACCCCCCTACACACCCAAAACCCTCTAAAACCACTCCTAACCTATCTTAGACCTTTTACCCAACTTCCTAGCTACCCTCCCCCTTAATTTCTGCCTAAAAACAACAAAAATTCAAAAAACTAAATTCAAAATAAAAAGCATCAAAATAGGGTTCAGAGACCCTCCTACCTCATCCCAGCATCGCCGGCGTGGTGGCACGATGGGTGCCGCTGGTGGTGGACCTCCCACGAGTCCTCTACTCCCCTCTGCCATCTCTTTCGTGCCAATGACTCTACACACTTCACCTAGCTCACACGCATCCCTGCAGCGTCCAATCGCCTCCTTCTCTCCATGAATGCCTATCTGCCACCTCACGTTGTTGCACCGATCAACTTGGAGTCACTTTCACTCACTAAACTCCAGAGCTCACTTTTTCACTTGGTCAAATGTCACAAATGACTTCTGGTGGGCCGCTAATCTGGTTTTGTCAGATTTGGCAGACCGCCGACGTCGGCAGAATCATGCCCTAAGTCGCCGACGTCAGCCGATTTCCGTAGATGTCGGTCTCTTTTGGACACCGACATCGATTCTATAACCGACGTCGACGGCCTTAAAAACTTCATCCCTCTTTAAAGTGACCAAAATCATGCTACCAATTAGTCAGTCCTCTAGACCACGTCATTTTGGCCCCCTGGGGCACACTTGAAGATCACTTTTGCATCCATCCATCGACCACCAAACATTGGAGATCATGCCCATCTCCTAAAACCGCGACTACTTCCAAAACGATTTTGCCTTGGTTGTTTTTGCATGTATGCTACCTCATGATTAGTTAGCAAAAATTGTGCGCACACTTTTGACCTTCATAAGTATAGGATCGCAAGCCAGTTGATCTGCACTACTTGTGACTTTTTCATGTTTTTGGGAGCACTTCCTAAGCCTGGGATACTTGGAACACGACGACCATTGGAGCTTTAGCTTAGATTGAATAACCCAATTAGTAGATGACTAAATGTTGGGGACCGGTTATTTCAATTTTGGCACTCCTTGACCCTTGACCTGCGACAATTTGACCTGACCATCCTCGTGAAGTGGTGTACACACAATCACAACTTTTTCAGCATTCTCACTCTATCTTCCCCCTTTTTTCATCCACTCTCTATCAAATCAGCACCCGATTCCAGGTTCCCTTCTCTCGACTCCTGCTTTGAGGGGAGATACCTCATCCATAATCGAGGCAACCAACCCTCACCTATTTTTGTCTTGTAGTTCACTTGAACAACCAATAAGACAAAATCAACCTTATCCCATACCTGAGGCAACCAACTCCTATTTTTGTCTTGCAGTTCATTTAGAGTAACCAACAAGACAAAAAGGGGCAAATGTAGACACCTAAATAGTGTCTAACCCTTGGTCACTTTCCCCCTTAGTCCATTCCTAACCCATTCCTTAAAATTACTAATTTAAAATAATAAACTTATTTTGAATTAACCCCCCTCCTTGGACACATCACCCATGACACCTCACCTAGGACACCTCGTCTTGGACTAATTCCCATCCTATGACTCACCCAAGACCTATTCCTACTTCTCTCTAACCGCCTAACAAACTCTCGTGCGTATTTAGCCCAACCCTCGACATTCTCTAATGGATAGGGCACTTGGCGGATGAAAAACGGGCTTAGTGGCTCTTTTTGCCCGTTCTAACCCCACCGACGTCGGTCAAATGTCGGTCGACGCCGGCGAAATCACTGATGTCGGTTATACTTAACCAATTTTTTAGACTCTTTCACAGATCCCAATCAGAAATTGACTAATCTCTAGAAGCGAATCACGAATCCTTCAATCTTCAGTCTTCGACCATCCGTTAAACTACCAAATCTCTCAGTCAAGCCTCTCACTCTCTCCCTCAGGTGCAGCAACAGCTTTAGGTTCTCCATCAGCAACAGGTTCTCCACACAGGCTACATCAATAGTAGGTATGGGAATCATCAGTAGCACACCTTCCACAAGGCACAGGTAAGTATACTGTCTGTGTTTTTATTCTCTTTTCAGTTATTGCTTTCAAACAATATCTCCCTAGACCAGACTGTTAACCAAGTCTGACCCGAATCTTGACTTATCCACCTCCCTGTTTCCTCCGTCCTCTATCGGACCATATACTCTGCCCATTCAACCAGACTCTCAGACCCAGACCCCAGACCATTCAACCAAGCCCAAAACTTTGTCTCAAGACTGTTAACAAACCTAGACCTTTCCTTGGCCTTGTCCATAGACCAAAACCCTGACTAGACTCTGTCCACAGACCACAGACCTGCCCAGACCCCGTCCAAGCTAACTGCCCCGACCGATGCCAGTCACTACCCCAACCGATGTCGACATATTAATCGACGTCGGCACCTTTACCAACCGACGCCGGTAGAACCACTGACGCCGGCGACTGTGACCAGTTCGACAGCTTCTTTCAAGTAAGCCTTTGCTTCCCTTTTTCATTCCATATTTTATCATTTCAATTCTTTATCATTATTTTATTTATCAGACACTTATTTTTATTGATTAGTGGGTTTATATCCCTTAAGGAAGTTTTCATACTTTTGGGATCAAGCTTTCGCTTGACAACCCACCATCTGTCCATTTAACGCCGTCTTTTGTCCAAGTTTCTTTTCTTTGCAGGTGTCATTCCTCCACAGCCAAAGAGGAGTACTCACAGCGTCTGGATTATGGTGCGCAGACTTTATCCAGGTACATCAAGCCTTGACCATTCCTTCTTAAGTTTCTCATTTTTATCTTCTTTGAAATTGAAAGCAAAATTTGAATAGAAACAAGGGAATTAGGCCAAGGCAAAAAGCACCAGTAAAAGGGAAAGGGTCAGAATTGGCAATCATTTGATTGTAACCCAAAGGGTAGAAAGGATAAGAACAAAGATCAAATTGAATAGAGGATGGTATATTGGGATCATGTCGTTCACAGCTGACAAATCTAAGGCATTATTGATGAAATTTAGATGAATCAAGGTTGCGGGGAGTCTAATGTGGGCTAAAGATGTTCAAAAAATTTGAAGTGTACATAAATGGGCCAAGTGAAATAAAGTGTGTCAAAAACACTATGGAAAAGGGTCTTGTATCAAAATTAGGTGCCTACATGCATTACCAATGCATTTGAATATAGACTTGGAGTAGTCTTTATTCAATCTGGTCACCTTGTTGCTTATCATAGTGAGTTTCATTGTGGCAATTATAAATTATTTAACATATGACCAAGAATTTTATTCCATTATCTAGGCACATGATCAATAGAAGCATTACGTATTGGGAAATAATACTATCATTCATAAGGATCATAAATTGTTGTAGTTACTGAAGACTCGAAATAAGTTACAGCAAGAGAGCCATTAATAAATGATCATATTATATTCAACAATTCCACTCAAACATCGACCATAAGAATGGAAGCACCAAGCCAATAGTTTATTCATTAACTTGATCTCCAATTCAATCTCCCCTCTATATTCTTGACATGTGAACATGTGATTCATACTTGAACCTAATTGTACACAAATAATATGGAACTTGTAGAAATCTATCAATAGTTGCATGTTAGCAAGAGAATTCCACATTACTACCTACAAGATACTCTTGTATCATCTAGGGAATTTGTGTATACCGCATGAGGCAAAATGTCTAATTCTCATATAGGAGGCTCTTTTTTACAAGGTTACAAATCACTTTAGAGTTGAAAAGACATTTGCAGTCTTGAGAAAATATTTCTTTTAGCCACATCTCATGGTGGATGTGCAAAATGCATTATATCATGTATCATGTGTTATTGTTAATCTAGTGAACAAGAAATAAAGATTGTGCATTCCTTTGTTGGTACTAAAAAAACCTTGGGAGTCAATTTCCATGGATTTCATTTCAATATTTCATACTACCAATCATGACAATGATTGTGTTTATGTCAGAATTAATATATTTTCTAATATGGTTGTTTTCATGCCTTGTAATAAATAAAACTCAATGCTAGAAATGATTCAACTGTCTTTTCAAAATGTATGGGCTCATTTTGGTAGAAGACTTATGTAAAATACACATAATATTATCAGTAACATTGAGTGCCATAGACCTTTCATGTTGGTGATCAAGTATGATTACATTTTTACAAGGAAAGACTCATAAGACATTACTAAAAACTTTGTACCCTACAATATGGACCCTACATAATTATTAAAAAGGTTGAAAATGATGGATTTGAACTAAACCTACCTTCCTAACTTGTTATTCATCCAATCTTCAATTTAGAACTCTTTTGCCATTACTTTCCACCTATTTTTGGATTCACTTTATGTTGCAAAGACTTTCCAAAGATTACTATTGATTTTAATTGTGATCAAGGAATCCAAGGAGGGTGGTTAGATCATATGTTAGCTTCACAATGAAATCAATGAAATGACTCAAAATGAAAACTATCACAGTAACATTCATAACACTACCTTGCCTAGATCAAAGGGAGGAGCATGGTGAAGAAACACAAATAAAAAAAATACAACTAAAAATGGAAAGAACTCATACAAACACAAATTCCTTACCAAATCCTTGATTACTCCAAAAGGCTTCTTCGTTTGGATTTCTTGGATTGCGCTCAAGAGATCTTCATCAATAGGGCTTGGATATCTCCATCTCCTCTTGGCACCATGTTTATTCTTTGCTTATGTTTTGATATGGCTTGACATGGCTTGTCTTGGAATTTTGGCATAATAACCCTATGCATTTGCTTTATGAATGAAATCCTGCATTATAACTTTATTATGTTCCAAGCTCTCTAAATGAAGATCTCTTGGCTTGTTTTTATAGGCTTTGAAATTAACTTGAAATGAGTTAAATCCTAACCTAAGTTTGTTTAGTTAAACCCAATAGGGTTAATAAGTGTCCAAAACCTCATGATTAGCATGAAATAGGTGTGACTTGAGATATTTTGCATTTGGACAACTCAAAAAAGGTAATGATTAACTTCTAGGATATTCATTGATATTTGAATTTTCCTTTTTGATAATTGATTTAATTCCTCAAGGATGAATTCAATTAGGACTTGATTAGGATTTGGAAGTTAATTAATCTATTTTAGGCATTTAGATATTTGTTACAAGATTTGATTTAATTCAATGTGAATTTGTCTTATTTAATTGATTTATGGGCCAAATTGATTTAATTGCTTATGATGAAGCCAAATTCAAGACATTTAGGAATTATTGGGCTAGATATTTAATGGTTGGCAATAATTGGTCTAAATTCGGGTATGAATCCATTGGTGGCCAATTTTAGATGTCTAAAGTTTGCCCCTATTTGGAAATGTGTTGCAAGTTGTAAGCATAGTAATGTCTTTTCAAAAAATAAAAATGTTTTGTATGCTTACGTCTTCAATGATGATGAATGAACTGTAGGGTTCCCCCTCAAGGGAGTAGTTGTAAAAGGATCGGCAAATGGTCCCTCAAAAGAAGGAAACAAGTAGACCAAACAAAAAAAATGATGGGGTGATAACACAATGATGTGCCCAAAGGTAGACAAAATCACTAAGAATGCAAGCGAGATGGTGTACAATGGTTTCCCCAAAGGTGATTATAAGCATTTTACCCTAATAATGGCATCATGGTATGATAACATAATGATTTTTATAAAAATAGTTATAATCATTGAGAAGATAGAGATTCCCCAGTGAGGGCAAACAAACAAGATAAAAAATGCCCTGATTAGGTAGAAGAAAGTGAATTATTTGCCCAAAGGCAATTATATTTATTAACCCTCAAATTGGTGATAACATAATGATTTGCCCAAAGGTAGTTATAATCATTGAGAATGCAGGTGGGACATTGTATAATGGTTTGCCCAAAGGTGGTTATAAGTATTGTACCCTGATTATGGCAAACAAGATTGATGGTTGATGATTGAAAACATGATGACAATTTGATACAAAGGATAAAGATGAATTCAGACAACTTGCTAGTAGAGATATGTCATCTAAACTACCAAAGGTTGAAATTTTTTAATTATTTAATTACTCTATTTGGGATATGATTTTGATCAAGATTGTTATCAATGTCGATGTCAAGGAGATGTCGATGTTGCATTGATTGTGTAGACTTCTCAAAGCTAATTTTTGTTATACCACTTGATGGTAGGCATCATGATAGAACACCATGATAACTTGGCCAAAATATGTATAAGTACTGACTCCTATGATCCAATACTCAATGGAAAACAATGTACCAATGATAAAACCATGTTGATAACGTGGGCATTTGAACATGGATGGATTCAAGAATAAATGTGCAAGGAATCACCCAATGAACACACATAGAATAAATCAAGGCAATAGTACTAAAAGCAAATAAATAGGCACACAAACAATAGGTAGTCCCAATGTTAGTACAAACAATATGACACAAATAATGTGATGAACATTGTCCATAGAAAATAGGAAACAAATTAATAAATAAACATGATGGGGGAATATAAGAAAAGGAAGGGGTGGCCAAGCTATCTCCATATGCACTAGGCAAGTGGACATTGCCTACATAGTTCCATGGATGTGATGATCCAAAAGAAACTTTAGATTGAATGTAGTTCTCCCAGGAAATGGTATAGAAGAAAATGATGATAAGACAAAAACATGATGGATGTGATAAAATAATAGGAATGAACTCACAAAATGGTGAGAGTATGGGATAAAAGGCCAAAAAAGATGGGGAAACTAAGGAATAAGTGATTTGCTTGTGACTTAGTGAGGGTTCCCACATCCTTAAGGCAAATAAGTGGTTAATGTTTTGGTTTTTCTAGATGGTTTTCAAATGTTTTTGGAATTTTCAAGGTATCTCAACTTGATAGAGAATGATGAGATACTAAATGGTCCAATCTCACAAAATGGTGAGAGCATAGTGAAAAGGGGGACTAAGCTAACCTCAATATGAATCAAACACAACCCACATAATCCTAAAATGGCCCTAGGTCATAGTAGTTCCACCTTACAGTAGAGGAATATAACTAGTGTAGTAGCCAATTCAAATAAAATAGGCACAATTGGCATAGTGGCATAGTATGGCATAGGAATGGCTAGTTGATATGTTAAGGCATAATAAAAAATGTTGCTCTTAGTTTTACCATAGGTGATTATAACTAGGATACGATGGATCATATCAATGATACTAATTTTCCCATAGGTAGTTATAATTAGTAGCAAGACCGGTGAAACACTAATTTGCTCCTATAGGTGGATATAATCAGGCTCACATAAACAAACTTAATATAGAATGAAACAAGAAATGAAGGATGCAACTAAAAAAACTTTTATCATACTGCCTCTTTTTGGAATGCTTGAAACAATTACTGAAATTGATCTCATTCTTTATGCTAACAACATGAAACCAATGGATGAACCAAGGTCAAATGGGCTAGGTTGATAGGATTCAAAACATGTTTTGGTCGATAGAAATGGAATGGTTGAATGGCAAAGTGATAGGATGGTCAAATGATAGAATGTATAAAAAATAATATTGATAATATGGTACAAATTAAAATGGTCCTTATAGATAATATACTAAATTAGTCAAGCATGGTACCTCTTGAGGTGGATTATGTTCATCGGCTCATCAAGTTCATCCCCATCTGGTGTGGCGAGCATGTATGTTCCAACATCATAGTTAGCAATAATGATGAAAGGACCTACCCAGTTGGGTTTGAACTTGCCTTTATGCTTCTTTTCAATCATGGTATTCTTTTGGTTATCTTTAAAGACAAGATCACCAAACTCAAATTCTCTATGTTTCAAGCATCAATTATAATGTACATAGAGTCGGTTCTAATAAGCTTGTAGATTGTTAATGGTATCCATGCATTTCTCATCAAGTAACTTGAGATTTTACAATCAACCTACTTGATAGTCATTGTCATCCAAGACATGCTTTAAAGAGATGCATAATGAAGGTAACTCAACTTCAATGGGAAGAATGGATTTAGTACCACAAATAAGTGAGTATGGAGTGGCTCCTATTAGGGTGTGATGATTGGTATGATATTCCCAGAGGGTGAAAAATATCTGAAGGTGTTAATCATGACTGGCATCATTGACAATCTTTTTGATTATGTTAACAATGGTTTTGTTAGATGCTTCAGCCTGACTATTATCTTGAGGGTAATATGTCATGGAAAAATGTTGTGTGATGTTGTATTCAGCACATAGATTTTGGACATCCTTATTCTTGAATGATCCTCTATTATCAGATATAATGTCAAAAGGAATATTGTAGTGATATATGAGATGGTTAAAGATGAATTTGAAAATTTGCTTTCCAGTCACATAAGTGATGGGTATAACTTCAACCCACTTCGTGAAATATTTTATGGCAATAAGGATATGTTTATGTCCATCTGATGAGGTGGGGTTTATCTTCCCAATGAGATCAAGGCCCCATGTATAAAATGTCCATAGTGTTAGCATTGGTTTCAAAGTCTTGCGTGAGGCATGAATCAGATTAGCATATCATTAACATTTATCACATCTTTTGACATATACAGTTGTATCTATGTCCATTATTAGCCAATAATACCCAATACACAAGAGCTTTTTAGATAGGACTACCCCACTGATGTGGGCTCCACATACTCATTCATGAACTTCTTATAATGCTAGAATAGATTCTATCGAAGGTGAACAATGAAGTGGAGTTCCATCAAAACTATGGTGGTATAGGGTTGGTCTGAGTAAGGTATAATATTGGGCACTATGGATGAAGGCTTTGGTTTGTTTACAGTATAAGTCTAGTGGTAGGGTTTGGTCATTTAAATAGGCATATAGGTCTAAATACCAAGTAGAGTTAGGACCAACAATATCACAAATCAATATAACAGTTGAAGGTTCATGAGTTGGTGTTGTTAGATTTTCAATGAGAAACTGATATTTTTTGGCTATCTGTATGTTGAATCAAAGATCCAATCGTAGCCATGGCATCTATTTTTCTATTACTAGCTCTTGGTATATACTCAAACTAAATGTCAGTAATATATTGTTTGAGAGTGTCGACCATTGCCTTATAAGGAACTAACTTGTCATTTTTGGTCTAAAAATGGTTTGTAACTTGATTGATGATTAACTGAGAATCACCATAAACATTTAGATGATGTATGTTTCATTGTATCTCTTATTGAAGCCTTAAAATGAGTGTTTCATATTTGGCCATGTTATTAGTACAAGGTATCTATAGCTAATTTTCAACTTATATTTTAGGAAATAAAAAAAAGAAACTCGATGCAAGTGTGGTAGGAATACCTGGTATTTGATGTACGTGCATTGAATCCAAATAGTTGTAGATAGTTCCTCTTTGTCTTAAGATGAAGACCTGTGTATAAGACAACACTAAGAAGATCTCTTTGTTAGACAAGTAGCTGAGTGGATTACCTAGCACTATCCAAATCTCAAAAATGAGAGCTTCCTTAGGGGCATCAATCCATGTCTTATACAATCAAGTTACAAAATTGATAGGAAATATGATTGCATCAATTAAGGAAAGATTACTAAAAATAATTACAAGAATGTTTGATAAAAGAAGTATGATAAAATGATAAATATAGAAAGAGGTTGGTTAATACCTATGCTAAATGGTTAGGGACTGATTCAAAAAATTAGGGAGGTGTCTGTGAACAGATAGGAACATAGAAAACAAGATTTAGTTCAGTGTAAGGGTCAAGAATTGCTTGCTAAAAAATCTATCACACAATGACCATCGGCAGTCAGGGTGATCATCAATGGTTGAGGTGGCCATCGATGGTTAGGCAACCGTCAGTGGTTAAACAAACCATCAATGGTTGATCCAACCATCAGTGGTTACTGTGTAAAGATCTGGGCTAGGAAGATGGTTGATTGATAGGATTCCAAAGTTGGATCCTGGGAAGTTGGTTGATGTTAGATTGATTCTAGAAGTAAAATAGAGTAATTGAATACCAAAAAACAAGTACTTACCTCTTGGATTTTTGGTTGGATGAATGGTTGAGTCAGATTATTGATTGGACTGTTGGAGGGAGGCTAGAGAAAATATGGCAGAGTAACAGTGTCTCGTTGTTTGTTGATGGAATGATGACAAGTTATCTCCCTGTCATGAATGTTATAATGTTAGAATGTTGATGATGTTCATTGACCTACAAAAAGTGATTCTAGATATACAAGCTCTTGATAGTAATTACAGATAGATTTCACCTCCAAGGAATTTTTCTATATAGGCAAAAGTAGGAGTTGTAACAAGGTGTGAACTAGGTTGTCTAATTTATGAATCATCCATACAAAGGCTCACAACAAGATTTAGACAAATTAAGTTTATAGAATCCAAGTACATGTGAATGTATGTAAAAGGTTTTAATGGTGTAACTTGATCGATGACAATCAGGGTGACCATCAGTGGTTAGCCTAACTATCAGTGATCAAGGTTGAAGGGTAAAAATAGATGAAAAGGGATAAAAGGGTAAAATTGAGTTAGCTAAGCCAAACTAACTACAAATGGGTTAGGTTATGGGTCAAAGGGTTTAATGGTCCCAAGAGGGTTCTAAGGCAGTCAAAGGGATTATGACATTCAGAATTGTGATGTGCAACTTTTTGGTGTCTACATTTTGCCCCTTTTTGTTATGCTACTTGAATCAACAAATTGTAAAGAAAAAATTGGTGTTGGGTTAAGGTTTGATTATCTTGAGTATGGGAGGAGGTGTTCCCCTTCAATCCCCCTTGAAACAAAGAGGTGATGAGGTAGCATAGAATTGGGTTAAGGTTTGATAATGTGTAGGTGGTGAGTCATGAGGTGGGTGATAAAAAGGGTGTTTGGGCATTCTCAATGCAAAAATGTGCATAAAATATGACTAAGTACGATATTCAATATCATGCAAACACTAAAGTCATCAATGTTGGTAAAAATAAAGGTTGGTGCTAAGAAGACAAGTGACCAATGTACTACATGACCGCTTTAGGCATGGTGGCTTAGTACACCTATTATTCTCCTAGCTAGGGTCAGTGTTTCCATAGGTATCTGAGGTAGGAAGTTATCCTTTGAAAATCACAAATGGGTCAAGTGTCACAGGTATCTAAGGTAATAAGTGCTCCCAAATATACATAAATGCTCTAGTTATGCACTAGGTGGTGCAAAATCAAATATTCAACATGGCAAGGTTGGTCGATATGATCAAAAAGACCAAGCACAGTCATCGTAAAATATGTAAAAATTTAGGCCAAAAAAATGATCAACATTGAGGTGGGAGTGATCTAATGGTTGGTGGGTTTGATGAGGTTGGGGTTGGTCGAGTTGACTCCATATGCTCTAGGTAAGTGGATGTTGCCTACATAGTTATGTGGATGTGATATCTAGCAAAAACTTTAGGCCAAATTTAGTTCTTCTTATTAATGACACACTAATAGGGTAGGGAAGAGTACTTGGGTTGGATTTAGGTTAGTTGGAGAAAAGGTGATCTCAAAAAAGTTCAAAGATTGCTTGGTTCAAGGCTGGTAGAGAAAGGTGGTCTCCAAAAGGTAATATCGGAGTTAACTATGGTGATGGATATGTGATAAAGGGTTTGATCATGGTTATTTATGAAGTTATCATGCTCACTCTAAAAGTCAATAAGGATATGACTTCTTTATGTGAAGAGATGGTGTTGATGATTCATTGCTTTGTTGTTCATAAATGTTATGCTATTGATAGGATGTTTACATGGTGATGATTATGTGCATTGTGCTTAGGTTCAAACATAAGAGACAAACATCTAAATTAGCATACCAACTGGCTTATAAGAGAATAAGTGGAGGGAATGATGCTTATTTATTGACAAGGACAACTACAAAACTAAATTCAGAATGGCTTAAAGAATGAAAACCCATCAAATGCTTTGCATTAGCATTCGTTAGTTGGTTAATATGTCTCTTGATCACATAATGTCAAGTGAGCTCATCATCCCTTACTTATATTGTGTAAAGGGGATTTGAATAAAAATGGAACCTTCTTGTCAGACTAGCGTGCCCCTTTTGTAGGTTGCCAAAGAGTCAATAGAAACAAGTCTATGTCATAGATAGTGTAGATAGATCAATGTGGGAAGTCTACTCATGAGAGTTGATTGCAGCTTCCACATTTATTATGCTTTTGTTGTGAATGCTAGATAATGGGTCTTGTGCTTAATTTGTTTTTGCTTGAAGTTGATTAATGAGAGAAGCTTATGATAAATTACTTGCTCTTGGAAAATGCTTTACTCAACCATACTTTGAGGGAGTGATCTAAGTTTTGGTTGCCTTGCTTAAGTCTTTTTGATAGCTATCCTTTCAGGGAGCAGTCCACCTTACAATGTTTGAGAAATTTTTGATAAGGTTTAGCAGTTGTCCTTCAAGGGAGAAATCTATGAATGTTAAAAATGGTTCATGATTATTTTTATTATGCTTTTGATTTGCTATATTTTTTTTTTTTTTTTTGCATAGACTTGCTTATATAAGCTCAATTTTTACCTTTATGAAGGCAAAACTAAAAGCACAAGAAGTTAGGTAAAAGAAGATTTAGGTGACAACAATCATGGGAATCTATCCTTTGAAGAGGCATAAAGTACCATGAGAATCATTTCATGGGTAGATCCGTGGTACCCATTGTTCAAGATTAGGATATGCTTGTGACGGTTAATCACATGATCCAGTTTTAATTGATTGCCCCTGAAATAGGGAGATGAATGTGGTTTTTAAGTAAGGGATGAGCTTAAGTTAGACAATACGTGAGTTTGATCCTTTTTAACAAAAGAATTGGCATAGGTGCAAAGCATTGAGGGCTTCAGGTTGTAGGTTTCCCTCAAGGGAGGATAAATGATAAGCTCTTAATCCATACTTGTGGGTAATGATATAGGGTCTAATCTAATTAAAATCAAACTTGCCCCACTTGATTTTTTCCATGTTGGTTTTCCTTTAGGATGAGATCTCTGATATTGAATTTTTGTACTTTCAGGTGTTTGTCATAAGCACATTTGACATGCTCTTGGTAGACATGAAGATGGGTGAGAGTAGCTAAGTGATGCTTGTCAAGTAGCTAAAGCTAAGCTAAACATGCTTGATGATAATCATCTTCCAAGATGATATCTCAAAAACATATGTGAAGAGAGAGAATTTGGAGTTCAAGAGGCAAGATAGCCTCTACTCCAAAAACAAGATAGAAAGGTGTAGCACTCATAGGGGTTCGAATGCTAGTATGATATGCCCATAAAACAAAGGGGATATGCAGATGCCAATCTCGAATAGAGGCATTGACCATTTTGGTGAGCATGTTGTGTTTTTTATAAGCCTTAGCTTGTCCATTTTCTTGTGAATGATAAGGTGAATAAAAAATGAGCCTAAAGCCAAATGAGTCACAAAGAGCTTAGGCTTCCTTGTTTTTAAATGACTTGCCATTATCGATGATGATCTTGTGAGGAACACCGAAGTGATATATGATGTTATGATTGATGAAGTTCATGATTTTTTTGGCTTTGGTGGAAATGAGAGCGGTAGCTTCCACCCACTTGGTAAAATATTTAGTGGCAGCGATGATAGATTGGTGTTGTTGTGATGAATGGGAGTTGAGTTCATTGATAAGATCTAGACCCCATTATGAAAAGGGCCATAAATATTTGGATACCTAAAGACCATGGTTGGGTGCATGATGGAGATTATCATTCTATTTTCATTTGACACACTTTTAACATAATCACAATAATCTTGGTCAAGGGTAGGCCAATAGTATCCAAGGCAAAAGATATGTTTAGCGATAGCTAGGCCACTAAAATGTCCTCCACAAATCCTATCATGCATTTCCTTGATAGTATGAGAGGCCTCATGACTACGTAGGGAACGGAAAAAAATACCATAGAATCCATACTTATAAAGGATGCCATCAAGTATGGTATAAAGGAGGTGTTCTAAATAAATGCTCTCCGAGCTTTCCTAGAAAGAGTTTGTTGGTACCAGAGGTTAGGTTGGACTTCCTCCACATTGAAGATGGTGGGAGAGACTAATTTGACATAAGATGGTTGGGTAAGGTGGCGGATAATGACTAACAGCTTAGAATATGAGGGTGCAGACAGGATCTGGGAAGTAAGGGATACCATTGTGTTGGAAAAATTTGTTCATAGATCGTGGGGTAGTTTGAATAAGCTAGTGTTAAAATGACATGATTAGTACATCAAATAGTTACTTTTACTATTGTAGGACATCATTTTTACACTAGTAAAGGCCATTTATTTGGTTGACCATAAGTTGGGAGTCACCAAAAATGTTGATCATTTTGACTCCTAAGGCTCAGGCAGTTTGAAGACCTATCACTAGGGCTTCATACTTAGCCATATTGTTGGTACACTCAAAATCAAGCTTTAAAGAAAGGGGGAGAGGTTCACCATCAAGGGGGATAAGGATAATGTCATCTCCCCCACCATGTTGACACTTGGATCCGTCAAATAACATAATGACTTGGTAGGTGAAATCCACTTGAGAGAGGGTAGTGATGTTTCATCGAGAAACTCAAGAGGAGGAGGTTGGGTGTCAAATAAAGGTGCTTTGTCCAATTGATTGGTAATTAATTTCCCCTTCATTAACTTTTGTTGAATAAAATCAAGTTCAAACTCAGCTAAAAGCATGAGCCACTTAGTCATTCATTGGTTTTGATATGGCTTAGAATGCATGTACTTGAGAGGGTCAATGTTGGTGATGACAAAAGTTTTATGGTTAAGGAGGTACTAATGAAGCTTGGTTTCTACAAAGACCATGGCAAGGCATAGCTTCGCAGTGTGGATATACCAAGTTTCATACTCTATAAGTGTCTGACTTATATATTAAACAGGTTGTTCTTTATGATTAGCATCACGATGCTTGAGCATTACCCCAAGAGAATGGTCAGTGGCTGAGATATACAGATAAAAAGTTTCATCCTCTCTTGGAGGAATGAGAATAGGTGGGGAGAGAATATATTATTTGAGGGAGTCAAAGGCTTTATGGCAGTCCTGACCCCACTTAAAAGAGGTGTCCTTCTTGAGGAGATGATGGAAGGGCTAATAATGGTCAGATAGTTGAGAGATGAATCAACAGATAGACTAGAGCTTCCCTTGAAGGCTACAGAGTTGCTTAAGATTGACATGAGGAGGCATCTCCAAAATGGCCTTGAATTTGGTGGGGTCAACTTTTATTCTACATAGAGAGACTATGAAGCCAATAATTTTATCAAACAAAACCCCAAATATATGCTTCTTGGGATTTCGATAAAACATGGTAGTAGATAAGGCATTCAAAGATGATTTTAAGAATGGCTATATGATCCTTTCAGAGTTTGGACTTTTTGAGAAGATCATCCACATAATCTTCCATTATCTTGTGAATGAGGTCATGGAAGATGTAGGTCATCAAATGTTGGTAGGTTGCACTAGTGTTCTTTAGACCAAAGGGCATGACCCTGTAATAGAAATTCCCATAAAGGGTGGTGAAAGTGGTATTTTATTGATCTTCAAAGGCAATCAATATTTGATTGTAGCCTGAGAAACCATCCATAAGTGAGAGCATCTCATGGTTGGATGTTAAATCAATAAGTTGGTCGATGCTAGGTAAGGGAAAGTCATCCTTTGGGAAGGCTAGGTTAAGGTATCTAAAGTCTACACAATTGCAAAATCCCCCTGTAGGTTTGGTAATAGGAACAACATTGGAGACCCATGGGGATAGTCAATTGGTTGGATAAACTTGACAAAGAGAAGATGTTGAAGCTCCTCCTTGATAAGGAGAGCAATGCAAGGATACATACGATGAAGCTTCTATCAAATGGGCTTGAAATCATAATTGGTGATGATGTTATGGGTAGAGATGGTAGGGTTGATGGCAGGCATGTCAGCATATGACCAAGCGAGTGCTACACTATGATCCTGAAGGAAAGTCAAAAATTTGAGCTACTCCATTGAATCTAAAGATTGTCCAATTTTGACAATACCTAGGTTGTCCTGAGTGCTTAGGTTGATATCAATGATGGACTCATTCAACATAGTCAAAGACTCAAGAGGAAGAGATTTTTGGATAGAATGATCCTCTGCACCGAGGTAGGTGAGAATAGAATCATCATCCTAACACTATCTAGTGTTAATGGTAGGAGAATCAGTTCTTATCATCTCAGGACCAGTCAAAGGAATGATTATGGTTTCCCCCTTCCTTTGGTAGGTTAGGGGTCCAAGGCTAATCATGGAGATGAAAAAAAAAGTTAGGTAGGATGATATCGTCATCCTCACATTTGGGTAAGGGAGAGGGTGGTGAGGAAGGGATGTCTTCCTCTACAATGGTGACCATAGGTAACTTAGTTTTATTCTTGGTAATAATGAAATTGAGTCCATGCTTTTCATGAGGCTTCTTATTCTCAATCAGAGTCAACTCATGTGGCCCCTAATCATATATTCTAAGACCAAATCCCTTTTAGGCATACTTGTGAAGGTATGTCTTGACAAAAGATGGTTTGTCCAAGTAAGAAAAATTAGAGGTGTAGGGGCGAGGTGGAGAGGAGGTGACAATAGTGCTGAGAGGTCTGTTAAGTCCCCCATAGATGAAGTAGGTCTAATAGGATGAAGTTCCAAGGGGAATAATTGCTCCAATGTTTGGGTCAACCCCAAATTGGTTGTTGAGTTGCCTATGCTCGTGAGGGGTAGGGAGAGCATCAAGCACCAAGAGGCAATATTCTCCCAATGAAATATGTTGTAAGGTTGACTCTAAGGGGACAATTATGGGGATTTGATCTGAAGCAATTGATGAGCTAGTAGATGCCTCCTTGGAAGAGGAATGAATGATTTCCTCTTTCGTGGTTGAGAGTTGGTTATTTATTGATGAGGTTTTCTCAGATGGAGGTATGAGGATGGCATTAGGTTGATAGGTCATGTTGCATGTCATAAATGGACTTGGGTCAGTGTGTATGGTAACAACCTGACTATCATACTTGAATTTAATGCAATGATGAAGGGTAGAAGGTACACAAGTCATGGAGCGAATCCAGGGTCATCCCAATAAGATATTGTATTGAAATTCACCTTCCACCGCATAGAAAATATCTGGGAGTGTATGAGGTCCTAAATGAATATGAAGGATAATAGTTCCCAGTGTAGAGGTCATGGTGTCATTAAAGGATCAAAGAATGGCTAAGGTTTCAGACATGACATTGGTTAGAAGTTGAAGTTGATTGTAGGTGTGGGAAGAGATGATGTTGATATTGGATCCCTCATCAATCATAACCCATTTAATGCAGGCTTGGTTGATTTAGGTAGTGATGAAGAGAGGGGGATATGGATCCTCAAGGTGAACAGAAGGCATCTTTTAGTCTTTAAAACTTACAATATTGGAAACTCAGAGGGCCCCTAAAAAGTCTTCTAGAGGTTGGGAGTCACCTAGTTGAACCTTAATGGCCTACAAAGCTTCTATAATTTCTTAGCAATGGTGAGGTGAGGTATAAATGAGTTCTTACAAACTCACTTTGGTAGGGGTTTGATGAAGCTACTTGAGGACCACTCTTTGGATTTATTATGAAGGGTTTGATGGGGAGGTGACCAAGATGGACACCTTGGGTTTAGGTGAGGGTGAAGAAGCTTGGATTGGATTGATTTGAAATGAGAATATGGGTATGTCCAAGAAATGGATACTTTGGCTTTCCCCTTATCTTTTTGTTGTGCTCAGGTGACAACATTGATAGTATAGATAGAGGGGAGAGTTGAGGTAGGAGATTGGTCGGGTTCCCCTTCACTTTGAGGTGAAAGTGGAGAAGTAAACAAATGTTGGGTATTGTTTGTTTGTTGAGTTGGCAAAGGGCTCATGGGGAATTCATCTGATAACAGATCTTCTTCCTCACAAAGCTGATGGATAATGGTTTGGAGGGATCGATAGTTCTCTATGTCATGCCCTGACATCCTGTGATAGGATCACACTTGGTGATCATTATACCAAGCAAGTTTAGAGCCAAGAGGGTCAAATGGTTTGATGGGAGGCAAGGTCAAGAAAGAGGCTTGAAATAACCTTTGAAGGATAGTTTAATAAAATTCAACCAAAAGTGGAGAGGGTTTGGATGCTTTAGTTCTGGTGGCTATGTTGGAAGTTGTCTTAGATGGAGGTTTGGTAATATGGGGTTTAGGTAAAGTGGTATTCTTGGTTGATGGTTTAGGTTTGGGCATGGTGATTGATAGGTTAGAGGTATGTGGCTCTAAGATAGGTAGCTTGGTTACTAGTGTTGAGATTGGGATAGGTGTATCAAAAAGCAAAAGTGATGGAGTAACTTACAATGGTGGTTTGGTTGAAAGGATTGGTGGCTTAACTAAAGTGGATGGGTGAGGTCCCAAAATGGAGGGTAAGGTCAAGAGAGGCAACAGTTTGGCCTATTGGGCTTTTGGTGGTTTTGTCTCCTTAGTTAGCTTGGTTTGTGGTTTAGTTGGTGGTTTTGACGAAGTTAGATCCACTTTTAAAGGTGGATGATGTAAGCTAGGCATAGGGAGGATTCCAAGATTTTTGATTGTTTTAGTTGAGATGGGTAGTGATTATTTGATTGGTTAGGGTTTGATTGCATTAGTTATTTGAGAGATGAATGGTTTGGTAGATGTTTTGATTGGTTTGGTTGATGTGATAATGGGTTGAACAAGAGAGGTAATTGGTTCGTTGGTTAAATACATGGTTGGAGGGTCTTTTTTGGTGATGTATGGGAGCCCCAATTATTACAAAAAGGTGGCTCGATTGATATCAGGCTTGGAAATGAATTCCAATCTCTGAACTAATCTAGAGAAGGGCTTATATACTAGTTTCATCCCCTGGCTAGTGGATTGAAAAGAAAGACCCAAAGGTTTAGAAGAGGGAGTGACAACCTCATCCTTTTCCTCAATCAAATGATGCAAGGTTGGGGTAAGTGGCTCTTGGGTAAGAGGTGTTGATATTGAAGTCTCTTCCTTGGTAATAATTTCTAGAGGAGGAGTGATTGGTTTGGTAGTGGAAGGAAGCAAGATAGTGCTTGTTTGCTCTAGTAAATCAGTTGAAGGGGAGCTTGGGTGTTCCAATGTCTCAAGAGGCAAAGGTAGGGGAGAAGGTACTTCCTTGGTTTGAGTCTCCAAAGGTAGAGGGGGTAATTCCACTACCTCAATAAGTGGAGTGGGTGAAGAATCCAATGATGGAAGGGTAAGTTCATCACCCACACATGCCTTGAAAACCATGTTAACAGTATGGGCATCATCATAAGGTTTAGCTTAGTTGCTCTCATTATGGAAAGGTGCGTGATTAGGGAAAGGCCTCTTGAAGATGTCAAGAGCTTGGTTTTGTGGTGCATTGGGATTGTCCAAGATGAGTTCTCCCTTGTCAATGAGGGTTTGGACAATGTTCTTGAAGGTGTTGCACCTACTATCATCATGTCCAACTACTTGATGGAAGGCAATGTGGTCATTCTCATTGTACCATTTAGGTGTGGGATGAGAAGAATCAAATTGTTGAGGAGACTTAATAAGAGGAAGTTGTATGAGTTTGGCTCTAAGAAACTTCTCCATAATGGAAGCATAAAATTCTCTAATTAGAGTGAATTGCTTTGGGGTACTCTAGTTTTGGTTCCTCATGTTTTGATATGAAGAGCTAGAAGAGTTTTGTTGGTTGACATTGGGTGGAGGTGCAGTTTTAAGAACAATGATGTTTACATTTCCTTTGCCCTTAGTACCAATGTTAGTTTGGTTAGATGGCTTAGAGGAAGAAGCCCCACTGGTCTTAAAGGTATATTTTTTATTTCTCAATTTCAACTTACCCTCATCTATGGCTCAGTTTTATAGCTTACATGCGATGGTGAAAGCTTCATCAAAAGTTTTGAAGCTTTGGACACACAGTGTGCAAGAAATAAGCTTGGCGCAATCCTGAGCAAAGATTTTGATCAATCCTGGTTGAGGCAAAGAGAATGAAATTTGGTTGGGGCAATAGATTCATCCTCAAATTAGCGAATTGAATAGAGGTCAATGATCGAGACTTTACTAGAAATGTTGATTGAGAAATGGTCTAAGAAAATCTAGGCTAGTTGGTTCAAGGATAAGATTGAATGTTTGGTAATGGCACTATAACAGTCTAGTGTTGAGCAAGATAAAGACATAGGGAATGTCTGGAGAAGAAGAGCATAATCATAGGCAATCATGTAACATGCATACCTAAATTATTGGAGATGTTATTAGAATCCTCCTTGGTATTAAATTTGGTGAACTTGGGGAGTTCCTATTGAGCAGGATAGGGTCTAATAGGAACCAATGGGTGGATGGGTTCATTATAAATTTGGTCATAGGACAAGATATTGTGAGCTCTAGATATGGATGACTCTAGAGTTGTCATCTTGTCCATGATCATTTTCATTAAGTATGTTTGAGGTGATGCACCTAAGGGGTTGTAAGGTTCATATTGTGGCAAGGTTTGATTAACATATTGATAGTTGGTTGGGGATTATAAGACTACCCCATATTGATAGGAGGATATAGGCAGTTGGGTAGATGATATGTAAGGGTAGGTAGCTTTTGGTGGTTGGGTAGTGGGTACATGCCCTTGTGGGTTAGGGACATAACCTAGGTTAGGTGCAATAGGCAATTATTGATAGGTAATGGTAGGTTGGGTAGGAACTATGGTTGGGTTGGTAATCAAAGGGGTGGTAATGACCTTCGTACTAATAGGAGGTAAAGAAGAAGGTATTGATACTACCATATTTTGAAGAGGGGGATTCATTAATGGATTGAGGTTGACAAGATGGAGGTTAGTGAAACTAGTGGTGGGTGATCCAATGGTGAGTGGAGTATATAGGGTCAAATCTTGGATGGTTCCCAAGGTGTAGTTATTGATAGGGGTGGAAGGTGTGAAGGTAGTGGTTGGTTGAGTTGGTTGATTTTATGTTAAGGTATCAAAGGGATTCGTAGATGAAGATCCCTAGGTGGTAAAAGGTTGGGTAGTGATGGTGGCAATAGAAGGATCTACCATAAAGGGGATCAATATGTTGGGTGAATATTTTGTCACCAGCTAACTAATGGGAAAAATAGGTTACTTCAACCATAGCATAAGGAGATTGTTCAGCAAAGTGTGTAGATTTACAACATCAAAAGGGGACAAATCTCTCCTCTCATCACGGGGAGGTTCCCTATAACTTATGAGGAGCTATATACTATATATATAAGCAAAAAATAACAATCAAGGGTATGACAACACCATCCATGTCTTTTTTTTAGAGATGATGTTCACAGATCAAGGGATAAATCTTGGTGAAATTACTGGAGGCACTTATCTTCCTTCAGAAGTGTTATTCAACAAACAGTAGGAATCTTGTCTGGTGGTAAAAGTAACTAGAACAGGGTGCAATAACCAGCAGACTAAGATGTAGCACAAAGTCTCCACCTCAACTGCAAAAGAGTGAAATATGAAGGATAATGTGGGCATAAAGTCATCCCAAGATCCTTTACATAGAAAGAAACTAAAAACACACACACTAAAGACAATTATGGCAGCACAAAGTCTCTCCACAGTTGGCTTCAGGACACCTTCCTGATTACTTCCACTAGTTCTACTTATTTCATTAAAATAGACAAGAACGCATTCAAAAAATAGACATATGAACAATCTCCCAAATGACACAAGCTATAACAGCACAAAATCTGAAAGTAACATGCTTTCTCATTCATATAAACAAATATGATTAACAATATGAGCTCAAAGTCTCAGTAATCACCTTTCAATTTTGGTAGAGTTTTGCTTCTATAACAAAAAGATATCTCATGCATAAAATAAGAGATTATAATATATAACAACCAAGAAAGACTTGGCACTTTATTTCATGGAATGGCCCATGCTGCATTCAATGCCTTGAATACATTTTTAGTTTTGTCAAGGGGCCATACTATAATAGGACCTCTGCCTTAAATGTGGCATGTCGATTCATCTCAAATGTCTCCTTCAAAGTATAGGCCATGCAGTCTTCTTCCTGATATTGGCGTAGCCATCCACTTTGTCTTTACTCCATGGAGAAAATAAGGTCGCATCCTTGAGTGCTTACGTGCTTAGATGCTATAGCTTTCCCTTCTTTCTTGTTGCAATTTGAGCTCTCGAGCTATCTTTTCCCTTTTAGCTGGCTTTTTCAGCTCCTTTTTCAACTGGTCACTGAGTTTGTTTCAAGTTCCATGCCATATTTGAAAATCAATGGATATTTCATTATCTTGAATTTGACATCTATGAGGATGTCACTGGTTGTTGGTCGCTTGAACCACTTTGAACCATGAACCCTTGAACCATGAGAGTTCATTGGTTCATTGGTTTAACAGTTTAGGCAGTCTTATCAACTCCTTGGTTCCATCGCTTCTTGGTTCATTTGCCTTCCTGGTTCATTCACCTTCTTGCCTCTTTGGTTGAAGCTTTCTTGAACCTTTGAACCTTTGAACTTTGAACCTTTTTGGTTCAAAGTTCAATGGTTCACTCTCTTTCTCATAATCCTTTGGTCCTTCAAAGTTTTTAGATCATTTTCTTCTTCGTTGAACCTATTCAACCTTTAAACTTTGAACTCTTTTGGTTCAAGGTTCAATGGTTCAATGGTTCATTCTTTGTTCTTCAAATCTTTTATTTTTCTAAGTCTCTTGATCTTTGAAATTCTTTCAGCTTTCTATCTTTGGAACACCCCGAAGGGAAGGTGTCCCTTCGGGCTTTGAGAAAGGTCCATTTTGTGGTCACTGAGAGTCCCCCGCAAGGGTACCTACCCTTCGGGGTCCTTCGAGCGGCCTTCTTCTTCAAATCCTTCAAACATTTTTTTTGAAGGAAATCTTTCTTTGCTTTTGCCGCTTTTCGTCGAGCCTTTGAACATTCCTTCAGACAAAATGTCTGAAGGAATTCCTTCAAAAAATTTGTTCAAAGGATTTCACTTATAAAATTCCACTGCAAAAAATCTCTTCGAAAGATATATTTTGTTCCATTTGCCCTCTGCAAGGGCACTTGTCCCTCAGGCTTTGGGACACCTTCCTTTGAACCTTTCGATTGAACTAACCAATTGAACCAACGGTTCAACGGTTCAACAGTTCAATCTTTTGTTTGAAGCCTTCTTTCATTTAAGTCTTTTGATCTTTTTGAACTCGTTGAACCTTTGAACTCATTGAACCATTTTGGTTTAAGGTTCAACGGTTCAATGGTTCATTCTTTACTCTTCGAAGCCTTCCTTTCTTCTAAGTCTTTCGAAGTTGTTGAACTTGCCGAAGTGCTTAACTCTTCAAGTCTGTCAACATCATTGAACCTTTGAACTTGTTGAACTTTTGAACCTTTGAAAGCGGGGTTAAATGGTTCAATGGCTCAATCCTTGGTTTGAAGTTTGCCGATGGACCTTTTGGTTGAACCTCATTGTTGAACCAACCTTAAAATTGCCTAAGTGTTGGGAACTTGTTTCTTTGTGAGAGCTCGTCTATTGAAGTCATTGAAACTGTTGAACCTACGAGTCCCTTAGCTGAAAAAGCTTAAATAAATGAATAATTTGGATACTCAAAAAAAAAATTGAGAAGGGAGGAGAGAATTTTGGCCTACAAGACCAAAATAGTTCATATGTTGTCCCCAAAAATGAGTGACATATTTTAGGAACAATAGCTGGTTCTAGTTGGAGAACTTCCATTGATTGTAAAAATAATTGAAGGGAGTAAAAACCAGAATCTCCCATGCCTTTAAGTATGCCATTGGGCCACAGAGTCATGCTACCCAAAAATAAAGGTGCCAAAAATAAATACAAAAAGCACAAAATAGAACTAAAGATTATACAAATATATATGTATAAATGATCTTATCTGATACTTCAAGGATTGAAGTGCTTCAGATGCTACCTATTGTGAGGCAGAGAAAAGGGCGTGCCATTTTGATACTTCAACAAGAAACTATTTTTACCATTAAGTTGATGGATAGTAAACGGGCCTCTCCATAGGGAATCAAATTTTCCATGCATTCCCTTTGGTTCTCTTTTCTTATCCCATAACAAAACTTGATCTCCAATCTAGAAATCATGGGTTTTTGCTTTTTGGTTAAAGAGTTTCTTCACCAGACTTTGATGCACAGCAATCTAGTCCACCACCATAGTTTGTTGCTCATCCAGCTCAGTTAAGCACATGATCCTCTTGTCGATGGAGCTTTCATATATCTGATCTTCGATCACCTTTGTCAGTTTCAATGCCGATAATTTCAGGGTGATTGGTATCTCTACATTAAGACCATACAAAAGTTGAAAAGGTGACATACCTATCACCCTCTTGAGTGTAATTATATCTACCCATAAAGCATCAACCAATGCTTTATGCTAGGATCATTGGTTGTCATCCACCACCTTCCTAATGATGGTTACCAGGTTCTTGTTGCTCGATTTTGCTTGGCCATTCCCTTATGGAAAATAATTAGAGTGGGAGAGGGTAATCCCATAGTAAAAATAGAACTGAGTAATCTCCTGAGAAGAGAAACAGGCTGCATTATCTGTCAAAATCTTAATTCAGACCTCAAACCTGAAAATGATGTTCTCTTTGAAAAAATTGCATACTATTTCTGAAGTAACATGCTTGGCTAGGATAGCTTCCACCCATTTTGTGAAGTAATATGTGGTTGTGAGGACATAATCATGTCTAGCACTTGAAAATAGGTTTACAGCACCAATGAAATCGATTCCCCATTGCTGAAATAGTTCTTCTATCACCACTGGCTTAAGAGGGAAAGCAGCTAACTTGGGTCTTCCAACGAACTGTTGGCATAGTTCACATCTTCGTACCCATTTGTATGCATCATGAAACAGAGTAGGCCAGTAATACCTGGCTCATAGAATCTTATAAGCAGTTACAGGTGCATAAAAATGTCCTCCACATGCCAGATTATGGAAGGACTTCAAAAATTGGTTATGCTACTCTTTATCCACGAAGCAAAGGAACACTCCATCGAGGTTCCTCTTATACAGGCCATTGTCCCATAGGACAAAATTGGTAGCTTTTAACTTGACAGTTCTTTTTTTACGAGACAGGTGAGCAGGACACTCACCATAAGTAAGGAAATGATCAATACTTGAATACCACTCATTCGTGGTAGAGACAAAGAGTATTGTTGGTGTGTCTTCAATTTCTACTTCTTCATGTCATGTTCCTTCTAGTCTTTTATCAACAATCAACTGGCATAGACTCCTTCCCCACACTAGCTTCATTGGTTTTTTAATGAGATCAAACTCTTAGATTTTAGCAATCTAATTGCCCCTTTTGGTTTCAAACTCCTACTGAGTTAATATAGATTTGACTATGGTATCAGGAACCAGGGCAGTAGTGTGTGAATTCAAGATATAAAAATAAAAGTGCTTTACTACCTTTACCACTGCATAAGCATGCTTCTCCATGTTTGAATACTTTAGTTCATGAGATTTGAGAGGACAGCTCATGAAGGATATGGGAGATTCCACACCTTCTTCATTCTGTTAAACTCGAATTGTTGAAAATGTGTGCTCGGAAGCATAACTATACATCGTGAAATCTTTGATATAATCTGGACAAATCAAAATTAGGGCGTGGATAATAGTTGTCTTGATATCTTGAAATGCCAATTTGCCTTCTTCAGTCCAGTTGAAAGTGGCCTTTCCCTTCATCATGTTCACAATGTGGCGAGTCTTCTCAGAAAAGTTAGGGATGAACCTTCATAAAAAATCTACCTTTTCGAAGAAAGAGTGAACTACAATCTTATTGGTAGGCAGGGTAAGCTCCTGGATGGATTTGACTCTTTCTGAGTCAATCTTTATACCTTCTTGGGATATAATGTGTTTGAGAAGTTTTCCTTTTGTTACTCTAAAAATAGACTTTTGGAGATTTAGAGAAATGCCATTCTGGCGACATCATTCTAGCACTTGTTACAAATGGTGCACATGATCAGGATGATGCTTGGAAAAGACTGTTAAATCATCAAGGTACACCATAATGAACTTATCCATTTCATCTTTGAAAGCAAGGTCCATTACTCTCTAAAAGGTGGCACTAGCATTTATCAAGCCAAATGGCATTCTTCGATATGCAAAGGTGCCCCAAGGTGTGGTGAAGGCAGTCTTATGCTGGTCTACTTCACCAACTTCTACTTGATTGTACCCTAAGAAACCATCCAGCATTGATAACATCTCTGAACCAGTCACCGTCTGAAGGACTTGATCCATGATGGGCAGAGGGTAGTTATCCTTTAAAGATGAATGATTCAAATTTTTGAAGTCCACATAGAGGCAAATTTTGCCATTCTTTTTTCTCATAGGAATTATGTTGGAAATCCATGTAGAATGATGGATTGGGAAAATTAGTCTAGCATTCAATATTTTTTGTATTTCAGACAGAATAGTACTTGATATTTTTGGATTGTACTGCCTAGATTTGTGCTTGTAAGGCACTGAATCACCCTTGAAAGAAATTTCATGGCAAATTTCCTCAGGCCTGAGCAATTTTAGATCATCATAGGAGTATGCCAAAACATCCATGTAGTGGCAAAGCAGGTCAGCAAATTTGAGTCTCTCCTTCAGAGTGTAGCACTTCCCAATGTTCACCATTTTGGGATTTTTCTTGGTATCCAAATTCATTTGATCAAACTCCTAGGAGGAGCTTGAATCTTTTTGTTGTTGTTTGATGAACCTGTCATGCTTGTCAAATAGCTTCTCAAAGGAAACCAAGCTTTTTGAGATTTTATTCCCTTTAAGTTGCAAGAATTCTTCACCTGCGTCTGGACTTGTTTCAGGGGCTGGTTCACTATCTTCGAAGTAAAGTTGTTCAAAGTTGTCTTTTTATTCCAGGAAGGCAATGATTTGGTTGTCACTATTGAACACTTGCCAATAATTGGCATTGTCAAGCACACTTAATCGAAATACCAGTTTGATAATGTACTTGTCTCCCTTAAAATATGAGTGAGGAACTAGAAGAGTTACTAAAATAGCCAATGCATTAGCTCAGTCATTGAATTCCCTAGGTATTACAGAGATACTGAAAGCATCAAAGCTTTTAATTTGATCCCAAATGAGATTGCGCTAATGATGTAATATTTTTTTTAGTTTGGTACAGGTTCTTCACCTAACAAACTACCAGCTCGGCATCTCCTTTGGCATGAAGGAGTTTGACGCCCCTATCTTGAGTGGCATTCAATCCAAGCAGTAGAGATTCGTACTCAGCAGTGTTGTTGGTGTTATTGAACTACAGCTTGTATGAAGAAGAAAAAATATCTCTTTGAGGAGATATTAACACAATCTCAGGTCCTGAACCAGTAGAAGAATAACTGCCATCAAATTCTAGTATCCATACGTTATCAAGAACTATTTTTACCTTAGATTTTTCTTCATTTAGAGGGGAGGATTCTTCTGCACTTATACTGCATTCTACTAATCGTTTTGTTGTTTTGTCTGAAATGATTTTCAGATTATCATCTTCAGGAGCTTCATCAAATGCCTCATAAACCTCCTCTATGGACAAGAAGTAATTACCCATGCCTGAAGACTCAAACAAAATTTGAGCTTCAGGCGCTGATTTTTGAGTGACCACATATTTTGCTTCCTTTTCAGGGAGTAATCTCTGTATGATGCCTTTGACTGAGATCCTCACCTAAGACAGGGCCATACTTAACTCACCACCAACATTCTTACAAAAAAATTTCCCAAGAAGAATGTCGTAGGAGGCTAGGACATCGACCACCAAGACTGTCATCTTGATTCTCTTGTCCAAGAATGCTACAAATGCAAATTGGGCATCCCTAATTTGTCCCAACAGTGGCACTTGTTTATTCTCCATAGAGAAATATCTCCCAAATGTCTTGGTCAGTGTGAGACCAAGGGATTCAACTACTTAAATGGGCATGACATTGTCAGATGCACCTGAATATATGAAGCAATTGTTTAACTGGTATCTATTTATCAGTAAAGAGACATAAAATGGTTGTGTCCTCTCGAGAGTAGCCAGAGGAGCAATGACAAGGTTATTCCAAGTGGATGTGGGAGTCACCTTTGGAATAATTCGTCTTATACGGACAAATTTATTCTTTACACATTGAACTAATTTATCCAATTGCTCAGAGTTGGATTGCAGAAATTCAAATTCAGACATTTAAATTTTAGTTTTCTTAACATGGTCAAGTATGTCAAATGTCTGAAATGAATTATGAACAGGGGAAGGGAGTTCATCCTTCTGGTTTTTAGGAGGGGGAGGACTGATTTTTGAATTTAAAGTTGAAGGTGAAGGTGTACTTGAGGTACTTACTTTTTTATTACTCACTAGGTCCTTTGGCTGGAAAGGTAGAGAAGTTTCTCGTTTGGCAATTGAAATTGCAGGCTGAGCTCGCTCTTTTATTTTTTTCTTATCAGCTTGCTGGGCTAACTAGTTTTTAGATAGGGTGAATACAGCATATGATCTATAAACTGCTTTACCTTCACTTCTGAGTTCATCTTGGTAATTCAGGAAACCATTGTTGGAGTCGCCAGCTAATTTTTCTTCTCCCTCTGTGAAGAGATTAGCATCATCTTTTGGGTTCAACTCAGGCTAGAAGGAGAAATCTGATTCTACTTCAAGATATCTAACTGCTAAATTGGTTAGAGGTGCTTTAGTAACAAGTTTCTCCTATGGGAGAGGAAGGCAATTTGGCTGCCCTTGATTCCTGGTAACATTGTCTTGGTATGACTGATTAGGGAATGTCCTCCTTGGTATATATTTGTACGAAGGAGCAGAAGACATCCCTTGTGCCATTTGCTTTCTAAGAGCTAGCAACTCATTTTCTAGCTTCTGCACTATTAGATCAATGGTGCCTGTAGGTGAGTATTTAGAAGATAGAGAAGATTTACCTCTGTTACGATCTCTCCTTATCTTTTTTGCCAAGATAAGGTCATCTTCCACCTCAGTGGCCAAATCTTGAGCAGCAGCAAGGTCTATGTGGCTATCCTGTCTCAACAAAAAACTCACTTCAAGAAACTAAAAATTGATAAAAAAAATATTTAAAGTTCTCAAGGGTTGGCTGAGCAATTGTAAGAATCTTGTTCCTCAGCTTGTCAAATTTGGCTATGAAATCCCTCATAGGTTCATGAGGTTTCTTCTTCACTTGTGTGAGCTGAGCAAGTAGGGCATGTGCATCTTCTACAAGCTTGAACCTGGCTTCAAATTTAGCTTTAAGAGTGTTTCAGTCAGTCACAAATTGAGCCTGTAAATGGTAGAGCCAGTCTGCAGCAGCGCCTTGTAATGTCTCTACAAATAGCCTGACTGCCACATCCTCATATTCTACGCCTATCACACCATAGGCTATGCTAAAAGCTACAATGTGTTCATCAAGATGAACTCTCCTATCACCAAATAATTTGAGAAAATTCTTCCTTGAACTGTGTGGTAGCTCATGTAGAGGTGGGGTTAAATTGAGTGGGCCAAAAGAGTTACCCCAAGGGCCTTGAACCGCCATGATTTAATTATAGAAAGTGGAGATAACAAATCTAGGTGGAGTATGGATAGGTAAAGCTCTGCTAATGACAAAAAAAGAAGCTTTACCTTATATTGGTGACTTGATATTGGTAGGAAGAAGACTCCTAGTTCATTGAACTTGAAGTTGTGGAGGAAACAAATCAAAATTACCTTGTTGCACCAACTCAAAAATAGGGTCAGAAACACCTTGGGATCTCTGGCTTCTAATATAGCATCGAGTTTCCAGATTGTAGGATAAAAATAGAAAAGAACTGGCCCTGCTTCATCTTGAAGCTTGAGGCTTCAAACTATGCGCTCTTCCCCAGCGAAGTCACCAAAAACTGTTGGGTGAATATTTTGTCACCAGCTAACTAATGGGCAAAATAGGTTACTTCAACCACAGCATAAGGAGATTGATCGGCCAAGTGTGTAGATTTACCACATCAAAAGGGGACAAATATCTCCTCTCATCGAGGGGAGGTTCCCTATAACTTATGGGGAGCTATATACTATATATATAATTAAAAAATAACAATCAGAGGTAGGACAACACCATCTATCTCTCTTTTTTTAGAGATGATATTCACATATCAAAGGAAAAATCCTAGTAAAATTACTGGAGGTACTTCTCTTCTTTCAGAAGTGTTCTTCAGTAAACAGCAAGAATCCTATCTAGTGGTAAAAATAACTAAAACAGGGTGCAATAACCAGCAGACTGAGATGTAGCACAAAGTCTCCACCTCAACTGCCAAAGAGTGAAATACAAAGGATAATGGGGGCACAAAGTCGTTCCAAGATCCTTTACATAGAAAGAAACTAAAAACACACACACTAAATATAATTGTGGCAGCACAAAGTCTCTCCACAGTTGGCTTCAGGACACCTTCCTAATTACTTCCACTAGTTCTGCTTATTTCATTAAAATAGACAAGAATGTATTCAAGAAACAGACATAAAAATAATCTCCTAAATGACACAAACTATAACAGCACAAAGTCTGAAAGTAACATGCTTTTTCATTCATATAAAGAAATATGATTAACAATCTGAGCTCAAAGTCTCAGTAATTGCATTTCAATTTTGGTAGAGTTTTGCTTCTATAACAAAAACATCTCTCGTGCATAAAATAAGAGATTACAATGTATAGCAGCCAAGAAAGACTTGGCGCTTTGTTTCATGGAATGGCCCATGCTGCATTCAATGCCTTGAATGCATTTTTAGTTTTGTCAAGGGGCCATGCTAGAACAGGACCTCTGCCTTAACTGTGGCATGTTGATTCATCTCAAATGTCTCCTCTAAAGTATAAGCCATCCAGTCTTCTTCCTGATATTGGCACAACTGTCCACTTTGTCTTTACTCCATGGAGAAAATCAAGCCGCATCCTTGAGTGGTTGTACGCATAGATGCTACTTGGTGGACTGTTCCACCTACTGAAATAACTCCCTTGTATATATTTCAATATCTCCTATAACTTTCCCTTCTTTCTTGTTGCAATTTGAGTTCTCGGGCTATATTTTTCTTTTTAGCTGGCTTTTTTGGCTCCTTCTTCCACTGGTCACTGAGTTTGTTTTCAGGGTCCGCATCATATTTGAAAATCAACAAATATTTCATTATCTTGAATTTGACGTCCACAGGGACGTCACTGGTTGTTGGTCGCTTGAACCACTTTGAACCATGAACCCTTGAACCATGAGAGTTCATTGGTTCATTGGTTCAACGGTTCGGGTGGTCTTATCGGCTCCTTGGTTCCATCGCTCCTTGGTTCATTTATCTTCCTGGTTCATTCACCTTCTTGCCTCTTCAGTTGAAGCTTTTTTGAACCTTTGAACTTTGATCTTTTTTGGTTCAAAGTTCAATGGTTCATTCTCTTTCTCATAATCCTTTGGTCCTTCAAAGTTTTTGGATCCTTTTCTTCTTTGTTGAACCTATTGAACCTTTTAACTTTGAACTCTTTTAGTTCAAGGTTCAACGGTTCAATGGTTCATTCTTTTTTCTTCAAATCTTTTATTTTTCTAAGTCTCTCGATCTTTGAAATTCCTTTGGCTTTCTGTCTTTGGAACACCCCGAAGGGAAGGTGTCCCTTCGGGCTTTGAGAAAAGTCCATTTCATGGTCGCCGAGAGTCCCCTACAAGGGTACCTACCCTTCGGGGTCCTTCGGGCAGCCTTCTTCTTCAAATCCTTCAAACATTTTGTCTGAAGGAAATCTTCCTTTGCTTTTGCCGCTTTTCATCAAGCCTTTGAACATTCCTTCGGACAAAATGTCTGAAGGAATTCACTTGTAAAATTACGCCGTGGAAAATCCTTCCAAAAAATATCTTTTGTTCCATTTTCCCTCTGCAAGGGCACTTGTCCTTCAGGGTTTGGGACACCTTCCTTTGAACCTTCTGATTGAACCAACGGTTCAACGGTTCAATCATTTGTTTGAAGCCTTCTTTCATTTAAGTCTTTTGATCTTATTGAACTCGTTGAACCTTTGAACCTGTTGAACCATTTTGGTTCAAGGTTCAACGGTTCATTCTTTACTCTTCAAAGCCTTCCTTTCTTCTAAGTCTTTTGAAGTCGTTGAACTTGTCGAAGCGCTTAACTCTTCAAGTCTGTCGACGTCGTTGAACCTTTGAACCTGTTGAACCTTTGAACCTTTGGGAGCCGGGTTCAATGGTTCAATGGTTCAATCCTTGGTTTGAAACTTGTTGATGGACTTTTTGGTTGAACCTCAGCGTTGAACCAACCTTGAAATTGCCTAAGTGTTGGGAACTTGTTTCTTTGTAAGAGCTCGCCTGTTGAAGTCATTGAACTTGTTGAACCTATGAGTCCCTTAGCTGAAAAAGCTTGAATCAATGAAGAATTTGAATACTCATAACTTTTTTTTTAGAAGGGAGGAGAGAATTTTGCCCTGCAGGACCAAAATAGTTCATATGTTGTCCCCAAAAATGAATGACACATTTTGGGAACAACACAATAGATGGAATTGAAACAGGGGTTTGGTGACACAAAGTATTAAAATAGTGTTGTAGGGAAACCGGGTTGTTGTCCAAGAAAGTGGCAAAATTGGGGTCACCCTGGGGAACAATATGATACATACTACAAGCCTCTAAATGGTGAGGAGAGTTCTCCGTGTCTGATATATATTCCATGGATGAGGGGGTAGAAGAGATCAGATAGTCAATGGATAGGTCCTAACTTGATAGATTCTTTTTTTGATGATGGGTAAGAACCATATAAGGCAAAGGAAGAAGACAACAATCTTCAAACAAAGAGAAAGCAAGAAAATAATCAAGGAAATCCAACACACACTAAACTACGTTAAAATCATGTGGTTAATTAATTATCTCACTTTTGGCTTATGCCTTAATTTGGAAGATTGTGTGAAATAAATTTGGCTTGTAGACCAGGTCCTAGATAAGCCGTCTATGGATAGTTTCAGGTTAAGTTTTGGTGCTCAAAAATAATCTGTACTGGATTAGGTATGTGGCTTGGTACTTGGGGCTTTCTCCCCTCACTTTACACTCTCGAAGTTGAGCCAGAATGCTTAGCCTATATACGTTTATCCAGGGCTTATACTCAGCTACAGAACTGAGTGGGTCCTCCTCTTGGTAATGACCTCCAAGTAGGATCATCAGGTAGGGTAAGGTGATCTGTTGTGTGATGAAATCCCAATTGAGCCTTGTCTCAGGGATGTTTAGATGTTTGATTGTGTTGTGGTTTGGTTTGTGTAACATATGTGAACTATGATTCAATTATGTTTCCTTTACTTTAAGCTATGTGAGCTAAGAGAAATGGGTAAGCAATGAATGCAGTAACTTTTAAACCAAAATAAAATTTTAGTTTCAATAATGAACACAGAATAGGGATAGAAGAATTCAAATGCAAATTACAATAGAATAAATGGTAGCAGGCCCCACCGAGCGTGCCAGAATATTTATAGCTAATTTTAAACTTATATTTCAAGAAAGAAAGAAAAAAAATTGATGTGGGTGTGGTAGGAATACTTGGTGTTTGATGTGCGCACATTGAATCTAGACAATTTTGGAGATATCCTATTTGTCTTGGGAGGAATACCTACGTATAAGACAACACTAAGAAGATTTGTTTGTTATCCAAGTAGCTGAGTGGATTTCCTAGTGCTAGCTAGATCTCGCAAGTGAGCTTTTTTAGGAGTTGTCAATCCATGTCTTATACAATCAAGTTGGAAAATTGAAAGGATATATGCTTGCATCAATTAAAGAAAGATTACCAAAATTGATTACAAGAAAGCTTGATAAAAGAAGTATGCTTAAATGATAAATATAGAAAGAGGTAGGTGAATACCTTTGCTAAGTGGTTGGGGACTGATTCAAAAAATCAAGGTGTCTGTAAATAGACAAGGACACAAAAAATGAGATTTGGTTGGGTGTAAGGATCAGAAATTACTTGCTATAAAATCTATCACACAATGGCTATCGGTAGTCA
The DNA here is from genome assembly GCA_037957365.1 of Torreya grandis. Classification (NCBI taxonomy): domain Eukaryota; kingdom Viridiplantae; phylum Streptophyta; class Pinopsida; order Cupressales; family Taxaceae; genus Torreya; species Torreya grandis. Next base: position 512,851 of record JARHVA010004980.1, read on the forward strand.
GGGTGACCGTCGGTGGTTAGGTAACCGTCGGTGGTTGAACAGATCATTGGTGGTTGAGCCAACCGTCAGTGGTTACTATGTAAAGATCTGGGCTGGAAAGATGGCTGACTGATGGGATTCCAAAGTTGGATCCCAAAAATTTGGTTGATGTTGGGCTAACTATAAAAGGAAAATAGAGTAATTGAATACCAAAAAACAAGTACTTACCTCTTAGATCGTTGGTTGGATGAATGGTTAAAGCAGATTGTTAATTGGATTATTGGAGGGAGATTGGAGAAAATTTGGTAGAGTAACGGTGTCTCGTTGTTTATTGATGGAATGGTAGCAAGTTAGCTCCCTGTCATGAATGATGAAATGCTAGAATGTTGATGACATTGGTTGACTTGCAAAAAGAGATTCTAGATATACGAGATCTTGATAGTAATTATAGATAGATTTCACATCCAGGTTCTTTCTCTTTATAGGCAAAAGTAGGAGTTGTAACAAGGTGTGAATTGCACTATCTAATTTGTGAATCATCCATGCAAAGGCTCACAACAAGATTTAGACAACTTAAGTTTAAGGAAGCCAAGTGCGGGTGAATTCATGTAAAAGGTTCTAATAGTGGAACCTGACTAGCGGTGGTCAAGGTGACCATCGGTGATCAGCATGATTTTTGATAGTCGAGGCTAAAGGTTGAAATAGGAGAAAAGGGATAAAAGGGTAATATTGAGTTAGTTAAGCCAAACTAACTATAAATGAGTTAGGTCAGGGGTTAGAGGTTTGAATGGTCCCAAGAGGGTCCTAAGGTAGTCAATGGGATTACGACATTCAGAATTGTGATGTGCAACTTTTTGGTGTCTACATAAGGAAAGCTAATTTTGAATGATTTTGGGATTAGATCCCCCTGAGACGTAATGAAAAAGAGGCCTACCCTTTATCTATGTGTTGTAAATGATCCATCAAAATACAGAGTAGAATTTTGATTTTTGAGGTCTGTTTCAATGATGGTCATTATAGATTCATCAAAAAATTGGAATGTGAGTGGCTTTGTGTCTGTCAGGGGTGCTTCAGCATGTTGATCTGCAAGACCCTGCCCCTTGATAGATTTTTGGTTCACATATTCTATCTCAAACTTGCTAAGTAGCATGATCCATTTGGCCCTGCAGCCTTGGAAAGCTATTTTGGATAGTAGATACTTGAGCGGATCTACTTTTGAAATGACCATGGTTTTATTGTTCAACATGTAGTGGTGCAATTTTTGAGTTATGAATACCACAGCTAGATAAGCTTTTTTAATGGGCATATAATTGTGTTCATATGCAACCAATGTATAGCTTAGATAGTACACTGCATGCTCTTTTTTGTTGTCATCTTGTTGAGCTAGAAGTGCCCCCAGAGCATTATCAGTAGATGATAGATATAAAAAAAATGGTTTCCCTGGTGTAGGAGGTAATAAAACTGGTGGATTCACTCGATAGTCCTTTAGTTGTTGAAAAGCTTTCTAACATTTGTCATCCCAATGAAATGTTACACCCTTCTTCAATAGATGTGTAAATGGATAGCACTTGTTGGCCAATTGAGATATGAAACGTCTGATGGATTAGATCTTGCCCTATAAACTGTGAAGTTGTTTCAGACTAGTTGGTGGCGATATTTTTGTTATGACCCATAATTTGGCAAGATCGACTTCAATGCCCCTGTGAGACATAATGAAGCCAAGCAATTTGCCTAATGTGAATCTAAAAACATATTTATTAGGGTTGAGCCTGACTTTGTATTCATGCAGTATCTCAAATATCCTCCTCAATGTTGTTGGATGATCAGTTGTGGTCTTTGATTTGCCTAATATATCATCGATGTAGTCTTCGACAATGTCATGCATCATATCGTGAAATATGACTGTCATGGCTCTTTGATAGGTGGCCCATATGTTCTTGAGACCAAATGACATAACCTGATAATAGAATGTTCCCCATGAAGTGGTGAACGTTGTTTGGTGTTGGTCTTCTGGGGTGATCCTGATCTGATTGTAGCTTGAAAATCCATCCATCAATGAAAGCATCTCATAACATGTTGTGGAGTTGACAATCATGTCAATGTTTGATAGAGGAAATTCATCCTTAGGGTAAACTTTGTTTATGTCATGAAAATCAGTACAAATTATTATTCCTTTTGGATTTTTGTTGATGGGTACAACATTGAAAATTCATTCAGAGTAGTCTATTGGCCAAATACATCTTGCTTCTAAGAGCTTTTCCAACTCTTTATTTACTAATACAACAATATGAGGATGCATTTTTCGTAAATTTTGCTTCACAATCTTGGCATCAAGTTGTACCACAAGGTGGTGAATAACCAAGGCAAGGTCCAAACTAGGCATGTCAGAGTAGGCCCACGCAAAGATATCAATAAATTCCTTCAAAAGGGTTGTAAAGACTTCACATTCCTCCTCAGTGAGGGATGTGCCTAATTTAATCCATTTAGGGTCTACTAGAGTCCCAATGTTTACCTCTATTGTGTCTTACACTAGAAGGGTTGAACCATCTTCAAGAATAGTGAGCAAAGATTTGAACTAGTTGGCAATGTTAGAGTCCTCTGTTAGGACTGGTTCTTCGAGTTCTCCTAAACATGATGAATCATAATCCCCTAATGGGAGATATGTTCATGTGACAAAAAAATTTGGAAACTCCTGTATGATTTGATTGAAGTCTTATTGTTCTTCAAGACTGAATCTAGATCCATAGACAATGTCATCATTGTTGGTTTCCTGGATGATTTGATCAAAAGCATGTTGCTCTTCAAAGCTAAACTCAGACCCATAGACAAGTTCGTCGTTGGTGGTCTCCTTGTCTAAATTTGAAGAAGGCTGAACACCCCCGTCTAATGGTGCCTAAAATAAGTTTTCACCACTAGACTGTTCTTTATCTTTACTATTTTCCTGGTTAGAAAGCACCTCCAAGAGGTTTTCACTTTCGGACCTCAATGTTTTATTTAATTTCTTTTGGCTAAGGGTGTTCACTCACTCTCCAAAATAGGCTTCAAGATTCAATGTAATTGAGAACCCTAATTTATGGTCTCCCAATGGAACATTGTCCCTAAGGCCTAAAAATTCACAGAAAGCTTCGTCATTCTGAAAATCATCAATTGGCAGGTTGGATTCTTGTTGGTCCCAGTGTATCAGTTGGAGATAATATAATGGTAGTGGATTATGATGAATGACTAGTCGAAGGGTACAAATGGCATTATTTTCAAACAGATTGGTTCAGGGTAAGTCATGGAATAGGCTATGACAAACTTTGCTTCACTGTCGACATTGTCATCACTAGTCATTGGTGATGGAACTCGAATAAGATACGTGGGGTCACCCCCAAACAGTTTAAATCCAGGTCCATAAGTTCCTTTGTACTTAGTAATAGAAACTGGCTCAAGTGCTCCCTATTCATTTGGCCGAAGGCCTCCTTCATAGTCTTGATTCTACATGATCATATTAGGAATAAGATATTTTGCATTTTTTTAACAGTCGACCAGCTTGTCATTGTACAACCATGATACATCTCCTTTGAGAGGGTCCTATTCTTGGATAGATGCCAGTATAAATGTGACAGGTCCTAGATTGTAAAGTTTACCTTTGCCCTTTTTTTGCCATTCCATACGAAGTGGTTTAGCTTGAGGTCTTCCAAAGGACTTTGGGTTCTGTGGAAGCTTTTCAATGTGAAAGGTGTCATGAGTCAAATACTCTACTAGGCCATTCGTTGAGATGGTATAATGATTGGATGCTTCAAGAGGTGGCATGTGGGAAAGTGAATCAAGGGTATCAGGGTCAATGCAGTTGTCCTCTAGTAAATCAAAGACTATTTTTTTCCCTTGTCCTGCTTGGAAACTAGATTCGTGCCGAAATGGTAATTGTAACTCTTGAACTTGACCTCTAGATGTTTACAATACTCGTATGGATGTAAATCTCCTAGAATATAAACTTTCATTCTTGAATAGGATAACTTGATACATTGGTGCAATGTTGATGGGACTGCACGAATCTCATGTAACCAAGGTCTACCCAGAAGCATATTGTATCACAATTCAAGATCAAGCACATTGCAAAGTGTATCATGGGTCAAGGGTCTAAGGATAATCAGCAAGCTAATAGTGCCCTGTGATTCTCGCTCTTCATTTTCGTAGGCTTTGAGGGTGATTGGTTATGCTTGGATATCTATTTTTGTGTACCCAAGAATCTTGATGAGCTTTAGAGACACTATGTTTAGGCCCGATCCATTGTCTATAAGGACGTATTTCACTTTGTGTCACTTTTTATAAACTTTGATGTATAATGGATTATTGTGAAAAGAGCCAAAGGATAACATATCGCTTTGGTTGAAGGTTACTTGTTGGGTTGGAGCTAGGTGTCCAACCAAAGCTTGAAATTTGTCAAGGGATATATCATTTAGAACTATGGATTGACCAAGGAACTTTGTCAAGATGTTTTTGTGGATTTTTGACTTATGCAACAAATCTAAAATGGAGATTTATGATGGCATCTTTTGTAATTGTTCCACAATGTCAAACATCTTTTCTTGGATAGTGGTGAATGGTTTGTTCCAATGTAGAATGGTTGGTTGGATGATGGGTGAAGTGGTAGATGGTTATAAGCCTGGTATGGTAATCTTTGACCTCTGAGTTATGATTACACACTCAGGATTAGATACAAGACCATTATTGGTAGCAAATGATGGTGGACTGGGACCAGATAGGATAAGTCTCGATTGTCGATGCACTTGTGTGTGGTCACAAACTAACGATGAGTTATCAGTATAAGGTCCTAACATGGGAATCCCTACTTGTTGGTTTTCCTGTGTGAAATCCCAGGGCAAGGAAAGATTACTAGAATGGTTTGGTTGGTTGGGTATGACTAGCAATGATCTTGTCTGATTGGTACTTGGTCTTAGATTAATGGAAATGGTATTAACACAACCTCCTACAATATGGCCTATAATTGAGTTGTAGTCATGTGCAACTGCATGATAGGTATGTTGGTTGTTATCGTTTTGATCTTGGTATTTTGACATTGTTAGTTTTGTTATTGATTTTGTTGAGTATGTTGGTTCAACCTTGGTTGTTGATATTGTTGTTGTTAATGTTGCACTGGGCATTGTTGTTGTTGTGATGGTTGGTTGTTATGTTGGGGGAAAAGATTATAATAAATGTCGAGGCTCTAATTAGAAGTGGAAGCTCCACGATCTAATGTGATCTCTCCATTTTCCAACATACTCTGAATTACATGTCTAATTTTCACACAACGTTGCATATTATGGCCATTGACCCTATGAAAATCATAAAATTGTTTTTCCCTATACTAGTCTGGCATGTTAGCACCCTCATGAAATTGCTCTTTCAAAATAGGCCATCTAATCAAGTTAGTTGTTGCAAGCATGTGAAAGAATGATTCTATGGGCTCTCTAAGATTAGTAAAAGCATAACGAGTAGGCATGTTTCTCCTTTGAGGAGGAGGGGTTTGCAAAGGCATGGGTTACTGCGTTTGTTACATTTGTTGTGTTGACCTAGGTTGTTGTACATGTTACAATTGCTAAAGAGGTTTTGGGGTAGGAATAAGGTGGAAAGGCGACGTACGCTGAGCAAATGGTGTTTGCACCATTTGGACATGTCGTGACTCTGTTACTCCATTTCCTACAAAATTCTTGTTGTGGTTGAATTGCTTGGGTATGTTATTGTTATTGCCTTGTGCCGGTTGTGACACTTGTGATTGGACTAGATGTTGGTTTTGACCACTATTCTGGTTTTGGTTATGACCATTGTTCTAATTTGATGAGGTTAGTTTAATGATCCCTTTGTTGATAAGGGCTCTCTCAATTACCAAACATTTTTCAATGATTTCTTTGAACGTATGTGCACACTACAACTCTAGATAGTAAGATATCTCACTATGTAAATTTTTGGTAAACACAGCAATAAACCAGAAGTAAACACAGAATTAAACCAGAAGTAATAAGTAACTAGAAATCAGAAAGAGCAAAGAATAGGTGATACGATAAACAATACAATCTTGTATTATACTCTTCCAGAAAGAAATACAATGAAGAAATCACACTCTTCTCACACCTCTTGGGTGTACAGTAATTCTCCCTCAAGAGTTCTCTCTCTCAATCAATTACAACCAACTTAACATTGAGTTGTTCCCTCCAAGTGACAATCAAATCAACCGTTGTTGCCTACTCTCACACACACACATACAGCAGATCTCCTTGATCTTGCACCTTGCAGATCTAACAGATCTTGCTTACCTGTATACCTGTATACCTATAGATCTTCCTGGTCTTGCACTCTTGCAGACCTTCTAGATCTTACACTTGAAGGATCTAATCCTTTAGTCCTTGATTACAATACAGCCCCATGGGTCTCTTAAATAGATCCCAAACCAAACAATAATTAGAAACGCAAACTCAAGACTAAAATTAGTCTTTACATGCAAACTGATTGTTCGTCTAAAATTAAAACAGTTCTGGAAATGCACAGACGATCAATGTCGATCCCTGTCTGACCGATGTCGGTGATACTGTCGATGTCGGTTACTGTGTAGCTGAAGATATGACCGATGTTGGTTGGCCTGACCGTCGTCGATTACTGTAACACTCAACAACCTCCACATTTGCATACATGTGAAGCTTTTAGCTCCATAACTTAACAATCTCTCACTTAGAGATAAACAGCAGCACCAGTACCAATACCTGTACCTGTACCTGTACAGCAACATCCTCTAATTTGTTTCTGGCTTGTATCTCCATCTTCAAGTTTAATCTTGAAGACCAACAAAAGTTGAATGAAGATTCAACTTCTCATTTGTTCCTGACTTTGTTAACATACCTGCAGGGTTCCTATCCGTATGGATCTTTTCCAACTTCAATTGTCCATCCTCCAATACATGTCTAATGAAGTGGTACCTAAGCTATATATTTCTGGTTCTTGAATGAAAAGTTGAATCCTTTGCCAAATGAATTGCTCTTTGACTATCATTGTACAATTTGTAACTCTCTTGCTCCTTTCTCAACTCTTCCATGAATCGAGTCATCCATATCATTTCCTTGTTAGCCTCTATGACTGCAACAACCATCTGCAACTCTGAAATCTAGCTAACGTCATTCCACCAACAATGAACACATATCCTGTGGTGCTTCTCCTGCCATCTAAGTCACCTGCCATATCTGAATCTACATACCCATGTAGAGAAGTGTTTGACCCTGCATAGCATAAACACTACATACAGTAGCAGGATAATGTAGCTAATATTATCCAACTTGAGAAAATAAGCACAATGGTCACATTGGCATTGACTAAAGCCATGCTCTGTCATAAACCTGTCAAACCTCAAACACCATTGTCTTGCAGCTTGCTCAAGACCATATAACCTGGCCTTCTGTCTCACCTATCCATTCTCTCCTTTTTTTAACCTGTAAATTCATTCATTTTTTAGTGCTTTCTTTCCAGTTGGCAACTCTACCAAATCTCACGTTTGGTTCTCTTCCAAAGAATTAATTTCCTCATTCATGCCATGCTCCCACTGTTTCCTAGATTCTACCTGCATTGCCTCTTCAAAACTTTCTGATTTTCCACCATCAGTGAGCAACAAATAGTATAAAGAAGGGGAATAACGAATTTGAGGCTTACTTACCCTTTCGAATCTCCTCATGGGTGTTTGAGACTCATTGACAGCTTGTTGTCTGCCCAAATTTCGTTCTAACAGTGACCAATCTCGGTCATCTCTAGCTGACCTCGGTCTGCACCCGATCGATGTCGTTTCCACCTGATCGCCAACGTCGGTTCCCTGACCGACGTCGGTGTCCACCTGCCCGACATCACCGACTTTGGTCTCCACCGGACCGACGTCAGTTCCTGCCTGATCACCGACGTCAGTCTCTGTGTTTTCCTGTGAGTGGTGATTTTTACCCGCGAGCTCATTTTGGATCATAACCTTGTCCAAATCAATATTGTCTTGCTCAGAATTATTTAGCCTCTTGAGTTGATCACTGTCCATCACCTTCTACTTGAAAATCAAGGCTTTTCAGTTCTTAACATTTGACTTAAGAACATGCATTCCCTTCTCACTCATGTGACCAAGCCTACAGAGCCACATCTTTGCATCTACATCTGAAGTAGATAAAATATAAGGAGAATCAGTAATACAAGTAGGTAGATAAAGTGTACCTACTTTCTTACCTCTTGCTAATACAAGTGCACCTTTGAAAACTCTCCAAGATTCCGCTGTGAGAGTTACTGTACAACCCTCATCACCCAACTTTCTTACAAAAATTAGACTTCTCTTCAGGATGGGAACATGCATGACATCCTTCCACACCCATGTGTTACCAGTCTACAATTTCAGCTACACTTTCCCTTTGCCAACAATTTGACAAGGCTCACCATCCCCTAAATAAATTTTGTCAAAGTCTCCATGGATATAATCATGAAAAAAAAAATTATTTGGGGTTGCACGGAAAGAAGCACCAAAATCTAAAACCCAAGATTCTACTTTATCCAAAGAAAATATAAGAGCATCCCATGCAACAATACCTGCATCATTTGCTTCTTTATTTTTTTCATGCTGATCTTCTACCAACCAACAATCTTTCTTTGCATGCCCTTTCTTTCCACAATTCTAGCATGTTATACTTCTATTTCTGGATTTGGATCTACTGCCTATCTTTGACATTGATTTCCCTTGCTCTTCTCACTTTGTCATCCCCTGCTTTCAACACTTAAAGCATTACCTGATGTTTTCACTGTGTTTTTCCTGTGAATTTCTTCATTCAAGATTACACTAACAACATCATCAACTTTCAAGATATTTGAAGCAGACACAGTATTACTAACTGCCATTACCAAACTATTCCAACTTTCAGGTAAAGAGCATAAGATTAAGAGAGCCTTAATTTCATCATCAAAAACTATTTTGACTGAATTTAACTAGTTTACTAAACCATGGAAATCACTAAGATGACTATATACTGATCCACCTTCCTGCATTTGCAAATTAAATAATTGCTTCATAAGAAATACCTTATTCGACACTGAGGGTTTTTCATATAAATTTGCCAAAGATTCCATTAACTCTATTGTTGTCTTTGCCTGTGATAAGTTAGAAATCACAGACGATGCCAGGCTCAACCTTATAGATCCCAGAGCCTTTCTATCAAGAACATTTCATTCTTCATCTTGCATATCTGCGGGCTTACTTGCAACCCCACCCAACGGTAAGTACAGATCTTTCTGATACAGATAATCTTCTATTTGCATCCTCCATAATTGATAATTCTTGCCATTAAATTTCTCTATTCTTAGCTTACTTTCTTCTACCATTGTTTTACTCTCATTCAAATAGAAACCCGTGTGAGTGAACCTGTAATCAACAAACACTAACGTGCTCTACCACTTGTTAGTGAACCTAGCTCTGATACCAACTGTTAGGATCTTCTTTAGAATACAATTGATTACCTTTGTATAAGCAACTAAACACGAAATTAAACCAGAAGTAATAAGTAACTAGAAATCAGAAACAGCAAAGAATAGGTGATACGAGAAACAATACAATATTGTATTATACTCTTTCAGAAGGAAATACAATGAAGAAATCACACTCTTCCCACACCTCTTGGGTGTACAGTAATTCTCCCTCAAGAGTTCTCTCTCAATCAATTACAACCAACTTAACACTGAGTTGTTCCCTCCAAGTGACAATCAACTCAATCGTTGTTGCCTACTCTCACACACACACATACAGCCACATACAGCAAATCTCATTGATCTTGCACCTTGCAGATCTAACTGATATTGCTTACCTGTATACCTGTAGATCTTCCTAGTCTTGCACTCTTGCAGACCTTCTACATCTTACACTTGAAGGATCTAATCCTTTAGTCTTTGATTACAATATAGCCCCATGGGTCTCTTAAATAGATCCCAAACCAAATAATAATTAGAAACGCAGACTCAAGACTAAAATTAGCCTTTACATGCAAACTGACTGTTAGTCTAAAATTAGAACAGTTCTGGAATCGCACAGATGATCGATGTCGATTTCTGTCTGACCGATGCCGGTCGACTCCTGACCGATGTCGGCGATACTGTAAATGCCGGTTACTGTGTAGCTGAAGATATGACCGATGTCGGTTACTGTAACACTCAGCAACCTCCACATTTGCATACCTGTGAAGCTTTTAGCTCCACAACTTAACAGTAAGATATCTCACTATGTAAATTTTTGGTAAACACAGCAGTTAGTTGTTTATCTGATAGACTATGGGTAAATCGCCTTGCAAGGGCTCTCCATCATTGCAAATAGCTTGTGAAGCTTTCCCCTGCATTCTGTTTTGCTTGTGTTAAGTCGACCAATGAAATATCGTGCTCGATATTTTAAGAAAAATGTTGCACGAATTTGTCTGAAAGATCATCGAAATCAAAAACTGAATTCTTTGGTAACTTCAGAGACCATTCCAAGGCTTGTCCACCTAGACTTCTTGGAAACAACAACAACAGGTATATGTCGTTATAGGCCACTGGCTAGCATGCAACAAAGAATTCTGTCAGAAGTGCTTTGGGGTCACCTTTCCCCTTGTATTTATCGAACTTTGGTAGCTCATATCCTAGAAGAAATGGTATTTTTAAGTACTCCATGTTAAAAGGATAAAAACACACGTCCAATTTGAACTTTTTGACTTGTTTCCCAGCTTGGATGGTGGCAATTGCATCTTTTATTTGTTGTAGCTCTTGTTTGAAGAAACCACGACAATCATTGGCTGGAGGTGGAGGTTATGCAGTCACAAGCAGATTACTTTGACCAAGCTATGATGGAGGAATGGACCAGACATATGCATGCATGGATTAGGGTGTGATTGTTGAAATTACCATACTACAGTGCGATATTCTGGGTGGGATTGGGTATGTAGGCTTGATTTTGGGAATATTGAGGTTGGGATAGAGGTATATAATTGTATTGTGCCTATTGAGGTTTAATAGGGACATGTTGTCAACTACTCAAACCTTGTTGTTGAGGGGGTACTTGGGAACCAAGACCCTGTCTCTGAACTTGTGGCACGTTCTGCACAAAAGGCGTTTGATGCCTAAAAGGTACTTGAGGAACATTGGAACCTCTTTATTGTGCAAATCCCTATTGGGAAGTGGACTCATGTTGAAGATTCGACATCTGTCACTGACCAATATTAATATGTTGTTGGTTAGACATCATTTGGTTTTGAATTAGCATGTTAGTCTGCGATGAAAGAGATATGTTCGATGCAACCTAACGAGGTAGAATATTGGTTTCCCCCTATTGAGGTGGCAACATGTTTTGCCTCTACTACGTTAGTATATTTGACGGTGCATGTTGTTGTGGAATATTACTCATCACCTATTGGGGTGGAGTAAGATTCATCACATTTTGTTGTGGCACGGCATTGGTCGTTGGCTAACTACTTAATCTTTGATGTTGTGTGCTTGAAGAAGTAGCTAGTTGAAGATTAGCGGTAGTTGGTTGAGGTTGTAACGTAGAAACTCCTACTCCCTAATTTTGAGAACCACTAATGGTGCTAGTTAAAGGCACATTTTGTTGTTGACTAATCCTTTGTGCATTAACACCACTTTGGTCTAAATTGGACGTTACTTGTGCGCTGTCTATTTTGTTTTATTCATCATTCTGCATAGAAGTAAGACACTTCATCGATAGTTGACGTATTAAATATGTTTTCAACTAAAATGTTTTGTGTAAATGGGTCTAAACCTTAATTTTTTTGCCCTATCAACTCGTATACGACTCTCGTTGAAGGAAGCACTGAATAAGAGGTGCATTTGATAGGGCATATTATTAAAGTTATGCGCTAGGTTTTGATATACCTGGTATGTTGTTTGCATTTGAAGGAATTGGTCCTCCATGAGGCCCCTTTGTGTGACAAGCATACGTGGATCTTGATATGATATTGGTACTATAGAGTTAGGGTGGCTCGAAGAGGCCTAATCATTGTTTTAATAAAACATGTTATAAGGCCCTATTGATAGATTTGGCAAATTGTCATGCCCTACTCCATAGTTTGATGGCATTGTAATGTAATAAGGTTGTTATTGGACATTTTATGCAACCGAGGGTACGTTAGCTAAATATTGGTTTGTTTGTTGTTGATCTTGCTTTGTATAAGGAGGCGTGTTAACCAAATAATTAGCCAAAGGATCTTGACTTTGTTCCCCTATTTGAGTGTTGTATGGTGGATAGGAATCTATCTCCCAAATAACTTCATCTCCATCAGGGTTTTGAACAAAGTCCTCTTGTGTACTAACATTTTCATATCCTAAATTGTACATAGTTCCACTACGAGTATAGTGAGCCATGATCAAATCCAATGACATGTTTTACGACAAGAGAGGATTAGAGTTCTGCAAACTCTGAAAAACTGTCTAAAAAGACAAAGGGTTCAAACGTGATCTAACTTGGTCGAGGGTGGAGCTAAATCTCCAAAAAGTCTATGCAAAGACTTGGTAAAAATAGTATAACGTCAAATGTCTAATGTTAAGTGTCTAATACAAATAAAAGTCAAAAAAAATGACCTAAAAACAATATGCCAAACTCTAATGTCCAAACGTGTTTCAAGTAGGTCTAAACTAAGAAAGGAAAAAGAGTTGCCAAGTCTTTTGTCCAAACGCGGAGTCAAAAGCTAGGCTCAATAGGATATGCTAGGGCTTTTGGCCAAACGACATCAAAAGCTAGGCTTGAAACAAATGATAATGATGATGATTAATCTAACAAACTTGAAACAGTTTGGTATAGACTAAGCACTTGATTCTAAACATGAATGTGATCTAATTGGTATAAAACACAAAACAAAAGGCACTTTGAAGAAACACTGATTCTATCAAACAAAGACATAAACAATAAAGTTTCCAAATTTGAGTGATGAATTAATTTAAGTTATGCAACTCAAAAGAGAAAAATCTATGTATCAACCCCACAAGTTGAGGTCTAAACAAAAATCAATCAATATTTGAATCCGAACTTTGTAAAGATTAATCAAAAACTCGACTAAGGTAAACTAGGGTTTTAATGACCAATAAGCTAGGTGAATTTGAATAGCATCGTTGTGCTAAACAAAGATCCAACAAGGCTCAAATGTTTGGTTGCAAACAATGATAATTGAGACACAAGACAAGACAAGACAAGTCTATGAAACAATTTGGGTAGCGTAACGGTGTTATCACTTCCAAAAGATGTGACAATAGTTGGTTGTTTCAAGACTTACTAAGGCATAAAACTTGAATTGATTTTGGCAGCATAACGTTACCCGTTTGAATCAAGTGACACACATGTCGTTTTGACACGAAAAGTTTGCTAAGTTAAATCAAGGTGTTAAACGAACGACATAATGCTTCCCCACACAATGGAGAAATGTTAGACACAAGACTCGTTCATGTCGTGGTTTAACACAAGTTTTAGATCTAACAAACCAAGCAAAAATGACCCAAATACAACTAAGTATAATCGTCATAAATTCTATCAAGGTGTGGCAAAGTGGAGTTGACTAACACTTACAAGTTTACAATCGTCTAAATTGATATTTGAATTTTCCTTTTTGATAATTGATTTAATAGCTCAAGGATGAATTCAATTAAGACTTGATTAGGATTGGCAAGTTAATTAATCCCTTTTAGGCATTTGGACATTTGTTGGAAGATTTGATTTAACTCAATGTGCATTTGTTTTATTTAATTGATTTATGGGCATAATTGATTTAATTGCATATGATGGAGCCAAATTCGAGACATTTAAAAATTCTTGAGCTGAATATTCAATGGTTGGCAAGAATTGGTCTAAAGTTGAGTATGAAGCCATTGGTGGCCAATTTTAAATGTTTACAGTAACATTTTAGCAAATATGGATCAAGTGTTTGATGCCAAGGTCAAACACACATCAAGAGATCCCTCTTTTTCAAAGCATTAAAGCAGGGCAAATCGTTCACAGAACGTCAAGTTGTTGACAACCTTCCACATCTTCTTTTGTAACTTAACACAACGAGGGGCCATTGATTCTCAAGTAGGGGTGATTGATCCTAGAGGATCTGATACCCAGATAGGCTTGTGTTATAACAACAATGCTTTGCACCATCATATGATGACACCACATGTTTTAGGATCTCTTCTCCAATCATGCCAAACAATTCTGACAATGTCAGCGCTTTTACGCATAGTTGTGTCGTAAAGTTTATAGAAAACGACAAAACAAAAAATTTGAAGCGTCTTATTGTGAGTGGTTGCACTTCTTGTAATCCCACAATTATCTCATCATTATCCCCACTTTAAAAAAAGTATTTAACCTATTCTTTATAACAAGTAGAACAAGTGTAGAAAACACCCTCCTCGCATACCTCTGCCCTCTCGGATCATTGTACAGAATTTTGTATAATACAATCTTGCATTTACAATTCTAGCATGTTGTCTTATTACTTGTGTTCCTATTTATTTATAAATACTTTTGATTATATCTTGCATTTTATCATCGTCATGCATGTTTTGCATTCTATAACACAGTTAGATCCATTTTGAGTGTGTTGTCCACATTTGAATGTTTGGCCATTTTTTCTAATGTTACAAATTTTAAGCAATGACAAACTTTTTCCTTTCTCGTATGGTTCCATATCACGTTTTGCCCAGGGGATATAAAATACATTTTGATGATTCTTTGAATGCATTTTTGACCCTCAAACATATCATGGGTGTGGGCCTCTCAACATGGCAACTATGAGTGATGTGGATCCATTTGTGCCATGAGGGCACACAAAGGAGGACAATGCCCAGTAATACCACCATTCAAGTTGCTACTCTAGATTGGAGGTGACAAAAACTTGGTTGTTAGGATTTCGTAGATAGGAATGATTACACTAGCTAACTCTGAAAATGTCAACAAAGAATTACTACAGCTAAAGAGTAAAACGGCCTAATTGAAGGACTGATATATAAGCAAGAATGTGGAAGGTGAGCAGTTAATGTGGTAAAGATAGGTAGTGGGGAAGATGCAAGGGCATGTGTCAAATGAGGTGCATAATGCCACCCCATGTAGAGAAAACAAGTTATGCTTGAAAAGATTACGAAACTAAAATTTCAGCATGGGATAAATTAAATTACAAGTCATATGCCAATAAGACATATGCAATCAACCTTGTAGTGTACATGATTTAGTGGCTACAGTCAAATCAACATGCCTAAGGTTCCCACAAGGCTTTGCATGATCATCTGGGAAACATCTCATCTATAGTTTGGCATGGAAAACATCTCATCTATGGTTTGGCTAACTGGAAGGACAAGCAAAGGGTGGGTCGTGACTAAATTTGACAAAAAGAAGGTACAAAATATATCAAGCGACAAATGGTTGCATGAAGGACAAGACTTGAAAAGAGAGTGCTATTTACATGATAGAAGGGGGTTATTTCTTATACAAAAAATTCCAGGATTAAAAATCAATATAATATTGAAAATAAAAAAATTAATACTTTACAAAAAAATAATATACAGATCGAGCCAACAAAACATGAGTTTCTTGGGCTTTGGCTTGATAAAGGGAGTCAAATAACAGTACCCAATATCCTTCCTATGGAAATAATACTTCAGATTGCAGTTGCATACAAGTTTAATACAGACATCCAAACTTCTACCTTCAATCCACAGATTGTCTAGCTTCATCGAATTGATAGAGCTTTCATAGATGTGATTCTAAAGAGTTTCTATCATCCCATCTGTTGGCTAAGACAAATCACAGTGAAGGAACATGGAACTCAAATGGTACCCACAGTGTTTGGGCCACCATGCATAAATCTAGAAGCTGCTTTGCAAGGGGTGCAGAAGGACCAGAGATCGTGTGGATGATATACGTTTGAATTCTTCCTATTTGTGCCATAATATTTTAGTGGCACGTAAGAGAATTTGAAATGTGGATTCAACCATACTGTTTCTGTGAGGATAATAAAGGTTGCTTTCGTGATACCACATCATGAACTTATAAGTCAAACCAACAAGAAGAAAGTAATGACCATCATTGGGACAAAAGCTTGCAAGAAACCAGAAATAGTTGTAATACCATTAATAATGAAAGAGTACGTTGAAAATCAATTTGTAATACAAAATTTTCCGTGCTCAAATCAAAACAGTATGTGAGAAATCGGTTCCACTGTTTGATGGGCATATACTCTCCAACCTAATTTGTGCAATAATCCCCCGAGGACGACATGATGCATGAAAAAGAATCCAAATCTGTGGCATGTCAAGTTCTGTACAATTTTTCTACTTGATGTGCACTTTTCTATTGCAAGTTTTATTCCTTTTTCATTCCTAATTTACTGGCATCACTCTCTTCAACTTTTTTCTGAGCTCGAATCATTGCTCGCCTTACTCGAGGCCGCATCTCCCTCACTTTGCGTGGTGGCATAACAAAGGACTCTAGAGGCCTGTCTGAAAAGGGGTGTTCACTGCCAGCAAAAATCCTGAGCTTTCTATCTCGATCCTGCAGCAAAAAGATAAATATCAGCACAATTTTTATTGCCCTTTGTTTTCACGAGGCTATTTTGCACAATAAATCTCCCAAGATCCAATAGTTGGAACAAAAATTATCCATAACTCTTAAACATCATTATCCACAAATAACACATGCAGAAAAAGGAACTGGTGAACTCGCCAGAATGAACAGTAATCAGGGATGATTCAAGATAAGAAACAATGTTGTGTTCAATTGTATAATTTGTCATCGATGGGACTAGTAATAAGCTAGTGGTGTCTTTTCTAGTTACAACAATTGAGAACAGAGTTTAACTAGCCCTTAAAATGGTGACTGCCAGTTCCAAAGAGAACGCTCAACTGTGACAGATTTTTAGTTACCATCGGGGGCAAAATTTTCCTCTTCCCCTGTTGGGTTGCTTGGAGAAGCTTGTTAACCCTCGGGGGTCATTTTTGATGTCACAGCCCCATCAGTTAGTTTCCTAAAGAAAGAATGAATACTACAGCTCGTTGACAGAAGATTTCATTAAGTCCATGACAAGGTATTGAAAAATATTCCCTCGCAGAAGGTGATTTATATTAACTTCCTCAAAGTTTCATATGTAATTCAACCTCAACATGAAATCAAAGATTGGCCTATAGCAGGAAAAGCTCCACCAGAGGACATCTAGGTAATGCCAAACCCTAGGAGAGGGATAGATCCATGTCAATGTCGAAAAAAGGAAAAAGCTACAAAATCTCAAGAAAAACGGCAGTTCACAGTCAAACTCAGGCAATACTACATGAAACTCAATCCCAAGGAAAGGGCCAGGCCCATGCCAGTGGGAATAAAAAGAAAAACTAAAAAAGTCTCAAGAAAAATAGTAGTTGACATTCAAACTCAGTTGAAGGGATAGATGAGAAGAACGGTGGATAGTAATTCTCAGAGTAGGCCACAACAAACCAGTAGCAGCTGTCAAAGCCAGGGATAATATCAAAAACCCAAAACTTCCACATCTTTTGTCCCAAAGTTAACCCACCAGTCGACAGGAAAAAGAGATTTAGAAGTCTCTCGTCCATGGATATTGAAAGATTATAAGAATAAATCAGATAGCAATAAACATGAGTTGTTGACAGATCTTAAACTTGAAATCCTTTAGAAAGAATATATCCCCCCTAAATGATTTAATTATTTAAATCTTCACCCATGTATCCAATCATTTATGGTGTACTTAGCTTTTTCAGGCCTTTAAGATGTTATAAACAATAGCTTTCAAGCTTAGCATGTTGTGGCTAGGAGTTGTCTCATTCACCTCTTAGCATGAGGAAGTGGTTACCATTTGTATGGCTCCTCGCTAGAAAAAAAATATGGTCACATGGGCTGTTGATTCCATTTAGATAATACGATGGACTTTCGTGACTTCTTCCCATTCTCTAACGATTGGTTGTAGGTTTGCAGCAGCAACTCAGAACGTTAGCAAGAACAAATTAATTGTTTTAGCAAGCATTGAACTTATCCGTTTTATGCAGGAAAAAATCCAGAAACCTACTTGCAGATGGTTAAATTTCTCTAGTGAAAAGGTTGCAACCTGGTGATAGTTAAATATGAACTACTTTAGTTAATGTAGTTGGTGCATGGGAGCTTTAAAATGATAGGCCCGAGGTGAATAAAAAAGCCTTTGAATAAAATTATCTTTTAAAGGAAAAAAAATATAGCTTCATCTAGAATAATATGGATAGGCTTGTATGATCTAAATGATAATTAAAATGATGAGAGACATGCACTGTGATTTACTTGGCCCAAATTTAGCCACTAAAACAGTTTCATTAAGAAAAAGAGATTTACTTTGCTCTGCCACCATGACATTTAATATGGTAGGGCATCCACTCTTTTTTATCACAGCCCCATCTCTTTGTGGAATGAAGTATAAAATTGAAAATGTCCTCCCAGAGGCAAAACCAGATAAAGGTTATAATAGAATGATTTGTGGAATGGGACGAGTTCAAATGGTAAAAGCATGGGGCTTCCAAAAAGGTGTCCCAGGTTCAATCCCCAGGAGACATGATAAAGTGTAAAATTGGGTAAAATACCACACCCGGCTCATTGGGCGTGGCGTACCCCAATGGACAAGGCCAGGTGCAAGTCCCAGGTGAATTTGATAGAGGAGATTACCCCTCGATCATGGCATCTAAGCTGAAGGTCACACCACGAGGAGAATTTACCAAATTAAAAAAAAAATAGTGGAATAATTTAGTAACCAAGATCGTCGAACTCATTTATCACTGTAGAAAGAAGTGATATCTGTTGTTTTCTTGAGTTCTGTTGTGCCTGGGAACAATGTTAAGGAGTTCTCCCATTTTTCCTTGGTTCAAGGCGATGTTATTTCTGAGTAGTAAGTGGAGACAGTTTTCATTATTATTAAGTTTCAAGGGCTGCTTCATAAGTTCTATTGTCTGTCTTGGGCTCTCAGAGTTAGTAACTAAATATATTCTTTTAGCTCCATATAGTTACTGTAACAATCACTGTCATGTTTACATCTGAAGATAAACAGAACGCATGTCAATGCAATGGAAGAAAAATCTCAACGAGAAAGTAACTCAAGCATTGATTGCAACTAAATAATTTCAAGTTAAATGCTCTTAAATTGAGTCTATAAAGAGGACTTCCAAACATCATGTTAAATTTATTATGTTGTAATTGTTCAACAATTTCTTGAGTTTTAAAATGCCATTTTGTCTCATATAACATGTTGAACTCCTCTAAATTTCCACATTAGAACAATTTTGTAACGTCGTCTTAATTTTGTAAAGGAGATCAAGGATAGAAACACAGTAGGAGTGGAATACATTGATGTGTTTTCTATGTTTGCATACGAAATTTTTACTTTGTATTACTCCAACTATGGCAGTGGGCTTTGTACCCATGACAATGTAAATATTGGATCATAATTATGTGGCATAAAATCAATAGCTGTGTTGTAGACAATAGGTAGCCTTCGTAATAAGTACTAGGAGGCGCACATAGGAAATATTCCCAAGTTTGTTGAGCTTATATATAGATAGACGTAGTACTGATCTTTTCTGAAATCAATGGAGAATATTGTATTATTAGCTCCTAATGGCTGATGTGTTTTATAATGCAGTGGCTCTATCCATGATCCTTCATAGACAGAGGTTAGCAAGTGTCTATCACACAGTTATTTAGGATAACTGTGTTTATTTTGTGCTTGCATTTATTTGTCTTTTGTGTATCTCTGCGGAGGATAAAACCATCTAATTCATGATATATTTTTCAGGCCTGTAAATTCTAGGGCAGCCATCTTTGTCAATCCTTGGTTTTTAAGGAAATCGGCAGTGGTTATAGCATGTTCATCAGCTGACTTCTCTCCCAGACCTTTCAAAAGTTAAATCTAATGTAACTTTTTAAGGTTCCACGAAGACTTCTTGTAGCATGGATTTACATAGACTCGTGGATGACTTTGCAGCTCAGATTTGGATTAAGCTCCTATAAATTATAATCCTATTACTTAGGATGAATATGCAAGCTTTTAATGTGAGGGCACATCCTGCGAATTCTTGTAGCACACTAAGAAACCCATTCCAGCAAATCAATAGTGGATAATCAAGAGAGGCAAACAAAGACACATTGCTTGAGAAAAGAATGATCCCATTCTAGAACACAAAATTAAAATCCATCCTAATATGGCTAATATATATTCTAGCGAAAAATGCCATCAAGCTTTGTCATTATGTTACAGTGTACAGTCAATCGGTAATGCCATGATGTAAAAGCAACAGCAGCAATCACTATAATATCAAAATATATATGGAATGCAAAGATGTAGCAGCTTATAAGACTTCAGGTAAGAGGTAAATCTTATGTTTGCTTTAGAATGTTTGATGTCAAACGGCAGTAACATGCAAGCAATACTTGGCCTGGGAAATGGTGTTATCAACAGCATTATTTCAACCCAGAAAACACTGCTATACATGCAGTTTTATGGGTTTTTGATGTAATCATCTTACTATATTAATATATCTACCTCTTGAATTATTACAAAAAAATGGCAATGTCATTATCATAGAATGTAATGTTGAGCCTTTTTCCCTATAATGTCAAGTCATGATATTTAATGTACGGATTGTAATTAAGGGCTGTGGGACAGCTCTAGCTCAAATCCCTATGTAGAAGAAATGCCTTCAACAGCTTTCACGAATTATTCGTGAGCACAAATTAAAGGAGAATGTCTTCACAATCCCTCACAAGAACTAAGAAGTTTTTGTATAATGCTTAATGCTTGATTAATCAAGAGTTCTCTTCTTCTTCTTCTTTTTTAAATGACCTTATCTATACTTTTATTCCATATGCAGTCCTCATCCATCAACATAGTTGCATAATTCAAGGACTTCTTAACTTACCTGAGGTCATTACTCATTAGTGTTGAGGTCATCTGTTCAACTTGAGATTACAGATACTTTTTTGGAGGCCAACCAAACGTTTCTTGGGGAATCCATTTATACAATTGAAGGCCCTCTCTAATTCCTGGAGGATGTAAAACTTCTTCTAGGTCCTTTGTACCCTCGTGAGCTTATCTACACATTTTGCAACTAGTTAAGGATCTTAACAGCATGAAATGTTCATCCATACACTCACAACCAATCATATTTGCTAAGGTTAGCAACATAATCCTTTACTGTCTGAACATCTACAATAATTTGAAAGAGCACTAACAACTTTTTAAGACCATTTCTACTTTATGGAAGTGGTCTACGTAAGTTCAAGCTATAACATCCATCTTTACAAATTTGCTATAACATGCATTTTTTTCAAGACTGCTCCACTTTCTTAGGATAGAAATCAGACCACATCTAGGTCATCCATCGAAGATGCATCTATATTTAAGCTTAAATCAACACTATAGGAAAAACAAATGTAATATCATGCAGTGTGTCACCAATAATGTGGCATCAAGTGTGTCACCAATAATGTGGCATGCAGTCTCTCTAAGAACTACAAAGTTTGATCAAACTTGTGTGTCCGTAATTTTGATGTTAGTTCACCAGTAACTGAAGAAAAAGAGATGTTACATCAAGTTGTCCCACATGGAAACTAGAGTATGACCACCATTTTTCAGAATTTGAAGTAATTGTTGCTCTTGTTGACTTCGTATTTTTATCTTCATACAACTTTAATCACAGTGCAGAGTGTTCACTGTTAAGCAACAAAGCAGGATAGAAAAAATTTGGACAAAAAATTGTTGCAATTTGCTTGAAATTAGAGATGGCCTAAGATTGAAGTACATAATATCCTGATCCTTTCCCTGATTTTTCTTCCAAGTCGGTTACCAAAGCCCCAAGTTTGTCAATGTGATAGAGCAAATAGGGATATAAACCTAAAAGAACTAGTTCAAGACAGTTGTGCACGAAGACTCGTCTCCTACGACCACGGACGCGTCTTGGAGACTGGCACTCATCTCGTAGACCGGTACTCGTCTCGGAGACTTGCATTTCAGTGTTTTTTATTTTTAATATATTGTGTACTCGTGACCCTAGATAGGACGAGATATTGAAAACAAATTTCAATATAATTATTCGTCTTTTGTCAACATGTAATTTATTTACTTTAAAAAGTTATTAATGTTTTTCTTAGGCTGAATTAGCTGTATAGTATTTTTTAAACTAAATTATATATATATATATATATATATTTTATGTCTTATTACCCGTCTCCTATTTTTCTGAAAAAATGGTGTACCTTTCACCATATCCTCGTACCCATACCCCTCTCCTGGTAACTATGACTCAAGACTTCATAAATACTTGAGCATGGAATTTTTTTATTTTGCCATAGATTAGCCTCTAAAATATTGACGTGTGTATCCTAGTCCTCAAGCCTTGTCAAAATCTATAACTAAGAAGCACAAAAAGAGCATATCTTACATCTTGCAACTTGTTCTTGGGTAGCATGCGAAATACGGCCTTACGGATCACTTCTGTTGGATCCTTTACCATCTGATCCTTCAAAGTCCTCTCTTTCAAGTGACCAACATATCTGAATGGACAATAAAATTGAAGATCAAAGAAAAGAATCACTATAGATTTGATATGTTTTGGTAGATTCAACAAGAATTTTATTAATTTTGATATAAATTTTAGAGTGTCATCCTACCCTGTATGCCATCGATAAACTTTATCAGTCATTTTCCTCCCTGTTACACAAATATCTTTCGCATTAAGTACAATGCACATATCACCATCATCACGATTTGGAGCATAGGTTGGCTTGTCCTTGCCCTGTAAAACGACAGATATGTGTGATGCTAATCTCCCAAGAACCTGCAATGTTATCGATCATGAGCTAGAGAGAAACGTAAAATTATGCATTAAATCTGTCAAGATAAATGGACCTGTGATGTTTCCTACAGCACAACCTGCCCTTTACAATCAAAAACTCTCCATCTGAGGCCTTCCAAATTTATGCGCTTGATTCCAGCCATAGCCTTCTGCAAATGGAAAGTAACACAATAAAAAGGACAACAAATCAAAATATATATTAGAAACACTACTGAAAATACATCTAAAGAAGACCAACGAGTTAATGCATATAATTTCCTGAGAAAAATTAGGAAGGTCATAGCCATCTTAAGAAATTGTGACAATATAATTAAATTGAATATTAAATAGACATATTCTATAAAAGATATATCAAGAAAAAGTGCATGATAAGGTTGTAGCAATCTATGAAAGAAAAAAAAATTGTTCTATTATGTTTAACCCAACAATATAAAGTTTGTCCCCAGCAATGTTAAAATGACATCAGGACCATATACATGTAATCAAAAAAAACTCTGTTGTGTTCTGCTGGGTGGTTGTTAACTAATGTAGTCAGAGAGTATCTTGTTCATGTTAAACATTCGTACGATGATGCAAGGCAATAAAATATAAAAGCACGCATCAATTTCACAGAGAATTTTACCCAAGGGAAATTTAGGGTTAGGAGTCAATAGATCTTGCCCTCATTCTAGTTGATCAAAAGCCTATTTAAATAACTCATGAATATCATCTTTGATGTAAATTATTAAACTTCCAATAGATATCCCTGCTCAACAATGATATGTTATCTATAATTTGGGCTTTCGTCTTATTCTAAACAATGTACTAAACGTGTTATAATCGTATTATCCAGTTAGAGTACGACATTAAACAAGCAATCTATTTTGCAACCTATATGTACTTTTCTACAATGAAGTCTAATGCTATGATGTATAAGATGTAATGTAACAGACGCACATTACGGACTCAATCAGGCCAAGAGCAATATACCGAAAAAGATCGAGACATTTAAGTTAAAGAATAGAAAGTAAACGAAGAGCAAGCGAAGCCAAACCGTCAAGAAATATTGTAAATAGCCGATTATGCAATTGTAAAGCTGGTATATATAATAAAGCTTCCCCATGACAACCAATTAATTCCTAAATAGAATGATAGTCTCATGCAACTATAATCAACATCAACGGTTGTGAAAGCTCATGATGAGTCTAGAAACCTTCACAACTTTCTCCTCAAAACATAGGATGTTATGATTGTCTGCTGATAAAATCTTCATTTCCCCAATCTACTCTGGGTAATCCTTTCCAATTAATTAAAAATTTAATGATTGCACAGTATAAAAGTATTATGTACTTGGCAAGTTTCCTTTGGCTGGATAAAAACTTTCCTTTCTTAGTCAGTAATCCGTAATTTTGATTTTGTGTGCATGCCAATGTGATGTCCAACCTTATCCTTTGGACGAGAATTGTGGAATACCTTATAGATGCTGGAGGTGGTAAATAAATTGAGATCATATACCACTCTATAACAATTTTAAGAGCAATATCCTAAGGACTACTATAGAAGCACATTACCGTGTGCTTGCAATACCTAAAATAATCCTTCCAAAGGGTTTCTTCCAATTTTGATTTCTGTCATTTGGTACTTGTGAGGTAAAGTGTTCTTATACTTTTAATTTCTGTCATAAATATTCCTTTTTGGTACTTGTGAGATTTGCAAGCATAGTTCATGAACAAAGTAGCTAACTATGATGCTCTAAATGTGTTTTTCATCATAACGAGTGAGCATAACAGGTAAGAAAGAGTAGCATTGTTATAACCAAATTCTATTGGAACTGTAACAAAATGCACCAATGTTTCTTCAATTTTTTCCTTTGGAATCATTAGGACTAACAACTGCCGAGGATACTTAACAAGCTGTGTCTTTTAACACCAGTGAATGTCATAATGATAAGCTCCTTGATGTCAACACTCAGATTCTTCCAACATAATGACCGTTTTATTTATAATTTTAGTAAACCCTAAGCATCTTTCTCGTAAAGCTTCCAATGATCCTTCCCTTGAGGCTAGAGGTGCTTCGAAGGGAATGTAGTATTTACAGAATATGACATCCTCTTGAAGCTCCAATGTGAGTCTTTGCAATGAATGACAAGTTGCTTAGTATCAAGACCAGATAGATAATAAAGGTGGAGATCAACAATCGCTTCACGAATTGGGTCCTCGTGTTTTCAAAAGAGAGCACTGATTGTTATATTATCCCTGCATTTGCTATAAATTAGCTAGAAGTCATTATTTTGAAGTTTCCTAACCCAATTCTGTTACTCTTTAGTATCAATTTCCTGACAAAAGATATAAGAAAAAATAATGATTTGTCTACACCTAAAGCCTGTTCCATAGGAGGTATTTCCACATTTGGCCAATACATGTAATATGCTGAAGATTTGATTGTCATTAGTACTCTTAGCAGAATACTTCATGTTCAACTTCCGACGTTCATATACCACAGGTCTCTTGTCCTCGAAAGGACAGTGCACATTCCAATGTCTTAAGAATCAGAATAAACCACAAAAGGTTTAGTGAAAGCAGGTAACAATAGCGCGAAGGACATGGTCATTGATGTGTTTAGTTGTTGACAGCTACATATGGCTTCTTCATGGTCATTGTTATGTTTAGCTGTTTACAACTACATACGGCTTACTAAAGCCATTCAAAAGTTTCCTCTTGTAATAGATCAGTGATAGAAGTAATGACAAATCGTACTTGATAACTTTCTATAAATATCCTTTGATCCTGTGTTGCAGGAAACTTTGGACACCAGTGCCCCACATTTCTAGGGGTGTAAACAACCAGAAACGTTTCCGACATCCCGTCTAGGAATGAGGATTGTTTTTTGGCCATTTAGTGGGTGATATACAAGGCCACCCACATGACCACACTTTATGAATAAGATGAAAAAAATGGCAGTAAAAATAATAAGTTGAATTGAATACAAAATAACATATAAGCAATGAAAATGTACAAAGCTCCCTCCCTCTTCTTCATTCTTCATTGTCTTTTGCAGGCTTGAAAGGCAATAAAAAGTGTATTATTCATCAAGTTACAATGGATTCGTGATGCTTTTCTTCAGCAAGAAGAGCATTCTTCATCCATGTCTTAAAAGTTCTGCTTCACTAGCTGTTGTAACTTCAGCTCCATCAAAATCCATATCCTTGCATAGTGAATACGATCCCCTTTGAAAACATGCAGAAGAAAAAGAACATTCAAGGAAGTAGCTCGTAGTATGGGAGCCTACTTCGTCACTTGACTTTCCACGGTTCTTATAGAAGAGTGATGGCCCATATTTTGCACAAAGGTGAGAAAGGAATCGAGGACTTTGCAAAAAAGGTCTCCATATATAAAACAGAACAACTGAATGCTGAATGCCGAATGCGTCAAAGAAAGACAAGGCCAACTTGCAAATAATCCCGCTTCAAAGACAATTCCAAGTGTTTTTCAATAAACTTGTATGAAGAGACAATATAAAGTTACCCAAGTAATTTATTTGGACCAATAAAAAGTTACCGAAGTAACTTGTTTATAATTTTAGTAAACCCTAAGCATCTTTCCCATAAAGCTTCCAATGATCCTTCCCTCGAGGCTAGAGGTGCTTAGAAGGGAATGTAGTATTTACAGAATAGGACATCCTCTTGAAGCTCCAATGTGAGACTTTGCAATGAATGACAAGTTGCTTAGTATCAAGACCAGATAATAACGGTGGAGATCAACAATCGCTTCACGAATTGGGTCCTCGTGTTTTCAAAAGAGAGCACTGATTACTATATTATCCCTGCATTTGCTATAAAATAGCTAGAAGTCATTATTTTGAAGTTTCCTAACCCAATTCTGTCACTCTTTAGTATCAATTTTCTGGCGAAAGATATAAGAAAAAATAATGATTTGTCTACACCTAAAGCCTGTTCCGTAGGAGGTATTTCCACCATTTGGCCAATACATGTAATATGCTGAAGATTTGATTGTCATTAGTACTCTTAGCACAATCCTTCATGTTCAACTTCCGACGTTCATATACCACAGGTCTCTTGTCCTCAAAAGGATAGTGCACATTTCAATGTCTCAAGAATCAGTATAAACCACAAAAGGTTTAGTGAAAGCAGGTAACACTAGCACAGAGGACATGGTCATTGATGTGTTTAGTTGTTGACATTTACATATGGCTTCTTCATGGTCATTGTTATGTTTAGCTGTTTACAACTACATACGGCTTACTAAAGCCATTCAAAAGTTTCCTCTTGTAATAGATCAGTGATAGAAGTAATGACAAATTATACTTGATAACTTTCTATAAATATCCTTTGATCCTGTGTTGCAGGAAACTATGGACACCAGTGCCCCACATTTCTAGGGGTGTAAACAACCAGAAACGTTTCCGACATAATGACTAGGAATGAGGATTGTTTTTTAGCCATTTAGTGGGAGATATACAAGGCCACCCACATGACCACACTTCATGAATAAGATGAAAAAAATGGCAGTAAAAATAATAGACGAAATTGAATACAAAATAGCATATAAGCAATGAAAATGTACAAAGCTACCTCCCTCTTCTTCATTCTTCATTCTCTTTTGCAGGTTTGAAAGGCAATAAGAAGTTTATTATTCATCAAGTTACAAAGGATTCGTAATGCTTTTCTTCAGCAAGAAGAGCATTCTTCATCCATGTCTTAAAGTTCTGCTTCACTAACTGTTGTAACTTCAGATCCATCAAAATCCATATCCTTGCATAGTGAATACGATCCCCTTTGAAAGCATGCAGAAGAAAAAGAACATTCAAGGAGGTAGCTCATAGAATGGGAACCTACTTCGTAACTTGACTTTCCACAGTTCTTACAGAAGAGTGAGGGCCCATATTTTGCACAAAGGTGAGCAAGGAATCGAGGGCTTTGCAAAAAAGGTCTCCATATAATAATAAAAAGGAACAACTGAATGCTGAATGCTGAATGCTGAATGCGTCAAAGAAAGACAAGGCCAACTTGCAAATAATCCCGCTTCAAAGACAATTCCAAGGGTTTTTCAATAAACTTGTACGAAGAGACAATATAAAGTGGCCAATTACGAGAACTTTTTTATACCAAAATATTTGATATTCTATTAACAAGCCAAGTGTTGTGAGAAAGCTTGAATACACCATGTCATTTGGTATAACTGGTGGAATTAAAAACGTAAACCAAAATCAACAACAGAATCAAAGGCCTTCTATGCCACTGTCTCATCACCCCTATTGACACCATGATCGTTGTTGATAAAGAATCCTCCGTTGTATAGCAAGATGAATATTTCGGAAAGCATTTACATTTATGGGAGCAAATTTGGAAGTTGTGTAATGTGATCATCAACACGGTCAAGCAACTGGGGAGACAATTCATTAGAATGAACCGTCAAGTTTGATCTGTAGCACTTCCTTTTGGCATGTATTAGCTCATCTATAAAGGCTAATGAATGACATCATGCATTATAATTATATATGGGATATAATAAATAGATATGTTTTCCGTGCATTTGTCACTTTCTTTGCTTACCATCATATGGTTTGTCTTTGATTTGTTTTTTTTGTTTTTTTTAAATGGTAATTTATTATGTCGTTTGCTTGTTTCCAAGGGGTTTGGGTGGTTGCTTTTAAAATCATCTTTAGAAAAATCCTAGAACAACATTGCCAAAAGGCTAGCTCTTATCAATATATAGTCCCAATTTTTTGGCATTTTTGTAGTTTCTATTAAGTTGTGAATACTTCCTAGATCATTTAGAACAATCCCCATTTCCTTCAAATATAAGAGTATTTGATTATTGAGATGCAGAAATGGTGGCTATAAAGATTTCTAGGGAGCCATCATCTATTAGAGAGGAGTTTAGTGAACCATAATATTATGATTCATTCATAATGTCCACATCATCTTCTTATGAATTCTCAGTTATATCGCCATCATATTGTTATATCTCCATAACATAAACTTCTCGGCTGAATACAAATAATTACATCCCGCAACCTTTTTTAGCCCAGTTGAAACCCAACTAATTCCTTTTGCAGGGTAATTGAAGTCTGGTTTGATAACCAGGTAGATGAGTAAATGGATTAAAAAAACAAAAAGACCTTTTAGAAGAGGGTTATGCTGGCTTTTGTGTTGTAGTCTTGGACTCTTCCCAGGTGATCCGATGTTTCTTAGAGCAAGTTGCCTCCATGGGTCACCTAAGGACAAAACTGTTGGTATTTAAAGGCTTTTGATTATTCATTCTATCAACATCTTTGTGGACCAACCCCCTCCTTTCAAATGCTCATTGGACACCCCATCTCACCTTTCCACTAATGGCGAGATTAATAGAGCAATTAGGGAGCCCACATATCAACAATATATCCATGTCACTTGGATTTCCCTAGACTCTCAACCCTAATATGATTTACAAGGTTGAGCGTTTCTTGTAAATCATCAATGGCACCATTTGACATACCAACTAATCATGCAACATCATTGGTTGCAGGGCCTTACGATTGCCCTTGGCCAGTTGAGGGTATGTTCTTACCAAATATGATTTGAAACATATCACCATATTCTATGGGCAATACGATTTGTTATCTTTGCTATCTAACAAATGGAAAAAGAGCACTTAATTTTAGGTGTCTTGTCTTTTTATCATGAGATCCAAGGAGATATCATCATTGTATAGAAACTCAAGAGGGTCCCTCGCTACTTTTTCCATTGTCTAAACCCAAGCTTTTTGGCCTTGTTTCTTTAAACAGTAGATATTTTCATATGTCAAACTTTAAAAGGGAATGCCAGATTGATTATTTCTTCCTATTTCAATTGTTGGACGTGTCAATTACATGTCGGTTATTGTTTCAACTAGCACATATGATGATAGATATATAAGACAGGATCCTCAACTTTGCCAACGTTACCAAACCTTGATGAATACCACCTATGTCTCAATGGAAACCAACATTTCTCTAAGTGATCAACACACTTATAGGAAACACTACAACATAAAACAGGCATATGCAAATCAATTCTCTACACGAAAAAGTTCTCAAGGTGGATTTTTCCCATACATTTTCATTGATGTCAAAATATTTAAAAAGGGAACAATAAATCATTTTTTTTCATTTAAAGTACTACCAACGCATGCAATAACATTAATACCTTTAAGAAAGAGGTTAATACATTAAAAATCACACGAAGCCCATAAAAGAGTTGGGTACTCATCTTCAACCATCTTCCCTAAAAGTATGTTGTTGCCAGCACTACTTGTTACAATCTACACCACCATTTCTCTCCTTACCTCCTCAATTGCCTCTTTGTGGAGGCCCATTAAATCCTTTACCTTCAAACAATGTCGTGATATTTAAAAAGCATCACCCTCCATGGGCTAGAAACATTAACATCAAACAATTGAAAATGGAACAATAAATAATTTTTTATTCATTTAAGCAAGAGTTCGATAAAGTGAAAATCCCACAAAGGCCAAATAAGAGTTAGATACTCATCTTCAACCCTCTTCCCTACAAGTATGTTGTTTTCAGCACTATTTGGTACAATCTACACCATGTTTTATCTCCCCACCTCCTCAATTGCCTCTTTGTAGAGGCTCGTTAAATCCTTTACCTTCGAACAATGTCATGACATTTAAAAAGCTTCACCCTCCTTAGGCTAGAAACCAACACATTAATGAAGGGGAAATATCTTTCCAACTATCTAATACAATGGAGACAATGGTGTCCCTCCAACAATCTCTAACATCATGCAACCCTTCATTGGTAGACTTGAGTGCCATATAAAGAGATTTACACAAATTTAATGCCATACCACTAGCCTACTCTATACATCCCAAAGGTATGAAATGGGCTTACAATACCATTATGATGGAGGATCACTTCGAAATTGGTAAAACAATTCCATGTTGTCATAGAGGATCTATTTGAGTCATGGGAGGTGTTGTCTTATTTTATTCAAGTTCATTCTAATGCTTTATCAATGCCCTTTCTAATTTAAAGGATTTAATCGTGAACTAAGATTTAGTCTTCCTTTCCAACTCCACATAAATGCCACCTCAATCATGCCACTGGCCAAGCTCCCCACCATATGAATGAGCGCATTTTAAAGTTGCTATATATTTGAGTTTGACTGCCATATTGGCTTGAATTAATTCAATTGGTTGAGTTTCTTTTGGAATAGTGGGGGATTATTTTGTGAAGCAATAGAAGAGGGGTATATAAGATAAACATAACAATGTTAATGCAAAGGAGCAAAATATTGAAAAAGTGGACAAAGTCTGATCACAGGATCAACAAACCGAGACTAACTCACACTGAATGGATGTGACAGCGTAACGATATAATTCACAATTCACATTATGAGACAAATATTACAATCAACCCTCTTGCATGATGTAGTTCCTCATGAGCTCCATTGTGTTTCAAGCTCTCAGTGTTCTGCCACACATGAGAGGGGGAGAGGCTTGCATTTATAGAGCCTAAAGGCTCTTATAAATGCAAGCGGTTTGCATAAATACAAGTGGTTGGCCATCATCATCTATGTGGATGTGCAAACTAAACTTTAATGCAAGTTGCATTTCCAAATGTGATTATAAAAAAACATAGAGAAATTAACATAAGTGAACTCAAGCACTAAAGTGCAATTGGAAATTTACACCAACACCCCACTTAAATGCAACTTAGGGAGCATGTACAAAAAGGAGACTAAACCTCTAAAATAGGCCTCGACACTAGCCCTAATAAGGTACCCATGTACAATGAAAGCAAAAGACTGCTCTGGAAAAGAGATGCACCACAAGCATCTCACCCAGAAAACAACAAACATAATAGAATTTTTGTTAAATATAGTGAGATGCATCTCAAGGATCTCACCCAAAGAAGTAGTACACAACACTCCCCCTTAATGTTGAATTGGTGAGGTGGATGAAAAAATTCATAACACAATGGCATGAAAACAGAAGATATGCGGCAAGGATCTCATTGTTGGTGCTTAAAAATCAATTGCATGAATCCAAAAGACACCAAAAAATCTAATAGATGTTGGAGACACCAAAAATTGCTCACCACAAGGAGCAATCCATCTAAAGAAGCCATCATAAAATGAGATTTGTTTTATGAAGGGGAGCACTACTAGGCAGAATGAACGGTGTGCAAAAGATGTCGTTGAACAGTGGAGGAAGCATGGCAGTAGAGTCCACACAAGGAGTGTTGACGATGCTGCCATAACCAATAATCCTTGCCAAATGAACACAGATGGTGGAAAAAAAAGCCCACATGTGATTTGGTGCCATATGTACAAACGGTGTATGCAAGGAAACGTCTGGATCAGATTTAGGACTCTCCTGCCTATATGAATCTGACGATGTGTCAAGACTCTCATGCCTTGACAGAAAAAATCTCACGTCTCCCATACTTGAGTGAAGCAAAAGTCTTTAAAGCCTTACAAAGGCAATCTCAGGTCTCACATGCCTAAGTGAAGGCACAGATCTCTCATGTATGTATGAATCTAATGATGTGTTAGGACTCTCATGCCTAACATAAGAAATCTCATGTCTCTCATACATGAGTGAAGGGTACGGTCTTGTAAGCCTTACAAAAACAATCTCAAGTTTCACATGCCTAAGTGAAGGGTCAGGTCTCTCATGCCTGACAAAATGTGAAGATGGCTCATGACTTTCATGCTCGAGTGCAGTGTGTGAACAAAGATTTGATGAAGAGCTCGAATGCCCAAATGTAATAGGGATGTGTCGCTCGATGTCCTCTGAAAGTGTAGAGCAAAAAAACACTACTGCAAAGCTCATATAAAATGGTCCCAAAGAAAATGTCGAAGCATATGCTCGATAGCCAATGCCATGGCAAGCAATCTAGCAAACACGCTGGATGGGAGAAACAATGTCATGTTCATGCTTTCCAATATTCTGCCAAAATAACCCATGGTGCGGAGAATACGAAAACCAAAACTAGTGTTATGTTTCTCAAATGAGGCAAGCACATCTACAATGTGATCAACATAAATGTGGATTGCAACAAACGCAACTATAGGTGTAATGGGATCACAATACGACTTGTGGTATGGCAGATCACAATCCAAGAAAGTGTCTAATTGATGCGCCCCAGAGTCAAAAATAAGTACCGAATGTGAAACAAACGCAGTAGCTATCAGATCCACATGATCAAACTATCGCCGCAAGAGCTCAACATTGATTTTCTAAGTGTGAATGAGTGAGTCGCATTCTACAAGTTTTGTGAAGAGAAGCGTGTTTTTTGTTTTGAGGGCTTTGTTTCCTCGACAAACTTAACAATATCTTCCTAACGCAAAGAAACCTCAAAGAGCATTTCACTCTCAGCTTGCAAGTTATCATTTGTTTGCATTAGTGTGTCTACATAGGGGCACAAAACCATTACAAGCAATAAAAGGACAAGGCGCTAAAAAGGGGCCTTGATGAAGTCTCAAAAGAAGAAGGCAAGACGCTAAGAAAGGGGCATTTAAGCAGAGTAGGCACAAACCTAAAATGTGCCAAAATATAAATATCCAAACACAAGGATAGGGGCACGAACCACAACTGCGCCAAAAAAGGAACAAGGCACAATCCTCAAGAGTGTCATAAGCAAATGTTTAGCCACCAAAAAGAGTTGTTGGCACTTTATAAAGAGTGAAATGAGAAAATAACGCCTCCTAAATAATTAAATGATGCAATTAAAAGATAAAAATTCACCTTATTAAAATTTTGAATTGGAAATGAGAAATAGAAAAAAAATGTACAATATGACTCACTTTTTAGTTACAAATCTAGATTATAGGCGAAAAAACACGTACTTTCAAAAAAAAGGCAGCTCAAAGGTGTCTTGAGTGAAAAGAAAAGTGTATGGAAAATTGGACAATGTTCAACTGCGAAGAAGGCCGTTGGAAATCTGAAAACGAAAGTCAGATTTTCAAGATGAACAAGAAGAAAATGAATAGACTGCATGGAAGAGGATGGAACCAGCTTTGCAAAGCAAAAAAAAAAGGCCTCCCAACTCCAAGTAACACTCAAGATGTGAGTAAAAAGGCACAATGTTGTCTGAAAAATAGCTCAATCATGAGGATTCCAGTGGAATGCAAAAAACATGCAAGCACGAAAACCAAAATCAGACCGAGACCCACCTACCGATCTTCATCGAAATGATAAGTGCCTTTTATAAAGCTCTTTAGTTTAGAAAGTAATTGGAGGGGGGAGGTCGAACTTGTGACCTCCACGTGGGCTTGTTGACATGGTAGAGGCACTGATCGAAGAAAAAAACAAGTTTTTTGTGAGGGGGTCTGATCACCTATCAAACCGGGACCCACCAAGCAATCTTCATTGTGTTCAAGTAAAGATTTGGAAAAATTAAGTTTTATTAAAGATTTTTTTTAAAGAATTGAATTTGAAATAGGTGGCCGCCAATGGCACAATGCAAGGGCAATGTTGGGCATCCAGAGAAGGATCAAAAAGTCAAAAAAACACAGATTTTTTTTGTTTTGTTCACCCTATGGGCAGCACAGAGAGGGGTTGGTCAGAGCAGTGGGCGCCAAAGTTGAATAATTTGCAAACTTTCAATGCTGCAATTATATTCATACAATGCAAACACCAATACCAATACCAATGTCAACAGCGAACAAGGGCCACCAAAAACGCAGTCGAGAGGCAAGGGTGGCATAAGCAGGGACTCGGGCAAAGGGCGCATAGGTGGGTGGCAAGGAAGGTGCAACAAAGTGCAGGCCGATGGAGGGGATGATCAGGTCGAGTGGGGGCTGAGCTAGCATGGGGAGCATGGGGAGTAGGAGGACAAGGATTGTTGGGTGGCAGAGATTCAACACGGGTGGAGATGCGAGGTGCTGCAGAGATGGTGAGATGGGGATAGGACGGGTTGCAACCAAAGAGCGACAGACAACAAGTGGTGGCTTCAGCAACGAGTGATACAATCGAGTGGCAGTGGTGGAGTTTGGGGGGTGTGACCACGTGGAGGGATAAGGGCAAGGGAGATGGAGGGAAGGCAGAAGCGAGATAAGGATGGTCGCAAGGCAACAAAGCCTACAAAAGTTTTTGGTTTTTTTTTAATAAAACCTTAAAAAATTCTCCCCCCCCCCAATACAACACTTTGTTTAGATTTTTTTTATTTTTTTGCTATAGATAACTAAGGTACATCCCTAGACCTCAAAAAAAATGAAAAGTAGACCTGGGGAAACATCCACACCGGATCGAAAGTGAAGGGTACAATTGTCACTCAAACCTTGCACCCACCGAATTGAAAGATGATTTGGTGAGACAATGGGATCATCCCCCAAGGTGTGGGAATCTTGCGCTCATTGGGATGAACCTCCAGAGAAGTCCGACTTCCTTCTAATCTAAATGCGTTTGATTTAGGATAAACATGCAAGCATACAAAGAACAAAAAACAAACCTACTTCGAACGCTAAGTCTAAAATCTTTTGAGGGAAAAAGAGAGAAGGAATGCTAAAAGAGAAAGGGTGATGCACCAAGATTAGACAAAGCACCTCTATAGGCCTTGAAGAACACACTACAACTGCAAAGAACAAGAAACTATTACACATATGCCAAAATGACACAACTCTTGCATAAGTATTTCACATGGAGCCACAGGAACACAATGTGACACCAAGAGGGACTACAAACGGTCCACAAATAGCACCAGCACAGACTCGGGTGCACACAATGTACAACCTGCAAGGGAAGTCAAGTTCTGCACAGAGGCGCGAAGGGATGGACAGCAATGTGAGGGACGAAGATTATCTATAGACAAAGATCAACAAACCATCAAAATGCACACAAAACGCAAGAATCATGAAGAGAGGCAAAATCAATTCTCATTAATTGCAAGGCTCAAGCGGTAAAGGGCTCCTGGAGGGCAAATTTCGACAACATTATTGTGCTCACAATATGTCGACCTTTTTACAATGAAAGACCCGAACTTTTATAGGCAATGGGAAGCCTACAGGTCATTGATTATATTCATAAATTTAGCTGAGAAACTTGAATGAATATTAGAAATCGAGACACATAATGTCTCTACAAATTAAATAGGGATGGCCAAAGCTACTTGTAACTCTAATTGCGTCCTCAAGCATGGCGATGATTGTCTTGAAGCTGAATCTGTCAGCTTGACCTCTTCTCTCATTGGTTGTGGAGCAACCAATACTAAATCGTTTACCAACCACAGCGAAATTTGAATGTTTTCGTGTGCAAGAACAAGACTATAGATCTCATGGAACTACTTTGAAAGAATTTGGTTCGATTCTGCTGCTTTTGTCACTTCTCATAGACGCGGCCCAACCATATTCATCAATGCATGCTTTGGGCAGTTCAACTCCTGCCATCTTCTTGCTTTAAAGCTTGACACATCTTCTTTGCCGAATCTGATCTGTCCTTAGACAAGTCTCATCTGTTGTAGAAAGCTGACCTGGCCGCCATCTGTTTGTCTTTGTTCATCGAGTAGCTCAAGCTCCAGCTTGCCCCTTCTATGTCAAGCTCGCTCATTATGAGCTCCGACTTTCCTTGGATACTGCCAAACTAATTGGTCATGACGAGCAATGCATGTCAACCTTTGTTGATGTCTCCCTGGGGCATGTGGTAGTCATTCAAGATTTCTGCATCAGCACATCTCACTTGGCTTTCAGCCTTCGCTGCTTTTGCTTCTGAATGGTTGCGCAAAAGTTGCGACAACAATTCTCGTGAAAGCCTAAGTCTTCTTCCTTCTTCGCCACATCTGCTATGAATCTTCGTGCTCACAAAAGTTTTGAAGACCCAAGTCTTTAGATTCTGTGTTGTCGTGATTTTTGCTATTGCCTTAGTCTTCGCGAAAATTGTTTTCGCGACTTTTGTTTCGAAGGTCTAAGTCTTTGCAAAATTTGCCATCAGAGCTTTTGTTTCAACTTAAGCCTTCGCAAGTTTCGCCTTTGAGAAAAGACAAGAACAAAAGTTCCAACTTTTGTTCTTGTCTTTTCTGACTTTTGCCTTAGTTTTTAGAACTTTTGTTGTCGTAACTTCTATCTGGGCATTGGTCTTCAGAACTTTTGTTCGGACCAAAAGTTCCGACTAGTCTTTCGCGCATCTTGCCTTCGCAAAAATTGTTAATGAGCTCTTGCGCAAAATCTCTGACAATCTTCACAAAAGCGAATCCTTCTCTCCTCTTTGCAACTTTCGTCTTGAATTTTGTCAGAGCAATTGTTCCGAAGACCTAAACCTTTGCGAAAATTTTTGTTGCAACAATTGTTCTAACTAGTCGTGACACTTTTTCCAAAGAGTAAAATACTTAGACAAATTTTGCTAAGTCTTCAGAGTTTGTGCAAACTTTCCTTCACGTAAAATCTCCGACTCATCCTTTGTCAAAAAGAACGAAGGCCAACCTCTTTTGAAAATACAGTCTTTTTGCCCTTTTGACTTAGCCCTTTTTGTCGAACTTCGACTGAACTTTGAGAAGCCTTCCCGCTGACCTTGAAGCTTTGAGCTGAATCCAAACGCTACTCCTCCATGGTGACCCAAAATGGTCAACATTTTGGCGACCTCTGTGGGCCGCTTGCCTGCTAAGCGGGAACCAATAGCCCTTGAAGCAATACATTAGACACGGAGTTGCAAGCTTTTGGAACACTTGTTTCCGAAAATACAACCCTTGTTGTAAGCGACTCGACCACTTCTGAGAGCAGACTAAGGACACATTTTTACCAACTCCATGAAGATTCAAAGTCACGCTTGTGCCCTACAAAGAACTGAGAGACACCTCCAAATGGACAACAAAAAAGAAAGATCAGTAACAAACAAATGTGCCAAAGCACTTAGGGAAAGGGAAGAGCAAATAAACTAATGTGCAGCAGCACTTGGAAGAAAGGAAATTGCAACTAACCTAACCTAAACTAATCAAGCAAAAGGCTACCTAAATGAAGCCATTGACTGGTTCTGCAAAATAGTTACTTTTCTTACCAATCTAGAATGCTTTTCATGTTTAAGGGTAGCCAACCAAAGGTGGAATAGGATTGGATGCTCAATGAACTGGTGAAATACCTCTTACAAGATGCAAACAAATTCACCTACCCACGTAAGTTGACTAGAAATACAGTTGTCTTGGAGTGGATAGACAGATTGATTTTGGCCTTCTTGATGCTCAATTTTGTACTCTAGGTCAAGCACAACATGTGATGGCTTCTCCTTATCGGTGTCCAACCGAGACAAGTACTTGATAGGGCATCCTCTTGTCAAGACAAAGTTTGAGCAGTAAGGGCTGCCCTCACACTTGTGTTTTGCTGCCCCATCAGTGTGTTGATTGGGATGCGCTTGTCCTAGTGATTGACTTGAAAACACATCTATTTCCCCCTACTGTGCATGCTGCTCATGGGTCTGTTCTTTATGAGATTGTGGTTTATCGTCTAGGATTGAGTAGAAGTCCTCTAACTCATCCCAAAAGAAGTCTTCTTCCATCTCTTCCTCACTCTTCTACACGAGAGGCCTCATCTCAGCTTCAAGGCTAATTTCTTCTTCCATGTTGAATGGAAGTTCATTTGTCCAAGAGAGCACCTCATCATCTCGCCCTTGAATGTTGACTAGAGAAACTTGGCCTCTCCTCAACAAGACTATCTTCTTCCTCTCCGTCTTTGCCCATTTGCTCAT
Source organism: Torreya grandis (assembly GCA_037957365.1). NCBI lineage: Eukaryota > Viridiplantae > Streptophyta > Pinopsida > Cupressales > Taxaceae > Torreya > Torreya grandis. Next base: position 551,349 of record JARHVA010004980.1, read on the forward strand.
TGTTCTATTGCTTTGGCTGATCATATTCATCCTCTTCTAGCAGCAGCTCTGATTTCTCTAGTTTAGTGACAAAAAGAGAGTTACCAATAACTACTTTCTCATCATCTTCACTTGAAGTATCCTCCTCTTCGCCTAAATGATCTCCATTTGCTCTCCATACAACGGGCCTTCCTTTGAAAAGGGAGACGGTGGGAGGACAAGAAGGTTCCACTGATAAAGTAGGAGTGGCCTCAACAAGGTTGGGCATCCTGAAATCAGGATGCTTGGTCCAAGAAGGCTACCAAAGTTGAGTAGTTTGAAGCTCTTGAGGAAGAATGGGCTTTTGAGAGGACTGTTCCTAAGGAATAATACGCTGAGTTTGCACAGGAATAGGGTCTTTCAATATATGGAGACTTCTAAAACTTGGGATTTTAAAGCAAGAAGACTTACTTGGAAATTCAGAAGGTTTCACCCGCTTGAAGCTTGGGATCTTGAATGTGGAAGCCTCTCTTTGAGTGGATTGAACCATAGTTCACATACTTGTACTCGGAGAGTACTCGCCTAGCTCCCAAAAAGTTTACTCGGCCATTATTCGACAACTACTCGCCATTATTCGACAAATTAAAAAAAAATACTTAAATTTTTAAAAAAGTAAATTTTATAGAATTTATCATTGCAAAATGTATCAAATGAATCTGTAAAACGTTGGGAAAGCATTTTCTATTAGATTTGAATACAAGTATAAAATTGCATAATCATGATTCATGCGAATACAACTGTGACACTGTCAAGTTTCAACAACAAACTAATATAGTGATACTTATACAAGAATATACAAGTACAAATTACAAGAATCTATAACTTTCTCTTCCCTGCTCTTTGGAAAACTAAGGGAGACTAAGAGAGTCCAGCCCTCCCACTCGGCTACCCCTCCTTGCTCTGCCTAGAATGTTGCGTCTATGGCTCCGCCCTAGAACCAAATGGTAGTGACTCCTCCTCTGCCTCATGTTCGACAACATCTACAAGGATGTCATCCAATCCAATATCTCCTACTTCTACTAATACACAAGGAAGTCTTTTAGTTGTTTCTTGAATGCAAGGTGTCTATCATACCTACATCCCTTCATGCATCCTTCATACCTCCTATGATGTCTCCCTGAAATCTTAAAACCCTGAAATATGGCTAACTCTGAAACCCTAAAACCCTAAAATGAAACCCTCAAATCTGACTAACTCTGAAATATGATAGGATACTCCAAAACCTAGAATTTGCATTATAGCTCCTAGAGGTCTGAAACCACTCTCAAACATCCCAAAAGTACATATATAAAATATAACTTAAAGTATAAGAAACTAGAGGTCCATATCTAAATGTAAACTTATACTTGAGTTTACATTTAGATATGGACCTCTAGTTTCTTATACTTGAATGTTTATTTTATATATATACTCTGGGGGGCATGCGTGTTTAAAAATGACAAAAAACTAAGTTTTTCCAACATTTTTCATGCATTCTAACCATACTGGCAAGTATTTACTCAATACTCATCCAATACTCACGAGTACTAGCGAGTACTCGGCGAGCACTGTGCCAGTACTCGTCGAGAACTAAGTAATCAAAACCCTGCAATTTCAAGTGATGATTAATGGGTTTTGGGGAAGTTTGGCGATTACTCACCCACTCGGCGAGAAATCAGCGAGTATGCAACCAATTAGTGTTTGTGTTTGTAGAACAATTTGATTTTTTATTCTTTCTCACCCTAAAAAAATTAACTTCAGCAATTCGTGCGGGTAGAGAAGCTAGATAAAAGTTCCGCTCCCCCTATATAGATAGATAGATGGGCGGTGAACTCCTATCACATTCCAATTATATATCAGATATACAGGTACCCTACTCGATTCATCCGAAAATTTGAACCTGAGCTATGGTGGGAGAAGCTTGTCTGAAACTGGGAATAAAGGAGGTTGACTGAGGTTCAATCTTTTGTAGTTGCATAAGCAGCTAACAAATTTGCTCCTCTTTGGCTGCAATCTGCCTAGCCAAGCACTCCTCATGATGTCTTTCTTGCTCGCTCACCTCCTGCTTATGAAGATAAGCTTGATAAGCAAGCTCTCCCTGTCGCTACTACACTCTTGCTCTCTTTCAATCTCCATCAGTTGTCTCTAAAAATTTAGACATATCTTCGAGACTTTCTTGGCGCTGATTAGGAGGATCATAATACTGATTTAGAGAAACATAGCCTTCAAAGATCTGATTATAAGCATGAGCAGGTTACCAAGAAGGTTGAACAAGAGGAGGGAGATAAACGCTATCAGAATGAAGATATCCTGCTAAGACAGAGCTATTTGGGACAAAACCAACAACATTTTCAGTCTGATATGAAAATAGAAAGGCATAATAACAACATTTTCATGGAATGGGATGTGAAAAGACATAACTTTAAGCACTCAGACTGCTTCAACAAGTAGATTCGATACTTCGAGTCACTGTGGTGTTGAATAAATTGCATCGAACGGCAAGATCCACTACAAAACACACCAAAATTCTTCAATGGATGATGTGAGGATCATCAAACTCTGTCCCACTGGGCATGCCAAAAATTGTTGTCACTTGAACCTTGTACCCTTCGAATTGGAAGATGGTTTGGTGAGACAATGGGATCGTCCCCCAAGGTGTGGGACTCTTGCACTCCTTGGGACGAACCTCTAGAGAAGGCCAACTTCCTTCTAATCTAAATGCATCTGAATTAGGATCAACATGCAGGGATACAAAGAATAGAAAAGAAACCTACTGTTAATACTAAGTCTAAAATCTTTTGAGGGGAAAGGGATAAGATATGTTGAAAGGGAAATGGTGATGCACCAAGATTAGACAAAGCACTTATACAGGTCTTGAAGAACACTACAACTACAAAGAACAAGAAACTATTACACAAACTCCAAAATGACACAACCCCTGCGTAAGTATTTCACATGGAGGCACGGGAACACAATGTGACACTAAGAGGGACGACAAACAGTCCATAGATAGCATTGACACAAACCCAAGTGCACACAACATATGCCCTACAAGGGAAGACAAGTTTTGCGCAAAGGCACGAAGGGATGGACAGCAATGAGAGGGACGAAGATTATCCACAAACAGAGATCAACAAACCAACAGACTGCACACAAAACGCAATAATCAAGAAGAGAGACAAATTCAATTCTCATTAATTGCAAGGCTCAGGGAGTAAAGGGCTCCTAAAGGACAAGTTTCGGCAACATTATTATGCTAAAAAAAATGTCACCCTTTTTACAATGAAAGACCCGAGCTTTTATAGGCAATGGAAAGCCCACGGGTCATTGATTACATTCAGAAATTTAGTTGAGAAACTCAAATGAATATCAGAAATTGAGACACATAATGTCTCTGCAAATTAAATAAGGATGGCCAAAGCTACTTGGAACTCTGATTGCATTCTCAAAGCATGGCGATGATTGTCTTGACCTTGAATTTGTCAACTTGACCTCTTCTCTCATTGGTTGTGGAGCAACCAATACTTAATCATTTACCAACCACAGCTGAATTTGAATGTTTCCATGTGGAGGAACGAGACTATAGTTCTCATGGAACTACTTCTCTAGAAGAATTTGGCTCAATTCTGCCGCTTCTGTCACTTCTCATATACGTAGCCCAGCCATATTCATCAATGCATGCTTTGGGTGGTTCAGCTCCCGCCATCTACTTGCTTTAAAGCTTGACATGTTTTCTTTGTCGATTTTGATTTGTCCTTAGACAGGTGTCATCTATTGTAGAAAGTTGATCTGACCGCCATCTGTTTGTCGTTGTTCAACGAGCAACTCAAGCTCGAGCTTGTCCCTTTTGTGTCAAGCTCGCTCAATATGAGCTCTAACTTTCCTTGGATACTGCCAAACTAATTGGTCATGACGCCCACATGACGGGCAGATGTCCATCAACCTTTGTTGATGTCTCCCTAGGGCAACTGGCAATCATTCAGGATTTCTGCATCAGCGCATCTCACTCAACTTTCAGCCTTCATGGCTTTTGCTTCTGAATGATCCCGAAAAAGTTGCGATGACAATTCTCGCAAAAGCCTAAGTCTTCTTCCTTCACCACTTCTGCTATGGATCTTCACGCTCAAAAAAGCTCCGAAGACCCAAGTCTTTGGATTCTCTATTATCACGATTTTTGCTATTGCCTTAGTCTTCGCGAATATTGCTTTCGCGATTTTTGTTCCGAACTTAAGCCTTCCCAAGTTTCACCTTTGAGCCTTCACGCAAAAGTTCCAACTTTTGTTCTTGTCTTTTCCGACTTTTGCCTTAGTCTTCAGAACTTTTGTTGTCGCAACTTCTCTCCGAGCATTGGTCTTCAAAACTTTTGTTTGGACCAAAAGTTCTGACTAATCTTTTACACATCTTGCCTTCGCTAAAATTGTTAATGAGCTCTCGTGCAAAAACTCCAACAATCTTCACAAAAGCGAGTCCTCTCTTCTTCGCGACTTTTGTCTTGGATTTTGTCGAAACAATTGTTCGGAAGACCTAAGCCTTCGCGAAATTTGTTGTCACAACAATTGTTCCGACTAGTCGCGACACACTATTTCCAAAGAGTAGAACACTTAAGACAAATTTTGTGAAGTCTTCAGGGTTTGTGCAGGTTTTCCTTTGCGCAAAATCTCTAACTCATCTTTTGTCAAAAAACATGAAGGCCAACCTCTTTTGAAAATATGCTAAGTCTTTTTGCCCTTTTGACTTGGCCCTTTTTGCCGAACGTCAACTGAACTTTGACAAGCCTTCCCTGTTGATCCTGAAGCTTTGAGTTGAATTCAGACGCTACTCCTTCATGGTGACCCAGAATGGTCAACATGTACTAAGTACCAAAATAGAAGAGAATAGGCTACACAAGCAGCGAGAGGTTAACCACCATCAAAAAACTATCATCAACCTAAATCATGCACCAGAACAAGAACGAATAGGAACAATAGTTGTATCCAAGAACCGACAACCAATTTGTCCATCAAACCAAAAAACCCACCATCCAAAGCATCTTTGTACCACTATGACCATACATAAATTGAAACCTTGCACATAGAAGTGTGTGGCTTAGAATTCAGGAAAATAGCATAAGAGCACACCGATAGAGCACCGAGGAAGGTAATGAAACTATTTATATTATGATAGCAACCATCCATTGTTATTTTTCCACAAACCGTCATCAAGCTTGAGTGGGTGTTGGGCAAGCAAATTGATCAAGCCCCCAAAACATCATAGGAAATATTACAATTATATGAACCAAAATATCAGGAACCATCTTCAGAAATTTAGTCAAGGACAATTATATTCTCAAGATTCCTAACAACTTCATTGTCACTTGCCACTCCACACCCAGGTTCAGCATTCACTGCACTCCGTTGAGGTCAATCTTCGTTTTCCTCCGCACAACAAGGTTGAGGAGCAAAGACACAATCCGAAGGGAACTTAGAACCCATTCACCTTGTTAAAAAGGATTGCCTTTGCAAATTTTCCTAAGACCATCTAGAATCATATGCCAGTGATCCAAACCATCAAGACCCACCGAGTGAAGGAGAACTTCCGGGTTTTTGTGTTCTTCATGCAAAGTGTTGGTCCCCGATGCATTTGAGAGCATATTAGCACAGCTAAGGGATTGAGCAACCTCAAAAACATTCCAACAGCGTAAAGATTGCATAGGGTCAAAAATGAGTCAATTTAGAAATTTTGGGATAACCTTGCCTTCCACCTCATCCATGTTGGCAGCGGCTTCCCACATTCTCTTCAACCAAACATGCATGTGAAGGTTCTGTATCTCTCCATCAATATAGCATGAAAACTTCCCTAATACTGCTTCTCCGAATTGTCGCTTGGCAACTTGTTTTGCCTTACCATTCCTAGTCTTAGAAGGAGAGCCTTCTTCAATCTTAACAAATTTCCTTCTGTCCATACTGAGCAAAACCACCTTAGCAAAAACTTCTCTCAACTACACTCATGTTGAGCCCTGTTTGGTTAAAAGTAGAGAAAGTGTCACTCATGACAAGCATGAGTGGCATTCCTTGCATTACTTACAAATAGCGTGCAATCACATCCAAGTCATTTGAATTTAAATAGAAAAATCACCACAGAGAACATCACTGAAAGCAACGATGAGATGTCATTGAAGGAATAGAGTGTCGATCCAACACAACTAGCCCTAGTGAGGTTAGTCAAAACGAAACAAGTGACAAGCATCCCAAGCTAGATGGGAGGGTTCTGCTTTTCTCCATCAATATAGCTTGCAAAGTTCCTTGTTACCACTTCTCTAATTTGTCGCTTGGCAGCAAGTTTTGCCTTGCCAGCCCTAGTCTTTGAAGGAGAGACTTCCTCAACCTTAATGGATTTCTCTCTGTCCATACTGAGAGAAATCACCTTACCAAAAAACCTCTCCCCTACACTCCCATCGAGGCTTGTTTGGTAAAAAAAAGAGAAATGTGTCACTCATGCCAAGCATGAGTGGCATTCCTTACACTTATTGTGAATAAAGTGCAATCAAATCCAAGTCATTTGGATTTAGAAAAAACAATCAGCACAAAGAACGCCACCCAAAGCAATGATGAAAGCCAATGATGAGATGTCATTGAAGGAATAGAGTGTCGAATCAACACAACAACCCTAGTGAGGTTAGTCATAAGGAAACAAGTGAGAGGCATCCCAAGTTACAAGGGATTGCAAATCGTTATGATAGGGAGGTTCCCAAAAAGTACTGAAACTGTTCATGGTTTCCCTGCGTCCAACTCCCATGTCGGTAGCCCAATTTGCAAGGGATCAAGAAGTAGATAATCTTTGAAAAGATTTATAATGTTTATATGTGCCACCACTTCAAATATAAACATAAAAGAAGGAATCAGGAAGTAGATAATCTTTGAAGGCCTACAAATATTTGTACCAACTTGCAACAACGGATGGCTAAAACGTAGAAGTCCCCATCGATGGGTTCACCCACCAAGTCAAATATTGCAAGAATATATGATGTGGTTGTAACAATGGAAGATTATATTACATTATTAATCTTGCAAATGCAGGCAAAATTCCTTGGACAAGTGCATCCTTGGTTAGTGGAGATTTGGATGTAGACTTGGCTAAAAGAGGGGACTATGAAACAAGGCCAATGAGGTTGGTCTTTGTGCAAGGTAGATTTTTTTTTAATACTTTGGTACAAAAGCTTTGGCGGATTTTATTTGAATATTTGAAGCTCATGTGCAAGATTGGATGATGCGGATAGATGCTTTAAACTATGCACTAAAAGGAAGCGCAACTACATGGTGGGCAGTGCATCCAAACAACCAACCTGATTGGGACGAAGCTAGAACGATGTTGCAAGCACGGTTCCAAACTAAAGATGTAAACGATAATTGCCCTTTGTTTAAGGAGGGAGAATGCTCAATGTTGCATGCGCACAACTACATACTGACATAGACAAAGCATATTTTGAGACCAACATACTAGGTACATATGTTTCTAGATACATTGGCACTTTTGCCAAAAGCAGGGTACGTGCATTAAGAAAGAAGGGAAACATTTGTATGGGAGAAAGCACAATAGGACTGCATGAAGAATTTCTCTTTTAGGGATGTAAATGTCCAAGTAGAAGTGGTTCTACATAAGATTGAGGCATCCCTTTACCTTGGAAAGGAAGGCGGGATGAAGATGGAAAAAGAAAGGCAAACACAAAGGCAAGATACAAGAGGATGAAAAAGACTCGGTGAAACAATGTAGGAAAGCATTCGCAGAATGGGGATTCACTCTTAAGACTTGCAATGGAATAGAAAGAAGCTCAAATGATAGAGACTCTGCATGAGAGGATGATGAAGAAAATGAATTTAAGACATTGTCCACCCCTTTGAGATCGAGTCTGATGCATCAAACTATGCACTTGTCAAAGTACTCGCATTACATTGACATCTAGTTGTTTATCACTCAGTGACATTCAACAACACTATTCAACACTGCTCCACCTATGAAAAGGAATTTTGCACCATAGTTCAAGCATTTGAGCAACGGCATCACTACATCTTGGGTAAGGAGACAATTATGCACTTAACCATAAGTCGCTTTAGTTTCTGCATGCACTCAGACCATAAGTCGCTTTAGTTTCTGCATGCACAATGTAAGCTAGAGAACATGTGCCACATGAAGTGGATGACATTTTTGCAGCAATTTCATATGGTGTTCATGCATAAGAAGGGAAATTCCAACAAGGTATTTGATTGCCTTAGCTGCCCTCCAATTTAGGTGCTCATCATGGTGATTGACATGCATGACCACATCTTATCTGACCAGGTATCACTCTACTAAGCAAACCACAACTTCACACAAGCCTATATTGCTCTTATGCAGGGTGAACAAGTTCACAATTTCCATGCCCGACAAGCTTCTCTACAAGCTTGGACATCCATGTCTGCTAGCTTGCAAAATTCCTTGCTACCGCTTCTCCAATTTGTCTGTTGGTTGCAAGTTTTTCCTTACCAGCCCTAGTTTTAGAAGAAGAGCCTTCCTCAACCTTAATGGATTTCTCTTTGTCCATATTGAGAGAAATCACCTTACCAAAAAAATCTCTCCCCTGCACTCCCGCTGAGGCCCATTTGGTAAAAAGGAGAGAAATGTGTTGCTCATGCCAAGCATGAGTGGCATTCCTTGCATTGATTGCGAATAAAGTGCAATCAAATCCAAGTCACTTGCATTGAATCAGAGAACGCCACCCAAAGTAATGATGAAAGCCAATGATGAGATGTCATTGAAGGAATAGAGTGTCGAATCAACACAACTAACCCTAGTGAGGTTAGTCATAACGATAAAAGTGAGAGGCATCCCAAGCTACAAGGGATTACAAATCGTTAGGATAGGGAGGTTCCCATAAAGTACTGAAGCTATCATGGTTTCTTTGAGTCCCCCTCCCCTATTTGCAGCCGAATCTGCCACTTTATTATATCATCTTGCTTAGTATGTTGGAAACCAATCTAATCAAAATGAGGGAGAAGCTGGATAATTTCATCCATTATAATTTTAATTCTCCATGCTTCTCCAGTTCCTCCCAAAGCCGCAATGAGCATCACTTGAGAGTCACCCTACCATAACGAGGTTTTTCCAACCCTTCATTCGCGCGATTTGAATTCCCTTCAAAAGAGCTCTAACCTTGGCTATATCATTGGAATCAGATTCAATGTCCAGGGTTAAAATTAAAATTCGCTGGCCCTCACCATCTTTGAAAATGCCCCACAAGAAGCAGGACCAAGGTTGCCTTTAGAGGCACCATTGAAATTAAATTTGAGGCAACCAGGTGTTTCTAATAGATTGGGTGACTCAGCTTGGAACCAAAAATCCCATCAAGCCCTTTATTAGGAGATGGTTTTTTTTTTTTTTTTTTATTAAAAAAAAACTTCTTGATCATGAGATGAAGAACCTATTAAAGGTTTCTCCAAAAAGCTAGTAGCTATCAAAAGGTAATAGACTCAAAATCCAACTAGGCCCTGCTATGGAAATAAAGTAGGCCTAACAAATTCCAACCTACCCCTCAAAACCAGCAAATCGTTGCAACCCAATTGATCGCAAGAACTCAAGGAATCCCTCCTTACCAAAACAATCCGAACAGAGCAATAGTCCCTGTGCAGAATAATTAGGCAAACGCCCTGAAATTTTGGTGTTATCCTTGCAACTTGGCATTATTGGCTATCATGAGTAAGCACTCATGGCACAATATGCATTAGGCCAACAACCTCAAGAAATACTATGGATTCAAGAAGCTACTATTGTTCCCAATGAAGGTGCCCTAGCGTATTGGGAGGAGAATGACTTTCACGCTCTAAAGGAAAAACCATGGGTTTCTACAAACCCTCATAGCCAAATAACTTCTGCAAAGGCATGTCAAGCCAAAAGCGTAGAGCTATGCAAAATCAAACCTCTTCCTTTCTATGTTACCTTGATCATAGGTAACCATTTGATTCAGAATTGCATGTTTGAGTCCAGAGCTAGTAGCACAAAAATGCCAAAGAAGGAAGCATATTTCCAAGGTCTAACATATACCACTACTAGAAAGAGTGTCATTCAACTAGACGGCCCACCAGTAAAAACAATTGGCATCATCTAAGATCTCTCCTTAGCCCTTCAAGCCTCTATGCATGTTAACATTCTACAACATATTATTGTGCTAGACCACTTGTCTATGTTTGAGATTTGTTTGTCAACAGATTTTACATGTAAGATTGGTGGATATTTATCCCTAGATTGGAAGCACATGTATTTAATGACTATCTAATGAAATTACCATACCACTTGCATAGAATCACAACAATAGATCACAATATAATTGAAATAGAGCAAAATATTTGAATATATGATGAGCCACTTTGAGGAGAAACCTCCTTAACCTTACAATAAGAACATAATTCGCAATATGATGATTAAATACTCACCACTACCTCCTATATATACCCTACTTATGTTATAAATACTACCTAGGTCGACCCTACTACCAATATGAAGCCATAGAAATGATCATATGACTTAATTAAAGGTTATGCTAGCCATCAGTTGACCACACATATCCCATTACATGCTATAGGCTAAGGTCATGGTATGCCCCCTCCTTCAGACAAGCGTTGTCCTCAACATTGACTATATGTGGTGTTTCTGTATATAATCTACGTCCTCCCATGTCATATCCTCTCTCAACAGGTTCTTCCAATTGATATGATACTCGGTGACCACCCTCATCTACATCATCTTAAAGCGAGTTTGGATAATATCCTTTGGTTCCAAGACGATTCTTCCTTCTTCATTAAGCTCATGCAACTCTGTTTGGGTGAGAATCCTCTGGTCAAAACATAAAACATGCAATAATGGGTGTGTTTTTGCTAACGAAAGTAACTTATGTTAGGGTTGCATGCGTTCCTTGACTACTCAAACCCGTGGTTGGACTTTCAAGGATGAGGTGATGGATGGTGGCTTGTAACCGCTAGAATCAGCACCTAAAGGTGTTTATGGATGCCCGGTAGGCCTATAAATAGCAAGGCTAGTGACCATTTCTATTCATCATTAGGTGTTGTTTCTTGTAGTAGGAAAATGCAAAGCATACAAAAACAAATACAGGTTAGGCTAATATACCTTAATTCAATACTTATTTCAAAATTTTAATGGTCACATCCAAACAATGTCTCGATTCTACTGTCTGCTTTCAATGTACTGGGCATTTCAAGAGATAAATTTTCATATTTGTTATTTCTACTACAAATTTATTCCAATATTGCTCTTCTAGAAAATTAACCGTCTTAAAAAACTCTACCAATCATTTGTGAATAAAAAAAATCAATACTTAATGGTTTAAAAAGGGCTCTATGCATGGTGATATTATATCCCCATAAACATGCACAAACACACATGGATGCATCTACATAGAGTGGACAAACAATTGGCACACACTCTAAAGTTCTGAGTGCAGTAATTTGAAGCATAAAACTACTTTATAAAAACTTATAGTTTATGTGGCTTTAGCATGGTCATTTTCCATTATCAAATTTTGCTTTCAGCAAAGAATCCTGTAAACTCTTCTACGTATTTTTTTAAAAATAACTATTACAAACTTAAAAATTCATTCCCACAAACTTTTAAGAAGAAAAACCAAATACACAATATTTTGACCAAATGAAACTAGAATTCTTCCCATCAACCATCCTATTGAACCTTCCGAAAATTGAAAACAAAATAATCCTCTATCATCCTCTAGTTTGCCTAGCCATGCCTGGCAACTACAACTGTTTGTAGGATGTGCATAAAATGGATTTTTTGAACAGGCATGTGCAGCTCATCTGAATCCTCTTGGCCATTAAAAGAATGCTTCTCTAATTAAAAGGCAGTACGAACAAGATGATGTCTTATAGAATCCAAAAATTGGAGAAAACCACCGCGCTTTTGAGGTCTGTAAACATTTACCAGCAAGTCAAAGAAACTCATGCATGTTGAAAGTATGAATACATATCCACTCTCATAACTTAAAATATTCAAAATTTTACCTTGCATTTCAAAATTTTACCACATTTCACAAAATGCAAAGGGATCACTGCAGCTTACCAACAACATAAAAACTATTTTTACAAACGGAACAGGTTTTGAACACCACCAGGCCATGGCCGACCTTCTCAATGCTTGTAACTCACTTAAGTGAGCTATAAGCATAACAACATATAATATAAATTCTCAAGAAGGCATCAAATAATCAAAACAAAACTATGTCTGAATATTACCAAAGATTACTGAGGGGAAGGGTGGGGGAAGGCGAGGAGGCCCGATCGGAGCAGGTCCAAGGGTGAGAATGGGTGGGTATCATCGCCTCAACATCTTCAAAGCCTCATAATAAATGTTGCTTTCTTGTTTTAAGCGATAGGCACATCATGATCAGGCTACAGATATATATCTTGGCATGTCCAAACCTCCAACAACACTTATCAAAACAGAATATAACTGAAGGTTTTGTATTCAGTCTCCAGTTGGCAGCAGATAAAACCGATCATATTCCAATGCCTTTTTCATATTAACAAATAAAAAATAATAGTATCAGCACTGTTCAAATGCCTCTTTGCCGTTACAAACATCTTCTCCCCTCGGCTATTTGAAACTTATTTCACTCAGGAAAACCATCCACTGTTTATAACAGCCAAGCTATAGGCCAAATAAGATATTGAATAAAATTTTAAAAGAAATACCAAAGGTTTGAGAGGCAAATTTTGTTGGCAGACATCAATAAAGTTAACTCTATATTAGCCTATTGACCAAATAAAATGCCCTGAATAGAGACATCTTGGAAGAAGTATCTCTTTTAGGCAGCAATTCCTTCGTCATATCCCCAAAAACTATTGAGTGCCTATCTACAATGTCCTGCCAATCTGGTTGTGTAGGTACCTTTGATTGTTATGCCTCTAATGAAAACAATTGTGCCGCAACACCGTCCATGCCCCTTTAAAGAACCGTTTGCATTTTATGAGCGCTCACCATTTGTTGTGACTTTGCACACAACCATAGTCACAAGGTTTGGAAATCCGAATCCGTTTAGGAGTGCAAAAAAATCTGAAATCCAGAATTCTTGAAAAAAATTGGAAAAATCTGATCTCGAATAAATACATGCATACATACATATGTATGTGTGTATGTGAGCATAGTTTTACAAATATGTAAAACTGACAAATACAATGAAAAACATTAATAAAATAATATAAAATGTTAATATTATATTATATTTATGGTTTTTGGGCCTTTTTTTGTGCAGAAAACCTTAAAAAATAATAATAAAGCAAAATTATTTTTTTGAAAAAAAACAAGGCCGACCAGGACGAACTTATCCGGGTTGACCAAAAAATCCGGATCCGACCGGATTTTGTGGAGATTCAGCTGAACCTTGTGACTATGCACACAACCCTTTCAATTCAAATTTCATACCCTCTGAATGAAACTGCATGAACAACTCCTGGAAGTTCATCTCAATCATTCTAAAGGTAGTGAGCCATTGGACTCCCAAAACAATGTCTGCACCACCCATAGGAATGGAAAACATAGGGCAATCTAGCATGTAGTCTCCCATGGTGAATTTAATACTATGTAACATGAGCAACTAACAGTACTCCCATCTGCAGCCATGACCTGAAATTCTTGAGCTGGATAAACAATACAATTCAAGCATGCAACTAACTTATGATTGATGTTGCAAGTATTGCTCGAGTCAATCAATATCATCACCTTTTGGTCTTTCAAGAGACCCACTAACTTGAGGGTTTGTAGGGTGCTAATACCTAAAAGTGCATGGCAAGAGATGGTTGGAGATCTCCTGATGACTCCTCTAGCTTATCAACAATCATTGATGCTTCTTCATCACCCTCTTATTTTGCATTGGCGCCTTTAATGTAGAACAATTTCTTTTTGGCGCATTTATGACCCCTACTATATTTTCCATCATATTTAAAACATAACCCTTTTGCTCTTTTCTCTTCAATTTGTTGGGACACTAATTGTCTTGGTTAAGGAAATGACAGTGCAACTATGTTATTATCTTTGATGCTAGTGAATGCATGTCTTACTAGTAGCAAAGAATTTTCCCTCTGCCATGCGCGCCATGCTAATAGAATCAAATACATTAAGAGGATTAAACATGTGTGCCTCGTGTTGAATGTGGCCCTTGAGTCCTCCAAGAAACACGTCATTTAGGTTCTCATCTATAATCATCTCCACTCACAAGGATAGGGTATGGAATTGATAAATATGATCCTTGACTGATCCTATTTGTTGCAACTTTGCCAATTGGCTAAAGTAATTCTTCGTCACACTACTCCTATAGTGCATCTACAACTCCATAAAAATTGACCAGGTGGCACTAAGAGCCTCCTTTTGAGCACACAACCATCAATACTAGATAAATTGTTCAAATTTCAAATATAAGGATGCCATCGTAACCATTTGCTCACATAGAATATGATGTTTATCAAAAAAAAACTTCAATTGGTTGATCCAATTGAGCAAATCCTTTCCATCAAACTTACACATGTCCACCTTTAGTAGTAGGTTCTAAGTCCCGAAATGAGTGTTAGCCATAGGATGAGGCTACGCAGAATTCGGATCAGGGTTAGTTGTCTCATACATCCACCTTGAGTCGGTCATGAGACTAACCGCTTATTGATAGAAGTCGTGAGAGTAGCCAATTGTGTATTGATGGTTGCCATATCTCCTTTCAATTCTGAATGCATGTTGCACAAATTATCATCTAGATCACGCACTTTGTCTTCCAACAAGAAAAAAATCATATTAACAGTTCCACTTGATCTGAACTCTGACTTTGTCCCCTATCTGTTAGGAGTTTTCCCTGGTGTGTACGAATTCTTACCTCGGCCTCCAGTTTACGAACCTATCATGTTGAGGCTTGACAATGCAGAATTTGATTTTAATCTTTGACCAAACGTTTTCAAACTCAAGTCGGCCTCAAATCCAAAATTGTGAAGAACATGCTCCCAGTGGATTTTTGCGATCTTTCCAAAAAAATAAAGAAAACAAAGTAATTCCAAAAATTGCGGCCTATAGAGCGAATTTATGAAAAACATTATATTTGCAATAACTCACTCAAAAATGATCACAAAAAACTCAAAATTGGACTATAGCTTCCTTGAATAACTCTACAACTTCAATAAAAAAATTGAAAAGCAGACACATTGGCAACAGTTTGCAAAGTATAGGCAATTCTTCAAAATTAGGGTTTCGACCACACTTTTGCCCAAATCAAAGCTCCAATACCATTTGTAATGAAATTACCATACCACTTGAGGGGAATCACAGCAATAGATCATAATATAATTGAAATAGAGCAAAATATTTGAATATATGATGAGCCACTTCCAGGGGTCAACCTCCATAACCTTATAATAAAAACAAAATTCACAATATAATGATCAAATACTCACCATTATCTCCTATATATACCATACTTATGTTATGAATACTACCTAAGCTGATATAAAATTATATAAATGATCATATGACTTAATTACAATTTAAGTTAGCTATAAGTTGGCCATACATATCCCAATACACATTACAGTTTAAGCTCAAACCTCGTGTAGTACAAGGATGAAAATAGAGTTTAAACCAATTGTTACATTTAATGTAGAGACATGTGAGGAAAGACCCATGGAGATTAATTATATTGTCATGGGAGACAAAGACTTTGAGTGGTCAAGTATGGAAGCAACAGAAGATACCCAATGTCAGACACTAAATATGATCAGTGGGCAACAAACAAATGGGAAAATGATCCTTTTAATGACCTTGAAAAACCAAGAAAGGGCACCCATGGTGTGGAAAACAACATGGTCCAACATCCCAATGTCATTAATGAAGAATAGACATAGCGTTGTGTTATGAAATTTGAGGTTGATTTCACAATTATTCATCTTGGTGAGAGCCTCTAGATACAATTGCATATAATATGTTTCATTTACAACATTTCGAGTCTCATACTAGACATATCATCAAGGGCGCAACTTATTGTTGGGGAGGGATGTAGGATCTCATTCTACTTAAATATGCCATTTTATAGACAATGGGAAAATAAAAGGGGAGGAAGGTTAGCTCTTCCATCTCAAAAACTTTAGTAATTTAATTAATTAATAACCTAAGGGTTGACAAAAAACATAATTAGCCTTCTAACCATAGCTAATATTTGACACGATTTGATACAATATATTTTAATTTCACGCAATAATGGTTGGTTACAAGAATAATTATGTCTTTTATTAACCATTAAGCTATTAATTAATTAAATTAATAGATTTTTGAGATGGGAGAGTCATCCTTCCTCTCCTCATTTTTTCCCTTTGTCTATAAAATGGCATATTTAAGTAGAACGAGATCCTACGTTCTACCCAAGCATAGGCTTCTTCATTGATGATGGGTCTAGTATGAGACTCAAAACATCAAATAGCAAGTAGTTGTATCCAAAGGCTCCCACCAATGATGTGTTTTACCAACTTGAAGATAAAGAATGCATCGGAATTAACACCAGTATTTGTTCGATAGTTGCACCAGGCCATGCCCACCCTCACCGTGCAAAGTTTGTGGTGCCAAGTATTATTTACTGTGACCTTCATTTTACACAATTGAACCATCCTTTTGAAGACACATGCTCTAATTCTTAATTAGTAATATTTTTACAGTATTTGTGTGAGGAAACACATTCTAAAATCGATAAAGCAATATGTGTGCCTCCTAGAGAGGATGTCAACCCCGCTTGTAAATGAAAGAGAGCAGATTTATACAGCTCAACAAACCTTTAAGCTTGAACTGGAATTCTTCTACAAGATATATCAGAAGAGTCATGCTTTGAACAGAAAAGGGAAGAATGCTTGTGGAAGACCTTCATAAAAAGAAAATGCACATTTTCAAAAGAAGAACTCTCATCACCTTATGAGGAATTCATGTTTCCGGGCAGTGTCACCGCATTCGCCACATCCCAAGGATTTAGTTTGGAATTTGCCAAACTTTAAAAAAATCCAAAAAAAATGTTGAAATTTGTCTAGAAATTTGTGACAAATTTCTATGATGAATTTAACCAAAACAAAAACTTAAAATTCGAATGAAATTCATTGGAATTCATTTTTTTAGGGCTGCCTTTGAAAAACTCGTGAATTTTTGTCATTGTTATCATTTCGTTATTTCCTTCCAGAACTCCAGAGTCCTCCATGGCGATTCCACGACGTTCCACGATTTGTTGTAGCCTACGTTAGGTTCGCAACAACACCAAATTGCGACTCTGCACTCTGAGCTGTGACTTTGCAACACCAACTCCAGTCTCCATGTGCCAACAGCTACTCAACAGCCCATGGATATGTACATTGTAAACAGTAGGGAAAATATACAGTCTGCATAGTATTTGTTTCATTTTTCGTGCTGCCCCACTACCCAGTGCCCACTGCTAACTCCAAGTTTAGAGTTTAGATCACGATTTGGCAAGGTTCTAACTTCTAACTTTACAATCTAGACTTTGTACTTGTAGCTTATTTAGCATATAGTTTTTTTTCAGTTTGCCTTTTTTTTTCTTTTAAAATACAAATAATGTATACTTATTATTATAATTTATTGTCTTTGTGCAGTGTGTCGCTGTAAGTTTGTAGGGTGCCATACGACAGTGACACAGTCTATAAGTGTAAGTTTTCAATGTACATTGTAGTCTGTAATATCAAATATGTATACTACGTAATTGTAGACTATAGTCTATAAATGTATAGTTTTAAATTTCAATGTAATTTTTTTTGGTAAATATATAATAAATTTGATAATATTTAATAATTTAATACAGTTGAGAGTTTGTAATTTGTTAGTATTTTTGAGTTATAATTCAGTATTGAGTTTTGTTGACAATCACATTGCAACTTGCAATCTATGAACAGCAAACAGCGATTGTACTAAAACATAGACTGCCCTAAAGGCTGCCTCAGACTTCAGTGTGGCACCCCCAAAATCATCAGTAGAAAGATGGAAATATATGAATCATGAGAGTCAATCTAACAACGTCACTTGCAAGTTATGTCAACACTCCTTTACAGTGACATTAACAAGGATAATGGACCATCTTCTTGGCATATTAGAAGGTAAAAGAGGTGGTGTTGAAGCATGTGCAAATGTGACACCTGAAATAAAAGCAACATTGGAGAAAGACTGCAATAGTTCACTAGTAGCATCTCAAAAAAGGGCACAGAAAAAGCAGCGAATCCAAGAGGACCTTTCTAGGTCCAAATATTATACATCTTACTCCTCTGGCATGTCCACAAGCTCAACAATGCCACAAAAAAGTGGTGGGTCAGCAACATTGAAAAGTTTATGGAAACCTGTAGAAAAAGAGCAAGTTGATGATGCATGGGTTGATTTCTTTTACGAATCAACGATTCCATTTAATGTTGCTAGGAGCCCTTATTTCAAAAATGTTGTTCAACAATAAATAACATTTGGCAAATGTTACACAACACCAGGTTCAAAAGCTCTGAGGACAACTCTTTTGAAGAGATCCAAAGATTGGGTCGCCGATAAATTGGCAAGCATTAAAGACTTTTGGAAGTCAACAAGTTGCACCATTCTAAATGATGGTTGATCTGATATACGCCACAGGCCATTGAACAATGTGTTGGTCTATTGCCCTAAAGGCATTGTATTTCTTAAGGTAATTGATACCATAGAACATATAAAAACTTCTGAGTATATCTTCAACATTCTAAATGAAGCAATTCTTGAAGTTGGTGCAGAAAATGTAATCCAGACTGTTACTGATAGTGCTAGCAATTGTGTGGGGGCAAGAAAGTTGTTAGAAGAAAACTACTCACATATTTATTCAAGCCCTTGTGCAACGCATTGTATCGATTTACTACTCCATGACTTGGCCAAATTTCCTTGGGTACATGAGGCAGTGCAAAGAGGAAGAACCACTGTGAATTTCATAAAAAATCATTGCCTCACATTGAGCATATATAAGAGGCATGCAAGTAAGGAGTTGTTGAAACCATGTGACACAAGATTTATCTATTTCTTTATCACTTTAAAAAGAGTGGTTGACTAGAAAGGAGCTCTTCGATCTGTTGTTTGTAGCAAAGAATAGGAAGATTATGTTCTTGCAAAAGGTTCTAAAGGTAAACATGTAGAACAAATCATCCTAAGCCATGATTTTTGGGAAAATGCGAATAAGGTTTTAAAAATGTGTGCACCTATTGTTCGCATGCTTCACATAATTGATGCTGATGTTCCTTGTATTGGCATGGTTTATGAGGGTATGGACCGTTGCAAAGAAGCCATTCAAAAGGCTTTCAATAATGTAGAAGTTGAATATGATGAAATATGGGATATTTGTGATGGGAGATGGAAAACGATGCATACTCATTTGCATGCAGCATGTTATTTGGAGCCCACACTATATCACACTGAGAGAGAAAGTGATCGCGAAGTCATAGGTGGCATTTATGTAGCGATTGAAAAACTTGTTCTTGGTCAAGATATTGCAAAGAAAACAAGAGAGCAACTCAGGGCATACCGGAGAGATGGGTTATTTGGTACCCAATCAGTGATAGATGACAGAGGACATGGATGGAGATGAATAGTGGCGATTCTATGAGGCAAACAATCTTGAGCTACAACATTTTGCAATGCGAGTCTTCAATCAAGGAGTAAGTGCATCCGCATGTGAGAGGAACTGGAGCAACTTTGACCATGTTCAATCAAAAAAAAAAAAAAATTGTTAGAACACTAGGAGATCTTGTTTATGTTCGCAGCAATTTGCAATTGACTATGAAAAAAGTGGCAAGAGATGCAACCTCTAAGAAGAAGAAGCTTCAAGATTTTCTACAAGACTTCTAATGAGGATGAGGCTGATTTTCTTGGTGCTGAACAAGAAAATGAAGCTAATGAAGTTGATAATGATGAAGCATCTGATGATGATATTGAGCTCAGCGCTCTAGATGATCTAGAGCTTTTTGATGTAACAAGTGGGCCTTTGCCCATAGAGAAGTATAATACTTTGATGATGATCTATAAGTTTTTAAAAACATTTTAAATTATGGTATTACTATTATGTATCCAGCGTGTTTTTTATATTTATTTTTTTTCAATCTACAATAAATTTTGGAGTCTGAAATTTTGGACAGATTTTATTCTATTTGACAGCAAGAAGAGAACACAAATTCATATGAATCTAAATTAACTTGTATGTTCTGATTTTATATGGTAGTGTTTCTCCATTAAATTATGTTCTGATTTTAAATTAAGTTATTATTTTATGTTAATCTCATAGTAGGAAGAGAACACAAATTGATATGAATCTAAATTAGTTATCATTAAAGCAAAGTTATTTTGACATGTTTGTTTATATGAAATGTGATGTTTTTTAAATGGTGGGTTGGTATATTTCTATTAGCCAAATTTAATCTCAACTTTTTTAGTTCCGAATTTTTTCGTATTTTTTCCCTTGGCGAATTCGAACACGAATTCGAATGCGGGGACTATGTTCCCGGGAGGTTGTGGTCAGGAAGATTTATCTCTTAGGACTGAACACAGAAAACGGCACATGGAGGAAATGCAGCTTTCTGCCCCGCACTTTGAAAGAGATCGAGAAGTTTCATGTGCTATAACCAGCAGATATGGGAGAAACAAATCAGTTTATAAGTGCCATGGATCACATTATGGAAGGATTGGCACACAAACCTGTCCCCCCCTTCAGGACGAAATTACCGAAGAAGATGAATGCAGCAAAATGAGTAAAAGGGGTCTCTCACGTTTAGATAAAAAGAAAATGCTTATGGAAGAACTTTATAAGAAAAATGAGCTCTCAGACGACAATGGCAATAAAAAACAATGTGTTCTATATCTAGAGAACCTGACAAAATGAAAGCAAAGCTTCAGATATTTCATTTTGTTCTGGGGACCGTTGTGCATTTCAGGCCAAACTTTGGGGAACCCCTACTACTTGCTGATGCTCAGCAACAAAGAACAGACATTTTTAATGATAAGATAGCACCATTCATGCTCAACTATGGCTATGCCCAAGAGCTTCTACCTCCTGAACTGTGGATTGATAGCCTACCTGGAGCATACCAGTATGCAAACAAAGGTGATAATTGTACAAAAGAGAGAGCAGCTTCATAACAACAAACACAGGAAGGCGAAAGGATGTATGTTCTCCTTGTTCCTTTCTCTATATTGTAGACGGTCAATGTAAGAACCCCTACATGTTCTTGTCCAAGATTTGCATCATAAGCCTCACAAACATGGCATTGGCATTCCCACAAACACTTAATAGGGTCTAGGACTGAGATATTTAGCCATTTACTAATTCTGATCCCAACTCCAATACAAATGCAAGAGTACTGTTCTTGCAATCAATTAAACACTCGACTGATCATTATTTCAGAATTAAACATTGAAACCTCAGAGGGCGTTATGTCAAATACTTATCAGACTTCCTTATGCAGCAAAGAAATGAAAACTTCATCACAAATTATCAATCTCTGTGTTCAGACATTTGATCAAACAGTAGACATTCATTGAAACTTCCGAGCAATTTAACAAACGATTGTGTGTTCTAGTCATTCTAAAATCATCAAATGTATTGTAGAGACATAACATCAAACATTTGGTATGAAGAATTTTATCAGCAAGGAAATCACAGTTCAATATTTATATTCAGCCTTATGGAATTATGTTGGTATTACAGCAGTTCCTCCATGGACATTATGACAAACACAAGACATTCTTGCTAATGGATTTCAATTTGCTGTCATATCTAGGAATTTTAGCCCATACACCAAAAGATTGATTCACACAGTTCATGAAATATAATGATGATGACTGCTACCTCATTCCCAATCTACTTCCTCAATAAGATATCTTCAGCTTAATGGAAAACATAGAGAAACATTGCATCATGTTTACACCAGACAATGGTATTGTTTGCACCTGGAAATGCTGATCCTCTTATATTCTCAAAAAATTGTCTTCTAGAAGGCCGATTATGACCAAGATGAGGGCAACAACCTCTAAACTAAAACCAAATACTGTAGCCGAGTTATTGTTCACGACCAGTGTCGCTGCAACACTGTTCACGATTACTGTAGCTGCAACACTGTTCACAATTACTGTTCATGACACCTTCAATCTGCAACACAGCTTCTTATTCGAACCAAAACTTCCATCATTAGGCTCAATAGAAAACTCGGAAGATGAGTTCAACTCTCATGGAAAGTTGGGGTTTCGTCCAACCTTCAAATTGCAAGGGGTTTCGTCCTTGGAAAACCAGTCACTGAATCTCAACAACAATGGAGAAATAACTTCAATATTATAATCACATAACATATCCCCCAAATGAGAGTACAACTTCATTTATAAAGCCTCTTTAGGCAGTAGAAACACCTCCATTAAGCAATGTGGGATAAAAAGTCACTTTCACTTTATAAAGCTACTTAATTTTATAATGTTATTTTATAACATAAAGTAACTTTATCTCTATAAACCCATTAAGTAATATTTCATTTCCTCCGTTTCTCCACAAATAAAGTTGTGACTGGAAATGCATCCCTTTTAATAAATTATTAGCCTATCGGGATGAGAAAATAGGCTAAACAAGCACCTGAGGATTTACTGAGAAGAAGGGGACATTACAGTCAATCACTGTATATTCAAATTAATATTGTGGAGCTTACTGCTAAGAAATGGCAGCTATTCATCATTTCCTATAGATGCCTTTGTTCTAGCAGTCAGCTGTCAGTAACGGTGGGTCATTCTCGCAAGTGGCTACAAATCATGCTAAAACAGTACCTTGGTAAAATATCTTGATAAGATGAAGCCATTCAAAAATAAGAAAAGCAACCAAGCCCCATCACTACAGACCTGAATCCCAAGTACAACAGTTATGATTGCCAGTTTAGAGTCCTTCCCACTGTCGGATCAGAGCAGAAACAGACTTTGGTCTGGGATCAAGAACTGAATTATTGTCTATAACCTCAACTCCCACTCTCATTTGTCTAAAATCCATTTATGGAATAGAGGGAGGTACAACACACTTATCCCAATTTGGCTAAAGTGGATCCCCTTTTGGCAGACCTCAAGTTGAGAGATGGCAGATCTAACAAATCATTAGGCACTTCAAATGGCTGAGAACTGAGTTCGCTTTTCAAGGAAATCTAAAGGATTTTCTCCTTCTGACTGAGTGCAGCCTTTTATTTGAGGCAGATGGACAAAGGTCAATCCCAGATTTCTATTTATAGGTGCTGCAATGAACCTCCTTGAACACAATTAACTCCCCAAAATAGAAAGGAGAGTAAAGATACATTGTAAGACAGTTTGTCTTCACCTTATTCCCAGGACTAGGGAGACGACCATGGTTCCTAAGCAAGAGTAGCAGTGGAATAAGAGGAACCAGGAAAAAATGTTTGGCAACATAAACATATGTTGTTGCCCCGCGGGTCAACCAAAAGAGTTCTCAGTCAATTACCTCTTTGCACATATGCTTTTTACCCCTGTTGTGTTCTAGGGAATACTGGCAGAAGGTGTGGTGCAACTCACTCCTTTGGCCCCACAGTAAAACAAACACTGGAGTAGAACATTCTTTCATTTGTGCTAGAAGGATAATATTTCCTGGAGAAACATTTGTTTGAATGGCTCCCCAACCCACCTTGCGCAAGAGACATGTTAGGTAGCTTCCCACCCGACTGCAAGAGGAGAGCGATGCTATGGATGTATTTCATTCATGGTGGGAGCCTATAAAACAAGGATCACAATGCTTGCCAGGCTATCTGTCAAGCATACCAGACATCAACAGACAATGCTTCCTCAATAGAGCTCAAGCAAGCTACACAAACTCTAACAAGAGAACAACAATTTAAAGATTAAACTCTTATAAGCAGGGCACCTTTTCCTCAACCTCTATGAGGTTATCTTCTTGTCTCCCTTCCTTCTATTTCAGGGGATTTATCAAAATATCTCTCATTTTTTACTCTGTTACCTAGAGAACAAGGCGGGTCCTATATTCTTTCAAGCAATAATGTGTTGGAAATTACTAAAAATGTAGTGCTTCAGAGCACTCCCTTGAAAAATCTTAAGCTTTGGTTTCCTTCTTGCTTAAGGCATTGCCTTAGATGTTTAGAAAAATCCTTGTAGACTTCATGGCAATCCCCACCTTGGTTAATATTTTTCTCACCAAGTTTAAGTGCTTGCAAGCAGTCTTGTTAGTTGTGTGCAGGAAATCACAAGTAGACATCATCCTCCTCATATGATGCAAAATCTCATCCAAATGGGCATAGATCAAAGCACTAACATTTGACATGAACCTGATGGCTCCTAAACCTTCCACTTGCCATCGGTTGCTCCTAATAAAACAATGTCGCTTCCCCATAGAGTCCTTTGTAGCTTTTATGAGAATATATATTAGGCAACAACCTTTCATTATATTTTTCATGGGACCCAACAGTCCAAGAATATTTAGATAAAAGGCGTGACACCTTGGCAGCTTCCACACTGGTGGATGAGTGCCATCAAATATGATCAGACGACAATCATAACACTGTGGACTGGCAGGTACCTAACAATCCCCAAATGTTCCCCTTGTCAGCGATCTGTGATAGATTGATGGCATGGACATGGGTGAAAGCTTTTATGAGAATATATAAAGTGCTAGCCCTTACAAGAATATTCCGTAGGCCCTGACCCCTCAAGTGAATAAAATAATATTACACGATTCACATGGATGACGATTGAGGCTTTAAGAGATTGTCAAAAGATGCCAATAGCTTGGGTTTCCCTTTTATCATTGATCACCCTACACAGCGTATCTGATCCAACAGCAAGCGACCATGAACATAGAAAGGAGAGGTAGTGAATTTATAAAGGATACACATGGCCCCTCCATCCTTGCTCTAGCAAAGAAGGTCAAAGATGAATCTGATTTTGGGCAGCTTTTGTTATGGGATTCTGTTGATGCTTCATCTAAACAAGATAAGAGGGAATCTTGGGCACAAGAATGGAAGAGATCCCCACGAGGAAGAATTTGAATCATTGATTCAACGTGATGCAGATCATCCAGCATGTTTAGAATATCTTCTCTCACAACCCAACATTTGTTTTGCATGAAAAGTTGTAGGGTGGAAGTTTGTGTAGATAGCATGATGTGTTTCGACCAACTTTCCCTCTTTGTTGTATATATTGAGCTTTGGGTTATATCTAAAGGGTATTTTGCTCTTTTTTGTAATCAAAAAATCTATAAGGAGTTCCATTGTGAGTTTTAGCCTTAACATTTCTCTTTCCATGTTTGATATTAGTTGGTCTCAAACTATTTTCAACTGTCTATAATTGAAACATTTAATTAAAAAAATTGGCTATTCTCTTGCCCCTAGCCTGGACTTATATGTGGATGATTTGATATAGTTACATCATTGAATCTCTTGCCTCTTGCATCTTGTTGTAAAGATGACTAATATTATATTAAGCTAAAGTAGTTTTTATGTGTTTCATTCCTTTGGACGGGCAAAGATGACAATATTTTGGCATATCGCCTCTTATTTTTGCATGTGTACCTCCTCTTACTCCAAGCATTTTAGATAGCAATAGAGTACAGGAATCGGCCTGATCAAGAGGTCGCCTTGGTTAAACCTGCCAGGGCCTCCCATTGTGATCCATTTCGAACGTGGGTGCATCCCGAGAAGATTAAAAAACAATCAAACAGGCAGATCAACAAGTTGGTTACAAGAGATTAAGCATGGGGTTAGGCCTTGAAAGACAATATATAATGAAGACATTGGTAAATTATAAAGAGTAATGATTATCAAATTATTTTTTGTCATCCCATTAAGCACCCCAATTCCTCCCATTGGGTGGGGGTGTTCCCACCTAGTTATATAGGGACATTTCCCCATCATTACTCAACTCCAATCATATTTTTTCAGTAGTTTTGGCTGTCGTTATTGTTAATGTATTCACCAACCTAATAGCAGTAGCTAGTTTGTGCTCAACATTGTTTTACAATTCCTATTTGTTAAAAAAATTATAGATAATTCAATAAATTGTTTAACAAGCCAACTAATATTTATTATACTTATTGCGATGCTGTTAAAAATATTTTATAAAAAATTATATTTATACCTGTCTTAGGTATTCCAACATACATGATACATTCAACCCCTACATCTTAATATGAAATATCTTACATTCATTTGGGTATGCCAAGTTATTGTGTTTTACAGTATTAGATCATCATCCATTGTACATTCAACTTTTATATTAATATCTTAATATCAACTATTTTACACTTATATATGAGTGTCTTAACCATTCGAGCCTTAAATCTTAACATCATAATTTTACATTCACTTGAGCCCTTTAACCTATTAGGTTCAAACCAAGTGCAGAATTAAATCAAAATTAAATTATCACCCATCGCACATCAACCTTTTACATCTTAATATCAACTAATTTGCATTCGCTTGATTGAGTTATCGTCACTTATCCTATTACATCCAAACTAAGTACAGCATATTATTATTTCAGGTCTGCTCAACCTAGCAGTCACATTTCTACAGAGGGCACTAAAAAGAATAATCAGAGTAAATATAATAGATGTCAATTAAAGAAAGACAATTTAACAGTTTATGTAATTGTTGGGACTGGGAGAACATTTACAGTTGATCAACGGCATTATTTCCATGGTCACAGACCTTGAGGAGTGACTGATAACTCAGAGCACAGAAACCCCTTTTAAGCCAAAACTCGGTACAAAAAATTGCCCTCAAAACACACATATCCATAACATCCAAAAGCACCTACTTATCTCACTTAGCCATTGGGTGTGAAGATATGTAATCAATTGCAAGGCTGCACGAATCAATTTTATCGGCCTCCTTGTCTGTAATCTCCAATGCAAACTCCTCCAGAGCCATCACTATTTCTACGGTATCCAAGCTGTCAAGCCCTAAATCCTTGTGGAAATTAACAGATGGGGTCACCTGCCATGCAAAATGCAGGAAGCAATTGGTCACTATTTCACAAAATTTAGGGGTTATTAGCTCCCATACCCTTGGAGTAACAACTCCCATACCCTTCCAGCAACAAAACCATATATAAGTTCAAATATATTCAGTGGACATATATGTTTTTTGGACATATTTTAAAAAGTGTGTTCAAACCTGATTCAATAAGGCACTAACTGCGATGAGACCCGAGTTCAAACCCGAGGGGATGCCCTGTTGTGTTTATCCACATTGGACTAGCCAACTTCCATCGAAGTTTTTAATATGGGCTGCTCTAGTTCCAATGTGTAAGTGTGTAAGTGTGTAAGTGTGAATGGTGGCTTGACAAGGCACCCCTTCAAGATGTAATTTCGGATCTCAATGTAATACTTAGAAAGCAATTCCAATAAAAATGTTAATATCAGGGTTTAGGGTTTTAACGGTTAGGATATGGAAATTCACGTTCCCTTCTAACCAAAAAAACCCTCAATCAAATCAAAAATATTCTGCGAAATATTTTTTATGTGGATTTTAAGAAGCGGGTGTTAAGGGTTAGGGTTTCAGATAGGGGTTATAAACTCTCGTACCCTTGGAAGATAAAACCCCCGGTCATATTTAAAAAATCAGTGGAGATACAAATTTTCTGTGTGTGCATTTTAGAAGTGGGCTTTAAGGAGTATAGTTTATGAACTTCCAGACCATTGGAGCGAAAAAAACCTAAATGAGATCAATAAATTCTGTGAACGTATTACTCTTCTTTTAAAGTATTTTAAGAAGTGTGAGATAAAAAGTTTTAAAACTACCTTAGAAGGCTCGACCTTGGGGAAACTCTTGACGACGGAGAGCACCCTCTCAGTGACCTCGTTCTTGTCCAAGAATGCCTCGCTTGACATCCAACGGCTGCCGTTGCTCCATGATCCCCATCCAAAGGCTCTGAATGCAGCAGGGCCGTTGTGGTTAACTGTGACCCTCAAGTGGTTAAGCATGGCATTTTTCAGAGCCATTTTCCTAACCGCAGTTTGTGTTGCCTCCCGATTCCCTCCTTTCGGTGTGTTTCTTTTTGCTGTAGAGGGCGAAACTACCAGAGCTTCTATTCTGAAATTGCATGTGTTAGTATTTGTTTTAGGCGTTGCTTTTACGGACGGGTCATTTGAGATGACGTGGCAACAAGTTGCCTCTGTAAAAATATTTGTCAACATTAAAAAGTTCGTTGTTGGTCGAGTCCAACTCCCAAGGAAAAACACCAAAGAAGCTATCATGTAACATAAAGGGAAATAGAAAAATATCTGAACAAATGGTGGGGAGTAAGTAAATAAGTTTTTAATAACGTCCACGAGGTTAAAGAGTGAATGGGACCCAAGATCAAAATTAGTCGATAAGTTATCAAATACACTATTTCATATTGTTACTTTTTTTTTTTTTCGATTTATTTGTTAAGTTTGGATCTTTTGTTATGTAGTTTGTTGTTTTTGCTATCTTTTCCTCTTCAAACAAAGTTGTAAGTGCTTCACCTTGTAGGATATCAATGTAACTATTCTAAATGTCTTCATAAGCTATACATTCCATGATGAAATGCCATTCTGTTTCCATTGATCCAGACTTGCAAAACTAACAAACCCTCTCCGACCATTCCTCTTTGGGTGCTTTCCATCTCCCTATTTCGCATCTAAGATGGTGTAAACTAGTTCTCAGCTGGGCAATTAACATTTTAGCTTTCCACTTTATCTCCACTCCTATATAGTGCTTTTGCTCATGGTCACATGTGTGATTAAAGTTCTTGACACAATATTCTCTTTTACGTCCCAGTTGTTTTGTCTACATAGTTGTTTTGACTTTTTCTCGCACATATCTTTTGATTTATGCATTGGTGTTAGGGCAGTCCTGCATGTTAATGTCCCATTTGCTCGTCCATTTGTCATTTTGCTTCATCCATGTGTTCTTCCTTCTATTTAGCTTTTTCCCCGCTGCTATTTTGGGCTAATGACATCCTTCCATGTTTTCCACTTTCTTTAGGTATCTTGATAACCAAATTAATGTTGTTGCTTCCATCAAAAAGGTCCCAGCCTCAACTAGCATGATCTCATATGGTACCGTGGCTTTTATTTTGAAACTACTTGTGATTAAATGCTTTTGTAACCTTTCTATTTGTCTCCATTTCATCGTTGATGTGTTTGGTGTCCCAAACTTCACAACCATATAACACTACCGGGATAACAAGCAGCCCAAAAATAGTCAACTTCATTTTTCAATCCCATGATTCAGATGATCTACATATGTTTTGGAGCATGTATAAGGCTTTCCACCCCCCTTGTATCCTTTTACCTCTACAAGCCTCCCAACTGAGATTATTGTGGAAGTCAAGGCCCAGGGACTTGTGTTCATTTACCACTTGCAAGGGGCCGCCTTCGAACTCAAAATTTAATTCTCTTTTTTCTTCTTAAGGAAAAAATCGTGACTTTGGTCTTACTAATGTTCACCTGCATTCCCACCTTTCAACAAAATAATTCTAGCACTCTCAAATGTTCTTGCAAACCATGCTCCATTTTAGCCATTAAGATAAGGTCATCCGCATAAAACAATAATTTTACCACATAAGAGGCCAATTGTACCCCGTCCCACCCAACTTTTCAATCCACTCCTCTAACTTGTCAATATACAACCCAAACAAATCAGGGGATGTTAGGCACCCCTGCTTGACCCCAATGTCACTCCCAAAGCACTCAAATAAGCCACCCTTTATTTTGATTTTGGCTCAGACTTGATCATAGAGCTTGTGAACCGCTGCCTTATATTTTTCCAGTATATCCAATTCTTCCATTCTGTCCCAAAGTTTGCTTTTAAACACTGTGTCAAATGCCTTTCTGAAATCAACAAAGCAACAATAGACCTCTTCCCCCTGCTTGTCCCAAACCTTTTCAATCAAATGCCTAAGGGTGATGCAATGATCAATAGTAGAGTGTTTTGGTCTAAAACCTGCCTGCCCTTTCACCTTCTTACATTCCTTTTCAGCCCAAAGGATAATTCTACATTCCACCATGCTACTAAAAAGTTTACCAAAAAATAGATTAATCATAATAGTACGGTTAATTTGATGGATTGTTGGCATTGTCACTTTTGTGAAGGGAGATGACCATGCTAGTTGTCTAATTTTTTAGAAAGCCATATTGAATAACCCTATTGAATATCTTTATTATGTGTGGTGCAAGATCTTCCAAACCCCATTTTAAAGATTTCACTTGCAACCCATCCAAGTCCTAATCTTTGCCCACTGCTAACTTTTTGATTCCTTCCTTGATGTCTTTTGTGGAGAATAGTTTGTCCCTATTGACAATTATTGGGGGGGAGTAGTTGTTGACTTTTATCTCTTTCATACAACATTTTTGCATATTCTAGCCATTGACTTTCTGAGACATTATTCTCCACATTTGTTTTAGCCTACTGGAGTTCTCTCCAAAAACCTCTCGGATTATTCTTCCCCATAGTAATCAACTCCTTCCTCCTAGTTTTCATGAACTCTTCTTTTTTATCTCTCACTAGATTTGTGTACACTTTTATATGTGTTTTATCCTTACTTGAGAAATTTATCATTCTTTTTACCTCTTTGCAATCATCATCAAACCACATATTAGTTGGGAAGTTGTTTTTTATACTTCTTTTGGCTCTAGATCTCTTGCATTCCTTTAACGCCCTGTGTATGATAGTCATCAAATTCTCATTGTTTATTATTCTCTTGTGCCTATTTGAGTTACCTAAAACCTATATTTCCTTCGTTTGTTTTGCAATCATTGCTCTAAAAATGTCCCAATTCCCCTGATTCATAAGTATTTTGCTTTGAAAATCTATTTTTTTATTTGGTTGAAGATTTGACCTTTACTAATCATTGTTTTTCATGCTAATCTTCACATAAATAGGGTTATGATTTGATTTCATTTTTATTGGACAACTTCCCATCTCAACCTCTAATATTCATGATAAAATTTTGTGAACAAATGGCATAATCCACTACGCTTTGCCCATTATATGTTGACATGTGATGTTTCCTAGTTTTGGCCATGTTTTTATTCCATTACATATGATCAAGTCATGTAAACTGCATATTCCTAATAGTTCAGCCCCAAAATGAGAAATACCCCCTTTTTTGTCTTGAGAAACCCATTCCCATTTCTAATTTTCATCTTCTTATAACCATAAAGGGTTGTTATTCCACTCTTCCTCCTTGCTGAGATAAAGAGCTTGGTTGGTTGATGTTCTTGCATTAAATTCCCCTAATAAAATGATCTCACCTGAGGTAAAAAAAAAATCTATCTTTTTTCAATGCTTCAAAAGGGTCTTCTATATTCAGGTTCCTTTTCTTGTATGTTTTAGATCCACAAGGGGCAAAGTAGCAAGCTACGAGATAGAAAGTGGTTTCCGTGTCTGTCAACTTCAACCATATGTACTAATTGTTTGGATCCTTCTTTTCCTCTTTTATGAATCCTTGCCATGTTTCCCTTACCAAGACTATCACACCCCCATGCCCTTTTTTGTTATCTACCAACACATTCCAAATCGAGACTTTTTCATAACCTTTAAATTTTAGCACTCTGCGGCCCTCATGCTCATGTGTTTCTACCAAGACAATAATGTCCTTACCCTCTGTTATGGGCCCCAACCCAGGATCTCTCCTCCAAGGATAGCCTTTACAATTCCAACTAACCATAGTAAGATAATCTTAGGGGGGCCTGTCTCCCTATTTACATGTATTTTTGTCACTAAATTGGGTTTTCCCCTTATATAGCCACACTTCCCTCCTTCCTTTCTTGTTGCCACTACTTTTTACCATTTTTTCTTTCTTTCTTCCAACTGTATTGGGGTTAAGTCCTCATCTATATAGAATTATGTTCCTTTGAGGAACCTCTTATTTCTTAGTATTTTATTCTTATCTTCTACATTTTTCAAGGTTACCTTTATATTTCTAGTTCTATCCCCACTTGTTATTTTACATATTAGATTTTCTTGGTGGATATGCCCTGCCTACTATAGTTGATCTGGTAAGAAGTCTCTTACCAGCCTATTGATAACTTCTCCTTCTCCATGTTCTTTCAACCCTTTGATTATTATGTTCTCTACCCTATCCTAACGGTCTCTTTCTTCCCACATTTGCATCCTGATTTGCTCAGTTATTAGCTCCTTTTGTGTTTCTGTTGGTTCTCTTACTACCTGTGCCCATGTCTTGGCTTCTTATAATTTTTCCAATAGTTTATTTTCCTTAACCCCATGTTTGCTATTGTTGATTGAATCTCTTTGATCTATGGGATACCTCTTTCTCTCGTTGTTGTCGCAATGTTTCCATTATTACTTTGTTTCAGTTCAAACTTTAATGATATAATCTCTTGCTGCCTTGTTTCCATGATGTATTGCAAACTGTTTATTTGGTCTTTGAGCATATTTTTATCCTATGCTAGCTTTCAATTGGGTTCAATAATCTCTTGAATCTTGGTATCTTAATTTGTTTTTTCATCTCCATGTTATCCACCCTCCTCTTCAAAGCTAATAGTTCCTTGAGATACAACTCTGATGATCATGTTAAAGGTGTTGATATGGGGCTATATTAACCTTGATATCATTGATTTCTAACCTTGTTCCATGTGTTGAATGTTTGATGTTTCTTACATTCTAGTTACTTCGCTTCCCTTCTGGCAATATATTGTCTTTAAATGATCATCTTCGTTGGTTAGACACATATTGAAGGTTTATTATGCTATGTTTGCATCTGGTGTTGCTTGATGAATTTGGAAGGATTACCACAAATTTATTACCCCTATCCATTTTATCTTTTTTGTTATCTTGATCTGTCTATGCTATAGAATTCTTTTATACTATTTGGCATTAACATATGTCAGCTCTTCTCTTGAATCCACAAGTCTAACCTAATTGTGACCTTGTTTTTAGGAGTACAAAAATATTATTTCCATGTCCTCTACTACATGGAGTTTGTGGTTACCCGAGTTTTTTGATATATGTGTTAGTCCAAATGGGATTAGCATGTCGGTTTGAGGATCTACTTATTGTATCCCTATTTTCCTCTTTTCATCCATATATCTTTATTTTATGTCCTCTACTACATGGAGTTTGTGGTTACACAGGTTTTCCGATATACACGTTAGTCCAAATGGGATTAACATGCTATTTTGAGGATCCATTTGTTGTATCCCTATTTTCCTCTTTCCCTCCATATATCTTTATTCCCTCGCTAAAACACTATCTATGCCATCTGCTTTTTTCTGTATGTTGCATGTTGTTAGGTTTAAATCATGGAATGTGGATTTTTCTTCCATGGTTTCCAAGTCTCCATTTTAAATTTTATGGTTGTAAATACAGTGTGTTGTCCCCCAAAAAATATCACTCATTTTTGGGACAACAATTGAACTATGTTGGTGCTACAGACCAAAATTGTCTCTTCCCTTTCCAAAATTTGTCCTGGGCATTCAAATTCCTCATTTTTCAAGATTCTCAAAAATCTACAGACTCTGCAAGAAGAGAAAATCTACTGACTCTGCCGGCCAAGTTCAATGGGCTTTATAGGTTGATTTCTACGGACTCTGCAGGCAGGTTCATTTCTACAGGTTCAAAAGGCTTCTGCAGGCGAGTTCAATCAAAAGAATCAATTTCCAACACTTAGTCATTTTCAGGATTGGTTCAACACCTTGGTTCAATCAAAAAAGTCCATCAGCAAGCATCTAAGCAAGGATCCAACCATTGAATTGTTGAACCTTGAACCATTTTGGTTCAACGGGTTCAACAAGTTCAAAGGTTCAACGTCATTGGCAAGAGTTAAGCGCTTCATCAAGGTTCAAGGTTCAACGGCTTCAAAACACTTACCAAAAAGAAGAAGGCTTGAACCATTAAACCTTTGAACCATTGAACCACATTCAACAGGTTCAACACATTTGGTTCAATGAAGGAATTTCCAAAGGACTTAGCCAAATCAAAGGGAATGAACCATTGAACCGTTGAACCAAAGCTCGGTTCAACGGTTGGTTCAATCAAATGGTTCACTCAATTAGTTCATCAGCTTGGTTCATCGCCTTGGTTCAAAGGAGTGGTTTAATGCTTCGATTCATTCAATTGGTTCAATCAAATGGTTCATTCAGTTGGTTCATCAAATGGTTCATCCGCTTAGTTCAAAGCTTGGTTCATCGGCTTGGTTCAATCAAAGGGATCATCGTCTTGGTTCAAACCTTGGTTCAAAGCGTGGTTCAAAGCTTGGTTCAACAGTTGGTTCAAAGGAGCGGTTCAAAGCAAAAGTTCAAAAGAGCCTCTCGAAGGACAAGTGCCCTTGCAGAGGGCACTTGGTCGACAAAAGCACCCTTCGAAAGGGTCATTTTCAAGGAAGCCGCAAAGGTAATTCTTTGGGATTTTTGTTTAAGGCAGTAAAAAAAGACTAAGGCAAGAAACAATTCTTTCAGACTTTTTGTCCAAAGGAATTCCTTCAGACAAAAAGTCTGAAAGAATTCAAGAAAGAAGCTGCGGGCAGAAAGCTTGAAGAAATTTTCAAAGAGGCAAAGCGATCGGAACAATTTCGTGGACTTTTTGTCTACAGGAAATTTCTGCAAACTTTTTATCCATGGGAAAATGCTCGTAGAGAAAGCCCAAGGAAAATGCCCGCAGAGAAAGCCTAGGGAAAATGTCCGCGGGAAAGTGCCCATGGAGAAAGCCCGCGAGAAAGCTCCGTAAGACTGTCGAAGATAAAAGGCCGCCAAAGGACCCCGAAGGGTAGGTGCCCTTGCGGGGGACTCTTGGCTGCCAACTCAAAGGACACTCCCCCAAAGCTGAAGGGTCACCTTCCCTTCGGGAGGATGCAAAATAGGAAAGCCAAAGAAGGACCAAGGGGTGACGTGCCCGAATACGTCAAATTCAAGAACAATGAACTAGCCGTTGAAAACGTAGTGATGGGTGCACGAACATTAATTTCAAAGCTCATAAAATAGTCGTTGATCCTTGTAATCTACAGACCCAAATGCATTCACAAGCTTTAAGGCCAAGACCAGCAGGAAGCGACTAAAGAACAGAGCATCAAATCGAATCAAGGACCTGATTCAATTAACCAGAAAAGGAGGAATGATGAGGAAGGATCAGATCGCTAGGTGGACATTGAAAGATGCAAAATTTCAATAGCGTGACTTGTTTCTCTGCATTAAGAAAAACAAATAGGTAGATGCCCCTAAATTCCAGCCTGTCTTCTTAACAAATTTCAATGTAACATGATGTGTTACTGTTCCCGAGTCCTTGAAGAGGCTATATAAGGGACTCTCTTTTATTTTAAATGTATCTCTTTTTGACAATCAAAAATGAAATTCTACCCAAATTGAAAGGCATTACTAAGACTTTGAGCTCAGATTGTTGATCATATTTTGTTATTGGAATAAGAAAGCAAGTGACTTTTCAGACTTTGTGCTATGATATCTTTATTGTTGGAGAAACTGTTCTTATGTCTTTTTCCTAAATATATTTTTTGTTCCTTTAATTCAACAAGCAGGATTAGTGAAAATAGTCAGGAAGGTGTCCTGAAGTCAACTGTGGAGAGACTTTGTGCCCCCATAATTGCCTTTCAGTGTGTTTTCTTTTCATTTCTGTGTAAAGGACCTTGGGACGACTTTGTGCCCTCATTGTCCTTTGTATCTCACTCTTGAGCAATTCAGGTGGAGACTTTGTGCTACATCTCAATTTGCTGATTACTACATCCTTGTTTACATTTTTCTTTTACTACCAGGAGTATTCTTGTGGTTTGCTAAATAGTACTTTTGAAAGAAGAGGAGTGCTTTCTGTCATTTCCCTTGAGTTTTTCCTTTGATCCGCATGCATCATCTCTAAAAAAAGAGAGATGGATGGTTTGTCCTACCCTTGAGTATTATTTTTTGTTTATATATATATATATATATATATAGGGAATCTCCCCTTGATGAGAGGAGAGATCAGTCCCCTTTTGATGTGGTGAATTTACACATTTGGATGACTAATCTTCCTACTTTGGCTGATCAGACCTATTTTGTTTATCAGTACACTGATCAACAAAATATTCAACCAACAGCTTTTGGCGACTCCGCTAGGGATATAACCCATTATCCATTTATAGCCTTACCATTCACCTCCACACTAACCGAGAAAGAGTGCACAGTTTAAAGCCTCAAGCTTCAAACTGAAGCAAGGTCAATTCTTTTCCATTTTTGTTTCACAATCTGGCACATTCAAGGTATACACGAAGCCAAAGGGCTAAAGGTATTGTTGACCATGTATTCGAGTTGGTACAATAAAGTGATTTTGATCTGTTTCCATCACCATCTCATCTCCAACAAACCAAGAGCTTCCTCCTACTAAAGTCAGATCTCCATTACCAGATGAAGTATCTACTTCTATTGTTGATAAAGCTTTGCCAATAATTACCCCTATGAGATTTGTTATCCCTCCTTTTCACAATCCTATAATGGCAGTTCAAGGCCCCTGGGGTAATGGTTTTGGTCCTCTCAATCTTACTCCACCTCTACATGAGCTTCCACGCAATTTAAGGAAGAATTTCCCCAAATTCTATGGTGATGGGAAAGTTCAACCTGATGAACACATTACAGCCTTCAGCATAGCCTGTGGCATAATTAGAGTAGAATTTGAAGATGTAGCAATCAAGCTATTTGTAGAAACATTACAACGTGCTGTTGCAGATTGGTTTTATCATATATAGGCTCGGTCAGTGACTGATTAGAATACTCTCAAAGATAAGTTTGAAGCCAGATTCAAACCTACAGAAGATGCACATGTACTTCTGGCTCAACTTACATAGATGAAGAAAGAGCCTCGTGAACCAATGAGAGACTTCATAGCCAAATTTGACAAACTGAGAAACAAAATTCCTGTAATTGCTTGACCTACAGTTGAGAATCTCAAATGCTTCTTCATTAATTCTCAATTACCTGAAGTAAGTTTTCTTTTGAGACGTGCTGGTCAAATAGATCTTGTTGCAGCTCAACTTTTGGCCACTGAGGTAGAAGATGATCTCATCTTAGCAGGGAAGATAAGAAGAGATCCAATTAGAAATAGATCTTCATCATCTTCTGAATATTCATCTACAGGAACCACTGATCTAATGGTGCAAAATCTGGCAAATGAACTACAAGCCATGAAAAGACAAATGGCACAAGGAATGTCTTCTGCTCCTTCATACAGAGATATGCCAAGAAGGATATTTCCAAATCAGTCATATCAAGGCAATGCTGCCAGGAATCAAGCGCAGCTAGATCGTCTTCCTCCCCCACAAGGGAAACTTGCCCTTGAAGCTCCTCCAACCAACTCAACAGTTGGATATTTAGAAACAGAACATGCTTTCTCTTTCCAACCCGAGTTTGAGCAAGAAAATGACGTTGATCTCTTCACAAAAGATCAAGAAGAATCAACTGGTGACTCCCACATTGGTTTCCTAAACTACCAGGATGACCTTAGAAGCAAAGGAGAAGCTATTGATGGATCATATGTAGTGTTTACCAGGTCCAAGAACCAATCAATCTAGTAAGCTGATAAAGGGAAGACAGAGAAGCAACCTCAACCAACAATTACAATTGCTAAGCGTGGAACCACTCTGCCTGTTCAGTCAAAAGATCTAGTGATCACCCAAAATGTAATTACATTAATTTCACCTTCACCTTCTACTTCAATTTTGTAAACCAGCCCTCCTCCCATCCCTCTTAAAACCCAAAAGGTTGAAATGCTTTCCTTTGTTCCTAGTCCAATTCAACCATTTGACATAATTGATCATGTCAAATAGACAAAAATACAAATGTCTGAATTTGAATATTTACAGTCCAATCTTGATCAATTGAATAAGTTGGTCCAATGTGTCAAGAACCAAACCGTCCCTGCAAGACAAGAGGTTAAGAAAATAATTCCTGATTTTGCCAAGAAAATGCCCATTCCAAATAATCTTGTCATTACTCCTCCAGCTGCCCCTAGGAAAATAGAGACTTTCTATGTTTTCCTGTTAATAAATGGTCACAAGCTGAGTAACTGTATTATAGACTCAAGCACATCTGATAATGTCATGCCTGCTAAAGTAGCTGAGTCTCTGGGTCTCACACTGACCAAAACCTTTGGGAGATGTTTCTCCATGGAGAACAAGCAAGTACCACTACTGGGGCAAATCAAAGATGCCCAATTTGCATTGGCAGCCTTTCCAGATAAGAGAATCAAGATGACTATATTGGTGGCTGACGTCCCAGCATCCTATGGCATTTTTCTTGGATG
Source organism: Torreya grandis (assembly GCA_037957365.1). NCBI lineage: Eukaryota > Viridiplantae > Streptophyta > Pinopsida > Cupressales > Taxaceae > Torreya > Torreya grandis. The sequence goes on from JARHVA010004980.1 coordinate 589,646, forward strand.
AAATTTATGTAAGGACGTGGAAGGAGAACTAAGCATGGACCTGTCTGAGGCAAGGATCCCTATCCAAGGTGTAATGAAGAGATTGCTCCCTAAAAAGGAGGCAAAATATGTGGTCACCCAAATGTCTACCCCTGTAGCACAAATTTTGTTTGAGTCTTTAGGTGGGGGTAATTATTTCTTGACCATAGAGAATGTTCATGTTTCTATAGATGAAAGTCGTGTAGCTGACAATCCAAGAATTGATCCAAACAAGACTTCATGAGAATTGGTAGGGTACAATACAAATAAGGAATAATCTTCCATCTCTAATGAAGATAAATCTGATAGGAGATCAGCTTCTGATGATGCTTGGATCTTGAAATCTAATGGCAGCAATTCTTCCACCAACGATGGAGTTAGGACTGTGTTGATATCTCCTCAAGGAGATATTCTTCCTTCATGCAATTTGCAAGTCAGCAACACTAACAACATAGTTGGATGTGAATCTTTGTTACTCGAATTAAAGATTGCTCAAGATGAAGAAATCAAACTCCTCCACATCAAAGGAGATGTTAAGCTGATAGTTTGTCAGGAGTTTGATGTGGACAATCCAATCATGTGCTGGACTGAAACAGAAGAACATCCAATTACGGTAATGGACCATGCTCCTGCAAAATAAAATCAGGCAAAAGAACCTTTCGCCAAGAAAGCAAGGAGTTATGGCTTTCAAATTGAAGACCACATCCTGCCATAGGACAAGAAGAGGAAAAAGCCAAGAGGAAAACGCAGAAAATTAGTTTTCTGGTGGAAAATTCCATTCGCCTGTCACTGTTTTTGGGGGAAAAATGGTTTCCTACTGGTTTACCAGGATAAAGCACTATTTTCACTATCTCTCAAGAAGCAGCATCTGAAATACTTCAATTCTTGAAGTATCAGATTATTGTATTTGTACATATATATATTTGTATAGTTTTTAGTTCTGTTTTGTTTTGTTCGTTTCCTTTTTTTTATGACTTTTATTTCTGGGTAGCATGACTCCATAGCCCAATGGTACACATGAAGACACTGGAGATTCTAGATTCTACTCCCTTCAATTCTTTTTGCAATTGATAGAAGTTCCTCAATTGGAGCCAGCTGTTGTCCCCCAAAAAATATCACTCATTTTTGGAACAACATTCGAACTATGTTGGTCCTACAAACCAAAATTATCTCTTCCCTTTCCGAAATTTGTCCTGGGCATTCAAATTCCTCATTTTTCAAGCTTCTCAAAAATCTATGGACTCTATAAGAAGAGAAAATCTACTGACTCTGCAGGCCAAGTTCAATGGGCTTTACAGGTTGATTTTTATGGACTTGGTTTCTACGGACTCTACAGGCAAATTCATTTCTACAGGTTCAAAAGGCTTCTACAGGCGGGTTCAATCAAAAGAATAAGTTTCCAACACTTAGTCATTTTTGGGATTGGTTCAACGCCTTGGTTTAATAAAAAATGTCTATCGACAAGCATCTAAGCAAGGATCCAACCATTGAACCTTGAACCATTTTGGTTCAACGGGTTCAACAAGTTCAAAGGTTCAACGTCATTGGCAAGAGTTAAGCACTTCATCAAGGTTCAAGGTTCAACAGCTTCAAAACACTTACCAAAAAGAAGAAGGCTTGAACCATTGAATCATTGAACCACTTTAGTTCAAAGGTTCAACAGGTTCAAGGTTCAACACATTTGGTTCAACAAAGGAATTTCCAAAGGACTTAGCCAAATCAAAGGGAATGAACCATTGAACCGTTGAACCAAAGCTTAGTTCAACAGTTGGTTCAATGCTTTGGTTCAATCAAATGATTCACTCAGTTGGTTCATCGGCTTGGTTCATCACCTTGGTTCAATGCTTCGGTTCATTCAATCAGTTCAATCAAATGGTTCATCCGCTTAGTTCAAAGCTTGGTTCATCGACTTGGTTCAATCAAAGGGATCATCGTCTTGGTTCAAAGCGTGGTTCAAAGCTTGGTTCAATGGTTGGTTCAAAGGAGTGGTTCAAAGCAAAAGTTGAAAAAAGCATCCCGAAAGACAAGTGCCCTTACGGAGGGCACTTGGTCAACAAAAGCACCCTTCGAAAGGGTCATTTTCAAGGAAGCCGCAAAGGTAATTCTTTTGGATTTTTGTTTAAGGCAGTCAAAAAAGACTAAGGCAAGAAATAATTCTTTCAGACTTTTTGTTCGAAAGAATTCCTTCAGACAAAAAGTCTGAAGGAATTCAAGAAAGAAGCTGCGGGTAGAAAGCCCGAAGAAATTTTCAAAGAGGCAAAGCGATCGAAACAATTCCATGGACTTTTTGTATGTGGGAAAATGTCCGTGGAGAAATATTGAGGAAAATGGATGTGGAGAAAGCCCGGGGAAAATGTCTACAGACTTTTTGTCTGCGGAAAAGTGCCCGCAAAAAAAGCCTGCGAGAAAACTCCGTAAGACTGCCGAAGATAAAAAGCCGCCAAAGGACCCCAAAGGGCAGGTGCCCTTGCGGGGGACTCTTGGCTGCCAACTCAAAGGACACTTCCCCAAAGTTGAAGGGTCACCTTCCCTTTGAGAGGATGCAAAACAAGAAAGCCAAAGAAGGACCAAGGAGTGACACGCCCGAATACATCAAATTCAAGAACAACAAACTAGCCATTGAAAACGTAGTGACAGGTGCGTGAATGTCAATTTCAAAGCTCATAAAATAGCTGTTGATCCTTGTAATCTATAGACCTGAATGCATTCATAGACTTTAAGGCCAAGACCAACAAGAAGCGATTAAGGAATAGAGCATCAAATTGAATCAAGGACCCGATTCAATTAACCAAAAAAGGAGGAACAATGAGGAAGGATCAGATCGCCAGGTGGACATTGAAAGATGCAAAATTTTAATAGTGTGACTTGTTTCTCTGCATTGAGAAAAACAAATAGGTAGATGCCCCTAAATTCCAGCCTGTCTTCTTAACAAATTTCAATGTAACATGATGTGTTACTGTTCCCGAGTCCTTCTTGAAGAGGCTATATAAGGGACTCTCTTTTATTGTAAATGTATATCTTTTTGATAATCAGAAATGAAACTCTGCCCAAATTGAAAGGCATTACTGAGACTTTGAGCTCAGATTGTTGATCATATTTTGTTATTGGAATAAGAAAGCAAGTGACTTTTCAGACTTTGTGCTATGATATCTTTGTTGTTGGGGAAACTGTTCTTATGTCTATTTCCTTAATATATTTTCTATTCCTTTAATTCAACAAGTAGGATTAGTGAAAATAGTCAGGAAGGTGTCCTAAAGTCAACTATGGAGAGACTTTGTGCCCCCATAATTTCCTTTCAGTGTGTTTTCTTTTCATTTATGTGTAAAGGACCTTGGGACGACTTTGTGCCCTCATTGTCCTTCACATCTCACTCTTGAGCAATTCAGGTGGAGACTTTGTGCTACATCTCGATTTGTTGATTACTACATCCTTGTTTACATTTTGCTTTTACTACCAGGAGTATTCTTGTGGTTTGTTGAATAGTACTTATAAAAGAAGAGGAGTGCTTTCTGTCATTTCCCTTGAGTTTTTCCTTTGATCTGCACGCATCATCTTTGAAAAAAGAGATATGGATGGTTTCTCCTACCTTTGAGTATTATTTTCTATATATATATATATATATATATATATATATATATATATATATATCCATAGGGAACCTCCCCTTGATGAGAGGAGAGATCAATCCCCTTTTGATGTGGTGAATTTACACATTTGGATGACTAATCTTCCTACTTTGGCTGATCAGACCTATTTTGTTTATCAATACGCTGATCGACAAAATATTCAACCAACACGGTGCATGCAAAAAATAACCCTAAATGTAGGAAAAAGAAGTTATGTAGACTACTAACCTTTGTTGATTTTAGGTCCTACTCTTAGAGGCTGTCATTGTAGTCAAGACCTGTAAGTCATGGGCTTGACAATGGATCACTTTGTTGGTCCCACTCATGGATTGAAATGGCTTTTAGATCCACTCTGTCTATCTCTTTCCATCTCTGCTCATTGCTCTGTCTATCTCTATCCATCACTCTGTCTGTTTTTGTATGTTGCTCTATCTATCTCTAAAAGGAAAGAAACAAAAAGAGTGTCAACTTGCTATGAAAGAGGCACTACTATCCCCGTTAAGTATTGTTTTGGGAGTACTCCATAAATAAATAAGGTTGCTAACATCAAGTTCTTTTGAGTGTTTGGTAGGGAGAGAGAGAGAGTTGAGGGAAATGGGATAATGAAATTGAATAATTGTGGATAAAAATCTTGATTGTATCTTATAATTGTTATGAAATTGTGTAAAAAAATAAGATATTGAATCCATTTATCCATGTTATAATAGTCAGGTACAAAATGAATTTATATTTCAACTTAATAATGCTTATAAAATTTAATGTTTTATTTATCCATGATTATGTTTGAAGTTATTTCAATGAATTGAAAAAAGGATTAATTCTTAGTTATGTTTCCAAGTAGTTGTAGAAAAACTAAACAATGATCAAAACATCAGTTTACATTTTTGATAACTTATGATAGATCTTGGATTTTGATCTGAAACATCGAAGTAAAGATCAGGGACAAAGTATTTCCAAAAGCATATAATTTAAAACCAATGATGTTTTTTCTTACTAATGGTTAAGTTGGTGGGAAAAAATCCTTCAATAATTAATTCTTCATTTCAAACTACAATGGTCACACACTTCAAAAAATTATTGTCTCGTACTTTTGGGGCTAGAACTACAATCCTCTTATTCTAACCCCAAAAGGGAATGAACTCAAAAAAAATCCTGTATAAAATAATAATTGGAAAATTGTTAAAAGAATCTTTTCGATAATCAATCATAACATACTTAAAGCTTTCATGTGTGAGGACATTGGTATAACAAATGCAATTTGGCACCAACACTACACCATCCTATAATTATGGAATTTAAAAACCAAGAAGATAGCTTGTAGTGATCGGCACTTACTCATTGTCATAGATCTTACAAATATTCTATTTCACTTTATTAGTGAAAATACACACTTGCATTTAGAGAAAATACCTATGCAGAAGAAAGAAGAGACAATTTTTCTCTTCTACGTAGGCATTTGATGCATGAGCTTGAACCTATTATAATTAAAGTGAAGACAAAAAATTAGTCTCTTTAATAAACCACTACAATTTCAAGCTAATATACTTTGTCTTATGATTAGGAAATTAAACTAAAACAATGTGTGTAGCTATTGGCTTGTTTTAATTGTTTGGGCATTTCAAATATCAATATCCATTGAAATTATGAATATGTTGAAGGCCTTCTCTCCATAAATGTAGAAGGCTTTAAAAATTATGTTAAAAATGATTTAAACAAACATAATGAGTGGATTAGTACTGGACAAATACAATTTTCCTGTAAGTTAAGTTAATGAACTGAATTATAGCATTTGAATGTAAATGCCTAAATATGAAGAGAAATAAAGTCTTGATATTAAGTGTTTTACTTGAAAATTCATTTGAAAGTGATGCGTGTTTATTTTCAAAGTCATACTTTGAGACGAATAATTCATAAAACTGAATGTTAGTTCCAAATCTTTTTGGAAAAAAATTGTAAATCATTTAAAAATATGTATTCTTAATGCTAGTTCCTATTACAGGTTAAGTTTTTAATTAAAATGGTAAGCTAGGGGAAATAAACATAAGCTAAAACACCTCAGATCAAATTGTAACACTATACAAATTTACCCAACAAATTACAACAAGCTTCTACAAACATTTACCTCTTTATAACCTGTCACCTTGTTCTTTAATGCATTAATGTAGTATTCAATGCTAAACCATCGAACCAATAAATTCATACCATGCAAATAAATACAATATTTAATGTCTGATCAAATTTGCATTCTATGCAACAATAAGTACCATAAAACGATCCAAGTGAAGGGGCAATAACATAAAAAAAATTACCAATTAGGTTGCACCAAATAACATTATTTTATGTAGTCGAAAAGGCAAGATCATATGTGTAGAAATAGATAATTGTGATGTATCTAAAATTTTCAACACCGTAAATTGAAAAGTAAAAGATTCTTCAGTTTATATTTGAAACTTGAATAGAGAAGCAAAAATCCCAAACCTTTCACACTGGATATCATAATGTAAAAAAACCTCCAATATGTATAAACCTAAAACACATGCTCTTTCCATTATCCAAACTATTTATAACTATAGTTTGCTTATACGAAACAAGATATCAAAAAACAACTCAAGACATAAAGAAACAAATGTAGAAATTCCAAACATTCAAACACCAAAAACTTGAATATTTTTTTGTAGCTTTATATTTAAGACATGGAAACAAAATTACCAACTTTTGATGACTTAAAAACAAAACTATAAATCTTGACCCTGAAAGAATGAACTCTTTTACAAAGTGCAAATCTTGATCCTCAAAGATGAGACTTTTTTACAAAGCCCAAATGTTGACCTCAAAGAAGCACATTTTTTTTACAAAGCCCAAATTTCAACTCCCAACAAGTGCACTTCTTATAAACCCCAAACCTTCGGCCCTAACAAGTACAATTGCTCACGAACCCAAATCTTGCCCCCAACAAGTGCAATGAAAATCTTAACCCAAACAACCAAATAATTAAATTAGATAACACCAACAATAGAAATGTTAATAAAAGTATGCTTATAGACAATATGATTTCTAAAAAAAAATACTAAAAAACGCAATCTTGAAGGGTTTTTTTAAAAAGTGGGGTATCAAGTGAAAAAAATATAAATAACATTAAAATTGTATTGGCTTTGTTTAAATCGGTTCTTATAAAGAGTTTCATATCAAAATAATTTAAAAAGACAGAGCCAAAAGTATAAAAATTCATTGAGGTTTGTTTATAGAGTTTAAATCTCCCAAATAACAAAAACTCAATTTTGTTGCCTATGTCTGAGTAGTATTTAACAAGAAAAGAGCGAGAAAAATAAATAATCTATTATAAATATTAAATTATCTATAAAAATTAAAGCCCAAATTTTATTTTATTTTAACATCTACTTATGATTATTTATTTTTAAGTTGAAGTGAAAAATCACATACCTGTAATTTTGTACAAATGAGACCTCAACAAAAAAAAGAAATACAAAGTGTGATGCAACAATCAAACCTTGTGCTTTCGCAAATATGGAAGCCTTGTTTGTCACTCCGAATTGCTTGTTGTTCACTGCATCAACTGTAAAAAATTAAAATTTAAGGAAAAAATGAAATTAAAAAAGACAAAGACAAAGGGAATTTTTTTTATTAGGGCTTTGTCCATAAGTTTAAATGTTTGGGAAAAAAAAATAATAACATTTTGTTCAAAAAAATGCAATCTTCGCTTAACTAGTGTTTTAAGGCAAAAAGAAAAAAGAAAAAAAATCCAACACTAAACCTATTATTGCTTGCATAACACTCCCCATTTTTTTGTCTGAAAATGGGGACCCTCTTTTTACTTTGGAGTCTGATCTTATACCTTCAGGAGTTCATTGTGGTTGCTTGTTTAAATCAACCTTCTTGGGGATGCCTATTCTGTCAGATGTAATTTGAATGTGCTTCATTATTTTAACAAATCCTACAAAATTAACTCTGTATTAAAAAACACTTGGCATTGAAATTCACATTTAGGACTGCTTTAATGTTAATGTCTAAATTTGTAGAAATCTGCTAAGTTTTGACCTATTGGTATTATTGTGTTTTGAAACACATTTGATAGCTTCCCATTAGACTATTTTGCCTTAGGGTTTTGTAAATTATCTAAATATTCAGAGTTTCCCCCCTTTTTCTTGAATAATTTTTGTCCATTCCTAATTTAAGTTCAATCAAAATGACTAAATGCTTATAAGGTTTTACATCTTAACTTAGTCGCTTTTCATTAAAGTGGATGAAATTGGCATTGGAATCAAGGAAGTTGCTAACATTACTTATTCATATTGTGCATGTAAGTATTCAGATTAAATGCTACGATATTGTCAAAATAAAAGTCCCAAATGCAAGATCCAAAGACTTCGCAAAAATCATCCAAGTATCTAGGTATTTAGTAAAATTGTTTGTGACTGGTCAGAACTTTTATGGTGAACAAAAGTTTTGAAGCCCAATGTTCAAAAAAGGTGTCGCGATAAATTCATGAAAGCAGTACAAAGTAAAGTCACAAAGATGAAACTTGTAAAGAATGAGTTTTTGAGACATTATTTTTGAAAGAGAGGTTTTTCAGCTCTAGACTTAGTCATTTAAATTTTAATTCTCTTAGCCATTATTTTTTGAATCAATTTGCTAATTGTGCCTTCTTATATTATGCCTATAGGTGCCTGAGTTTATCTTGACACCACCCAACGACGTCTCGTAGCCCCTGACAACTCCAACCCATCCAAAAAAGACTTTTGACACTTAGTTGATTTCATAAAAGTTACATGTAGCCATGTGGCACCATTTTTGCTTATTCAAAAGACTTAGCCATTTTTATTTAAAGGTTGCTTGATTCCATGTGTTGATCTCCCAACAATCTTGGACCTATTCAAAAGTCTTTTAAAATATTTAGTAGATTTTCTTCAAGGTTACCCAATGGAGCAATGATGTCATCAACATTTTAGGCTAGCAGGGCAGTTGGATGATGTCACATGGCATAATCTCACTGCTCCATTGTCCTAGAAATGTATGTACCAGTGCAATGCCTTTGGGTTAGCAAGATGATGCCACATAACATCATCCTATTACACCATTATCTTGGAATGTTCGTATAGATCATGGAGCTTACAAGTGAATGGGTGAATGGGAAGATGTCATGTGGTATAATCCTATTGCCCCACTCTCTCATAGATTTTTGTGTAGGCTAGAAATAATGTCAGAGCCATGGGCAAGTGGATGAGTGAGATGTTATTATGTGGTAAAATCTTGATGCTCCATAGCCCCATGGCAATCCGTATAATTAGAGCAATTTATTAGGGTAGAAGGTGAGCAAAATCATGACACATGGAAAAATCTCACCTCACAATAGAATGAATAGTCATCATGCACTTAAAGGTTCAACCAAGCAACAAAGGAATGAGGAAAAACCATGTGGAAGGAAACCTATCAGAGCTAAGGACATGGTGGTGATGCAACCACCAAGGCATGAGTTTAAAGTTGACGGCCTATCTACCCATCAAAATTGTCAAAGGGGTCAAGAGGGCAAGAAGGCTGCCAAGTGTCAAAGTGGGACCTACATAAGCAAAGTAGTAACATAGCAAAGGAGCAGGGAGAAGCCATGTGATAGTGGCGCATGAAAGTATAGGACACGCTGGCTGTGTAGCCAAAAAAGCACTAGCTTGAATTTGATGACACATCTGACCATCAAAATTGTTAGAGGCTGAGAATTGACTATATGTTTGATTTGATTTGTAGAATTAATCATAACGTGGTCCTAGATGGTAAATTGGTCAAGAAGGCGACCCAAATTATAAATGAGATAGGAATAATGAGCATGGCATGAACATTAACATCAAACAAATAATATAAAATATAATTTTAGTCTTAAAGAGGCATGGTCTTAATTATGTAGAGACATGGGCAACTGGAAATCATAATACAATCTTGACTGCTTTCAGTTGTAGAATTCAATTGAGGCATGGTTCAGTTACGGTAATTCTAGGCATGCCTTCAACTTATCAGAGATTTTGAGCCACCTACTGAACCACATTCCCTCAACTAGAAATAAATGTTTGTAACTACCCCATTAGTGAAAAAAATGATTGAGTTCAAACTCCTCAAGCCTATGTACCTATATAAGATCGACTTCTCGATGTAATAAGGGCTGGTGTTTTCCAGGACTAAGAGAATTACGCTTAGGTCATTCTTTTTAGGATTAAAGGAGACTATGCTTGACTGGCTCTTTTTAGACTAGAGCTTAGAGTAGTGGACCAATCATTTGTTTCATGCATTTCCCTACTTTCTTGATGTAGAAAAAGAGGCCATAACTTTTGATTCATAGCTCTGTTTGAGTCCATATTCATGCCAAAATGACTGACTCAAAAAATTTAATGCAACCACAACTAGCCGTTCTAATTATGAGATGTTTTTTTATATTTTTGGAGGTTAAACATGACCATTTGAGGGTTTGAAATTGTAGTTTAAAATTATTTTTGTGTTTTTTCTAAATTTAAAAAATGTCTATTTTTTAAACCAGACTTGAACTTCAATTGAAATTCATCCTACAGGTTAATTTTAGAGTTCAGTTTATTTTTGAAGATTTTTAGACTTGCATGCACTTGCATGTAAAACTTAATAAAAATAGCAGGTCGAGTTTATTATTTTTAGAATTCTGAATTTTGCATGTCAAACCCAATTCTAAGTTGAGGCTTTTTTATGCATAGTTTGTAATTATTTGAATCATTCAATATGAATCAATATTGGTTATTATTCAAAATCTTGGCTTATTAGATTTTTATTTATCTTGATAGTATTCTAGTTCATTATTTGGTATCAGAGCAAGTTCAAATCTTGGATGTTACATCCTGATTCCTCACTAAGCAAACTTAATTATCTGTGGATATTTATAGTTAGCAATTTGATTTGGTTATTATTAACTAAGCTTTGAGATATATGTTGTTATGCGATAACTGGATATTGCTTTGATTACATGATTGCATTACTATGAGTTAGTTGTAGTGTATATTCTTTACATTGTGATCATGTTGATTTATTGTTTCAATAGTATTTTATGATATATATGTCATGATGTTATGGTCTAACTACCTATTTGTTGTGAGGTTGACACAAGAGAGATTCATCCCTCATAGCTCGATGAAGGGAAAGCCTCATTGGAGAGGGTGACATAGATGGAATTATTGGGGGATGACAGAGAAATAGTTAGAACCCTACACACACCACATCAAATAGCACTCGTTATATGCATTGATTAAATTATTAGCATAAGTATGTTCTTTATGTTATCTGTATTTGTGAAATTACATATGTGTGTTAGTTTAGTTCAAATTTATGTTCATGTGGAACTAACCTTGTAGGATTTGTGTTGTGGTTGTTATAAGTTTGGATTGGAATAATGAGTGTAATACCATTTTTTACTAAAAGAGTATCAATGACTTGTTGATATTAAGTCATAATATTATTAATTAGTAAATATATTCTAATAAGTGTATACATAGGAAAAAGTGAAAAAAGGGAATAAAATAGATAAAATAATTGTATTGGCTTTCATAATTAGGAAATAAGGCATTGAATAAAAAATACATGTTTATATTTTAAAAAATAATAGCAAGCTAAAAAAATAGAGAAAAACAAAAAGATAAAAAAAATCACTGAATAAAAATTAAAAAAAAGAGAGGTCAACTTTAAAGAAAGTAGTGCCATATTCATAAAAAGGAAATGAGATTATGAAGGGGCACAATTCTTTAAGGAGGAAGCAGAGCATAGAAGAGAAACATGGATGAAGATAAGAAAGAGACAATGAGATAAGAGATGAAGTTTATGGTGCATACAGTGTAACTAGAAGCTTTTATAATGGTTAGTAATGTGTTTGAATTTCTCTGTGTATGAGATATCATATAAAGGTTTTCATGTAGATACAAAATCAAGGACTGTATGTTATTTTTGTAGTGCAAATTAACTCTGTATAGACAGTCCGTAAGGTAAAATGGAACGATACTAGGTTGTATTAAGCATTAGAATGTTGTTTAAGAGAAACGTACAAGGATATATAAACTTCTTGATAACTTGATCATATTGTCGTAGAACTAGTGTATATGAGGAGATATATAAGATACACACACACACACACACACACTCATATATATATATATATATATATATATATATATATATATATATATATATATATATATATATATATATATATATATGAACATGCCAAACATAGTAAACATATATATGCAAATAGTTGATTCAAATTTATAAAGGCAATGCCATTCAAGCTTCGAACCCTGGTTAAGAGAAATACCAAAGTAGATTGTCTGGTCATGTAAACTCTATTTCGCATACATGTGGAAAACTAGACTTAGTGTAGATTAATCGTAGACTCTTAGTGGTATAGTCTAAGAATATAAGAAATAGTGAACTAAATTATTATAGGTTGTGTGTATCGACAAATGACTGATGGATATGAGTGGGTCTTAAAACTTGTAAAAAGACATTGAGAATTTGTCTGTGTGTTATATAATATAACCTATGTAATATTTTGTGCTTTGAAATAAGATAGGAAATAGTTGCTATAGTTAAGATGGTATGTCCATCAGATGGGGAATTTAATACCCAATTTGAATACATGACTAAGCATATTGGACTAATTAATATTAGTTTTTTATAAGTCAAAACTTGGATGGAAGGCAAATATAAGTATTATAAATACCATAGCGTAGTCAAGCAAATAATAAGGGCAATTAGCTTAAGGATTCTTACATATAAAAACCTTTTTATTTCGACCCTCACTTGAAAACTTATGATTTATGAAATGTATGTATGTACACACACACACACACACACACACACACACACACACACACACACACACACACACATGCTTAAGGATTCTTACATATGAAAACCTTTGTATTTCGACCCTCACTTGAAAACCTCTAATTTATGAAATGTATGTATGTACATATATATATATATATATATATATATATATATATATATATATATATATATATATATATATATATATATATATATATATATATATATATAAGGACAATATGCATATAAAATTTAGTTCTTAATAATAATAAGGAATAGAGTATGGAGATGACTGTATTAACCTTATTATCTAAATGTATTATTATAATCAATGAGCTAATTAGAAATTTAAATACAATTTATGATTTATAAAGTAATTCATTATCTTAAAACTAGAACGTAGAAGTGGTATAGAAGTGTGGCGAATACCAAAAATGCCTACACTAGTTTATATTTAAGTATTTAGTAGCATGTGTCTACCCTGTATATGCATGATTATTCTTGGATACCATACAAAATTCAATTTTGACATATGCAAGCACTAGACAAAGTTAGTAAATATGTTTGAAAATAAAATGAGGCATTTTGAGTGAGATCAATTATATATAATATATAGGTATAAAGATCATATTTGAATTCATACTTGTATACAATAATATCTGTATGGAAAATTCAAATAGTGTACATATATATATTGTGAGAAGTATGCTTGTAAGTATAGTAGCTAATATAATTAGTTATCTAGTCTAATACATTTATGGACGTAGTTAAATACATACATCTCATATATGTATCAAGGAATAACACTTTAACTAGACCATTACTTAATTTAGAGTCTTAATGAAATTTAGGTTTGACTATTGTATGTTGTAAGTAATGCCTATGGAAAAGATTAGGATGAAATGTTTTTATCTTGATAGTTATAAATTTGGGTTACTTGATGCTTAGTAGTTTGTAATCAAAGTATATTTAAAAGGTTGAAGAAATCATGTGGAATCCTTGATTTGAGTATATATGTTTAGCTGAAATAAAGAACACTACTTATATATGCTTGTCAGCCTCATAGAAATGTAACAAGTTGTTTAAATGAAAGTCTATGTTGTCTTGAGAATTATGACCATCTTTATTATACATGGATATTGGAATCAAGTAGAGTGTACATGAAAATATTGGGCTATGATTACTTGCTATAAAATGTACTATGTCTGTATTTACTTATGAAAATTAGAAATATGCGGTCTATTGTGTAATATACCTAGATGGCATGAATTGTATTTGTATTGCTTGTTATTATTATGTGACAAATAATATAGTGGTAATTCATTTATACATTGGATGGTTTAAATGTATGCATTTTGATTATTCTTGCATTTATCATGTTTTATGCTTGCTAGTAGGAAGTAATCCGTATAATTATGTTGGTTATATTTATGATAACCGAATCTTGCATTGTTGATTGATCCATAGGATTTTCACTCTTCATATGGTTTGGGATAATCTTTTATTTTAATATCCTATATTCATATGGTTTTATTTTACCATTAGATATTTTTGTTTAAGCCTTCATCCTGATTTAATTAAATCCCAATTTAAATTTCCTATTTATGATTTTATTAAGCCATTGGATAAATATGCCAAGTCCTAAATTTGTCCATTCCCCACTCCCACGTGGATGGTCATTCATTTTTTAATTTATTAATGGATATATTTTTTAAACCATGGGATATGTTTTTAGAAACCTTACTTCTAAAATTCCCCACGTGGAACTTCCATTTAACTTTGGATGGAATTTGGTCTTTTATTTGTTTTGGGAGAAATGTTAATCCTCGTATCTTTTTTTGTTTACCATGCAAGTCCCCACCTTTTTAAGGGTATGTGGAGGATCCACCACATAATGGTCAGTAAACTTTAAAACTTAATGGACATGGGCTATGTTTTTTTAACAAGGTCCAATTTTAATTACCTTTTTATTGTTTGGCGCTAAAACATGCACACTTTATCATTATCCTTACCCACCTCACCTTTTGCATGGTTTATGCGGAGTAAAACACATAGTGGTCAACGGTTTTGCATGGTCGATGGTTTTGATCATGGTCTCCATTAAATAAAACAGAGGTGTTAGAGTTAATTATGGCAAGCATTTTGTTAAATTAAGCATGACATCAACCACCCTTAATATGTGGGATGTTATTCCATTTGGAATGCATGCAAGCTAATTACGGAAGAAAAACATACTTTGGGGTAAAATAAGGTTGTTAGCCAATGTTGGCTATAAAAATTTTTATTTCATTTTATATTAGAGGATTTTTATATTCCAAAGACATAGAGAACAACGTACAGGATATTTACAAAAGCTATATATTTTTTGTATAGAAATATTGTAAGCCTATAAAAATTACATAGAAGTTATTTGCCCATTTTAGAGAAGGAATTACTTACAGAGCTTCAGATGAATGGGGAGATGGTTGCTGATCAAATTTAAAGTCTTCAATATCTAGTTTTCAATTATATTGTAGTATTGATTAGCAGGGGCTACTTACTGTTTACAGATCAGTTTGAATACATAATCATATTTCTAGAGTTATTATCCACTCATGTTTGATTCTTGAATATTAAACCCATTTCTTATTTTATTTAATCGAGAAATTGAGAATTTTGCATCCAATTTTATTTCATTTAAGGAATAGAGAGTTTCAGATATCCAATTTTAAAAGTTGTTTGATTTATCAAAAAGATAAACCCAATTTTTGGATCAGTGTGGTATTAGAGTAGTTAGAATGCAGGGATTAGCTTATGATTGTGTAAAAAATTGAATTCAATTTTAGTATTGGTTTGATTATTTGCATACTTGTTTACACCATTTGCAGTGTTAAAAGTATAGGTTATATACAGGAATAGGAAACCATGGGCAAGTTATCCAAGCAAAAGAAGCTTGATGAACTTAAAACATTTAATATGCAGATTCAAGAAGAGAACTCTCTCTTGAGATCAAAATTGTATTCCTTTGAAGATGAAGTTGAAAGGTTGAAAACTGAGTTGCAAGACAAGGATGAGCTCTTGGTAAGACTATAGAATGGTGAACAAGTGAAGGATTTGCCTTCTACATCAGATGCAAAAACCATGACGAATGAATGCACTGTAAGTGAATGTGAGTCACTAATTAATTTTCCTTTCCATGATGAATCTAGTAATAATGATTTTGGTAAATTTGAACAATATACAAAAGGATAAGTTCAAAATTACTTATTAAAATGGGATTTGAAATAAGAGGCCTTGGTAAGAATGGACAAGGCATAACTAACCCCATTCATGTAGAGGATAGACCTCATTTTACTGATTTGGAATATACTAGTGTGAAAATGAAAGATAGAAAAAATTTTAGAACTGTTGAAGGAAAACAAGCTTCCAACAGCAAAGAGTTCAAGTCACTAGTCCTACAGAGTAATAGCATGCAGAGAAAAAGAATTCCATCCCCACAAAAAGATGGTGTTGTGTGTAAACATGATTTGAGAAAAGGTAAAATTATTCCACCTTCTCATACTTGCACTAGTCCTAAAAAACTTGGTAAATATTCCAACGTATATTTTAGTTATGAAAATAAGGACTTATTATCATAGGATTTTTGGTCTAAATATTTATGCAGTTTTTGTGGATTAAATAATCATTGTGTTGCCTTAAGTTGGAAAATAAAACCAGCTCTTATGATGTTTATGTTTTCTAAAGAGAAATAAATGAATAATAATCATTGTACTCATTGTAATTTAAGTGGTCACAAAAATGATATATGTTGGGTATTGTATCCATAACTACATCCTAAGTACTGTAGGAAGACATCCATGAAGAATGATGCATCCGTAAGCAAATAGGAAGTTGTTTCAAATCCAATAGTTTCAGACATGACCCATGTAGCTACTCAGGTATTCACTGAGAAAATTAAACCACAAAAATAGGAAAATATGATAAAGTGGGTTGGTAAGCAATTCCTTAGTTTCATTTTTGCATAGTTGTGATAGATTATTAGTATGCAAATGCTCAAAGCAATTTTGGTATTCTATATTTTGGTTTTGAACATAAATTTTTGGAGCTACTAGTTGTGAGAAAATTTGAGTGATAGGTTTATCATACTTGGATTATTTTTTCATATTTGTGGTTTTACTAAGCTCTATATTTTTCTCCTAAACAAGTTTTTGAGCTCCTGATGCATTGGTAAAGGGATTAACTCATATTTAAACTTGGAGATATTTTTAAATGTTTTAAGCTTTGGAATTTGGTTTATTGGAGTAACTTCTAGAGAAAATCCAAGGGATAGGTCTATCATACTGGGATTATTTTCTCATGTTTGGGTTTTTGGAAAAACTTCATTTTTAAACCTTGATAGCAATATATGTAGATTATAAGGGGCATGATCAATATGTCTATTTTGAGAAAATTTGCATTTTAGTATATATGTTGTCTATTTACATTGTGCAAATAGAGGCTTATAAGACCTTTTTTCAGGCACCATTTATAATTATAATAATTATACAAATTATTTTTAGCCATACATGATATTTGCATATTTGTAAGTCCCTCATTCAGTTTGGGTATTTATTCGTAATTGACAAATGTGGTTATAATTAGCATGTATATTTATTACACTAATAGACTGGTTTGTAGTTGCACTTGGTGATCATTTTGTAGTGATTGAAAGATTCATTGTTTTGGGAAATGCAACATTTATACAACTTGTTTACTTCTATCTACAATTTGATATTGGGAAGATATTTCTTTCATTGGCATTTCAAGGATTCAGTTTGATTTTTGAATCATTGCCATGATATTTTGCAGTAGTGTTTTACAAAGTGAACCATTTGTAGATTCAAAGAGTGACTTGACCTTTTGGGGACCAAAAGGGTCTTATTGGGGAGGTTTGATTCGAAGGATTTTTAATCTTCATATGGTTCAGGATAATATTTTATTTCAATATCCTATTTTCATATGGTTTTATTTTACCATTGGATATTTTTATTTAAGCCTTCATCCTGATTTAATTAAAACCCATTTTAAATTTCCTATTTTTTATTTTATTAAGCCATTGGATAAATATGCCATGTCTTAAATTTATCCATTCCCCACTCCCACGTGGATGGTCATTCCTTGTTTTATTTATCAATGGATATTTTTTGTAAACCATGGGATATGTTTTTGAAAACCTTAGTTCCAAAATTCCCCACATGGAACTTCCATTTAACTTTGGATGGAATTTGGTCTTTGTTATTTTGGGAGATATGTTAATCTTCATATCTTTTGTTGTTTACCATGCAAGTCCCCACCTTTTTAAGGGTACATGGAGGATCCACCACATAATGGTTGGCAAACTTAAAAAATTTAATAGACATGGGATATGTTTTTGTAACAAGGTCCAATTTTAATTACCTTTTTATTGTTCGATGCTAAAACATGCACGCTTTACCATTATCCTTACCCACCTTACCTTTTGCATGGTTTGCGTGGAGTAAAACACATAGTGGTCGATGGTTTTGCACAGTCGGTGGTTTTGATCATGGTCTCCGTTAAATAAAGCAAAGGCATTGGAGTTAATTATGACAAGTGTTTTGTTAAATTAAGTATGGCATCAACCACCCTTAATACATGGGATATTATTCTGTTTGGAATGCATGCAAGCTAATTATAGAAGAAAAATGCACTTCGGGGTAAAAGAAGGTTGTTAGCCAATGTTGGCTATAAACAATTTTATTTTATTTTATATTGGAGGATTTTTATATTCCAGAGACACAGAGAACAACGTACAAGATATTTACATAAGCTATACATTTTTTGTACATAAATATTATAAGCTTGTAAAAATTACAGAGAAGTTATTTGCCCATTTTAGTTAAGGAATTACTTGCAAAGCTTTGGATGAATAGGGAGATGGTTGTTGATCAGATTCAAAGTCTTCAATATCTGGTTTTCAGTTCTATTATAGTATTGATTAGCAGGGGCTACTTACTATTTACGTAATAATTTAAATATAGAATAATATTTTTGGAGTTATTATACACTCAAGTTTTATTCTTAAATATTAAATCCATTTCCTATTTTATTTAATTGAGAAATTGATAATTTTGCATCCAATTCTATTTCATTTAAGGAATCGAGAGTTTTAGATATCCAATTTTAAAAGTTGTTTGATTTATCAAAAAGATAAACCTGATTTTTAGATCACTGATATTGAGTAAGTAGTGAGACATACTTCACTAGCTTGCTAGTATCACCAATGCCAAATGAAGGTAATTCAATCAAGTGGTGTGTATGAATTTTATTGATCTTAGAGATTGATAACTATTGAAAACTTTGGCTAAAGTAATGTTAGTTAGACATTGTCATTTTATGTGTATGATTTACATGTTTGTGTGATATCATATTATAATATATTTCTTTATGGTACACTACATGTTCTTAGAAATCATACAACACATGGGTATTAGCTTGTCTCTTTTGATTTCACACCGTCACTATCTACTCATCCATAAAGGAAGGGCCATTCCCTAATAGAAGATTATGCGAGGGATCGATGGTCCGTGATTGGTGTGAAAAAGTACTTGAATGATGCTCTCCCTCTCCATAATAGTACTTTTTTAGAGATGACATCTGAGATTGCCACAGAACTAGAGTTTGAGAACTCATGCTCTATGGAGCCATGTATCTTGTAATTTGTATTATATTATTTATTGAAACATTGTCCTTGGTGTGATGTAATTATTTACTTATTATACATTGATAGTGGTGGTTGTATGATTGTACCAACCGTGGCTAAATATTTGTAATTGCTTTCTATATTTAGTTATGATGTATTTCATATGATGATAGTGATCAGTGATGGATGATGTCACATGCTTCTTTTATAACTATTATACTTAAAGTATTTTATTTGGATCACTACTTAGATTCTCATGGTGTAATCTAATTAAAGAATACATTATTTTAATTAAGAAAATTACTATTTTTAGGTATATCCTAGTGGGGATGTTAGATGTGGTATCAGTGCTATGAATCAAACTCTAGGACTTAATGAGTCCACTAACATTTTCATATTCTTTTGTTTACAGAAAAGAGGATGGTGAAAGTTAGAGTATCCAAAGAGGGTTTGTTAAATGTCAATGATAGTAACACTCTATTTGATCCTAACTGATTTGCATCTGAGTGAGCAACAAAGTTAGATCAAATCTTTATAGCCATGAATGATACCATGGACCAAATTACAGCCCTGGAGTAGGATGTTCATGGCCATGAAGAGGAAGAGCATCAGGAAGAACCTAAAAAGCATCTCGTTGAGTAGGAAAATCCTCATAATGTGAGATCACAAGTAGCTACAAAGTTGGCTAAAGATGTGAGAAAGTTGAATCCACCTGAGTTCAATGGAACTATTTTGGGTGATAGAGCTAAAGCATGGTTGACTGAGATAGAGAAGTATTTCAATATTTGAGACTACTTTGAGGTCACTAAAGTAATTACGGGAGATTATTAGTCAGTTGGTGAAGCATCTACATGGTGAGCCAACAAAAAGTTGGAGATGAATCTTAACTTGACCACCATTACTTGGGAGTAGTTTGTGACTTTGCTCAGGTCACGATGGATTCTATAGTTATACTTTGACTAGAAGCTTTTAGATTTACATAATGTAAAGCAGGGAGACTTATTGGTGAATGAGTAGTGGGAGTAGTTCACCAAACTTTTGAAGTATGTACCTAAGGTACTAGGAAGATGAGAGGTTCAAAATTAGGAAGTTCATCATGGGATTGAAACCCCATATCGATGGATAGGTGGATGATCATGAACCCTCTACCATAAACCAAGTCTTTGAGAAGGCAGTCAAATAGGAACAAAAGTTGAAGTGTCTTACATAGGCCAGGGACAAGTTTAAGAAAAAGTTTGGAAGTTCTAAACTAACTTTCAAAATGAATATCTGGAAGTAAAGGAGTGGAGACTCCAAGTAGTTCAAAAATCAGAATGTCAAATTCAATAACGGTTCAAGCAACAAGAAAATGGGCAATGGTTTCAAAGGTAGTTTCAAGGGAAACCAATAGGATGATAGGAAAGGACCACTTGGAGGTTGCTTCATATGTGGAGATGACCATTATGCTCTTGATTCTACTCAAGAAAAGTCAAAGAATAAAAGTCCTTCCCCTCAGTAAGGAACTTTTCAGCAACATATTCATGTGGTGGTTGATAATCGGCAAGTCAAATTTCAAGCTTCACCCATAGAGCTATCAGGTATTTTGTTTGAACATCCAATTTCCATTATGATAGATATAGGGGATACAAAATGTTTTATAGTTCCTAAAATGCTTAGTAAGTTATTTAGAAGAGATGGAGTAATGGCAAAGACATGGTTGGTACAATATGAGAATGATTCAAAAGTCATGGTTAAAGCAAAGATTAGGTTGCTCAAATTCACAATAGTAGTGGATTTATATGTAGCACTACTAGGGTCATATGATGTGATCCTAGGAGTCAACTAGCTTGCGAAACATAAAGCCAAGGTTAACTACTCCCTAAAGAAGGTTGAGTATCTGGACAATTTTGGAAATTAGATGTAAATTCAAGACAAGAAAAGAGAGTTGAGACTTAGGCAAATTTATGTAATGCAACTCAAGAGGGCCCAAGGAAAAGGGTGTGAAATTTTTATCATCAAGATAAATGAAATGGAGGAACCTAAGGAACCATCACTTGATGATTATCCATTCTTTAAGAATTTTCATGATGTGTTTTCAGATGAATTTTTAGGGTTGCCTCCTAGACGTGAGTTTGATTTCTCTATCGATGTCATACTTGGATTGAAACCTTAGTCTAAGGTACCCTATATGATGATAACCACTGAATTGGTTGAATTGAAGGCTCAACTCTTAGAATCTTTGTCTAAGGGGTTGATCAAGCCAAGTGTGTCACCATGGGGTACACCAGTTGTCTTCATCAAGAAGAAAGATGGTACTCTTTGACTTTGTATTGATTATAGAATATTGAACAAGGCAACTATCAAAAATGGGTATTTGCTACCTTGTATAGATTATCTTTTTGATCAAATATGGGGAGCAATGGTATTTTATAAGATTGATCTTAGAGTAGGATACCATCAGCTGAGGATATTCTGAAGACAACGTTTAGAACTCATTATGGGCATTATGAGTTCACAGTGCTACCATTTGGGTTGAATAATGCTACGACAACATTCATGAATCTCATGAACAGTGTGTTTAGAGATTATCTAGATCATTTAATTTTAGTCTTTCTTGATGACATTATTATATACTCTAAGAATGAAGAGGAACATCTGTAACATCTGGAACTAGTTTTGCAATGGTTGCGGAAGCACAAGTTGTATGGAAAATTGTATAAGTGTGCATTTTTCCAAGAGAGAGTGCAATATTTAGGACATATTATTTATGCAAATGATATTTTTGTAGATCTAACAAAGATAAGAGCCATTATGGAATGGCCAATACCAAAGAATGTGCATGAGGTGAGGAGTTTCATGGGATTAGCAGGCTATTACAAGAAGTTCATTCTGAATTTGTCTAGAATAGCTAATTTGATTACCTCTCTACAATGGAAGAACCAAAGTTTTGTCCAGTCAGATAAGTGTGAAGTAGCTTTCTAGGAATTGAAAAGAAAACTTAATTCAACACTAGTGTTAAGAGTTTTTGACCCCAATGGTCAATTTACAGTGATCACAGATGCATCTGAGGATGGACTATGAGGAGTCCTTATGCAAGATGGTGCAGTGGTAGCTTATGAATCAAGTAAGCTAAAGCCTTATGAGGTGAACTATGCCCCTCATGACCTAAAACTTGTAGCAATTGTGCATGCTTTGTAAGTTTGGTGGTATTACTTGTTGGGAAAACTGTTTGAGCTCAAGACTGATAACTTGGGACTCAAGTACATCTTCTCCCAATTGAATTTGATTGCTCATTAGAGATGCTAGCTAGAATTCTTATCTGATTGTGATTTTGATATAAACTATATCAAAGGCAAGAAAAATAGAGTAGCTGATGCCCTAAGTCGTAGAAGGTACATAACAACCATGGCTACTATCAGAAGTATTTTAAGGGATCGAGTGATCGAGTTTTCACCAGGAGATGAATTTTATAATCAGGATAGGGAAGCATTATCTGTTAATGCTCAAAATCCTAGGTATAAAGGATTTAGATTAGAGAGTGATGGTATTTTACATTACAATGGAATGATGTATGTGCCAGATCGAGAGAATTTGTGAAGCATATTGCTAAAGGAACTACATAATGCTCCATATTTGGGACATCCAGGAGTAATAAAGCTCATGGCAGAGCTTAGACCACTATATTTTTGAAAAAAAATTAAGAAATATGTAGTAGATTTTGTATCACATTGTTTGGAATGTAAATGAGTGAAAGCTGAACATGTGCATCTTGTAGACACCTAATTTTGGCCACCAATGACCTCCAATCAGGCTTTTGACCAATTTCTAACTAAAATCTACAATTTGGCCTAAAAACACTAAAACATGATAAATGATGTGAAACTAACATATTCAGGTGTTGATTCTGGCTAGGGTATCCCTAAATGGGGCAATGAAATTTATGGGCCAACTAACTTTGATCATATCATTTCAAGTCAAAATGCAAACTTTGCACCTGTGTGCTCTGGATTGCTCTTTCCTATCGAATATCTTACACAATATGCGTGCCTTTGTTATTTGGCATTGATAATATCCTAAATGAGATAATGGATTTAACGCATTTGACATCACCTTTCAATTCCAATCCAATCAAATTTTGGACTAATAACAAGGCATTCTGATCAATATGAGTAATTTGTGCACAAAGTGCTTAAACATGCTTAAAAGCTAATTAAACCAAATTAGAGCCTAATCAAGAAATCCATGCAAACTTGTTGAATAATTTGTTTTGGAAATAAATATTGAATATTTTCATCGTCAAGTGACCTTATTTCTTGGGAAGACATCCCTAGGCCATAAATACCACAAATATCAGGATTCATGCCTCCCATGCCTCATCAAAGCTCTCCATGCCTCTTAATTGTGCTTTTATCCCAAATATTGATGAGCCTATTTATCAATTTTAATTGCATAATTGGATTAATCTTTAGCCACACATCTCAATCCTAACATTGACGGTCCAGGTTGATTATGATAAATTTCTAAAATTTATAAATAAAGAGGCCATGAACATCATTTTTAAGCTATTTTTTGGTGCAAAGTTATTGTGTTCAAATATCTTCAAAAATCTTAATTTGTGCAAAGTTATAATGTAGGATTGGTTCCAAAAGCTTCAAGCAACTAGTGTTACCATACTAAATTGATTCCAAGCCAAGCCAAGCCAAAACCAAAGGTGCCAAAGAGAGGTGGAGGATAGCCAAGCTTCAATTGACAAGGATTTCATGAGCACAAACCAAGCAAGCCAATCAAAGAACACTCTTGGAGCATCAAAGAAGGTAAAAATGCGTGTTTCTTGAATTTTAGTTGTGCTTTGTTCATTTGTTTCTCTTCACTAAGCTCACCCTAGCAACTAGGCATGAAGATATTAGTTTGGTGTGTTTTTGATTTGGTTTCATTCACTAACACAATACTAATATCTTCTTCTTAGTCAAATTCCTAATTCACATAATGGCATGCTCGATGGGACCAAATGCATCCTATACATAAATAAAATATTATGCAACTTTAAAATCTTCATTTGGATCATTAAAACTCTTGCAATTTAATTTTCTAACTTTGTTTTACCATTTTTCTTTGTCACATGTTTACACAGTAACTGTCATCAATTGGCATGGCTGTCATCAGTCACTATTGGTATAACCGATGTCGGTTAGATAACCATCATCAGTTAGTAAGTGTAACCATTGTCAGTTATATAACTAACATCATTCATTGTGTTTTTCTTAAAAATAGAAACTTGAGAGTTAATAGGTCATTTTAAAATGTTTAATTTGAGGTCATACGTACTTTATTTTGGATTTTTTTTTTAAACCACGTGTTTTCTCCTAAATTTTTAGAATTTGACATTAGTTTAACTTCAAGTTTCATATATTTTTTCACAAAATTTTGAAAATATATTTAAAATGTTTCTAATCTAACATATTTGCTTTTGGGGTGATGCCTTAAGGGTAGACAGGTAACCAACAAACTTGGAACTTGTTAAAACATGCTATTAAGACATCTTTGGCATGATTTTAAAATGAATTAGGAACATTATATTTTTGATTAAAGCAACGTTTAGGTGCTTAAGTAGATGTTTTTAACATTAGTTTTCAAAGTTACAACTTAAGACCAAGAGGTCAAATGAACACCACTGCATTTTCCATTTGGGCTTTAAAATGAACTCACCTTTTCAAGATTTTTGTATTCACTTGGTTGGTTAAATTAGATTTTTGTTTGGAAAAAGAGGGGTCTTGCGTGTATGCTCTTCCATTTGTCCCCTTTAGGGAACCCTTGGAATTAAAAACATCATTCTTATTGAAAATTTCCTAGTTCAAGGCTTAGAAAGAATGTCATCTAAAGTACTCCTCAAAAACTCGTCAAAGTTTGGGTGATCTTGACAATGACCCTAAAGTCTTTCTATTTTATGCTTTCTTTATTTTATGCAAACTTGGCTTGCGAGGGGGACTTCATCACCTCCCATGAGTTCTTTAAGGAAGCTTTGACCCAAGGTTTCATCTCCCAGTATTGACTTCACTTACTCCTTCTGAGTTGCACATAGGATGTATCTGCATTTGGACATCACACTACACTGAGCAAATGGTAGGATGTAGTGGTTGTAAAAAGGACTAGAACTTTTTACAACTAGCTAATGCTGTGGTCACCCAATTTTTTTGCTTGTCTTTTGCATTGTTTGACCTGAAAGTCATTGTGTAATTGATTCCCCTAGAGACGTTTGAAACTTGATAGTTAGTCAACCCCACATTACCATACCCTTGTTAGTATTTGGACGATTATACTTAGTGTATTTTGGTCATTTATCTTACTTGGTGTTTTTGAGACTAAAACTTATTTGTTTTTGTATAAACCATGTTCAAACCACTTTGTTCATATGTCACTCTTTTGTCTAAAGAGGTGTTATGCTGGTTTTTTTACACCACACTTGTTCCTTGATTTTTTTAAAAATTGTTTGTGTGTGTCCATTTAAGTTGCGGAGGGTAGTGTTATGTTGTGCAAATCATGTCAAACCATTTTTGCCTTTTAGTCTTTTGAAACATAACATAGATCACATCATTCGAGCATTCATACACCATTAGGTTTCTCAATTTATTTCACCTTGTATCAAAAACCATTTGTTTCAAACCATGTCATGTATACCATTTAGACCTTTGTCTTGTGTTGTCATACCGTCTAATCTTGTCTAACTTGTTTGGTCAAATCCTAGTTTTCACCATTGAGTTTTTAATTAGTCTTGTCAAGTTTGGATTCAAACATTGATTAATTTCTGTTTAGGCCTTAATTAGTGGGGTTGATATACATATCTTTCTCTTTTGGGTTGCATAATTTTAGTTAATTAATTACCCAAATTTAAAAACTATTGATGGTTTGTTTGTTCAGTGCATGTCCTCATCATTGTTTGTGCCTTTATTTGGGAGAACATATCCTTTCTAAAAGAGCCTTTTATCTTATGCCTTATGCTAACTAATCATGT
Organism: Torreya grandis; assembly: GCA_037957365.1. NCBI lineage: Eukaryota > Viridiplantae > Streptophyta > Pinopsida > Cupressales > Taxaceae > Torreya > Torreya grandis. Next base: position 615,804 of record JARHVA010004980.1, read on the forward strand.
TTATATTTGATTCTGTGTGCCAAGTTTATGTCAAAGTTGTTTCCAAACTTGTTAGATTAAATCAAATCACATCAGCCTTTGTTTCAAGTCTAGCTTTTGCCACTATTTGGTGAAAAGTCCTAGCACATGCCTATTTGTTTGAGCCTAGCTTTTGACTCCACGTTTAGATAAGAGACTTAGTAACTCAAATTTTCTCTTTCTTAGTTTAGACCTTGTTTGGAACACTTTGAACTAGACCTCAGACATGCTAGTTTTTATTCAGATGCTTGACCTTTTGTGCATATGAAATTTGACATTAGACATTTGATTATTAGACTATTTTATGCCAAGTCTTATCACAATCCATTTTGGAGATATAGCTCCACTTTCAAACCATATTGGAGATACAAATCCACCCCTTTGACCAAGTTAGACCAAGTTTAGACCATTTGTCCTTTGGACATAGGTTTTTTTGGTGTTTGTAGAACTCTAAACCTTTTTATTTTCAGAGCTTTCATCATTTATGCAAATATGTCTAGCTACACATATGGTGGAATCACGTATAATCCAACTTATAATAGAATGGCCACACAAAATTACTTTTATGGCTATAGTCAAGACCCCAACGATGATAATATGGTTTGTGAGACAGATTTCTATCCACCTCATAATAATCATTCATGGGAACAAAGTCATGAACCAGCTCACAATCTAACTCAAGACCTGGATTGGTATGAAAAGGATTGTGAGGAGGACTTTGAAGACCCAATTATAGATAATGTTGTTTGGGATACAGATCCATACCCTCTTTACAATAATTAGTACATGGAACATAGTCAAGAACCAACTTATGATCCAACTCACAACTGGGATGATATGGTTTATGAGGAAGACTTAGATGCTATGGCTTATGTCAGTAATCAGGCTCCACCACATCATACCATTTTTATTCCAGGACTATAATGTCACACCATTCCTATTCCAAGACCTAGACCTTTGACTTGTGTGGGCAATTAAGCTCCACACCACCCTATCGTTACCTTTTCAAGACTTCATCATTTGGCTCATGCAAGCAATCATGCTCCATAATGCCATACCATTATCTAACTATAGGCAATTCCTCCTCTATTACCAATCCCATCCAAACCTCAATCGATCCAATCCTTTGAAGACCAAGCTGTGTTCAAAACTGGTATTTTTCAACTCATTGGAAACCAAGGCCAAGAGAACCAACTAATCTGAGATGTTTCTATTGAATCAACCATTTGTGATAAGTTAGCCTGTGATGAATCACCTATTGATCCCATCCTAGTTATTGAAGAGTCTCACACTGATGAGCCAGTCTTTGCTGAGTCACTTCTTAATGATTATGACCACCTTTGGGTAAATCATTTCCTCGACCTTGTGCCTTTTTTTCAAGAGCCTCCTATTGACAAGCTAGTCTCTGAAGAATAATCTCTTGACATTTTTCCCATCCTTGAAGATTCCCACTCTAACAAACCAATTTTTATGGAGCCTGTTATGCCATCATAGGCTGTTACTTGTCCAAAACCAAATATTCAATAAGACATCATTGTAATAGAGTACCCATCAGATGAAGAATCAGATTTAGAGTTAGGTTCTATTCATGAATCGACATTAGATTTACCATTAGAATCTGAATCAATATCAGTCTCAACATCATATTCAGAGTCCCTTGAGTAAGAGTCAGATTCAGAAGAATAATATGTTCGTGGTTGTTACAACATTGGTTACACATGTCTTTTAGATAAAATTGAATGCATTTATGATCCTTTTATAATTTTTTAGGATGAGTACTTCAGCGTCGACATGAGTTATCCTAGTATTTTATATGAAGATAATGATGCCAACACCCATTCTATTACCATTCCATAGGCCATTACCATCAACAAAGATAGCCATATTATTGACATTCCATCTCCCATAAGTGTTGATTAGGACTGATAGAATCACACTTTGTTGAACTGCATCCATGGTGACATAGCAATTAAAGAAGAGCAAGGAGGCCAAGACCACATTCATATAGCAGAAGAACACTCTCCTAGTGAAACCATTTCAGAGGTGCTAGGATACAATCAAAGTTCTAACTCACCATCTTCTAGTGAAATTTTTTTAGAAGTGCTAGAAAAAAATCAAAGTCAAAAGCCAATGTTCATTAGTGAAACCTTCTTGAAGGCGCTATGGGACAATCAAGACAACTTCATTGGTAAAAACCTCATTGAGGCACCAATAGTTGAGCATACAAGTTCTTCACTACTTGATGAAGATAAAATCAAAGATCAAATCAAAATAACTTCCAATCTACAACCTAATCAGATGGCAGTTATTCTCAAGATCAAACAATAGAAAAATTTGGTGGTCTTATTGAGAGAATAAGTCTTCGGCCCTGCCACAACCAAAGTTATGTTGAATTTGGCATCAATAACATTAAATATGACTAAAATTCTTGATCTTCATTTGTTTCTCCACTATTATCCATTCCATTATCATTTACCATTCCATTTCTCAAATAAACTTATCATCCATTATTTGTTCTTGTTTACCATCCATGGTCATACTTTCCTTTGTAGAGGCTATAAAAAAGACTTCTTCTTGACACTTGAAGGAATCAAAATCAACGATCAATGAAGATCATAAAAGCATTTTTAATAACTAGATTTACATCGATTTCTTGATAGAGAAGCTATTTAGATGAGGTGTGGGGTAACAATTAGCATGATTGAATATTTTTTTTATATCATTTGATGATTAGGACATGCATCTCTCCATCAACAGGAACAACAAAATCAAAAACTACAACTAGGCCAAAAATATGCACCATGCCATTTCATTGCCATGCTATTACCATTGTTATATATGCCTATTTTCCATTATCACAGATCCTGCCATTCACCTCATTACTTGGGGGTAACCCTCTTACCATTTTATCCATCATATCATTCCATTCCTATCTATACCAAAGCCTATTTTTAGTCATCTTAACCAATCCTATTTTGATTTTGGTTCCTTTGGTTTTTCCCACACTTTTTGTGAGAAGATTCTAATCAAGTTTCAATAATCAATCTAATCCATGTTTACAATGACAATCTATGAAAGTAGTGTGAAATTTGATCTAGCAAGATATATTTCATCCTATATCCATGTTTGTTGATGTGATCTTGACTATAACCACCTATGGCAAATCAGTGTGTCACCAGTCTCGCTACTAATTATAACCACCTATGGGTAAATTAGTATAATTGACCTATGCCATTATATCCTAGTTATAATAACCTATTGGAAAACTAGGGGCAACACTTATTTATCATGCATTTTCGTATCACCTGGTCATTACTATTTTCATTTGACTAGCTGTTTACTAGATTTGAGAACTTGTTGGGACCTAGTTGGTTTTTTCTTGCCTTTTATGTGGATGGAATTACTGTGACTTGAGGTCATTTCAAGACTATGTGGTTCATGCTCAATTCATGTTGAGGTCACCTCAGTCCCCCTTTCTATACACTCTCACCATTTTGTGAGCAACCTAAACTAAACAATCTCACTGTTTTGTGAGCAGGTATCTTGTCATTCTCTAATGAGTTAAGATACCTCAAAATGCCAAAAACATTCATAATATTTCAAAATCTAAAAACATTTGTCCTATCTAAGCCTAGTCAGTTATCCTCGATCTGTCTTATTGAGGCATTGTCATTGTTAGGATGCTTTCTTTTGCTGTTATTTTCAAGCTTTTTGTTTATTTGTTTATTTTAGGTTATTTGTTTGTTTGTTTACTTGCATATTTGTTTGATTTTAGCACTGTTGCCTTGACTCAATCTATATGCATTCATTGGGTAATTCCTTAATCACATTATTCTTGAGTCTATCCATATTCATACATCAACATTATCATCATTGTTTTTATCATTAGTGCATTGTTTTCAAGTGTTTATTGGATCGAGAGTCAATCCTTATGCATATTTTAGGATAGTCTTCATGGTATTCTATCATAAAGCCTACCATCACATGCTACAACAAAAATCAGCTTCACGAAGGTCTACAATCAATGGAGCCACAAAAGTTTCACCTTGGTGCCTTGGTAAATCCTCCCATCCCACCCTTGGTCAAATCAACTCATTTGACCATTCTAGTTGTATCGTTGTTATTCAAGATGAGCATATCCTCTTTGACATGTACAACTGAATCATTCTATTGATCAATTTTATTCTTCTATTCATCTATTTTATCACTTTGCACATGTTCATCTTTAATCTATATTTTATGTTATATCCTTGAGTTATGCTTGCTAATCAACCCTAACTGGGGCACAATCATTTTTAGCGAATCTAGGTCCTCTTAATGATTATAACAACCTATGGGCAAATCATTATTTTGAATTATAATCCTAATTATAGCCACCTTTGGGCAAATTAGTATCTTTTTTACATCAATACATGCAAATATTTTCTCATTTGGATTAATCTCAACCACAGGTTAATTCCACCTTCTTCTTGTTTCTTTTTGAGGAACCATCCATCAAATAATGTGACGGCCACTCCCTCGATGGGTCATCATCATAGGCTTTCCAAAACCATTTGGAATTTTGTTATTCAGTCATTATCTTCTTTTTGGCATACAGGTCATCTCTCATTATTTGAGAAGATGTTACTATGCTTATAGCTTGCAACACTTTCCTAAATAGGGGCAAACTAGAGAGACCTAATTTTGACCACCAATGACCTCCAACCAGGCTTTTGACCACTTTCCACCTAAAATGCACAATATTGGCCTAAAAACACTAAAACATGCTAAATGATGTCAAACTAACATATTCAAGTACTAATTCTGGCTAGGGTATCCCTAAATGGGGCAATACAACTTATGGGGTAGCTAACTTTGATTAGATCATTTCGAGTCAAAATGCTAATTTTGCACTTGTGTGCTCTGGATTGCTCTTTCCTATCAAATCTCTTGCACAAGATACATGCCTTTGTTATTTGGTATTGATAATATCTTAAATGGGATAATAGATCCAACACATCTGACATCACCTTCAAATTCCAATCCAGTCCAATTTTGGACCAATAATAAGGCATTCTAATCAATTCGAGTAATTTGTGCACAAAGTACTTAAACGTGCTTAAGATCTAATTAAACCAAATTAGAGCCTAATCAAGAAATCCATAAAAACTTGTTGAATAATTTGTTTTGGAAATGAATATTAAATAGCTACATCATTAAGTGACCTTATTTCTTGGGAAGACATCCCTAGGCCATAAATGCCACAAATATCAATATTCATGCCTCCCATGCCTCATCAAATCCCTCCATGCCTCTTGATTGTGATTTTATCCCAAATATTGATGAACCTATTTATCAATTTTAATTGCATAATTGGATTAATTCTTATCCACACATCTCAATCCTGAGATGGATGGTTCAAGTTGATTCTGATCAATTTTCAAAATCTATAAATAGAGAGGCCATGAACATCATTTTTAATCTATTTTTTGGTGCAAAGTTATTATGTTCAAATATCTTCAAAAAGCTTAATTTGTGCAAAGTTATAATGCAAGATTGGTTCCAAAAGCTTCAAGAAACTAGTGTTACCATGACAAATTGATTCCAAGCCAAGCCAAGTCAAAGCCAAAGGTGCCAAGGAGAGGTGGAGAATACCCAAGCTTCCATTGACAAGGACTTCATAAGCACAAACTGAGAAATCCAATCGAAGAACACTCTACGAGCATCAAGAAAAGTAAGGAATGTGTGTTTCTTGCGTTTTAGTTGTGTTTTGTTCATTTGTTTCTCTTCACTAAGCTCACCCTAGTAACTAGGCATGAAGATGTTAGTTTAGTGTGTTTTTGATTTAGTTTCATTCACTAACACAATACTAATCTCCTCTTCTTAGTCAAATTCCTAGTTCACACATCTGACTAGTTTGTTATATTCACATGATATACCATAATGAAAGTGGCAGGTCATCAGTATGAACTTTGTCCAAGGTTTACCATTGTCATGGAATAGGGATGATATGATCTTGGTTTGTATTTGATATACCAAGTTGTCTCATTTTATACCAAATAATTTAATAGATGATGCACCTACTCATGTGAATAGGTTCGTAAAATAAGTATATAGGCTGCATGGATTTATTGAGGAGATCATTTTGGATCCTGATCTAAATATGACTTCTAGATTTTGGGTAACCCTAAATTCAACTTTAGGTATGAAATTAAACTTCAATACTACATACTGTATACACATAATATTTTCAAAATTTATCAATTAATGATGCTTTTTATCTTGTAAAAACTCATCGAGTCTCAATCTCTTTGAGTGCATGCCCTAAGGGGTGCATCGGGAAAGGAGTGGGTAGACCATTGGTGCTTCGCAAGATTATAGTCCCTTATTTCCACTTATTACCAATATAACTAGCTCCTAAAACATTCCCCTAAGTTTTGACTCATATTTTGCACACTCCTCTAGTCATTTACCACCTTCATTACCCCTTTTCCTAACCTAAATCCTCTTTTGACAGTTTACATGACCAGGTCGACTGGGTCAACCTTGTACTGTTATTGGTAAAACTCATTTAAGGTCTAGGTCGGATCTTGGCCGACCTAGCCCATGACCTAGTGAGTTTTTATCAATAATGATACTAGGTCAACCCTATCTGCCAATTTTTTTAAAAGGGTTTAGGGTTAGATCTACCTATATAAACACATCCGTTTCACCATTATTAGAGAGACATGAAGAGTTATTATTTATTTATAGTTCTTTACAATCTGTTCTTCTGCCATTCTACTGAAGGAGTCTTAGCTTAAAGTTTCTACTTAGAGAAGAATCTAGTTTTGTGGAGAAGTCTTGGATTCTTTAGCCTTTTTTAGTGATCCTTACAAACCACAATAACCTCTTACAAAACACCTTTTACCAAGGGAGAGATCGAGTCTCGACGGGTTCATCTTCCAAGTAAATATCTCTAACTTTGCTCCTCTCTTTAGTAGATAGAAGTAACATAAGTAATGTATTTTCCATGCATTAGGGTTTTACCTATACATAGCTTAATTAGGATTATCTTATGCATGTTTACTAACCCCCCATATTGTGCCACAAGCTTTAGTGAGCACTAGATTAAATTTCTTTGCTTTACTTGTTATTAGTATAGTGAATTTGAAACATAGGACTCAGGGTTTTTGCATAGTTTTGCTTAACTAGAGGCTTTGGAACCCTCCCTAGTGATATTATTGTGATAAGAGATCCCTTAATTAGGTCTAACGGATCCATATTGGTCATATTCTCGATTATCTAATGTATCCCCAATCAAAAGTGTAAGTAGGATCTATCTTCTTTGAGCTAAGATTGATTTGTAGATATGATGCATTTCTGATTGCATACATTCTGGTGAACCTAACGTGAATCTAACTCTTTTAGATTTTATTTCATGATTTTCATTTTTATCATTTTTTTAAAATATTTGTAGTACTAGGTTGATTAAGCTGGTATAGTTTTCAACTTTTATGCATAGGTTTAACACATGGTCTCATCAAAATGACTCTATTCTTTTTGTTCAAGTCTTCATAAGATATAGGTTATTGGATTGAACAGGGTGATAGAGTACTCTTATTCACTTTTAGACATTAGACTATGTCAAATAGGTCGATTTAGTCTCTTATTCAACTCTTGAATAACAAACTAGGTTGAACATGTTGACTTAGTATCATAGTCAACTTTTAGATAACAAACCAGGTCAACCAGGTTGATATAGTCATCTTAAATAGGCTTCAACAAATAGGGAATTATAGAACTAGGTCGACCCAGTCAACACGGTTGGTAGAACTTGAAAGAGCATTTCAATAAAAATTTCAGTCTTCGACATCTTCTAACCCACCAAGGTTCCTTTCTCTCTCTCCCTTTCAATTTAATTCTTCCTTATAGTTCTATTTTGTAAAGTTTACAGTCTTTAAAACTGTAATCATACAACAAACTAGGTCCACTTAGTCGACCTAGTTCTATATTATGTCCTCTATCTAAAAGACTATGTTGACCTGCTTGACTTAGTTCTTAAGGACTCTTGCTTCTACAGTGTAGTAGCGACCATGTCGACTTTGTTCTATAATGTTTGCATACACTATCATCTGAATCAACTCTATATTGTGTTTAATTTGGGAATTAAGAACTATATGCTAGTAATTACTTCACACTTTCATTTTCAATTGTTTACATGCTTAGAATAACTCACATAGTCTAATTATGTAGTTTTTCAATATACTGTTTAGTTGCACTATTTTGCTATTTCTTACACACACTACCAAATCACATAATTTCCAAATGCATTTAAACATTATCAACCCAAGGCTTACCTACTTGGATTTCATCACCAAGGAGGAAGTTGACTTAGTTTTCTGACCAAGTATAAACACGTGGTTAATGGTAAATATTGGAAAAGCACCCGACACCCTTATCACTATGAGATTATGAAGTGAAGGGGTAAGCCCTAATACGAAGCTAGTACCATTGCCAACATAGTTTTATTTCAACCTAAATGTCTTGAAACCATACATAGATTGCTTTCTAGTTCCCTTATTTCAACCAATTTTCCTATCACACTTAAAATAACACTTTATAGTAATCTAACAACATTCAAGATGACTACTTAGTTAGCATTTGCTTTTTGGTTGACTGTTTGCTCTTTGCTCATTGTATGTTGTATTACAAAAACTTGCATTGGCCATCATTAGTGCAAGGTTTTATGTTGTGTGCCCTAATTGGATCATTCTCTTTGATCCAATTATTGTGTGCTTACTTTCACTTCTTATTTTAAGTACATTGCAAATTTTTTTAGTACACTATCATTCTGCTCAATAAAGTCTCTTATAGACTATTTTTCTCCTTGCTTGTAATACTAAGTCAACGTGGTCGACTATTTATCTCTTTTACCAGTTAGGTTATATTACTAGGTCAACCTGGTCGACCCTGTATCCTTATCAGACTATGTTTTTCTCAGTTTGTACTACTAGGTCGACTATGTACTCTTACTATTGTCTTGTCTATTCAACTCAATTTTTTATTTTTCTTTCCTTACCATTTTGTCCATTTTCCTCAAATCATCATGAAATCCCCTATCAGAATATTCTTGGATAACCTGAATCCATTTAGACTCTATATGGGGTGTTCTTTTCTTCTTATATTTTCTTCCTCTTCTTAGCATTTGGGGTATCTTGCGATGCCCATCCACACATTAATCTAGCCTTTGGGGTATCTTGTGATGCCCACCCACATATTATTTCAAATTTTGGGGCATCATGTGATGCCCATCCCTACATCCAATTACCCTTTGGGGCATCTAACGATGCCCACTTTTATTCTCCATTACATGCTACTAAACTAATTCAACTTCAATAAACCTTCTGATACACATAGGCTTGTCTCTCACGTGTTCATCTTTGATATAGACATTAGTGTAGGATCATTCCATTCCTTTCATGATTTTTATATGCTATCTATCTAATACCTTTAGTAGGATACTTACATGGGTCTCACCCTCTTCAACAGTTCTTTCTTTTCACAAACCTTAGTCCTTCCTTTTTAATCTTTTGGTCCCCCTTTTTCTCATGACTTGCATTGTAAAATAGTGGATAGGACTTGGTCTTCCTCATGATGTACTTTTATCCTCTTTAATTTCATACTTTTTACACACTTCTTCACACCAATTGGGTTTCTCTTTGTGAGTTGTAGTGTAAGACCATGGATAAGACATAGCCTTCCTCTTAAATACCATTTTTTTCTTATCTCATTTATTTTTTCAATACTTTTGGCACCATTGTGGGTTTCTATTTTATGACTTGTAGTGTAAGACCATGGATAGGACCTGGTCTTCCTCATAAAATCACCATTTTGTCATTCCATTTTCTAGACTGTGTTTTATAATGGTTCTGAATTATTGATCTTTGTTCTCAAATTTAATTTTTGCTTCTTTTTATAGATAAAATTTGCACAATAATCTATTTACCATGTTTTCATCCATTTCCCTCATTCTTGTGATAAAGAATCACACTTTTCTGTCATTGTATCTCTTTTTCACCCTCTGTCACTTTTTTTTGTGATTTGAAGTAATTCAAATTGTTTAATGTTTCATTCCTCTTGATTTCCTTTCCTTTCACTCCACATTGGATAAAACAAGGTCAAAGTCAAGATATCACTTTTATTTCACCTAGATTTATGAGACTCTTAGACACCATGCTCTTCGAGCTCTCTCTCTTAGCAACCAAGTCCCAAGTATTCAAACGAAAGTCATCTTTAACACCCATGTTTGGTTTTCCAAATCTGTATGAAGGAGGAATAGAAAAATCCATCAAGAATGTTAAAATCCAAATCATTTGAAACAAAGGAAATGATATACAAAAGGCAAAATATAATTTTCAAAAGTCAAAATCACATCAAAAGACATGATTATAAGCACATCTCCTATCTCCAATCAAAGCTTAAACTCCACAGTTGGCCTCATGATAAAGCTAAGGTTTATTGGGGTGCAGTAGGCCAGTAGATTAGAATAGGAGAATTCAATAAACTCTATTTTGCTACCTAGTTTTTCACACAAATACCCAATCTTCATAGTAGACTGATGACTCTGTAAGGGGTCATGAGGAATGGAAAACACATTGTGGGAAGGTAGGTCCATTTTACTTTTCATGCATATATCCTTCTTGGGATGACCTATATACTTCATTTGTTGACCTAAGACTTGTGTGGCTAAGTGAATTTCTTCAGAGTCTTTAATGTCGGCAGTCCTCTTATTTTGACAAACCTAATTTGAGTGTCTTGACTTCAATAAAAAGTTCCTCTACCTTGGTTTTTCCTTCATTCTTCCCTCCACCCATTTCATTAACCCCCTTGATAGGAATGTATGATTTTAACTCTATTTTCCCTCTTCTATACTTCCTTATTCTTTACATCTTAAAAACATGCTAGCACTACTTTGTTTTAGTCTTATCTATCCTTAGAATAAAAAGATATGTTTGAACAACTATGTATTACTTTATTTACACCATGACTCTACATTTAAGATATGCCTTGATTTATTTTACCATTTATCATTATTGTACCATCTTTTTTGCGGACACCTGAGTCCATTTCTATTTTCATGTACTTTTTTCATTGTTGAGTGAGGTTGGCTTGTTACTTTTTGCTCACCAATGTTGTTTTCCCTTTTATGCACTTTTTTCCATTGATGATTGAGTAAGGATTGTTACTGCTCACTCATCAATGTTATTTTACCATTTTTTTTGCCTACCCATCTTTTTTTAAGTAAGGATTGTTACTAATTTCACATTGGTGTTTGATTATCATCTTTTTTGACATGTTTCCATGGTTTGACTTGGTGAGTTTGCCTTTCTTACCTAAGGTTTAATTGTTTGAGTTTTTCGGTCTTTAGTAGCCTTGGATTTTTTTGTTACTCGATTTACTCTAAATTTTGATTTGTTCATTTGGTCTAACATAACACTTGTCACCCTAACTTGCCAAATTTCCATGTACGTCCCATCCAAATAGCACCAATTATTTTGCCTTTTTTGCGTTTGTTTGTTTTTGCTTTTTAGTTTTGTATTCTTGGGTTTGTCAAAAGCAATCTCTACACCTTCCAAAATCAAAACTACAAACATAACATATAATCATCGAATGATAAAGGTAAGTTAAGGTATGCATCACTTTTACTTTATAATTATTTCCTTTTCATCATTTTATTTTAGTTATTTTTGATTTAAAATACTGCAACTTTTTTTTAGCCTTAACATTGTGTGTTAATATGTTCTTTTTCTAAGCACCATCCCTTGTTGCACTTGAGTGACATGTGATGAGCTTCGAGTGGGGCATATATATACCCATAATATTTTCAAACTTTATCAATTACTGATGCTTTCTATTTTGTAGGAACCCATCGAGTCTTAATCTCTATGAGTGCATGCCCTAAGGGGTATACCAAGAAAGGGGTGGGAAGACCATTGGTGTTTCATAGGATTTTTGTCCCTTATTACCACTTATCACCAATCTAACCAAATCTTAAAACATTTCCCTAATCTTTGACTCCTATTGTGCACACTCTTGCAGTCATTTACCACCTTCATTACCCCTTTTCCTAACCTAAAACGTCTTTTGATAATTTACATGACTAGGTCAACCTTATACTCTTATTGGTAAAACTCATTTAGGATTTAGGTTGGCTCTTGATTGACCTAGCTCGTGACCTAGTGAGTTTTTGCCAATAATGATACTAGGTTGACTAGGTTGACCCTGTCGATCAAAATTTTTGGAAGGATTTAGGGTTAGATTGATCCATAAACTCCACCAATAAACTTAAAGTGAAGTTTTAAATGTACGGATTTTGACTTTCTCAAAACTAATCAAATTCTCAAAAAACTCAAAAGAACTTGCAAAATGTTTTGGCATAAAATGTTCTCGATTATTGAACCAATTTTTTAATAACATTTTGTTATAATTGTCAAAATGATAATTACTTGCATGAGTTCATTTACTAAATAAACCAAATCAACAAACTAAAATAAAATCATGTATCAAAATGACATTTACCAAAAACACGAAACGTGATAACGGTTCGGCTCAATAATTGATGCCTACATCTCTGGGTTCTCCAAAGGAGTGGACCGTTTCCATTAAGGGCATTTCAACAAACTGGAAACAATAAACAACTTTCCTGCAAGTTGATCTCTCAATGCAAAAATTCACCTTCACCGTGACTGATAATCAAGCCTGGCACCTTCGAATTTCATGAGTCTTCACACCTACAAAGTTGCTTCAAAAGTCCTCAAAATCTCCTCTACGGGCTTAAAAATACTCCTCCAATATGCAAATTGGATAAAAAGAGTATTAAGAATAAGTATTATGGCTGAAAAATAGATAAAAATCCATTACATAAGCTTTCCCAAAAATTTTACAAAGTCTCGGCCTCTTAAAATAAAAAACACAGTCCAGAACTTATTAAAAACAAATACAAATTCATGCTTTTATAATCAGTTTGAAGCCTGTGGTGTAGTGGCTAAGGCTTTATCCTTTTACACGGGAGGTCAAGGGTTCAAAACCTCCTTCCTCCATTCTAGGTGCTTAGGCTCTCCTTTCTAGGTGATTTGACTCCTTCTTGGGTGCCAAGTTTGAATATTTCCTTGGGTGGCGTGGAGGTTCCTCCTTTGGCGCCTTTGAAAGGTTTGAAAACATCAAATGACATGTGAATAAAAAAAACAACTAAGCCAATTTTTTTGCAACTAATTTTTTTTTACCACGTGTCAAATGGCTATTGGCCCACTTGGCTTTTCAACAGTGCCATGTGTCGACCTTTGATAGGTCCAAATGTTGATACGTTTTTGAATCACGTGCCAAATGTCACAAGTGATTTTTTTTGACAAATATTCAAATGACCATATATTGAGCATCCTAACTCCATTTTGCGAACCCTGAAAAGCATCAAAAAGCTCTCGATAAGCTCTACAATGTGCCACCACTGAAACTCTGACTTGAAATCGTTTTTAGAACCCAATTTCTGATCACACCTTCCTAATGGAGGGCTTTTGGTCTCCAAAAGTCCAATATCTCCTGAAATCTTATTGTTAGGTTGTGGAGCAAAAGGCTTCAACCTTTGCAAACTGAGGAACAGATGGTTGCTGAGTTCTACAAGAACCGGCGTCGGCAGCAGGACCGACGTCGGCAGAGTCCAGTGCAGAAGGCCACCGGCGACGGTAGGAAGTCGGCCGACGTCGGCAGAACCAGACTAGCAGGGACCGGCGTCGGTCGCCTGTGTGTTCCCGAAGTGTTCGTTTCACGGACAGTTAGTTAAGTGAACGATGAGTTTGCATGTTAAGACCAGCCAGAGTCTTGGGCTGCGAGGATAATTGTCTAAATTAAGAGTCTAAGTTATTGTTTGAGTTAGGGATCTATTTATAGACCCATTGGCATGTATTGTTTAAGGCATGAGATAGAAAGGAAGAGTTCCTTCTAGTTGTAAGATCTGTGAGTTGCAGGTTGTTGCAAGCTCATTGGGGATCTACATGTAAGTTTGGTCTTTGAATTGCAGGTTGCAGGTTCATGAGAGATCAGCTTGAAGTGCTATAGAGTGCTTGGTGTACCGGCAGGGTTATTACTGACTGGTTGGTGAGGTGAACACCAATTCTGTGTGTGAGTTGGTTGTTGGGACCGTTTTTTGTGTAGGAGAGTGTGTGTGAGAAGAATTACTGTACACTTGAGGTGTGGCGAATCTCTGTAAGGTGAAAGAGTGTGGCGGCTCTTTGATGTATTCTTTTCTGTATAGTGTTAATACAAGATAGTGTATTGTCTCTCATATTCTGTGCTATTGGTGAATTCTAGTTACTTGTGTTTCTGGTTATTTCCGCATATTCAATTGCTTATATTTGGTAATCATACTGTGCTCTTTCTGAGGAGCAAGATCCTAACGAGTGGTATCAGAGCATGTTTGTTGTTCTAGATTCCTGACAAGTGGTATCAGAGCTTTTGGTTGGGATACTAACAGATTGGTGTAGATCTGGGTGGTGTGTTTTGATTATAGGTTACTCACAGGGTTTCTGTTTGAGTGGGAGTTGAGCAATGGCAGAAAACAGTCAACTACGAATGGAAAAGTTTAATGGCAAGAACTACCAATTATGGAGGATGCAGATTGAGGACTATCTGTATCAGAAAGATTTGTACTTACCGTTGGGTGGGGTTGCTAGCAAACCCTTGGATATGAAAGATGAAGAATGGGAGGTTCTTGATCGAAAGGCTCTGGGATCTGTTAGATTGAGTCTTGATTCATCTGTGATTTCCAGCTTATCACAGTGTAAGACAACGGTGGAGTTGATGAAATCTTTGGCAAATTTGTACGAAAAACCCTCGGCTTCTAATAAGGTATTTCTTATGAAGCGTTTATTTAATTTGCAAATGTTGGAAGGTGGATCTGTTCATAGCCATCTTAGTGATTTCCATGGTTTGGTAAACCAGTTAAGTTCAGTGAATATTGTATTTGATGATGAACTTAGAGCTCTCTTAATCTTGTGTTCATTACCTGAAAGTTGGGAAGGTTTGGTAATGGCAGTTTCTAATACTGTGTCTCCTTCAAAAGTCTTAAAAGTGGATGATGTTGTGAGTGTGATCTTGAATGAAGAGATACGCAGGAAAAGCACAGGTGAATCATCTGGAGATGCTTTGAGTGTTGAAGGAAGAGGAAGGCCAAGAGAGAAGACAGAGCGTGGGAGATCAAGGTCGAAGATAGGCAAAAGATCCAAGTCCAGGTATGGCAGAATAACCTGCTGGAAATGTGGAAAGCAAGGGCACTTAAAGAGAGATTGTAGATCGGGTGAAGATCACCATGAAGAACATGGAGAAGAAGCAGATGTTGCGGGTTACGTTGCACAGGATGCTCTGGTATGTTCTTTGGATAAAGTAGAATCTTGGGTATTAGATTCTGGTGCCTCTTTTCATGCATCCCCACATAGAGAATTTTTTCATGAGTATGTCCAGGGAGACTTTGGAGAAATTTGTGTAGGGGATGGTAAGCCTTGTCAGATTGCTGGCAAAGGCAAAGTGAAGCTGAAATTGCAGACAGGTGACACATGGGTGTTAAAAGAGGTCATGTATGTCCCAGTTCTGAAGCAAAATTTGATTTCTGTTAGAAGTTTGGGTGAAGAGGGTTGCACAGTAACTCTCACAACGGACTCTTGGAAGGTTACCAAGGGTACACTTGTTGTAGCTAGAGGTAAGAAAGTAGGTAAGCTTTATCTATCTACTTGTTTTACTGATTCTCTTTCTGGGTTATCTACTTCAGCTGTAGATTCAGAGATGTGGCTTGATAGGCTTGGTCACATAGATAAGAAGGAGATGCTTGTTCTTGAGTCAAAGAATATGCTTTCGGATTTGGAAGGCATGGATCGTGGTTTCTGTATGCAGAAGAAGAAGGTAAGGTTTCTTGAGGAATCCGATGTTAGTGACAAGAACGAAAAAGCCTTGGTTTTCAAAGAGAAAGTGACGGACAGAGTTCAGCATAAGGTGCAGAGGAATTCTGAGCAGAGCAAGGGTGATTTGGACAAGGGTTTGATCCAAAAAGAGCTCGCGGGAAAAAGTCAGGTCTCACAAGAAAAACACAGAGACCGACGTCGACAGGAAAACCGGCGTCGGTGTCCAGACAGGGACCGACGTCGGCTATGTGTAGCCCGACGTCGGTGACTCGGGGCAGAAAAGAGATCGACGTCGGCCAGGGGAAACCGACATCGGCAGGGAGGCAGTCGCAGGGAACCGACATCGGTCGGCTGTAGACTGAGATGTGACCGGCATCGGTTACTGAGACAAATTTTGGGTGGACAGCGAGTTGTCATGGAGTCTCAAGCGCCCATATGGAGGACTGAAGGTGTAAGTAAGTTCTTAA
Organism: Torreya grandis; assembly: GCA_037957365.1. NCBI lineage: Eukaryota > Viridiplantae > Streptophyta > Pinopsida > Cupressales > Taxaceae > Torreya > Torreya grandis. The sequence continues at coordinate 632,197 of JARHVA010004980.1, forward strand.
ATTCGTCATTTCCCTTCTTTACACTACTTGTGCTCACTTATTTCATAGGACCAGGAATTTATTGAAGAAGCAGAACAGGTAGATCCAGGAAACAGTGGGAGCTTGGCATGAATGAGGATGTGATTCCTTGGAAGAGAACCAAACAGGTGTTTTGGGTAGTGTTGCCAGCTGGAAGTAAGCACTGAGAGACGAATGGATGTTGAGGATGAAGAAGAGCGGAAATGGATACGTGAGATGGAAGATCAGGGTATATGATCTTGTATTAGCTGCAGGGCAATGGAGGTTTGATCATTGTGTTTCTCTTTACCAGGCTGGATAATATTAGCTACATTATCCTATTTTCTGTATGATGTGCTTGTTGCAGGGTTACATATACAGGTATTGTTGAACTAAAGGTAAAGTTAGTTCAGGTGTTTGTCATGGAGAATCTGGGAGCAGCAAGATTCTTTGGCATGAGTGTGTTCTAGAGACATGGAAGTCTTGTTGACTTTGTTTCAGGATGATTGTGTGAAGCCGGTTAGCACGCCGATGGTTAGACAGTTCATAGAACAGGTGTCTTGATTCACATAATGAGGTTGAGTGCATGGTATGTACTAAACTTGAGTTTTCCCAAGCAGTGGGAGTTGTCACAAGTTTGGAGTCAATCCGGGAGAGTAATACTGAAGGGCAGTTCAGTGGGACCAGCAGCAGGTGCACATGCTATGCAGGGTCAAGTTCTTTTTCTACATGGTTGTAGATGTGGATGTGGCAGGTAATTTGGATGACAGATTTTGCACCACGGATTTTGTGGTGGTTGGTCTTCAAGAGTGATCTTGAGGAGGGATACAAAGCCAAGGAAACAAACTAGACGGTGTACAGGTACAGGTACATGTTGCAGCTATTTATCTCCAAGTGGGAGATTGTTAGGTTGTGGAGCAAAAGGCTTCAACCTTTGCAAACTGAGGAACAGATGGTTGCTGAGTTCTACAAGAACCGGCGTCGGCAGCAGGACTGACGTCGGCAGAGTCCAGTGCAGAAGGCCACCGGCGACGACAGGAAGTCGGCCGACGTCGGCAGAACCAGACTAGCAGGGACCGGCATCGATCGCCTGTGTGTTCCCTAAGTGTTCGTTTCACGGATAGTTAGTTAAGTGAACGATGAGTTTGCATGTTAAGACCAGCCAGAGTCTTGGGCTGCGAGGATAATTGTCTAAATTAAGAGTCTAAGTTATTGTTTGAGTTAGGGATCTATTTATAGACCCATTGGCATGCATTGTTTAAGGCATGAGATAGAAAGGAAGAGTTCCTTCTAGTTGTAAGATCTGTGAGTTGCAGGTTGTTGCAAGCTCATTGGGGATCTACATGTAAGTTTGGTCTTTGAATTGCAGGTTGCAGGTTCATGAGAGATCAGCTTGAAGTGCTATAGAGTGCTTGGTGTACCGGCAGGGTTATTACTGACTGGTTGGTGAGGTGAACACCAATTCTGTGTGTGAGTTGGTTGTTGGGACCGTTTTTTGTGTAGGAGAGTGTGTGTGAGAAGAATTACTATACACTTGAGGTGTGGCGAATCTCTGTAAGGTGAAAGAGTGTGGCGGCTCTTTGATGTATTCTTTTCTGTATAGTGTTAATACAAGATAGTGTATTGTCTCTCATATTCTGTGCTATTGGTGAATTCTAGTTACTTGTGTTTCTGGTTATTTCCGCATATTCAATTGCTTATATTTGGTAATCATACTGTGCTCTTTCTGAGGAGCAAGATCCTAACGAGTGGTATCAGAGCATGTTTGTTGTTCTAGATTCCTCTACAATGTGCCACCACTGAAACTCTGACTTGAAACCATTTTTAGAACCCAATTTCTGATCACACCTTCCTAATGGAGGGCTTTTGGTCTCCAAAAGTCCAATGTCTCCTGAAATCTTATAACTAGTCTACTGCATCAATAAAAATAGAACCTAATCATAGTAAGAGGTATAAACAATTGCATTTAAATGATTCTCAATTAAACTGCAAAAATGTTAGGTTGTGGAGTTAAAAGCTTCAACTGTTGCAGACATGGAGGAGATTGCTAAGTTCCAGAGAGACCGGCGTCGGTAGAGTATAGTGCAGAAGGCAACCGACATCAATAGGTGTGAACTGAAGGGAAGCCAACATCGGCAGGAGTCAGCCAACGTCGGTCACCTCCAGGCATACAGGGACTGACGTCGGTCGCTTGTGGCGATTTCAAAACTATTCGTTGCACGAACAGTTAGTTTGTTGAACTAAGTGTTTGCATGTTAAGGGCTAATTATAGTCTCGAGCTGCGTGTCTAATTATTGTAATTAGAAGTCTAATTTTTGTATGCATGGGATCTTATTTAAAGACCCATGAGGCATGTATTGTAATCAAGAAGGCAAGTAAAGCATTGAAGTAAGAAAGCAAGGTCAAGGAGATCTACAAGGTGTAAGGTCAAGGAGATTAGCTGAAGCATTCAAGGAGGGGATAACAACTCAGGTTGTTGAGTTGGTTGTGGTTGAGCAAGAGAGAGAGGGAAGAAGTCCTTGAGGTGTGGCAAGCTTTTGAGGTGGAAGAAGTGGCATCTTCTTTATTGTATTTTCTTCTAAGATTATTTAATACAAGATTGTGTATTGTCTCTCAAATTCTTTGTTGTTTCAAGTTTCTAGTTACTTAATCATTCTGGTATAATTCTATGTTTAATTGCTTATAAGAAATGTAATCAATTGTGCTTCCTTGGAGGGGTTCCTAACAGTTGGTATCAGAGCTACAGTTGCAGGGAGCAGGTTATTGTTTGATCACATGTCATTCACAGGGGTTTCTGTTTGAGTGGGAGTATAGCAATGGCAGAAGAAAGTAAGCTACGAATGGAGAAGTTTAACAGTAAAAATTATCAACATTGGAGGATGCAAATAGAAGATTATCTATATCAGAAAGATTTGTACTTACCATTGGGTGGGGTTGCATGCAAGCCCATAGATATGAAGGATGAAGAATAGAATGTTCTTGATCGGAAGGCTCTGGGATCCATAAGGTTGAGCCTTGCATCGTCTGTGATTTCTAACTTATCACAGTGTAAGACAATGGAAGAGTTGATAAAATCTTTGGCAAATTTATATGAAAAGCCCTCAGCTTCAAATAAGGTATTTCTTATGAAGCAGTTATTTACTTTGCAAATGCAAGAAGGTGGATCGGTACATACTCATCTTAGTGATTTCCATGGTTTGGTAAACCAGTTAGCTTCAGTCAATATTGTTTTTGATGATGAAGTAAAGGCTCTCTTAATTTTATGCTCTTTACCTGAAAGTTGGGATAGTTGGGTTATGGCAGTAATTAATTATGCGTCTGCTTCTAAAATCTTAAAAGTTGATGATGTTGTGAGTGTAATATTGAATGAAGAAATACGCAGAAAAAGCATAGATGAATCATCAAGAAATGCTCTAAGTGCAAAAAGCAGGGGAAGGCAAAGAGAGAAGGTCGAGCAATAGAAATCAAGGTCGAAGATGGGAAGGAGATCCGAATCCAGAGGTATCACCTGCTAGTTTTGTGGAAAGAAAGGACACACAAAGAAAGAGTGTTGGTTGAGGGATAAAGAAAATCAACATGAAGGTAATGAAGAAGCAAAGGATGCAGGTATTGTGGCACAGGATGCTCTCATACTTTCTTTGGATAGTCAGATAGAATCATGGATTTTAGATTCTAGTTCTTCTTTTCATGCATCCCCAAATAGAGATTTGTTCCATGAGTATGTCCAGGGAGACTTTGGAGAGCTTTATTTAGGGGATGGTACGCCTTGTCAAATAGTTGGCAAAAGGAAAGTGCAGCTGAAATTACAGATGGACAACACATGGGTGTTGAAGGAGGTTATGCATGTCCCAGTTCTGAAGCAGAGTTTGGTTTTTGTAGGAAGGTTGGGTGATGAGGGATGCACAGTAACCCTCACAACGGATTCTTGGAAGGTTACCAAGGGTGAACTTTTTTTAGCAAGAGGTAAGAAAGTAGATACTCTTTATCTATCTACTTGTATTATTGATTCTACTTCTGGTTTATCTACTTCAGCTGTAGATTCGAAGATGTGGCTTAATAGACTTGGTCACATGAATAAGAAGGAATGGATGTTCTTAATTCAAAAGGTATGAGTTCAGATTCAGAAGGCATAGATTGAGTTCATTATAGGAAAAGGAAATTTGATGCTTTTGACAAGAATAGGGAAGCCTTGGTGTTTATGGAGGAGATGATGGACAAAGATCAGTCATAGGGGTTGAATAATTTTGAGCAGGGCAGTATGGACAGGGTTTTGATCCAAGATGAGCTCGCGGATAAAGAAGTCATCACTTACAGGAACACATAGGTATCAACGTCGGTCACATGGAATCGATGTCGATCAGGCAGATATTGACATCAGTCATGTGTAGACCAGCAGGGTCGATAGAGTCAGGCAGGAGAAGTCTGACATCGGTCAGACAGGAATCGATGTCGGTAGAGGGACATCAGCATTGGCTAGGGAAATGATGTCGGTAGTCAGGGTTAGTGCAGGGAACTGACATCGGTCAGGTGCAGACTGGGCGATGGCCGAGATCGATCACTGAAATGGATGTTGGACGGACAACAAGTTGTCAAGGAGTCTCAAACGCCCATATGGAGGTCAAAAAAGGTATGTGAACCTCATATTCGTTGTTCACCTTCTTTATTTTATTTGTTGCTTACTGATGGTCAAGAACCAGGAAGATGTGAAGAGGCAATGCAGGTAGAATCCAGAAACAGTGGGAGCTTGGCATGGATGAGGAGTGTGAGTCCTTGGAGAAGAACCAAACAAGGGTTTGTTGGTGGAGTTGTCAGCTGGAAGAAAGCACTGATAGAGGGATGGATTCCCAAGTTAGAAAAGAGAGTGGATGGATACGTGAGACAGAAGGCTAGTGTATATGGTCTTGAGTAAGCTGCAGGACAATGGAGGTTTGACCATTGTATTTTTCTTTACCAGGTTGGATAATATTAGCTACATTATCCTGTTACTATATTGTGTTGCTTGTTGCAGGGTTACATATACAGAGAGTTTCTGAGCTAAGGATAAAGTTAGTTCAGAGGTATGTCATAAAGAATTTGGGAGCATCAAAATTCTTTTGGCATAAGAGACATGGAAGATCACAGGTTGATTTTGTCTCCAGTGGAAGTTGTCAAAAAGTTTAGATGTGGCAGGGGACTTGGATGACAGGTATAGCATCACAGGTTTTGTGGTGGTTGGTCTTTAAGAGTGATTTTGAAGAGGGATACAAAGCCAAGGGAACAAACTAGATGATGTATAGGTACAAGTACAGGTACAGTTGCAGCTATTTATCTCCAAGTGGGAGATTGTTAGGTTGTGGAGCTAAAAGCTTCAACTATTCAGACATGGAGGAGGTTGCTGAGTTCCAGGGAGACCGGCATTGACAGAGTATAGTGCAGAAGGCAACTGACATCGGCAGGTGTGAACTGAAGGGAAGTCGGCATCGATAGGAGTTGACTGACGTCGGTCACCTCCAGGCAGACAGGGACCGACGTCGGTCGCCTGTGGCGGTTCCAGAACTATTCGTTGCACGAGCAGTTAGTTCCTTGAACCGAGTGTTTACATGTTAAAGGCTAATTATAGTCTCGAGCTACGTGTCTAATTATTGTAATTAGAGGTCTAATTTTTGTATGCATGGGATCCTATTTAAAGACCCATGAGGCATGTATTGTAATCAAGAAGGCAAGTAAAGCATTGAATCAAGAAAGCAAGGTCAAGGAGATCTACAAGGTGTAAGGTCAAGGAGATCAGCTGAAGCATTCGAGGGGATAACAACTCAGGTTGTTGAGTTGGTTGTGGTTGAGCAAGAGAGAGAGGGAAGAAGTCCTTGAGGTGTGGCAAGCCTTTGAGGTGGAAGAAGAAGTGGCATCTTCTTTATTGTATTTTCTTCTAAGATTATTTAATACAAGATTGTGTATTGTCTCTCAAATTCTTTGCTGTTTCAAGTTTCTAGTTACTTAAAAAATGCATAATCCAAAGGCATGAGTAAGTGAATCTGCAATTGCCAAAGTGATTACAACATACCAAAACTGCATGCCCAAATGTCACATCTTGTAAAGCAGTGAATTGCCAAAAATTAAAACAACTCCCAATGTAACTACAAGACAAGTTTATAATGCCGATAACATACAATAAATGTTGTGGACATGTTGCAATAGAATTCACTAGTATGGGACTTATATGCTAAGCAATTGCAAACAACCTAAAGTGTATGTTGCCTAACATTTAAACATGCCCAAAGGGTCTTAAACATGCATCTATACATCCATGTGCCAAAGATACATTCAAAATAGTAGTCAAATAAGTGTTGCAAGGAATCAACTCAACCTACAACATGCTTTCTACTATTATCTCCAACTGATCAAATGAGCTCATGTCCTCTATACAATTCACACAACGTAAATAGGAGATTCAAAAACTTAGAGTTATCAAAAAGTGAGAATTGAAAAAATTCATATGGTAAACTTGTCTTGAAGTGTTCCCACCAACTCTAATCTACATCTTATCAAAGCTTGTTCATTCCCTTAGGTGAATTCTTAACCATGCTTTGCAAAAAAAATGTAGTGATAATCCACTTAACCATTTCTTTCTTCCTAGTGAAATTGATTGTCTTAGTGGATTCATTATCAATTGCATATTGTTGACTTAACCTCTTAAATGGATTTTCACTTGTAGGTTTTACCTTATCCTGGGTTGTATTGTCAACTACATTATGGATTGAATTAGCTTCATTAACCTTAGTGAGAGGTTTGTAAATCATCTTAGTTCTAACATTACTTGAATGTGAAGATGCATGAAGCTTAAAACATCTATCAATTCTATGTCCACTCACTTTTCAATGAGTACAAACATCCTTCTTAGGTGAGGGTCCCCTTGTGCCAATTTCCAACTTAACATGAGAATGGTCTTTCAAACATGCAATCTGCTTCAATAAAGCATTTTGTTTCCAACAAGTCTTAGCACTATGGTTATTCATCCCACAAAAAGTGCATGGAAATGATTACATTATCTTCTATCCATTATATCCAAACTTCTTAAAAGTATCAATTGGATCAAAAGATTTAGTGTAAGAATCAGGAGGTGGAATCTCAATACCTCTTTTACCTTTACATCTTTGAACTAGTGGCCTAGAACCTTCGCTATTAGAAGCTCATCTCCATTTAGCCATGGATGAAACTTCTCCATCATCCACCTGAACACTAGTATAACCCAAACCTGCATGAAGAGGTCTATGCTCAACCTGAATTGGGTTAGTTATACCTTGGCTATCTCTACCAAGTCCTCCTCCATTATAACCCATTTTAAACAACAATTTAGATCTTATGCCCTTAGTGTATCTTTCAAAATCACCAAAAACAATATTACTAGAATCTAAATCTGAAATGGTAGAAGAAGATGAAGATTCCTATGGTGAAAAACTTACATTGCACTCAGTCATAGTTTCTACATCTGAAGTTGAAGGCTTTACCTTTTCACACTCACCACATTGCAATCTAATCAAGAGCTCATCCTTGGATTCAAGCTCTGATTTTAACTTTGCCACTTAAAATTCAAGTGCAAATTTTTGGCATCTAAAGATTGCATTTTCATCTTTGATGACCTCAATCTGTGACAACTTGCCCATGGTTTCCTGCAAATAACTAATTCCACACTGCACACTGCAATATAATCAATCTGCAAACTAATAATCCAACTATTCTGGAAGCAATTGTCAATACACAACTAGAAGCAACCCTTGCATTCTAACCGCTATGATACCAACTTGATCCGTAAACTCCATTGATAAACTCAAAGTGAAGTTTTAAACGTACGAATTCTGAATTTCTCAAAACTTATCAAATTTTTGAAAAACTCAAAAGAACTTGCAAAATGTTTTGGCATAAAATATTCTCAGTTATTGAACTGGTTTTTTAATAATGTTTTGTTATAATTGTCAAAATGAAAATTACTTACATGAGTTCATTTACTAAATAAACCAAATCAGCAAACTGAAATAAAATGATGCATCAGAATGACATTTACCAAAAACACGAAATGTGATAACGAAGTTCGGCTCAACAATTGATGCCTACATCTCTGGGTTCTCCAAAGGAGTGGACCGTTTCCATTAAGGGCATTTCAACAACCTGGAAATAATAAACAACTTTCCTATAAGTTGATCTCTCAATGCAAAAATTCACCTTCACCGTGACTTATAATCAAGCCTGGCACCTTCGAATTTCGTGAGTCTTCACACCTGTAAAGTTGCTTCAAAAGTCCTAAAAATCTCCTCTATGGGCTTAAAAATACTCCTCCAATATGTAAATTGGATAAAAAGAGTATTAAGACTGAGTATTATGGCTGCAAAATGGATAAAAATCCATTACATAAGCTTTCCCAAAGCTTTTACAAAGTCTCAGCCTCTTAAAATAAAAAACACAGTCTAGAACTTTTTTAAAACAAATACAAATTCATGCTTTTATTATCAGTTTGAAGCCTGTGGCGTAGTGGCTAAGGCTTTATCCTTTTACACGGGAGGTCAAGGGTTCAAAACCTCCTTCCTCCGTTCTAGGCACTCAGGCTCTCCTTTTTAGGCGCTTTGACTCCTTTTTGGGTGCCAAGTTTGAATATTTCCTTGGGTGGCGTGGAGGTTCCTCCTTTGGCACCTTTGAAAGGTTTAAAAATATCAAATGACATGTGAATAAAAAAATAACTAAGCCAATTTTTTTGCAACTGATTTTTTTTTCCACGTGTCAAATGGCTATTGGCCCACTTGGCTTTTCAACAGTGCCACCTGTCGACCTTTGATAGGTCCAAATGTCGATACGTTTTTGAATCACGTGCCAAATGTTGCAAGTGATTTTTTTTGACAAATCTTCAAATGACCATATCTTGAGCATCCTAACTCCGTTTTTTGAACCTCAAAAAGCATCAAAAAGCTCTCGATGAGCTCTATAGTATGCCACCACTGAAACTCTGACTTGAAACCTTTTTTAGAACCCAATTTTTTATCATAGATCCACCTATATAAACACATCCATTTCACCATTATTAGAGAAACATGAAGAGTTATTATTCATTTGTACTTCTTTACAATCTTCTCTTCCACCATTCTACTTTACGAATCTTAGCTTAGAGTTTTTACTTGGAGAATAATCTAGTCTTGTGGAGAAGTCTTGGATGCTTTGGCCTTTCTTAGTGATCCTTATAAACCACAACAACCTCTTGTAAAGCACCTTTGACTAAGGGAGAGATTGAGTCTCAATGGGTTTGTCTTCTAGGTAAGTATCTCAAACTTTGCTCCTCTCTTTAGTAGATAGAAGTAGCATAAGTAATGGCTTTTAAATAATATTACTCTTCTTCTCCATACATTAGGGTTTTAACTATAGATAGTTTAATTAGGATTCTCTCATGCATGTTTACTTTCGTTTGTTTACTAACCCCCCATATTATGACATAAGCTTTGGTGAGCACTAGATTAGATTTCTTTACTTTACTTATTATTAGTATAGTGAATATGAAAACATAAGACTTAGTTAGTGTTGTTGCATGGTTTCACTTGATTGGAGGCTTTGAAACCCTCCTTAGTGATATTATTGTGATAAGAGATCCCCTAATCGGGTCTAACAGATCCATATCAGTCATGTTCTCGATTATCTAATGTATCCCTAATTAGAAGTGTAAGTAGGATCTATCTTCTATGAGCTAGGATCAATTTGTAGATTTGATACTTTTTTGATTACGTGTACATACTACCTAGAGACTGATGGTCATACTGAGCAAGTTAATCAAGTGTTAGAGGATCTTCTTCATATGTATTGCATAAATTAGAAATACAAGTAGGAATATCATCTTTCATTGGTTGAGTTTGCTTACAACAACTCATACTAATCAATTTTAAAGATGGCACCATTTGAGGCACTATATAGAAGAAGGTGCAAGACATAGATCAATTGGGATAGGTTGGAGGATAGTGTTGTACAAAAGCTAGTTATCAAGTCATTTACTTTGCTAGGCATTATCTGGTTGTCCAAGTCAATTCTAAGCTTATTACAACTAGGAAAAATCATAGAATAATATTGAAGTGCTCAACATTTATCACTTAATTGTGCTAACATCAATTCACATAAGGTGCAAGCTTTATGTACTCACCTAAAGTGAAACAAAGAAATAACTAGGTCCTGCATTTGGCTAGTAGTGTCATGGTGCAACTCATTCTTCATTAGACTTGGTCATTGCAATAATGGCATTGACAAGTTCATTAGTGTAAGTCATTCTGTGTGGAGTCTAACTGTGTATAGGTGCAAATCCTATTTGGGGAACTAGTTCCGATCATATGGGTGTAAGCCTATTTTGGGTGGTTTTATTGTCTCAAAGGCATAAACCTATGATTCCCTAGGCTTAGTGTCATTCGATGCTTTAAGGGTTTAAGGGAATGATTTAGATCAAGGGTTCATACTTAGGTTGGCAATCCTAGTAAGGGTATCAAATCTTGGGCGCGTGACTTCTCTTGAACTTTGGATAATTCATAGGTTATACCGACATCATCATTTAGCATGAAGATGCCATTAATGACCTGGACTGAAAACTTTCTTAAACTTAGAGTTCATAGATTAAAACTAACCATTATAACTATTACAAACATTGCACAATTCAATGAACATTACTATAACCACATAAACTAGATCAATATTTATTTAAGTACAATGTCATTCTTCATTAAACAAGGTTCTAATAAATAGAGTATATAATAATAGAAGCAAAGCAAATGATCATCCAAAACTACTAATGACCTAGAGGCTCATAGGTGAGCTTGGGCACTACAATGTGGATCCTCAAAGGCATCCATGCTAAAACTCATGTTAATGGCATCCATAACATGATATCCAGAGCCAATTCTATAGAGCTTCACTAAATAAATTCACATCTCTCTGCTCACTGGATTGAACTCAGCTTTATAGCACACAAAAGCATCTTCTTTCTAGGGTGGAGAGTGCACGTCAGGAGTTGAGATGGAGCCTTTGTTGATCATTATATTAGCTCTATAACCTTACATCCTTTGCACTATATTTGCCATGTGTATCCACTCATGAAGATGTCCTAAAAATCTGGGCATTAGATAATTGCTTGCCAGCTGGAGTAAGATGATTATTGATTCCTCCAGTTGGTGCAAAAGATACCAAACTAACAATCATTCCACATGATTGCCTTGTGCCAAGGTGTCTACTGAGTTTGTAAGGATCCATACTTAGCCAAAAATGGGCCCAACGTTACCCCATATAAAATTTCTAGTCTACCCTCATACTAGTCTTTCAACACTCTTAGAATGTAGAATTTGGGCGTGCTCTCCTTCAATTCTATACTGAAGTCCTCAAAGCCCTTGATGGTGATCTTAAGTTATTCAATAATGTTATCTATCTCTGTGGAGGTGGCATTGATCATGATCACATCTATCTTCTCCAATTCCTTTCAGAAGGCCTCAAGGTTTGCCTTAGCTTTTGCAACTCTGTCGTCTAGGATTTCTCCTTATTCGCAGGCCTTAGTTTATAAGGCATAAAAGAGTGCTTCTAGGTTTTATTCCTGATATTTGATCTAGGTGTTCAAGGCATTAACCTTCCCCATTATTTGGTTGTGCTTTGACTTACTTGTAGTGTACACCTTCACCATCAATTCTTCCTTTTCCCCCTTTAATTTCTTAAGGTGAATGTCTATGACTGATGCCTGATTAGAGAAGTTGTAAAAGATGGCATCGACTGCATCTGCACCCTTTTAAAGTTGGGAAAAGAGGTCTTACACCTCTTTGAGTTTTGTAGTTAGCTCTTATTTTATGTGGTGCATGGGTCTTCTTCTTCTGGTGTCGATTCTACCTTCAACCTTAGGAGCATCTGCTCTACTAACATGCACACTTTATCAACCTCTAAAAGGTTTGATGTGTCAATGTCATCCAAGAGGGATGGCTTAGTTGCCTCTATGCACTCAAGTAGTTATTATAACTTAAACTTCATGGCCTTTATTTCCTCTTCTACTTCCAGGGTGACTTTCTTCCCTTTTGAAGCCCTAACATCCTTGATGATATTCTTATGCATGACTTTAGAGGCTATCTAGATGAGTGTATTTGCTAACTTGATTGGGTTCATTGCATGGGGGTTTATGAGAAGGCAATCATGCCCTTCTTTTGGGATCTCTGCACCTAGTATGGCCTTCTACGACACCTCAAAATGAGGCTCATCCATATAACTATCAAAATCAAATGATAGTTATTAATGTGTCCTATTGTGGTAGCTTTGAGGGGCATGTACTCAAACATGTAGTAATTTTCATTGGTCCACCCCTTTTATGCCTTTTCCATTAGGCTTGATTCAGTGCCTTCTTCTTTAGTGATGACCAACTTCGTCTATTCTTCTTCCTCTTTATTAGTGTTACCGCTCTCTTCGATGCTTTCCTCTAAAGTTCCTTCTTCTTATTTTAGTAGGGGTTCTTCCTCAAAATTGTCCCCTTTGTTCACTTCTTCTTCCTTGATGGCAACTTCACCCTCTTGTTTCTACTAGGTTTCTTCAATTTTCTCTATTTGCTCTTTCAAGGTGCTTATATTGCCTTCCCTGTCTCTAGGTGCCACTTCACTACTGGGGCATGCCTATTGTTCAGCTTAGTCTGCTATGATGGTGGGGGTGCTAGGAACTTTTACTATAATTTCCTCCATTGGTTCCATACTTACAACAACCTTTTTTTCTTCTTTCTCTTTCTTGGCCCTATCCTCCTGGGCCTTCTTTTCTTAGCCTTCCTCTTTTGGCCTATGCTAAGGCCCTTTCTTCCTTAGCCTTTATTTCCTTAGCCTCCACCCTTTTAATCTCCTCTTGGGTCATGAATTTCTTCTTCATGGCATCCCTTTTCTCATTTAGCACTAGTGCCTTCAAGATTTGTACCTCGCTCATCCCCAACTTCCTCCATGCTTCTCTCTTTTCCTCCTCAATTTGGGGAAGCTATGTGGTGGGTTCTTTGGATGAGGCACTTTATGGATTTTTTGCTTCTCTAAGTACATTAGTAGTGTCACCTTGGAGGGCCTTTGACACTTCTTCGGTGTTGGGATCCTCTCCCATCTCTTCTTCTTGGATAATGAAAACCCCCATCTCTACTTCCTCCTCCATTTCTTCACGTGTCTGTTACACCTCCATTTCCTATCGATCCTCTTGTGCCTCCATTTCTTCCAACGTTATTATTGGCATCACATGGAGCCCCTTGGATGACTTATTCTTCTCTTTCTTGTTGGGTGAAGTAATCCCTAGTGTGAAGGTCATGGGCTTCTTTTTGGGGGTAGAGGGAGTTGCTTCATTGTTGGAGGCAATCTTCAACCTGAGGTGCTCTTGAATTTCCTCTAGTGTTTCTTCTCACTTTTTCTAGCGAGATTTTGTCTATGCTACTAGCACCAACTTTCCTTCTTCATCGATTTGGAGGGGGAAGTCATCATCCTTCTCAGGGTGTGCACCCTTCTTTCTTGGCTTAATCTCATATTACATGTGGATTTGCCTAAGTATGACTTCCTTTTGGAGGGGATGGATGTCAGTGCAATTTGAGTTGTCCTCACATTTTTTAGCTTTCCCTCTTAGGTGCATGTATTAAAACCACAACCTACTACTTTTTAAATCCATGACTTTCATTAGGATGTCTAGCTACTGCGTGTTAAGAATTCTCTTTAGCACATCCCTAAAATACTTGATAGAAAATGCATAAGGAAGCTTCAACCAACTTAATTCGTTATCATCTATGAGCACCAAGTGTACTACACAAAAGCATTTCATAATGACAAAGGTCATCATTAAAAACATATTCTGGGGGAGTTCCTCAGGGATGCATCATTCTATCCTAAATGCTTCTATATATTGGGTACACCGGCCCATCACTTAGGTCTTGTACTTTTAGGAGAATGTAGGGGGGGTAAGTGAAGTTTTGGTACTTTAGTGTCAAGGAGTCCTTGTGTGTTAGGAATACCCAAAGGTTGACCTCATTTCCATCAGGCACACTGATCTCCTCCATCATAATTAAAATCAACATTGACCCCCACCCGAAGGTCTCTCACACTATATGACACTCAAGTGTGTTATTTATCATTTCTTTTGCAATGAACTTTTCTATATTAAACTTGACCCCCTACGCCATGTGATGGGCTATGCACATGTATGCCTTAGATATGTCTATCCATCAACCACCTAGGCAAAGTTTTGAAATCATGAGGCACATAACTACCCTCATTCTGGGGTCCTTAATATCTTTGATTGGGAACATGAACCCTCCTTTGTAATACCCAAGGAGTTTCATGACCCTTTCAACTTCAACATCATTTGTCATCATCTGATGGATGTCTGCTTCAGAGTCTAGGAGCCCGATGATCCTATCAATTAGGTGTGTTCATATCTGCATGTGCCTACCTATAAAGTAAATGTGATTACCATGGATATGTGAGAAGAGGAGCTGCATGAGTTCCTTCAGCTTCCTAAAACATTACAACTTATAGAACTAAGTTGTGCTGATGGTCACAAGCTTGTATCGAGTGGAGACATCAAACAATATCATGTCTACTACTATCTTGGCCCCTATATCAATTAGCCAGTCTTGTGATAGATCTTTCGCATTAATTGAGGTGCAGTGGTTGTATTATTTTAGCCATTAGGTGTGCACAAAATACATCCAATTCTCTCCTACCAATACTTCTATGGGAAACTACATTTCTTGATATGACATCTTTGCAAGCACCTCCAGATCAACCTTGATGATGCTAACTTATTTTACTGGATGTGATTTATTCTTTGCTATGGCCATCTTTTCCACCACCCATGCTCATTTGTTATTCTTCTACACTTGGTGCATCCTAGAACTCATACATTTATTCCCCATCCTGAATTAGCTAGTGTTAAAACATAGTTTATTTAACTTGCTGAAGCCTATAATTTTTTTTGGTGCTCTTCACAGTTGTAAGGTTTGTGACTATCTTTGGATTTGGAGCTTCATTTTCCATTAATGGTGGCCTCGGTTTCATTAAAACTTTATCCTACCTAATTCTCACATAATTCATGCCCCACACTTCTCTACGCCAATCTCAAAGAGAAACCAATTCCTTTCTCTACTCAATCATTCTCGTTTTACATCTGTGGGTGCTCAAGATTTCATTGTTGTAGCATTTTCTTGATTTGATCCTAGTTTTCTCTATTTTGCTTTGCATTTTGGGTGTAAATTAACTCAAGGTTTGTAACCTAAACCATTAAACTTTTTGGTGCTTTATATTCCTAATTTAGCTACCCTCATTAATGTAGGTGAGTAATGGTGTGGCAGTGCCTAGATTTCTTAGAATCCATTGAAACCTACAAAATACATGAAAATCTACTACCATATTTCTATTAAATGTAGATATTTATGCCTCTATGATCACCTTATTAATTTCTCCTAATGACTTTTTGATGAAGTGATGTGTAGTTCAAATGCCACTTGCTGCCTATATTTGGGTGGATGCCAGCTTGTCTCAACAATCTTCCTCCTCTGCTTTATTCTCTTGGTATGACCTTCACCTTCTTGATGGCAACTTGGGTGCATCCCCTCACATGTGTGTGATTCATCCTCCACAATTCTATTTTATTCTCTTTTTGCACTTCTATTTCAAGTGCACTTTCTTGTCTTAGTTGGTTTCTTGTGCTTTCATATTTTTTTAGCCTATCCTACCCCATATAAATCCCTTGCATTGGTCTCCCAATGCTTCACTCTCCTCTTTGGTCTCTTGCGCATAATTCTCTTATGTGCCTTCTCTCTAGCTTTTGTGTATTAACATCCTATGCACCTACCTTTATCATGTGGTACTCATATTTTCAAAGTTTGGTAACCTTCTCATGCCCAAAAACTTAGGTTTCTAGCTTTAGGTGCTTAAAAATCAATCGTGCTTGACTGACCTGACTGGTATATGCATGAATGTGCTAGAGTAGTTATCCTTTGGGCCTAAAAGTGACTTGTATCTTGAATATTATGCACATGGATCTTGTGCACCCATCTCTTGAGTTTGGCAAACTTCACATGCCTATAAGTTAGGTGTCTGGCCTTGAGTGCTTAGAAAACATCCATGGTCGACTCATCGGACTAGAATTATTCATGGAAGGGCCAAAATATTTTATTGGTAGGCCTCAAAGCACTGCTTCTTCACTTAATGCCACAACAACCTAGAATAAAACAAACATGAGGAACTATTTGGCTTGTGCCAAACTTTATTATGGTCGACACATCACAACTGACTCTTGATCAAGAAGTCAGTATCTAATGGCACAAGCACTATACTATTGCCTATAAGGCTTCAGTCAGTTGCCATTGAAATGCCCAGGGAGCATTTTGCTAGACAACATATGCAACTTGCATGCGCCTGTCTCCAATATGTTGAGGATGACATATAGACCCATCCACCTTATCTATATCTTTCTAGGGTACTTGAGGTACTTGGATTCATAGAAAAAGACCAATGCTCCTTCAATTAGTAATTTGTGCTTAATATGTTTTTCATGCCAGAGCTTTTAACACACCTTCTCGATCTACTGACTCCATCTTACATGGGTGCTCTTCTCATCTAAGGGCTCCTAGTCCTCCAGTATTGCATTTAAAGATTCTTAGTCATCCAAGTGACCAATTCATGTAATATACAATGATGGCACCATGAACTCTATTGGTAGAACTGCCTCAGTGCTAAACATCAACTGGAATGGTATCACCTTATTCAGGCACTCATATATTATGTGGTAGGCCCATAACACTATTGACACTCGATCATCCCAGTCTTTACGACCAACATGGCATATCTTTGTGAGGCACATCCCTAATATCTTATTAAATGCCTCAGCTATGCCATTAACTTGTGGATGATAAGGTGTTGTCTTGTAATGTGCCACCATGTATTCAGTTAATAGAATGTGCACTATCTCATTGATGAAGTGTGTGCCCCTATCATTAATCAGACTGAATGGGCACTTGCAATGACTTATGATGTTCTTCCAAATGAATCTCATGGATATGGTGGTTGTATAGTCATTTATTGGTGTTACCTCGGCCCTCTTGGTGAAATAATCGATGGTTATCATAATATATCTTACGCTTGTACACCTTATTATGTAGTGATCAACCCAACAAAATCAATGACCCATTTTTGAAGGGCACTTAGGCAAGAATAAGGATGAGGGGCATCTCATCCTAGTGATCGGGCTTCCTTATGCATTGTCATATGTCACATGTCTTGGTGTAATCCTTTGCATCTTGGAATAGGCTTGACCACCACAAACCTAACTATAACACCTTACATACCGTGGCATCTCCAATGCAATAGCCTCATGCCATTCCCTCATGTGCCTCTCATAGGATGGAATCCCTTTCATGTTCTAAGACACACTAGCATAGGACTTCATCATGGCTCAATTTATATAGTTCCCCCTCAATGAGCTGGAAGGGGTCAACATGAACAACAAACTATTTCTTCTCTTTACTTATCGTATTCTAGGGTGCAAAACTAGATGTTAAAAAAGTGGCTATCTTTGCCAAGTCCTCAAGAATGCATTGGATTCTATACAGTTATGCATCTAACATGTCATCCTCAATAGGCACTATTGCATCGTCAGAGTTGATGTGGGACAAATGATCTGGTCTCGAGTTCTTTTTTCTAGGTTTGATAACAACTAAAAACTAGAATTCATGGAATAAAACTATCCATATGTAAATGCACCCATGTAGAAAAGGCTTGTTCACGAGGTACTTGAGCGACTCATGATCAGTGAGAAAGATGAATGGGGTTGCCAAAAAGTATTGCCTAAATGTTTATAGGGCGTAGACCATTATCAGTGCCTCGTGATTTGTGGTTGTATAATTCTACTCCACCTTTGTTAATTTTTTGCTTGTGAAGGAGATGGGATGATCCATCTCACCCTCACTCGATTAGACCATGATGATACCAATAACAGAGCCTGAAACATTTATATGAACATGAAATAGAGTTATCCAATTAGGTAATTGTAAAATAGGCATGCTATCCAATTTGAGCTTCAACATTTCAAAGGCATCTTCTTGCACTATGCCTCAATAAAATGGGCCATCCTTGTGCAAGAACTCCTCTAACAGTGCCGTAATCTTTACATAACTCCTTATAAATTTATTATAGTAGCTACAATGGCCAAGAGATGTGTGAACATCTTTCTGCATTGAAGGGGTTTAGAACTAAATGGTTATTGCTATCTTCATGGGGTCAATAAGTAGAACATCATTATAGATGATGTGCCTGAGCAAAGTTCCAAATGGGGTTGCGAAGATGCAGTTCTTTAGGTTCATACATATCTATAGCTACCTACACCTTTCAAACACAAGGTGCAGGTTATCATAATGGTCCTTTACAAGACCATACACATTCTAGTTATCAATGTACACTTGGAGGAACTTGTGAATAAAGTCCTTAAACATGGTGATCACCACTCTAGAGAACATAACTAACACATTATTGAGTCTAAAGGGAATTACATTATACGTGAAACAACCCCATTCAGTCATAAAGGTTATTTTGGTCTTGTCCTCCTCTTTAATCTAGATTTGATGGTATCCTGAGAACCCATCAGTGAAAGTATAAATCTCACAACCTACAATGCCATCCAAGACTTCATCGATGAACTGAGTCGAGAAGGGGTCAGTGATGCAGGTAGCATTAAGTAGTCTATAATCAACATAAATATAGATGCACCCATCCTTATTAATGATAATAACCATTGGGCTCATCCATTCAAATTCCTATATAGGGTAGATGATGTATGTGACTAGCATTCCATCAATTTCCATTTTAACCTTGGCACAGAGATTGGGGTTCATTCTATATAGGCACTTCTTGACAGGTCTTGGACCATCCACTAGATTTATACTAATTTTCCCAAGGGATGGTTGGGTTCCCTTCATGCCTTCATAATTCTAATGGAATAAGTCCTACAATTCCTTTAGGAGGTCCATAATTCATACCAGCTCTGTGTCAGACTAGTATGCACCTAGAGTGGTAATTTTTTGCTCCCCTTCTATGTTGATGTCTACCTTGGTAGTCTTAAATGTCATATGGTAGGGCTCATTCCTCTTTTAATATAAATACTTGACTTCCCTACTCCTCTCAGTTGTCTCTATGCGAATATGATTCGAGTCTTCTTTGTTGGGGGCACTATCTTCTATGTGGTACACTAGTTTTTTCTTGCCTGTTAAGGTCTTCCAATCATGTTCCTTCTAGGTTTCATCATCCCCTTCAATCAAGTCATTATTGAGTACCTACTCCTTAAATAAAATTAGGAGCATCATCCCTTTCTCCCTAAACATATCTCTTAGGCGCCCCTCTAGGATTGCAGTGTCCTCAAACACTGCTTTGTGAATTACTTGTAGTGGCTCGATCAGTTTTAGATTCTATGAAGAAAAGGAGAAGGTGTGCATAAACCTCTACTTAAGCACATCCCAATTTGCTCTCTCATGACACTTTTATTGATAATTTACCACACTCATGCCCACATCTTCAAGGTCTTGTAGAAGGCATGTACCCATAGGCTCTTTGGGGTGTTCTCACCACAAACAATCCAAGTTTCCTCACACAAATGCACATGCACTATAGGGTCAGATTCATAAGAGTAAGTAGAGATGTCCAAATCCTCATTGATTTTCCTAAATCTAGTGCATATTTCTACCTTCATATCTTATCAAATTGGTAAGTTAGTCCTTTGCGCTACCCACCAATGAGCGACAATGCTCTTTAAAGTATGCACTAGTGTGTCCCTTCTATCTATTTCCTTTGGGACACATGATTCAAGGTAGTGGACATACTCTTTCATAGGATTACTCCCTTCATATTTTAGGATCACTGAAAGCTTCCCTTTACTCAAACAAAATATCGTCTTCCCCTTATTTTTGGCATATGGGACTTATTTCTTAGGAGTGTGATCAATTTGGACCCAGCCCATCCTGACTAGCTTTGGCACCTTTGCTCATAGTAGATGGCACTTTAGACTATTATTTCATAAGATTCTTTGACCCATTGATCACATGCAACATCTATTGTATCCAAAGTTGATTGTCTATCTTCCCATGCAAGCACTCCTTGGTCACTAGGTTTGAGAGTTTCGGTGCCTTGCATTATGATGTTATAAGTTTGGTTGATCTCATCCTCAAGATCAACACTCTCTAGATAAGGGGGTCCTTAGTCACTTGAGAGAGTGATCACTACCCTCTCCTTACCATTTTCAAATGTCACATAGTGCCACTTGAAGCATATATTTATGTTATTGACATAACACCATGGCCTTCCTAGGAGTGTTGGATAATTGTCTTGCTCTACCAATTTGATCACCTCCAAGTCAGCATGGAAATTGATGCCCATAATATCTACAATAATGCCCTTAAAAATCTTGATTGGTTGTGCTTGAGTCTTGTTAACCATGCAAAGCACATGAGGGAAAGGCCTTAAGGTTGGCTTTCCCATATTTTCCCATGCATTCTTGGTCAAAATATTGACCTTAGCACCCGTGTCCACAAGGACATCACATACTAACCATCCATTAATGGTGGCATTCACAAGGAGTTCTTGATCATACTCTACATTCTATGTATGCCTCACTTCTTGCACCCACTCCATGTGTGGTACAGTGACCTCAATTGGCTTCTACCATATGTGATCTAAGAGTAAGTTTTTCAATAGGGTCAACATCTTTTTTGTCTGTAGGAGGCACAATATCTTTTTTAGTTTTTATACCTCAACTTCTTAGCTATCTTGATTTTTATAGGAGGCAGTAGCCTATAGCTCTTAGTCTTATGCTAATTTTTGTTTTCCTTACAGGTTTTGAATGATGTTCATAACCTATTATAAGACATCCTTCTAATGTGTAGGGTCTGGGTAAGGCACAACTTTGGGCTTTAGCCTCATGATGTGCTCAGTGTGACTTTATTCCCTATATTCTAAGAGTAACTCTGGCACTAGCATAATTGGTGGCTGAGTGGTAAATATACTAGAAGTAGTTTCTTGTACTTTGATTGGCTCTGTGTGGGTCGATTACACCTTCACAGTCTACTTCTCTACCTTTGGCTCATGTCTGATCATCCTTGCACCCTTATTTGTGTTAGGCCAACCTTGGGTCAAATTTTTATACAAGCTGGGGCATTCCTCAACCTTGTGTGGTCCTCAACAATACCTGCATGTTGGATGGATAGGGCAGTCATGTTGATAGTGCTCAGTCGAGCCGCACTTATAACATGATCATGGTGGGAATCTTCTTCCACTGCATCCTCCACCTTACCCTCTAGTGCCTCTTTACATCCCATAACCAACATTCTGTTGGCCATAGCCCTCATTTCCTTAGTTTACTTGCCCTCTAGCTATTGTAATTGCCTATCGTGCACCTCTTTCCATGTTCTCATGCATCTCATCGATCACTTGATAGTCAGTTATGGTATGAGTGTAGGTGTTGCATAACTTTTAATAGCGGGTTGTGTTAACCTAGCTAGTGCATTACAACAAAGGGTAGTTGGGAACATCATACACCTTGTGATAAACCTCACAACTTAGAAGTAATGCACACACATTCTTTAAAGGATAGTTATTCCTATTATGGCATTCTATCTCATAGTTCGTACACCATAACCTACTTTGAGCATCTTGTGATGAACTAGCTGTAAGCTTTTATATTTGGCTGGTCATAAATATAATCTATGCCTCTATAAATAGGTTTATTTTTGTATCGACACTTCTGACTACCTCAGTTCTAAGCATAAATTCAAGGACTTCACGAGGGTCTATGAAAGTCTTCTTAGAAAGCTTTCATCTGAATGGTACTAGCAATCCTCTAATGAACCATTGCACGTATTGGGAGGGGTGGATGTCATAAGGAAGCTTGGAGAGGAGAGTCTTGAATCACACATCATATAAGCGCATGCTCTCAGAAAGTCCTTGGTTAATCTCCTTGAGCATGGTGATGCTCTACTATTCAAACTCTGATATGTTGAATTCCTTCAAGAAAGTTCCCTTGAAAGTGTCATAATCAAGCATAGCCTGGTTAGGATCAAATTTCCTATACCAGGTATGGGTGCGATCAAGAAAAATTGTCATAAACTAAGTTACCTTACGCTTTGACTGGGTTATACCCCAAACTCACCATTTTAATTCACATTTTAACATGTGCTCTATGGCATTTTCAATGTTGCATTTCTAGGGCAAGTGCATGGCCATCTTGTAATAAATTTGCTACAGGGGGTGGTGCTAGCATCTAAGGTACTTGTCCCCTTGGTACTTGTCCTAGCAGTGGTCCTCCAATTCTATTGGCCATCAGGTTAGTGTTGGTATAGTTATTACAATTGGCACTGATGATGAGGATGGTGCTACACTACTCACTTATGGTATTGAGCCACTTCTAGTGGGTTATTGCCTAGTCTATGTAGCCAATATTTGTTGAATTGGAATGCTTGTGCTAATGGTCTATTTTTTTGAGCTAGTTCCCAATGGTCTAGAGGTATCCTCACTTAATTATATATAAGGAATAACTTATTCAATCATAAAATTATACTCCAAATCTATAAAATAGTCAAATTCAATGTTGATAACAAGGTCAATTATCACTCTTCTTTCTTCTTGTGAGAGATCTAGTGCATGAGCTAGCACTATAAGTTTAAAGGGGGTACGCACTTTTGGCACATATTTAGTCACCAAATCTTGTAGGAAGCTAACACATTCTTCACCTATCAAATATTGAGCTTGATCTATAGCTTCATCTCCTCTCTCCTTGTATTGCTGTAATTCAAGAGATCCTTCCCCATGCCCTTCTTGCTCACTATGGGTTCTCTCAACACTTCTAGGTTATGGATCTTCCATCAGCCTATACCTTCTCTTGTTATAAGTCTACCTTATAAGCTCTCAGGTGTTAATATACTCATCCCTATTCATTGCACTTCACCTACACATCCCCTTCTCCCCTTCTGTGTTGTTCATATGCAAAAGGATTTGTTGACCATTTTTGGTCCAATAGGCCAAAAATCAGTCCCCTTCTTTCCCTGCTGTTTTGAGCCAGTACATTTTGATTTTGCACAAGTCTAGAAATTTATATAGACTCTACAGGTCCATTTCTATGGACTTCACAAAATTTTCTATGGACTCCACAAGAATTTCTACGGACTCTGTAGGTTTTCTACGGACTCTGCAGGTGAAGTTTCTACAGACTCTGCAAAGAAGTTTTCTACGAACTCTATAGGTAGAGACGAGTTCCCGACACTTAGGTGCAAAATGGACCATTTCAAGTGTCCTTGTAGAGGGTAGTATGGGACTCAAGAGCCCTTGCAGAGGGCAGGGAACACTTTTGCAAAGAGGCCATAGAGTGTTGTCCCCCAAAAATATCACTCATTTTTGGGACAACATTTGAACTATTTTGGTCCTACAGACCAAAATTGTCTCTTCCCTTTTCAAAATTTGTCCTGGACATTCAAATTCCTCATTTTTAAAGCTTCTCAAGAATCTATGGACTCTGTAGGTAAGTTCATTTCTATAGGTTTAAAGGCTTCTGCAGGCGGGTTCGATCAAAAGAATTAGTTTCCAACACTTAGTCATTTTCGAGATTGGTTCAGCACCTTGGTTCAATCAAAAATGTCCATCGGCAAGTATCTAAGCAAGGATCCAACCATTGAACCATTGAACCGTTGAACCTTGAACCATTTTGGTTCAACGAGTTCAACAAGTTCAAAGGTTCAACGTCATTGGCAAAAGTTAAGTGCTTCAATCAAGCGATTCAACGTCTTTTGGTTCAGCCAAGTGGTTCAATGCTTCGGTTCACTCGTTTGGTTCATCCCTTCGGTTCAAAGCTTTGGTTCAATCAAAGGGTTCATTGGCTTGAACCATTTCAGTTCAAAGCTTGGTTCATCGGCTTGGTTCAATATTTGGTTCAACCAAGCGGTTCAATGCTTTGGTTCAATCAAACGGTTCAATAAAATGGTTCAAAGCTTGGTTCAAAGGAGCGGTTCAATAGATCGGTTCAAAGGAGTGGTTCAATGCAAAAATTCAAAGAAGCCTCCTGAAGGATAAGTGCCCTTGCGGAGGGCACTTGGTTGACAAAACTACCCTTCAGAAGGGTCATTTTCAAAGAAGGCCACAAAGGTAAATTCTTTCAGATTTTTGTTTAAGGCAGTTGAAAAAGACTAAGGCAAGAAACAATTCTTTTAGACTTTTGTCCGAAGGAATTCCTTCGGACAAAAAGTCTGAAGGAATTTGGGAAAGCAGTTATGGGAGGAAAACTCGAAGGATTTTTTTGAAGGCAAAGTGATTAGAACAATTTCATGGACTTTTAGTCTGCGAGAAATGTCTACGAAATTTTCGTCCGTGGGAAGTTGTTCATGGGAAAATGCCCACAGAGAAAGCCGCGAGAGACTGCCGAAGATAAAAGGCCACCGAAGGACCCCGAAGGGTAGGTGCCCTTGTGGGGGACTCTCGACTACCAAATTGAAGGATGCTTCCCCAAAGTTGAAGGGTCATCTTCCCTTCAGGAAGATATAAAACAAGAAATCCGAAGAAAGAACTTAGCTACCCGTCGGAAGAAAGAAGCCCGAAGGCCATTCGAAGACCGCCCAAAGGGTAGATACCCTTGTGAGGGGCTTTTCCCAACCCAAAGTGGATCATTTCTTAAGGCCCAAAAGGGCAAGTTCTTTTTGGGAAAGTACAAAATAGAAAATCTAAAGAAGGACCAAGGGGTGATGCGCCCAAAGACGTCAAATTTAAGAACAATAAACTAGCTGTTGAAAACGTAGTGACGGGTGCATGAACGTCAATTTCAAAGCTCGTAAAATAGCTATTGATAATTATAGATTTAAATCTATGGTCCTGAATGCATTTAAAGGCTTTAAGACCAAGACCAACAGAAAGCGACTAAGGAACAAAATAACAAATTGAATCCAGGACCCGATTCAATTAACCAGAAAAGGAGGAATGATGAAGAAGGATCAGATCGCCAGGTGGACATTGAAAGTTACAAACTTTCAATAGCGTGACTTGTTTCTCTGCATTGAGAAAAACAAATGGGTAGATGCCCCTAAATTCTAGCCTGTCTTCTTAATAGATTTCAATGCAACATGATGTATTACTGTTCTCGAGTCCTTGAAGAGGCTATATAAGGGACTCTTTTATTGTAAATATATCTCTTTTTGATAATCAAAAACGAAACTCTGCCCAAATTGAAAGGCATTATTGAGACTTTGAGCTTAGATTGTTGATCATATTTTGTTATTGGAATAAGAAAGCAAGTGACTTTTCAGACTTTGTGCTGTAATATCTTTGTTTTTGGGGAAACTGTTCTTATGTCTTTTTCCTTGATATATTTTCTGTTCCTTTAATTCAACAAGCAAAATTAGTGAAAGTAGTCAAGAAGGTGTCCTGAAGAGTCAACTGTGGAAAGACTTTGTGCCCCCATAATTGCCTTTAGTGTGTTTTCTTTTCATTTCTGTGTAAAGGACCTTGGGATGACTTTGTGCCCTCATTGTCCTTCATATCTTACTCTTGAGCAATTCAGGTGGAGACTTTGTGTTGCATCTCGATTTGTTGGTTACTACGTCCTTGGTTAAATTTTTCTATTACTGCCAGGAGTATTCTTTTGGTTTGCTGAATAGTACTTCTGAAAGAAGATGAGTGCTTTCTGTCATTTCCCTTGAGTTTTTCTTTTGATCCGCATGCATCATCTCTGAAAAAAGAGAGATGGATGGTTTGTCTCACCCTTGAGTATTATTTTTTGTTTATACATATATATAGCATATCCATAAGGAACCTCCCCTTGATGAGAGGAGAGATTATCCCCCTTTTGATGTGGTAAAACTACACATTTGGATGACCAGTCTTCCTACTTTGGCTTATTAGACCTATTTTGTTTATCAGTACGTTGATCGAAAAAATATGCAACCAACAGTTTTTGGTGACTCCGCTGGAGATATACATAATCTTGTGCAATTTGGAACCTCAAATTTCAAATTGAAACATCACCTAGATATAACCCATTATCATTATAACCCTTATCCATTACAGACTCTGGTGACTCTGTTTCATGTCTTACCCATTATCCATTTATAGCCTTAACATTCACCTCCACACTAACTAAGAAAGAACGCACAATTTAAAGCCTCAAGCTTTAAACTGAAGCAAGGTCAATTCTTTTCCTTTTTTGTTTCATAATCTGGCAGATTCAAGGTATACACGAAGCCAAAGGGCTAAAAGTATTATTGACCTTGTATTTGAGTTGGTACAACAAAGTGATTTTGATCTATTTCCTTCACCATCTCATCTCCAATGAACCAAGAGCTTTCCTCCTACTAAAGGCAGATCTCCATTGCCAGACGAAGTATCTACTTCTATTGTTGATAAAGCTTTGCCAATAATTACCCCTCTGAGATTTGTTATCCCTCCTTTTCATAATTCTATAATGGCAGTTCAAGGCCCCTAGGGTAATGCTTTTGGTCCTCTCAATCGTATTCCACCTCTACATGAGCTTCCATGCAGTTCAAGGAAGAATTTCCTCAAATTCTATGGTGATGGGAAAGTTCATTTTGATGAACAATTGCAGCCTTTAGCATAACCTGCGGAGTAATTGGAGAAGAATTTGAAGATGTAGCAGTTAGGCTATTTGTAGAAACATTACAAGGTGCTGCTATAGATTGGTTTTATCATCTACAGGGTTGGTCAGTCATTGATTGGAATACCTTCAAAGCTAAGTTTAAAGCTAGATTCAAACCTGCAGAAGATGCACATGCACTTTTGCCTCAACTTACACAGATGAAGAAAGAGTCTCATGAACCAATGAGGGACTTCATAGCCAAATTTGACAAATTGAGGAACATAATTCCTGTAATAGCTCGACCTATAGCTGAGAATCTCAAATGCTTCTTCATTAATTCTTAGTTACCTAAAGTAAGTTTTCTTTTGAGACGTGTTGGTCAAATGGATCTTGCTGCAGCTCAAATTTTGGCCATTTAGGTAGAAGACGATCTCATCTTAGCAGGAAAGATAAAAAGAGATCCAAACAAAAATAGATCCTCATCATCTTCTGAATATTCATCTACAGGCACCACTTATCTAATGGTGCAAAAGCTGGCAAATGAATTGCAAACCTTGAAAAGACAAATGGTGCAAGGAATGTCTTCTGCTCCTTCATATAGAGATATGCCAAGAAGGACATTTCCAAATCAGTCATATCAAGGCAATACCACCAGGAATCAAAGGTAGCCAGATTGTCTTCCTCCCCCACAAGGGAAACTTGCCCTTGAAGATCTTCCAACCAACTTAGTAGTTGGATATTCAGAAATAGAACATGCTTTCTCTTTCCAACCTGAATTTGAGCAAGAAAATGATGCTGATCTCCTTATAGAAAATCAAGAAGAATTAGTTGGCGACTCCCACATTGGTTTCTTGAATTACCAGGATGAACCCAGAAGCAAAGGAGAAGCTATTGATGGATCATATGTAGTGTTTACTAGGTCCAAGAACCAATCACTCCAGCAAGCTGATAAAAGGAAGATAGAGGAGCAACCTCAACCAACAATTACAATTGTTAAGCATGGAACCACTCTGCCTTCTCAATCAAAGGATTCGGTGATCACCCAAAATGTAAGTACATCAATTTCACCTTCACCTTATACTTCAATTTCACAAACCAGCCCTCCTCCCATCCCTCCTAAAACCCAAAAAGTTGAAATGCTTTCCTCTGTTCCTAGTCCAATTCAGCCATTTGACATAATTAATCATGTCAAAAAGACCAAAATACAAATGTCTAAATTTGAATACTTGCAGTCCAATCCTGATCAATTGGATAAGTTGGTCTTATGTGTCAAGAACCAAACCATCCCTACAAGACAAGAGGTTAAGAAAGTAATTCTTGATTCCCCAAAGAACATGCCCATTCCAAATAATCTTGTCATTGCTCCCCCAGCTGCCCCTGGGAAAATATAACCTTTCTATGTTTCCTTATTGATAAATGGTTATCAACTCAACAATTGCATCATTGATTTCAGAGCATCATACAATGTCATGCCTACTAAAGTAGCTGAGTCTCTGGGCCTCACACTGACCAAGACATTTGGGAGATGTTTTTCCATAGAGAACAAGCAAGTACCATTGTTTGGGCAAATCAAAGATGCCTAATTTGCATTTGCAGCCTTTCTAGACAAAAGAATCAAGATGACTGTCTTGGTGGCTGACGTCCCAGCATCTTATGGCATTTTGCTTAGATGAAATTTCTGCAAGGACATGGGAGGAGAACTAAGCATGGACCTATCTAAGGCAAGGATCCCTGTCCAAGGCGTAATTAAGAGGTTGCTCCTTGAAAAGGAGGCAAAATACGTGGTCACCCAAACATCAGTGCCTATAGCTCAAATTCTATTTGAATCTTCAGGTAGGGGTAATTATTTCTTGACCATAGAGAATGTTCATGTTTCTACAGATGAAAGTCATGTAGCTGACAATATAGGAATTGATCCAAACAAGACTTTAAGAGAATTGGTAGGGTACAATACAAATAAGCAAGGATCTTCCATCTCTAATGAAGAAAAATCTAATAGGAGATCAGCTTTTGATGATGCTTGGATCCTGGAATCTAATGGCAATAATTCTTCCACCAACGATGGAGTTGGGAATGTGTTGATATCTCCTCAAGGAGATATTCTTCCTTCATGCAATTTGCAAGTCAACAACACCAACAACACAGCTGGATGCGAATCTCTGTTGCTCAGATTGAAGATTGCTCAAGATGAAGAAATCAAACTCCTTCACATCAAAGGAGATGCTAAGCTGATAGTTTATCAGGAGTTTGATGTGGACAATCTAATCATATGCTGAACTAAATCAGAAGAACAACCAATTATGGTAATGGACCATCCTGCTATAAATCAAAATCAGGCAAAGGAACCCTTCACCAAGAAAGCAAAGAGTTATGGATTTCAAATTGAATACCACATCTTGCCATGGGACAAGAAGAAGAAAAAGCCAAGAGAAAGACACATAAAATTGGTTTCTTGGTGGAGAGCTCCATTCGCCCGTCACCATTTTTGGGGGCAAAATGGTTTCCTACTGGTTTACCAAGATGGCACACTATTTTCACTGTCTCTCAGGAAGCAACATCTAAAATACTTCAATTCTTGAAGTATCAGATCATTTCATCTGTACATATGTATATTTATATAGTTTTTAATTCTATTTTGTTTTGTTTGTTTCCATTTTTGATGCCTTTCATTTTTGGGTAGCATGTCTCCATAGCCCAAAGGTACACATGAAGACACTGGAGATTCTAGATTCTACTCCCTTCAATTCTTTTTGCAATTGATAGAAGATCCCCAACTAGAGCCAGCTATTGTCCCCCAAAAATATCACTCATTTTTAGGACAACATTTTAACTATTTTGGTCTTACAGACCAAAACTGTCTTTTTCCTTTCCAAAATTTGCTTTGGACATTCAAATTCCTCATTTTTCAAGCTTTTCAGGAATCTATGGACTCTGTAGGCAGGTTCATTTCTATAGGTTCAAAGGCTTCTGCAGGCGGGTTCGATCAAAAGAATCAGTTTCCAACACTTAGACATTTTTGGGATTGGTTCAACACCTTGGTTCAATCAAAAATGTCCATTGGCAAGGATACAACCATTGAACTGTTGAACCTTGAACCATTTTGGTTCAACGGGTTCAACAAGTTCAAAGGTTCAACGTCATTGGCAAAAGTTAAGCGCTTCAATCAAGTGGTTCAACGTCTTTTGGTTCAACCAAGTAGTTCAATGCTTTGGTTCATCCCTTCAGTTTAACACTTTGGTTCATCTGCTTGGTTCAAAGGCTTGGTTTAATCAAAGGGTTCATTAGCTTGAACCATTTCGGTTCATAGCTTGGTTCATCGGCTTGGTTCAACGTTTGGTTCAACCAAGTGGTTCAATGCTTTGGTTCAATCAAATGGTTCAAAGCTTGGTTCAAAGGAGCGGTTCAATGGATCGGTTCAAAGGAGTGGTTCAATGCAAAAATTCAAAGAAGCCTCCCGAAGGACAAGTGCCCTTGCAGAGGGCACTTGGTCGACAAAACTACCCTTCGAAAGGGTCATTTTCAAAGAAGGCCACAAAGGTAAATTCTTTCATATTTTTATTTAAGGCAGTTGAAAAAGACTAAGGCAAGAAATAATTCTTTTAGACTTTTGTCCGAAGAAATTCCTTCGAACAAAAAGTCTGAAGGAATATGGGAAATCAGCTGGGGGAGGAAAAATCGAAGGACTTTTTTGAAGGCAAAGTGATCAAAACAATTTTGCATACTTTTTGTCCACAGGAAATATCCATGGACTTTTTGTCTATGGGAAATATCCATAGATTTTTTGTCTACGGGAAGTTGTTCGCGGGAAAATGCCTGCAGAGAAAGCCGCGAGAGACTGCCGAAGATAAAAGGCTGTCGAAGGACCCCAAAGGGTAGGTGCCCTTATGGGGGACTCTCGACTGCCAAATTGAAGGACATTTCCCCAAAGTTGAAGGGTTATTTTCCCTTCAGAAAGATGTAAAACAATAAATCTGAAGGAAGAACTTAGCTACCCACCAAAAGAAAGAAGCCTGAAGGCCATTCAAAGACTGCTTGAAGGGTAAATACCCTTGTGGGGGGATTTTCTCGACCCAAAGTGGATCATTTCTTAAGGCCCAAAAGGGCAGGTTCTTTTTGGGAAAGTACAAAATAGAAAAGTCAAAGGACCAAGGGGTGATGCGCTCGAAGACGTCAAATTCAATAACAGTAAACTAGCCGTTGAAAACATAGTGACGGGTGCATGAACGTCAATTTCAAAGCTCATAAAATGGCCATTGATCATTGTAGATTTAAATCTATGGTCTTGAATGCATTTAAAGGCTTTAAG
The DNA here is from genome assembly GCA_037957365.1 of Torreya grandis. Lineage (NCBI taxonomy): Eukaryota > Viridiplantae > Streptophyta > Pinopsida > Cupressales > Taxaceae > Torreya > Torreya grandis. The sequence goes on from JARHVA010004980.1 coordinate 663,083, forward strand.
GCCAAGACCAACAGAAAATGATTAAGGAACAAAACAGTAAATTGAATCCAGGACCCGATTCAATTAACCAGAAAAGGAGGAACGATGAAGGATCAGATTGCTAGGTGGACATTGAAATTTGCAAAATTTCAATAGCATGACTTGTTTCTCTACATTGAAAAAAACAAATGGGTAGATGCCCCTAAATTCTAGCCTATCTTCTTTACATATTTCAATGCAACATGATGTATTATTGTTTTCGAGTCCTTCTTGAAGAGGCTATATAAGGGACTCTCTTTTATTGTAAATATATCTCTTTTTGACAATAAAAAATGAAACTCTGCCCAAATTGAAAGGCATTACTGAGACTTTGAGCTCAGATTGTTGATCATATTTTGTTATTGGAATAAGAAAGCAAGTGACTTTTCAGACTTTGTGCTGTAATATCTTTGTTGTTGGGGAAACTGCTCTTATGTCTTTTTCCTTGATATATTTTTTGTTCCTTTAATTCAATAGCAGAATTAGTGAAAGTAGTCAGGAAGGTGTCCTGAAGAGTCAACTGTGGAAAGACTTTGTGCCCCCATAATTGCCTTTAGTGTGTTTTCTTTTCATTTCTATGTAAAGGACCTTGGGATGACTTTGTGCCCTCATTGTCCTTCGTATCTTACTCTTGAGTAATTCAGATGGAGACTTTGTGTTGCATCTCGATTTGCTGGTTACTACATCCTTGGTTACATTTTGCTATTACTACCAGGAGTATTCTTGTGGTTTGCTGAATAGTACTTCTGAAAGAAGATGAGTGCTTTCTGTCATTTCCCTTGAGTTTTTCCTTTGATCTGCACACATCATCTCTGAAAAAAGAGAGATGGATGGTTTGTCTCACCCTTGAGTATTATTTTTTATTTATACATATATATAGCATATCCATAGGGAACCTCCCCTTGATGAGAGGAGAGATTAGTCCCCTTTTGATGTGGTAAACCTACACATTTGGATGACCAATCTTCTTACTTTGGTTGATCAGACCTATTTTGTTTATCAGTATGCTGATCGACAAAATATTCAACCAACACAGAGAAAAGCCGAAAAGGTAAACTTTTTACAAAAATTTGTTTAATGCAAAGGAAGTGCCCTTCGAAAGGGACATTTCCATTTTTCCTGAAGGGCACTTTTTGAAGGAAATCGAAGGAAAAGACAAGAAAATAATTCCTTCAGACTTTTTATTCGAAGGAATTCCTTCAGACAAAAGTCCAAAGAAAATTTGGAAGGGCTTCGAACAAAATCTCACAAGTAAAAAGACTAAGGCAAAGGTGGACATAATTCCTTCAGAATTTTTTTCTGAAGGAATTCCTTCGAAAAAGTCTGAAGAAATTTGGGGAAGCTGCGGAACAAAAAGCATGAAAGGAAATTCTAAAGGCCAAAGGTAAAGTGGCTGGGGAAAATGTTTGCGAGAAAGGTTCTGCAGGAAAATAGCTAAAGGGAAAAGGCCATCAAAGGACCCCGAAGGGTTGGTGCCCTTGTAGGGGACTCTCGGCCAAAATGAAGGACACTTCTCCAAAAGTCGAAGGGTCACCTTCCCTTTGGGAGGGAAGCAACAAGAAGTCCAAAGGAAAGGAAGAAACAAGAAGCTGAAATAAAGAGAAAGCCTAAAGGAATTCCAAGGGGTGACGAGCCTGAAGACGTCAAAATCAAGCATGGTGAACTAGCCATTGGTTTTCAAATAGTGACGGGTTCTTAGACATCAATTTTAAGGATAGTGAAAAAGCCACTGATTTTGAAAAGGCTTAAAGAAGAGCCCAAGGAACGCAATGACCTGCCAAAAGGATAGCCCTGAGGGCTGAAGGAGCTAGCAAGAGACAAAGCCAAGAAGAGACAAAGTGCAGAAATAAACAAGACAACCTAGGTGGCAAAAGCAAGGCAAGTTATTACCAGGTGGTCATCAAACGGCGCAAACAGTAAGCGACGTGGCTTGTTTTCTCCATTTTGCATTTATAAGTAGACAAACTACGTGAATATCTAGAAGGATTAGTCTTGTCTACATAAAAGAGGCATGGACTATGCTTTCACATTAATGTTTAAATGCCAAAGTCAAGATCAACGATTACACATGGTTTTAGCAGGCCTTTTCTAGAAGAATGACATCAACAACAGTGACTTCCTCTTCTCGATGCTCACAAACGCACATGGGCCAGCTTGTCAAGAGCACCAAAGTATTTTCCAAAAAGTGCCAAGTTCTCTTCTCTTTATATATATTGTAAACTTCTCATTTTGGGGATGAATCTCTTAGCCCATAAGGCAAAGCTCTGCCCAAAAATCTCTGGGCTTGTAAGGTAGAACTCTACTGGATTTTACCTTGAATCAAGACTTGGCAATTTTTACCTCTATTTGAACTTGCACTCATGCATATGTCTATGTTTTCTTTTTGTGTTAAGTCATTTTCTATTATGCTTTTCATAGAACAATTCTAGCATGTCTAGTTCATTATGAAGTTTCTTCTTCTGTAAGTCTGCCAGAAGTGTCTACAACAGGAATATAGGTGCATGTGAATAGGCTAAAAAAGTGTCTCAGAACACCTTTGATAGTTCTTCCTCCTTGTATCTCTATGGACCCCTGACTCACTGATACAGAAGAGTTTCCCACATCAGATGAAGTGTATGACAGCTTCTTGGTGAAAAGTGTATGTTCAGGCTGAGTGGGTCATCTTTTTTGGTGTATCAGATTTTTAAGTTTAGGTTTAGGTTCTGCTTTTCAGCATCCTTCTCCTTTTTCATCCCCCCTATTTATTTTATTTGTTAGCAGTAGAGATCCAGGACCTAAAAGATACATCAGAGGGAGCTAGCCCTTATCTAGAGACTCTCCCCACAGTTTCACCGATCCCACACGTGAGAGGGGAGTTTTCATTGTTGCGTGTGGAAGGCAGGAGCTTGGCCTCCTACCCAGGGTGCAATCCACTACGTTAACAGTTTTTGGCACACCTGGTGGGACCAACTAGGACATGTTGTGTCAAAAGAGTTAAAGAATTTTTTGTGAGTTCTTCAACCAACCAGCCTTTGGAGGCTTTTGCATCAACACCAATGGTGACTCTAAGTTGTATCAACTGGTTAAGCAGTCCTGGTGCCATCAAGAGATCACTTTTTGTATAGCTTTGATGGAGCTCAGGTTGTTATGAAATCACCTGAAACTCCAGTGTTACTTCCCTCATTGTTGAAGGGTAACCAAGAGGGCCATTTGAGGTGATTTCATAAAAATTCTGAGCTTGATCAAAACATATGAAGAAATATAAGGTATATGGTCCTAACCAATGGATTATACATGCCAAAATGCACCTTCATTTGAAACAGATCTTCCTATGCATCAGTAGACCTTTCCTAGTCTTCCTCAACTCCCTCAGGTCACTGATCCTAATGGCACGATCCTAACTTGGAGGGTAATAGTGGAATCATGGGGTAGGAAAGAGGAGAAGAAGGGTTTTGCTCAAAACCTTGAAGAAGATGAGGCTGCTCCTACTCTTGATGATTCTTATGACCTCCAGGAAAGGCTCTTTCAAGAGGATATAACTAGAAGAATTATAGAGTTGGAATCCAGAGAGAGATTCCTCAGCCAACGTGTGATGGACCTATCTGAACACACCCCATCTACACACCCCCAAGAGAGCTATCAGGCCACACCTGATATAGATGAAGTGCTAGCCAAGTGGAAAGAGGAGAATCATTCGATTCTAGCTCAAGGACTGCCTCCTCTACCACATGGTTTTTCCACTCCATCCCTTCTCAAGGAGGAACCTGTTCTACAGGAGGTGAGTGAGGAACAAAAGATCTAATCTGTAGTTTCCCAAGAGGCTATCATGAGTGAAAAAGAAGAAGAAATCATCATTGATGCTCCTTTTGAAGACATCATCAACAATGGAGAAGACACAGGGCATACATACATGCAGATGTTCCAACAATACAAAGAGGAACGTAAGCATGGTGAGCTCTCTCCTCCTTTGTTTGATGAACTTCCTTGTTGTTTTGATGAGGAGGATGACTATGTTGAGGAGCCTGAGTTGGAGGAGGATTAGATGGATGTCTTTGAACAACTGGAGACTTTGATCCTTGAGTGAGAAAAGGAGAGGCTGGTCCATCTTGAGGAAAGCTTTGAAGAAGAGAGCCTTGAACAAGAAGAGGATGTTCTTTGGGATGAGCAATCAATTTGTGATTCCATTTAAGACATCACAATAGTCACCCTTCTTCAAGAAGGCTATGAGGGAGCAGAGGATGAGTTTGACAGGATTTTTAATGAAGCAGAAGGGAACGGGTCAAACCATGATGCATTGCAAAGGGACTGTGCAGATCAAGGGGCTTATGGCGATGAGCCATCAACCATTGATTTCTTGGTGAAATGCACCAGCATGAAAGACCAACATTCAACAAGCTTCCAATAACAAGAAGAGTATGTATATGTTGGAAGCATGTTTGAATCTAATCCACTCAGATGCAAGCCAATCTAGGTGACAGGCAAGAGGAGCAGGTCACCAAGTCTCCTTTCCATTCAGCCACTTGTCTGGCAGCATAAGTTTCCTAGCCAGGGAGGGGACTTAAGAAGTTTTCCCTTTGATCTAGGAGGGAATCAAATCTTCCTGGTTAGTTGTATATAGTAGTTTGCTTTCAATTTTCTTTCCTACTTTCCCTAAGTGCAGTTTGCACAAGTAGTGTTTTTAGCTTTGTGTGTGTTTTCCCTTGTGTCTCGGGTAAAAGCTCATGATTAATTCTTGGATCTATTGGGGCTATTGTTAACCTTTATTTTAAGTTGCTTTCTGAATCTGTGCCTAATGGACTTTAAGGCAAATAGATTCTAAGCATAGCAGGCATGCTTCCCCTGGGAGTCACCAATTTGTTGACCATTTTTGGTCTAACAGGCCAAAAATCGGTCCCCTTCTTTCCCTTGCTATTCTGAGCCAGTACATTTTGATTTTGCACAAGTCTGGAAATTTCTACAGACTCTACAGGTCCATTTCTACAGACTATGTAGGTCCATTTCTATAGACTCCATAGAATTTTCTATGGACTCCACAAGAATTTCTATGGACTCTGTAGGTTTTCTATGGACTTTGCAGGTGAAGTTTCTACGAACTTTGCAAAGAAGTTTTCTATGGACTCTGCAGGTAGAGACGAGTTCCCACCACTTAGGTGTAAAATGGACCATTTCAAGTGCCCTTGCAGAGGTCAGTTCAGGACTCAAGAGCCCTTGCAGAGGGCAGGGAACACTTTTGTAAAGAGGCCACAGAGAAGAGCTGAAAAGGTAAGCTTCTTTCAAAAATTTGTTTAAGGCAAAGGAAGTGCCCTTTGGAAGGGATGTTTTCATTTTTCCTGAAGGGCAATTTTTGAAGGAAATTGAAGGAAAAGGCAAGGAAATAATTCCTTCAGACTTTTTGTCTGAAGGAATTCCTTCGAACAAAAGTCTGAAGAAAATTTGAAAGGGCTTAAAACAAAATCTCGCAAGTAAAAATACTAAGGCAAAGGTGGACATAATTCCTTCAGATAAAAAGTTTGAAGAAATTTGAGGAAGCTACAAGACAAAAAGCCTGAAAGGAAATTCTGAAGGCCAAAGGCAAAGTGGCAGGGGAAAATGTCTATGGGAAAGTGTCCGTAGGAAAATAGCCGAAGGGAAAAGGCCACCGAAGGACCCTGAAGGGCAGGTCAGGGGACTCTCAGCCAAAATGAAGGACACTTCTCCAAAAGCCGAAGGGTCACCTTCCCTTCAGGAGGGAAGCAACAAGAAGTCTGAAGGAAAGGAAGAAACAAGAAGCTGAACGAAAGAGAAAGGCCGAAGGAATTCCAAGGGGTGACGGGCCTGAAGATGTCAAAATCAAGCATGATGAACTAGCCGTTGGTTTTCAAACAGTGATGGGTGCGCATACATCAATTTTGAGGCTCGTGAAAAATCTATTGATTTTGAAAAGGCTTAAAGAAGAGCCCAAGGAACGCAGTGACCCGCCAAAAGGATAGCCTTGAGGGCTGAAGGAGCTAGAAAGAGACAAAGCCAGGAAGAGACAAAGTGCATAAATAGACAAGATGGCCTAGGTGGCAACGGGAAGGCGAGTTATTGCCAAGTGGTCATCAAATAGTGCAAATAGTAATTGACACGGCTTGTTTTCTCCATTTTGCATTTATAAGTAGACAAACTGCGTGAATATTTGGAAAGAGCAGTCTTGTTTGTAGAAAGGAGGCACAACCCGTGCTTTCACATTAATGTTTGAATGCCAAAGTCAAGATTGGCAATTACACAACATGGTTTTATCATGCCTTTTCTAGAAGAATGACATCAACAACAGTGACTTCCTCTTCTTAATGCTCACAAATGCACGTGGGCCAGCTTGTTAAGAGTGCCAAAGTCTTTTCCAAAAAGTGCCAAGTTCTCTTTTCTTTCTATATATTGTAAAATTCTCATTTTGGGGATGAATCTCTTAGCTCGTAAGGCAAAGCTCTGCCCAAAAATCTTTGGGTTTGTAAAGTAGAACTCTGCCAGATTTTACCTTGAATCAAGACTTGGCAATTTTTACCTCCATTTGAACTTGCACTCACACATATGTCTATGTTTTCTTTTTGTGTTAAGTCATTTTCTATTATGCTTTTCACAGAATGACTCCAGCATGTCTAGTGCATTGTGAAGTTTGTTCTTTTGCAGGTCTGCCAGAAGTGTCTACAATAGGAATATAGGTGCATGTGAATAGGCTGCCAAAGTGTGTCTCATAACACCTTTGATAGTTCTTCCTCCTTTTATCTCTACAGACCCCTGACTCACTGATACAGAAGAGTTTCCCATGTTAGATGAAGTGTATGACAGCTTCTTCTTGGTGAAAAGTGTATGTTCGGGCTGAGTAGGTCATCTTTTTTGGTGTATCACCTTTTTAAGTTTAGGTTTAGGGTTTACTTTTTAGCATTCTTCTCCTTTTTCACCCCCCCTTGTTTATTTTATTTGTTAGTAGTAGAGATCTAGGACCTAAAAGATACATTAGAGGGAGCTAGCCCTTATCTATAGACTCTCCCCCCAGCTTCGTCGGTCCCACAAGCGAGAGTGGAGTTTCCATTGTTGTGTGTGGAAGGCAGTGTCTCGGCCTCCTGCCCAGGGTGCAATCCACTATGTCAACATGACTTTAGCCTTCCATCCTCATGGTTTTAAAGCCATAATATACCATTAATTTCTTGAGTTCTACATTGAACTCTTTCATAAACGCGCCTCTTAGTTGATGTAAAAACTAACATTCTGCTTCCTCAGGGCAAGAGTATGTCGACATGTTGAACTCAAGTATGTAACTATTCAACTCTCCTTACCACCATTTGTATACAACTCTAGTCCAAGTGGCATCAAGGTTCTTAAGTTTTTTCTAAGCATTCCTTTCTCCACTCAAGGTGATGTTCATAACTTTGTCTTCTATGGGTTGCATAGGCCACCAACCATCGATACACATGCTAAGGTAGTTCATAAAAGAAGACCTCATACAAAGCATCATACAGGTTATTCTGAACCCACTTCTTTGGCTTATATCCTTTGCAAGATGGATGCTTTAGTGCAAAGCTATCTTACACCTATTCTAACCAGCTTGATGTTCTCAAGGGAGAGTCAGAGTATTGTTCTTCACACCATTATAACAATAAAATTTAACATGTGTCTCTAAAATGGAACCAAAATGTTGTATAAAATTTAGTTATCAAGTCATTTACTTTATCAAGAACTTATTTGACTGTCCAAGTCAGTTTTAGACTTTTTAAAACTAGGTATAATCATAGAATAATCTCGTAGTACTCAATATTTTTCACTTGATTGCATCAACATTAATTCACATAAGGTGCAAGACTTATGCACTCACCTGAAGTGCAACAAAGAAAGAACCGGGTCCCACGTTGGGCTAGTTATGCCATGTCACAACTCATTCTTCATAAGAATTGGTCATTACAACAATGGTGTTGGTAAGTTCATTGACACAAGCCATTCTGGGTAGAGTCTAATTGTCTATAGGTGCAAATCCTATTTGGGGAATTAGTTTTGGTCATATGGGTGTAATCCTATATCAGGTGGTTCTATTATCTTAAAGGTGTAACCCTATAATTCCCTAGGCTTAGCATCATTTAGTGTTTTGAGGGTTCAAGGGAATGCTTCAGATCAAGGCTTAATATTTAGGTTAGTGATCTCGATAAGGGTATAAAATCTTGGGCACATGATTTCTCTTATATTTTGGCTAATTCACAGGTTATACTTACATCATCATTTAACATAGAGATGCCATTAATGACCTGGACTGAAAGTTTGTTTAAAGTTAGAGTTCATTGATTAAAACTAACCATTATAACTATTGCAAACATTATGCAATTCAATGAACATTACTATAACCACATAATCCAGATCAATACTCATTTAAGTACAGTTCCATTCTTCATTAAACAAGGTTCCAATAAATAGAGTATATAATTATAGAAGCAAAACAAACACTCATCCAAAACTACTAACGACCTAGAGGCTCACAAGTGAGCTTGGGCACTACAATGTGGATCCTCAAAGGCATCCATGCTAAAACTTCTACTAATGCCATTCATAACATGATATCTAGAGCCAATTTTTTAGAGCTTCACTACTTCAATTCATGTCTCTCCACTCACTAGATTGTAGGCAACTTTGTAACACATAGAAACATCTTCTCACTAGGGTGGAGAGTGCACACTGGGAGCTGAGCTAGAGCCTTTATTGATCATTTCACTAGCTCCATAACCTTGCATCCTTTGCATTTCATTTGCCACATGTATCCAATCATGAAGATGTGATGAAAATTTGGTCACCAGATAACCGCTTGTCAACTAGTGCAAGATGAGCATTAATTCCTCCAGCTGGTGCAAAAGATACCAAACTAGTAATCATTCCACATGATTGCCTTACACTAAGGTGTCTATTAAGTTGGCATGGATATATACTTAGCCTAAAATGGGCCCGATAGATAAGGTAGTATTTGGACCTGAGATGCTTTCAGAAATAGAAGATCAAGTCAGATTAATCAAGCAAAGATTGGCTGAAGCCAATGATAGGAAGAAGAGTTATGCTAATCTGAAGAGGAAAAATAGGCAATTTTCAATAGGTGATAAAGTGTTCTTACAGGTTAAATATAAGAAGAGCTTGATTAAATTTAGAAAATCAGTGAAATTATCACCAAGATATGCAGGACCCTTTGAGGTATTAGAAGTGGGCAATCCTATAATGTATAGGCTTGCATTGCCACCAACCCTAGCTCTGTTACATAATGTCTTCCATGTTTCTTATCTTAAAATTTTTGTAGTTGACCTTCACATGTGTTGGATTGGAATGCTTTGTAGGTTTTGGATCCCAGGGTGGTCATGATAGAACCAATCAAAGTAAGTGACACTCACAAATTTAGTTTGCATAATAGAGAGATGTTATAGTACAAGGTCTT